>OX637575.1:11333459-12533459 GCA_951800085.1 Comarum palustre | reverse complement strand
TGTCTCAAAATTTTTAGATGGACAGTTGCGTCTCATCGTGATGAGAGTTTGTTGTGTTGAAGGTTCGACCAAAATACCTCATATTGATGTAGATATGGGTGTTTTCGTGTGTTAAGTGTTTAGAAAAACTTCATTTTAAAGCTTTAAACGAACTCGGATGGCCAAAAAAGCCCATATGTCATGGCATTATCAATGAGTTTTACTCGTACGCCCGTTTCGCTTCCAAATTGGTATCACAATAGTCAATCGGACACCGAAATATCCGTAGTGCATTTTTGTAACTAAAAGGTACTTTAGCTGACGAAATACCCTAATTTTGTCGGCTAAACTTTTCAAATTTCATCGGCTAAAGTTCACAGACTATAGCCAACAAAAAAATTAGTTTAGCCGACGAAAAAAAATTTCGTCAGCTAAAATTCCACTATAGCCTACGAAAAAATTAGTTTAGCTGACGAAATAATTTTTCATCGGCTAAAATTCCACTTAAGCCGACGAAAATTTAACTTAGCCGACGAATTAGTTTTTTGACGGCTAAAGTAATTCGTCGGCCTGTTTTTCGTTATTTCGTCGGCTAAAGTCTTTTTTCGTGATTGTACCTTAAATGGATCTCAGAATTTGCCTTGCAGCTCCATAGTGAATCATGGTCGGATTGTGCATAAATTTGGACATCAAACTTGCAGCATACATTATATCAGGTCTTGTTGCTGTCGAGTATAGCAGACTTCCCACTATTTATTTAAGCTCTCATCAGCAATATGACTTCCATCTTCTTTTGAAAATGTTTCATTGACAACTTGAGGTGTTGCAAGTTTATTGCAACCAAGCATCTTGAACTTCTCTATAATTGTCTTTGCATATTTTTTTCTGAGTAATGAAGATTCTCTTCACCCCTTGAATAAATTGTATTCCCAGAAAATAATGCAGGATTCCCAAATCACTAATTTCATATTTCTTCATCATATCAGACTTAAAATTTGAAATCATTTTCTCACAACTTCTAGTAAATTCTAAATCATCAACATATAAGCAGACAATAAGTATATTGATTTACCTTTAGTTTTTGTGTAGAGAGCAGGCTCATTTTCACTCCTTTGAAACCCTCTATCTATGAAATAGGAATCAATCTCACCATACCAAGCTCTTGGAGCTTGTTTCTAACCATAAAGAGTTTTCTTCGGTTTATAAACTTTTTACTCTTTACCCTTGATAATGAAACCTTGTGGTTGCTCCACAAATACTTCTTATTTTAGCACTCTATTCAGAAAACGGTGATTTGACATCTAACTGCTGTAAGTACCAGCTTTTTTGTGCTGCAATAGAAATGAAACCTCTTATTGTCTCATGTCTTACAACTGGTGCAAAAGTCTCATTAAATTCCCTTTTGGTACCAATCTTGCTTTGTTTCTTTGCACAGAACCATCTGCATTCAGCTTCGTTTTGTAGATCCACTTCAAACCAATGACATCCTTGTTGTCTAGTTTATCAACAAGCTCTTATGCGTTGTTTTTCAAAATCACATCTATTTCCTCCTTCATTGTCATTCGCCACTCATCTTCCTTCACAGCTTCTTCAAATCTTTCAGGCTCAAATAAGCGGGCATTGCAGCTTTTATACAGTTCATTCAACCTTCTCATCCTTATTGGTGTTGAGCTTGGTATAGATTGAGCATTTGAAGGTGTTAGTAATGGTTGCTCAGGACTTTGAGGTGGGGATTGTTGTGGTGGGTTGAGTTCCAACTCTTCTGGAACATCCTCATCTTAAATAGTGTTATCTAGCATCCATTGTTGCTGGACGGAGCCTTACTTCCAATCCTAAGATGAATTCTCACTGAAAAGAACATCTTTATAGATAATCACTTTCTTTTTTCAGACTAAAGAGCCTATAGCCCTTTGTGTGCGAGTTGTATCCCATGAACACACACCTTTTACTTGATTCATCAAGCTTCTTCCTCAATACTTTTGTGATGTGTACATAGTAGATTGAACCAAACACCCTCAAGTGATTCACACTTAGCTTCCTTCCACTCCACGCTTTAAATGGTGTCATTCGTGACACAGCGGTAGTTGGATGTCTGTTTATTAAATACACTGCAGTATTTACGGCTTCTCCCCAGTATTCCAAAGGCACTTTCTTGATATGCAGCATAGACTTCGTCATTTCAATGATAGTTATATTATTCCTTTCAGCGACCCCATTTTGCTGTGGTGTATAACTTAGTGTCAACTGCCTCTCTAAACCAATATCTACACAGAACTTCCAAAACTCATTTGAAATGTATTCGCAGCCTCTATCTGATCTTAGCTTCTTGATTTTGAGATCATATTGTATGTCCACCATAGCTTCAAACTTTTTGAACACCGTGAATACATCAGACTTGTGCCTTAGGAAATAAACCCAAGTCATTCTTGAAAAAACACCAATGATTATAAGAAAATATTTGCTACAGCCTCTAGTAGTCGTTATCATTGGACCACAGACATTAGAATGGACCAATTCAAGTGGTGTTTTTGCTCTCCAGGCTTTCCTTTTAGAAAATGAGATAATGTGCTGCTTTCCCAGTGCACATCCTTCGCACACTTCATTTACTTGTTTGATTTTTGGCAAACCATGCACCATTTCATTTTGATGCAGGAGCTTCAGACTTTGAAAGTTCAAATGTCCTAGCCTTTGATGCCAGAGCCAAGGATATTCCTTCAGCTCCATTCTTTTTGCACTCTCAGCTACATACTTGAGAGTCAAAGGAAAACTTCTGTTCCTTTTCATTTCTACTTTTACCATCAGCTTCTTGCAACTCCCTCTCTTAAATATTTTGCAAGTGTTATCACCAAAATACAGGTGATACTTGTGCTCCACAAGTTAACCAACACTTAGCAAATTTGAGTCAAGATTTGGCACCAGCATTACATCTTTAATGGGCATCTGCCCATTTTTGGTTTCAACAACAATACATCCCTTGCCTTTTTATCCACTAGGCTTCCATTCGTCATCTTCACTTTTGTAATGTTGTTGTAGTCAATATTATATAGAAGATCAGCATTCGCCGTCATATGATTGTTGTAAGCACTATCAACAAGCCATACATTTGCATTCGCCACTGTGTGTGCTACATTCGTGGTTAAAGAACTCTCATTTGCGACTATAGAAATCTCATTCGCGGTAGCATATGTGACACATAACATATTAGTATTTTGTTGTCCTTCACTGTAGCTTGCTAACTGATTATTCATGTAGTCACAATCATTTTAGACATGACCAAACTTATTACAATTTGAACATTTTGGTTTCCCTTTAAACCAACATTAGCCGATGTGCATCTTATCATAGATTGAACACTTCGAATAGCTTGATCTGTTGTTGCCTCCCTCATTTTTCTTTCTTCCTAATTGATCTGATCTACCCTCTCACTTCTTGCCTTTTCCTTTCCATTTCTTCTTCTGCTTGGAATTTGAACTAGATGGTTCACTACTTCTAGTGTTTACGCTTAGTGATTGAAAGGTTTTTTTCTGTTTGTTCATCATCATGACTCATCAACCTTTGATCAAAAGCCTTAAGTGACCCCAACAACTCTTGTACTCGAAGAGTGTCTATATCCCTAGTCTCCTCTATGATACTAGCTATAACATCACATTTCCTATTTAAGCTCATAAGGATCTTCTGAACTACTCTCCTCTCATATATGGGTTCAGCATAGGTTTTCATCTAGTTGACTAAATCAGTCAATTCGGTGCAGTATTCACCTAGCAATTTAGTTTCATTCATCCTAGTGTATTTAAAATCTCTCCTCAAGGATTGAACTTACACGGCTCTTACCTTATCTGAGCCTTTCAATTCCAACTTCAGAACATCCCAAACTCCTTTGGCTATTCTTTCGTTTGCCATCCTTGGAAAGAACACTTTTGCGATTGATGTTTGGAAAATACCAAGAACTTTCACATCTTTCTTGATATTTTCCCTCAACTCTGTTCGTTGAGCGTTTAGCATCCCTTCAGCTGCTAGAACTGCATAACCTTCGTTCATATAGCTTCATAGATCTCGAGATATGAACATGGTCTCTATCTTAATAACCCAAAAATCAAAGTTCTCTCCTATAAAGATTGGAACTCTAACCTTTAAACCATTTTCTTGTGTCACCATCGTAGTAGCAGAAAACTAAAGAAAAGTGTTTTTTGTTTGATCCAACAGATGGTACACCCTAGTTGATTTTGATCAATAGAGCTCTGATACCATGTTAGAAGTTGGGTATCTTTACTTATGTATATTGAACAAAAAGTATGATTCGCTGTGGCGAATGAGACAGAAGAAACTTAGTTGAATATTTGGAAGCAAATCGTTGCAACCTCTTATATTTCTTACTTCTGAAAATTTTATCAGATTACACAGCTTCTTATCCTTTTTATAGAGATCAAGATAACCTAGTAAAAATATCTATTAAAGATCTAATATTGTGCTTAATTACAAAAGATCTAAAAACTTGAGTTGAGTGGAGGTGAACAGTAGAAGAGGTGGAAATAAACATATGCAGTGAGTCATTATCTCTTCTACAGTTTCCTGGAGTTCCCAAGAAAGCATTAACTTCAACAATTTGTGGGGAATTATGTATGACTATTCTTACTAGTTTTGAATCCTATGTTTTTTTGGGAGAAAGGGGCAGTAGCCCTAGAAATCAATTGATCATCATAGATGCTTACAATCAAAATCCAATATATCTCTAATCGAGATTGGCATGGAATCCAGCCATTCAAGCTGTGCAAAGTAGCAACAGCAAGAGATAAGAAAAATCAAACATATCAGCAAAAGAAGAGCATAATCAGAAGAGAGATCATATAATTTGGGTACTGCTGTTCTTTTCATAATTTTCAAGAGATAAAACATTAATGTTGTTCCATGTTCATTTTGCAGTTACGCATGCCAGAGGTTCAATGGGAAACAACCATGGATTGAAAAAAAAATCAAGAAAGATAAGGGGTTTAGGGTATCTAAACATGTATGTGTATTTTTTAGTGGTGTATATGTATTTGATTTTTTGTAGTAGTGTATATGTATTTGATTTTTTGTAGTAGTGTGTATATAAATGTGTATATTTTGCTATATATATAACAGTAATTGATTATCTGCATTTGATCAGAAAATCAATCAGAAAATCAATGTGTGATTTTTTTTTAAATCTGGAAAAAAAATAAAACAGCATTAAAATGTATTCCATGACATTTTCGAAACTTCGTATTTCAATGGTGTTTCAGAAATGTCGTTGAAAGTTTATTTTATGGCGTTTTGTAAATGCTATAGAATTTCTTTTAATGGCGTTTGGCGTTTTTCAAATGCCATAAAACTCAACACAAAAGGACGGCGTCAAAAAACGATGTGGAAGACATTCCATGGCTTTTTTCAAACGCCGTGGATGGGCTTCTATGTAGTAGTGCCAACTCCATATAATCTGATGCTTGAATATTAGTCACTGCTAGCTGACGGTCACTTTAAATTTCCACATTTTGATACTGCAACTTCAGTAGCCATTGAAGAGCGTTTTTAATAGATCAAGTTCCACCTGCTTAGGTGATGTCATATTTGAAATATGAGGCACAAGCAGGTAGTGCAGACCCTTGTGAGTCTCTAAGAATACCTCCAATGCCTCCTTCAGTAGCATTACACAGAAAAGCTCTATCCACATTTAGTTTTAAGATTCCAGGCGCCTTCCATTTAGTTCTGCTAACTACTTTTATTGAGGCAGGCAGAAGAATTATTTGCAACAGCAAACTCAGAATTATTTGAATCCTATGTTTTGATATTATATTATTTATTAATTACTATCGATATCTCAATAATGCTCATATTGTTTGTAAGAACTTGGGTTTAAAGCGAGTTGGGAGAATAACAGGCTTAAACTAGAAAAATGATAACATTTGAACAAATCTCCCTCCCAATCTTCATTCAGTACAAAAGCTCTCCGTACCAAAGCTGTTTTGAGAGTGGTCTCCGGCTCTCTGATCCTCACCCTCTGCGGTGCGTCTCCACCCTTTTGTGGTGTGTTTTTCCCGAGCTTTGTCTTAGATCTGAGGCTTCATGTCTCATTCCTTCTATGTTTTTCTTTTCCCCAGCCCTTTACCTCTCCAACTGCCCAGATCTGTCTTTCCTACACTTTCAGACAACTCCCCCTCCCATCTTCTCTCCTATCTTCATGTTTTTCCACACGACCACAACTTTTCCTCATAGCTTCGACCATGGTTTCTAAACTTAACTCCATGTTTGAGAATTTCTGCTATACCGGCACTCCACCTTTGGGTTTGGATGAAGTCGGACCGCGGGTGTTGTGTTGCACAGTGGTCTCTACCGTCATGACTGCCAGCTTAGTTTTATGTTCTGTTGGTTACTTTGTTCTTGTGCAGACAATTCAGGTATGGAGGATGATGGTGGACGAACTTTTGACCTTTGATGGTGAAGCGTTGGGCGTGGCTGTTCATAACACTCCAAAATGCAGATGGTGGTCAACAACCATGACGAAGGCTGATACCTTGCTGCAGATCACTTACATTTTAGATCTACCGTTTTTGAATGTATTTTGGCTTCATCTTGTTTTTCTTTAGTTTGCTTGTTGTGTTTGTCTATTAGGCCTTTGAGCTGACTCCTAATGTTCTCTATATGACTCTTGTAATATGCTTTCATCCCATGAAGATCTATTTGACCATCAAAAAAAACTTGAAAAAATGAATAAATGATGGCCAGCAGAACAAGTTGTCAATAAACAAAACTATCGAGTTAATACCATGACAAAAGATTGAGAATCTATGAATTATTGTTTAACATGTAAAAGATGGACTGCAAAAAGAAAACACAAACATGATAAACAGGTACTTCAAGAGAGTAGCGAAAGCTGAACACCAAGGATCAAACGCCAACAGTGTTACAGCACACTTGAACCACAATTCAAATTAAGGCATCTATGCCTGCAATAACAAGGACAACCAGTTAGAAAAGTAATAAAATAGAAAAGGTCTGTGTGTTAAAAGTATAAACCCACCTTGTTTGCGATGTTGTTTGAGAGCCAGTCCAGTCCCTCATACAGTCCTTCACCAGAAGTAGCACATGTGCTCTGGATATACCTGCAGCATATAATTGTAGTTACACGAGGGATTTGTCTGTGTGACAGATATCAAGAGATGGAGAGGATGCGTTTAAATTTACCAGTGGCGTTGACGGAGGGAGTGAAGGCCAAGCTTATCAGTTATTTCGGCAGCATTCATGGCATTTGGAAGATCTTGCTTGTTAGCAAATACAAGCAGAACAGCTTCCCTCAACTCATCCTGAAAAGGCCAGAAAAGAGCAACCACAGGGATAATAAGCAAAAGTTTCCAGTATGCTATATATTGTTCCACTCTTTCACAATCGCTTAACATAAACTGTACGAGTACCTCATTCAACATTCTGTGCAGCTCATCCCTAGCTTCAACTACACGGTCACGATCATTGCTATCAACCACAAAGATAAGTCCTTGGGTGTTTTGGAAGTAATGCCTCCACAAGGGTCGGATCTGGAAAAGGCAATACACAAACCGTTAGCTCATAAAGCCATCAGCCATAGAAACATTGAACTGTAAAGGTACTCGAATATATGACTTGTAACATGCCTACTGGCTATTACATAAAAACATCTATATGCACAAATATTTTATCAGATATCATGAAACACGTACAAAAAATAAAAAGGATAAAACAAAAAAAATTATAAAACAACACTGCAGTTCGCATGAATGAATAAATAAATCGATTACTAGTAAATATCCAACTTGAGCACCAATCACTGTGGAACCGCATCCACACAACTCCTAGCATGAATTCCTATTCTAAGTGGTTAAACATTTCTCAATGCAGATATTGCTGAACTGTCATAAATCTGATCATCACAAATTCAGACTTAATTTCGAGATTGGCTTCTCTGCTTGGATTTTCTTGGATGGTTTAAAACCATTGAATTAAGTAGCATATGGTCCCATGATGTATGTCATCCTCATGTCATCTTTATTTAATCTAATGGTTTTAAATCATCCAAGCAAATCCAAGCAATACAAATTCAAGTAGAGAAGCAGGATTCCTTAATTTCATGGTTAAGAGTCAAACTATCTCTTTGATCGATAGCCTAGAGTCCCGTATCGTATCTCTGTTAAGGACAGCCCTATACTCGATTCTTGATTCATGTAACATAACAACTAAAAGCAACAGATTCTTCAAGAAAGAATGCAAATCGTTTCAACATAGCAATGATGTATCACTAGTGATTAGTGAATTCAACAAATGGCCCTCAAACAAAATAAATCAAGAGCAATAATCAACATTTACGGGTAAAAGAGGTAGTGACATCGAAAAATAAACAAATAAAATATCCACACCTTGTCCTGACCCCCAACATCCCAGACAGTAAAGCTGATGTTCTTGTATTCCACAGTCTCCACATTGAATCCTAACCAAATAACAGTCACAATCGAAAAGAATTAATACCTAAAGAACCCAAATGAGTTGATTTAGGGGGTGTGTTAGTTACCAATGGTGGGAATGGTAGTGACGATCTCGCCGAGCTTGAGCTTGTAGAGAATGGTGGTCTTACCAGCGGCATCGAGACCCACCATCAGTATACGCATCTCCTTCTTGGCAAAGAGACGGCTGAAAAGCTTGGTGAAAGACAGCCCCATTTTTTCACCTAAAGAACCCAAAACAAAAACAATCATGCAACTACACAAATGAATCAGATCACGCGAACTGCACAGCCATTTTCGAAGAGATCGGAGCGAATCATGAGAATTGAAGCGGAATGGGGGAATGGGAATGCAGATCTGAGAGGAATGGAGAGGGGGAAATTACCTGAGGGAAATGGAAGGAGGAGAGATCTGCGGCTCTTCCGCTCTCGGTGTGTGTCTAAGAAGAGAAGACACCGATACGTACGCCTTTCTGAGGATCTCTGTAAGCTCCAATAATAGATACATTTTTTTCCTTTTAAAATTTGTCACGATAGAAAAACCGCAAAACTTTTAATGGGTAGCTTATAATAAAAATATTATTAAATGAATGGTTTGACCAGAATTTTTAATTTTATTTGATATATTTAAATTATATATATATATCATCAAATCGTTTATTTGAAAGTCTAAACTTATCTTTAACTTGATATTTCCAAACTTATCTCAAAAAATTGGGTCATGGGCTAGTCTAGCCCAAACTAATAGGATGGTTTTGGTCGGCCCATTTTAAAAATGGTAGGGTATGAGTAACACTTTCAAAACATAATATAATTTATGGTTGACTCATTGCTGTGTCTAACTTTGGTCCATATTAGTAAAAGAATAATTAATCTTGATTATGATTAAGAAAGTATAACGAGAACAACGATCTACTCATTCATTGATAAAAAGACTTATTTATAAGCATTACATAGAGTCTCCCGAAGGATGTAGAACATCTATCAACAATGTATCATATACTAATAAGGAAACTAGATTAACCGATCCTACGTGTATTAGGACAAGACACATAACAGAATGACGAAAATATAATTTTCTTAAATACTCCCCCATGTGTTGCACCCATAATACGTCACGGTGCTTATGGTGTTGCCTCGGTAAAAACCTTGCTAAGTAAAATAAAAACATCATGGGTAAAACAAAAGACTTGGACGAAGGAAAAAAGACTGTAACGCACCAACTACAATTGAACCTAACATGTGATGTAGACTCCCCCTGATTAGTAACATAATCTTAGAGTTCAAAACAAACGGTGTGTGTCAACACTCTTCACATGCTTCAAAAATAGACTTGGGCAACGATTTAATCCATAAATCCAGTCACATTATTCTTAGATCAGACTTGTTATACCAAGCATTATATTGATCTTTAAAGAAGAAGGTTGCATAACGACTCAAAACATGACCTTCATGTACTTACACAGTCATAACTTCTTTGATACAATAGGTATGGATGAACTGTAAGCAAATCTGGAAACTACACACATGTAGCTTTCCAACTATAGAAAGTCCATAACCCAGTTCATCATGAGTTGATCACAAAACTCAGTCGAAGTTGACTGTTTTGCGAAAGCAGATTCTCAGACAGATCTGTCATACTTTACGAAAATAGTCATAAATCACTCAATATGATAGCTGTGATCAAATGGTTAGTGTACCTAGAACGTAGATACATAGATCTTTCCAATGGTACCAATTTCACCATTTTTCAAAGAGTGAGTTATCTTGTAGGTCTCTAGGAAGCTGACCTGTGAAACTGGATAGATTGTGATTTTACCTTTGATGTGTTATTCTGTAGGGATGAATCAGCCTAAACCTTTCATACTATTGCGTGGGCGCATCCAGCCATTACCTTGACATTCATTCACACTCATCTACGAGGGAGCAAAGATGCTCGACCGTTAAGAGAGTTCAAGGACTAAGAAGAACTTGGCCTTACAAGTTTATAGTGAATGAGATGTCGAGTTAAGTATATTGCAACAAGTACATGAATGTGCTACCATACTTAGATTGAGAATTTCTCTCAAGACTTCTTCGTCATATAGACGAAATGGGTATTCTTAAGACTTCGACCTATCAATGGATACCTATACGCATAACTTCATTGTCCTTTAGCTTTGCCTTAAGCTGATAGATGAATAAGCATCATCAATAACGGTCCTCACTTTTGATACCAAGTATTCCCAAGATCCTTTCATTCTTAATTTTGGATCAGTGGCATCTCTTAGTTTAACAAGAGTTAATCACAATTCATCCAGTGTTTACACGCAAAGAGGCATATTCATCATATCTCTTCCCTAATCAAGTAGATATTTAGCAAATACCTTGCAAATGCACTCCGTGATCAGGAGCCACTTGATTTGAGTGAAAACCGATATATTCAAGATCTTTGTGTACATCTCTTAGTTCTCAACAGAGATAAGTTGTGACCACAAGCTGCATATTCAGTTTTTGGAAACAACCAAACTGACAAGATAGTGGAATGCAACAACATCTATTAGGAGAGTATATCTCATCGTAGTCGATTCTAGGGCGTTTATGAGAGACCTTGTGCCAGAAGGTGGGTCTAACCTCTTTTTCTCATTACACTTTCTAACAAAGACATATCTGAAATATTTTATCCTTACGGTGTCGGCATCACCTGACCAAGACACTATCTCTTTGTTTACACTGGATCATATCTTTCTATTTAGGCTAATCTACAACGTTGGTATTTTCAACGAAGTATGGTTCAACACCAAACTCATTAAACTATGTCAACATGTACACTGATGTAATTTCTAAGTGTAGAGATCTCTATATAGATTGGTATTGAGATTGAGGCATTCCCTAATGATGACTGAAATCCAGAATAACACATGAGACGAATGAGTGTCATGATCAAGGATCAAGTTGTGCCAAACTCGCATTCTTTATTGGCGAGTATATATCGAACCAAGTGGCATCTCCTAAATATGTGAGAGCCATCGCCTAGTGACACCATCTACCACATTTGTGCATTCACCATGCCACCATCTATGGGTGACAACATGTCCTCTTAACCGGACAACAACAAGTTTTCTTATATGAACATCAACATGTCCTCTTATCCGGACATCAGTCTTTACAGGCATGTTTGCAGCATGTATATGTGATCTCGTCACTCTAGGAACTTGATGAGACACATTAGGGACAAATCAAGACAATTCCAAGTCGTTCTACTTGAACATTCATGTTCTTATCTCCCCTAACGACGGGAAGACTGGCTCATCAAAGTGATATTAAAGAGATTGCCAATCAAGGTCTTTTATATAAGCAGACTATAGTCGGAAGCCCAAGTCTTATTCATAGACAATATTCATCATAAACAACCCATCATTGTGCGCTGGTAGAGGCTCAATTTGGCACATACAACATGTGGACGATATAGATTGCAGAATGTTAACTCAATCCGTTAACAAATATGCATACCTTTACGACCGTAAAAAGAAGAGTTGAATGATGGTGGACAAAGATGAATAAGTAAAACTATTTCCCTGCTACAACCCGTAGCCATTGGTCTTACATGTCCATAAACCGCTAGACTCACTACCGGGACCGGTTAGAAAGAAACCGGTTGAACCAGCTGTCAACATCACTGGACCTTTGTTTTACACTTCCTTTACCAATTCACTATCTTCCAGAGCTCCAAACACTACCAAATTTTATTATGTAGATATGGGAGTTAGAAATCTATAACAGCCGGCCTCTGTGCAAGAACCGGCTCGAAACATACCCAACCAGCCATTTCAGTGTCGGACATCTGTGAACAATTATTTGGAGTGGTCCACCACGTTTTAGGTCTCTAAATGACACCAAATTTTGTGTGTATGTAGGCATTGATAGGAACCAGTGACCGCAAACAGAATCTCAAGAACCGGTCCAAAGATTGGTGAACCGGTTCTCACAATGACTGGTCCGCAAGCTGAAAAACCAAAAATTCTAGGTTTTTTTTTCAACTTTTCAATCATTTGTAAGGTTTCTCATAACATTCAATTGGTATGCTTTAAATTAAACCATTGTGAACATCACCATAGTATCATTATGACTCAAAGTGAACAATGAGAAGCCATCAAGGCAAACATCTTATGTATCATTCTTATAATTACTCATAAACATTCACTACCAGAATAAGTATCATAGCCGACGAAAAAAAAATTACCAGGCCGACGAAATTTTTTTTCGTCGGCTAAAGTCCATTTTAGCCGACGAAAAATAATTTCGTCGGCTAAGTGAAATTTTCGTCGGCTAAAGTGTACTTTTAGCCGACGAAAAAAACTTTCGTCGCCTAAGTGAAATTTTCGTCGGCTAAAAGTCTACTTTAGCCGACGAAACAACATTTCGTCGGCTAAAGTAGTTTTTTTCGTCGGCTATAGTCTGTGAACTATAGCCGACGAAATTTTAAAACTTTGGCCGACGATATATATAATTTCGTCGGCTAAAATTCTTTATATTTCCAAATCCAGACAGTAGCTGATTTGAAAGAAAAAACGGGAGAAAAAATTTTGGGGTTGGCGAAATTGTTGGGTGTTGTCGAAATCTGTCGGAAATTAGTTTGTGGCGCTATATATAGGTACGTATATGTATATATCTTGTTTTTGAGTTGATTTAAGAGTTTTATTTTCGTTATGCACATTGAGTTTGAGTTTTAATTAGAGTTGATTATATTGTGTTTTAATTAGAGTTCATTATATTGTGTTTTGAGTGTGATTGAGTTGATCGATTTGGGTTTGATAATATATATGAAGTTGTTGATATATATATATATTAATTTGATTATATTAATTAGTAATTATTATATATATTAATTGTACGTTAACTCAGATATAATATAAATTGAATGATTCGTAAATTTAATTAATTAGCGTTTATACATATATATTATGTTATTTTCTCAGGATATGGATAAGAGTTGAATTTCGCTTCCAAAATGGGACAAAAGATATGCTAAAGGAGTTGTTAGTTTTATTGAATATGTGATCAATAATGCTAAAGGGAATACAATTTTCTATTGTCCGTGCACTAAATGTCAGTGTCGCAGCGATATGTATCAATTTCCAATTGACAAGGTTTGGCAGCACCTTCAAAGTAATGGGTTTTGGAAGAAGTACACATGTTGGATATATCACGGTGAAACATCATCAAGGGGTCCGCATGATCATGGGCAGTTTTCTGAGACGGGCAGTACATCCAACGATCCAACAACGGCCTTCATCAACGATATGTTTCCTTATGAGAGGGGTGTATGCTCTGAAGGACCGTATATGTCTGACCCGGTGCAGCCCTTCCCTAGAGTTGTCAACACTGCTGGTATTGACAGGTACAACAAACTACTTGCTTTCCAACAGACCCCTGTGTACCCCGGTTGTCAGAAAACGGTTCTTGAAAGTGTGATGGACGTTATGAAGATTAAAGTTGAGACAAAATCGACTGTGAAGGCTGTTGATGAGTATCTACAGTACACTGCTTCGATGCTGCCCCACGGTCATCGTCTTCCTACCACTCATCATAAGGTCCGATGTATACTGAAAGATCTTGGGCTTTCCTACATCAAGATCCATGCATGCAGATATGATTGTGTTCTCTTCTGGGGTAAAGATCCAGAAGGGAATGACCTTGGTGACCTTGACACATGTCCAGTATGTCAGAGTGACAGGTATAAGTTGACTCCTGCAGGCAATAGGAAACCTATGAAGGTACTTCGGTATTTCCCGTTGAGGGATAGGCTGGAACGGTTGTACATGTCATCACACACGGCCAAATCTATGAGATGGCACGCTGATAGGGAATTGCAAGGCGAAGATACCCTTATACACCCTGCTGACGGGGAGGCCTGGAAGCATATAGACAGGGAGTTTCCTCATTTTGCGTCTGAGGTCCGAAATGTGAGGCTCGGGCTCTCATCCGACGGGTTCAATCCTTTTGGCAACATGAGTCTTCAATACAGTGTATGGCCGGTGATTTTGGTACCATACAATCTTCCTCCATGGATGTGCATGAAGAAGGAATACAATATGTTGAGTTTGTTGATTCCGGGACCCGGTTATCCAGGGAAGTGTCTCGATGTGTATTTGAGACCCTTGATTGAAGAGCTTAAGTTTTTTTGGGACGTTGGTCATCCCACTTATGATAAGTTCATGCACGAGATGTTCCAGATGCATGCTATGGTTGTTGGTACCATTAGTGATTTTCCTGCTCGTGGGATGTTGTCGGGCAACGTTGTTAGGGGATACAAGGCTTGTCCAGAGTGCCTAAGCGATGAGGGGAGCAGTAGTCATTGCAACAAGATATGTAGATTGGGTCACCGTACTCTCCTTCCGTATGATCACGAATGGCGGTTCGATGACAAGGCATTTGATGGGACTGTAGAACTTGGTGTGCCTCCTAGAAGATGGACAGGGGAAGAAATTTTAGCAGTGCTTAATGAGTATGATTTTGGGCAGCTCAGCAATCATCCCAATATAGTGGCGGCAATACCTGACAGACCCGACAGGTATAAATTTTGGACACATAAGAGCATATTCTGGGAACTCCCATACTGGAGTAAGTTGTTGATCAGACACTACCTAGATGTGATGCACATAGAAAAGAATGTGTGTGACAGTGTGGTGGGAACCGTGCTGAACTTGGAGGGAAAGACGAAAGACGGTCCGAAGGCACGCATTGATCTTAAAAAAATGGAGATACGAAGACATTTGTGGTTGAAAGAAGGGAAGAAAAAAATGCCTCAAGCTCCGTACACCGTGAAGCCTGAACAGAAGAACGTAATTTTCAGGTGGTTGAGTTCTGTGAAGTATCCTTCAGGCTACGCAGGAAATATAGCCCGGTGTGTAAACATTCGGGACAATAAAATGTACGGGTTAAAGAGTCATGACTGTCATATTCTGCTACAACGTCTCTTCCCTATTTTCATTCGACCCTTCCTTCCCCGTCAGGTGGTGGAGCCGTTAGTAGCGTTGTCAAGATTCTTTCAGAAGTTATGCACAAGGGAAGTGACAAAATCTGATCTCCGGGAAATGCAACAGGACATTATTTATATCATGTGTAAATTTGAGAGAATATTTCCTCCAAATTTTTTTGACATCATGCCGCACCTGATGATCCATCTTCCCGAGCAATTGTTGCTTACCGGTCCAGTACACTATACTTGGATGTATCCTATGGAAAGGTATGTTTTTTACACCTAATGTTTTTATTGTACATGTTCATTGTATAATCGTAACATATGACAACAAATTTATTTATTTACAGACAACTGGGAGACTACAAAGCTTATGTGGCTAACAAATCCGCGCCTGAAGGATGTATAGCAGAAGCATATATTGCGCACGAGTGCGTCACCTACATGAAGTTGTATCTAGGAGCATTGAAGGAAACTCCACAAACCATGCCGGTTGATGAACCGAAGTTTAACCTTTCCATAGTCTCAAATGATGTTGAAGTTTATGGAATTTTACCAGAGTCCTACAAGTTGCAACCCCATGAGCTCGTCATAGCCCATTGGTGGGTATTGATTAACTGTCAAGAAGTTGAATACTGGAAAGACATCCATCTACACTGTCCAGACATTCAAGGTGATCTCGACTACCACAACAAGGAGTTCGCGAACTATTTTGGCGATTGGGTATGTAATTCTTCAATTTTGTATGTTGCAAGTCTCCTTGATTGCATAATTATTCATATTTATAATACATTGAATCTTTGGTTGCAGATGAACCATATTCAATTTGATGGTCACCCAAATTGGTCTCACGAACTAAGACTTCTAGCTATGAAGCCGATAATGTCAAGAGTTTACCCGATGTGCAAGGTCAATGGCGTGCAATTTATATGTGAAATGAGAGACAACAGACGAAGAACACAGAATTCTGGGGTTATGGCGCATGGTGGCCGAAATGGAGTTGATTATTATGGTGTTCTTGATTCAGTGGTGGAACTCGTTTATGGGCAAGGCATGACCGTGCACCTGTTCAAGTGTAGATGGTTTGATACTAGAAGCTCGCAGAGCATGAAGATTGATCAGTACGGGATTTTATCGGTGAACACTGGCACAAGCTGTTACGAAGATGACCCCTTTGTTTTTGCGACATCGGTGAAACAAGTGTTTTATCTTGATGACCTTGTTAAGGGTGACGCGTGGAAAGTAGTCAATCTTGTGCACCCTCGAAACATTTACCGGGCGGCTACACTTGGAGAGGCCGAAGACGAGGAAGAAAATGTTGCATATCAAGAACACAGTGCAATAGATATTCCTGACTCCTCTACAATTCGCCTTAATAATTTTAAACCGGGTCGTTCGGTTCGAATTCGTGATTTAGACGCTCGCCTTATTGATGTGGATCCAAATCAAGAAACAGACGACGACTCTTGTGATGTAGAAATGCATAGATTACCGGAAATTAATTCTGACACCGAAGAAAACTCATCGGATGATTCTGATTACGAGCCTTCTTAGTTATTTGAATTTGTACTACAATTTGATGTGTTTCATATGGTACAAGCTCTACAATTCATAATGTATCTTAATGTTGGTTATATATGCAGGAAATTGTAGTGGGTACGGTTAAACCAACTGTTTTTTTTATCTATTTGACAGTTTTAGCCGACGAAATACCCTAATATTTCGTCGGCTAAACCCTAAACCCTAACCCCTAAACCCTAAAGTATAGCCGACGAATACCCTTATATTTCGTCGGCTAAAGTTAAATGAATAAAATAATAATTTTATACCGCTAGCTGCGTCTCCTCGATATGAAACTATTTGTAGTTGACGGTCCGGACAGAATACGTATTTTAGGTGGCCAAATCACCGTTTGTTTGTGTTTAGGGGTTTGACCAACGGGATTGACCGTGCGGATCGAGCCCGACCGTGTGTCCGATGATGCTGAAATTTTACTCTCACACATGTTTCAACATAATGATGATATCTGACGGTCGGTTTTCCGTTTCACAAGATGGATTGTCACAATCAAAGTATGCCTACTAATGTTGTATAACTAATTGACTAAGTGTTAAGTAAATGTTCCGTTTTAAAAACAAACTATACGTAGATGCTTCAAACAAAAAAAAGTTGTGAGATAAGATATGACCGGAACGATGAAATATGTCTACGGTTGAAATTTCACGTAATTCCGATAAGTTTCGGTGCCAATACTTGCGGTCATATATTGCATTTTTTCTATTCGTTCGCCATAGAGGACGCCCTATCTCCGACGGTTATTTTTCTTATAAATTTTATACCGCTAGCTGCGTCTCCTCGATATGAAACTATTTGTAGTTGACGGTCCGGACAGAATACGTATTTTTGGTGGCCAAATCACCGTTTGTTTGTGTTTAGGGGTTTGACCAACGGGATTGACCGTGCGGATCGAGCCCGACCGTGTGTCCGATGATGCTGAAATTTTACCCTCACACATGTTTCAACATAATGATGATATCTGACGGTCGGTCTTCCGTTTCACAAGATAAAACAAATAAATTGTGCATGAACTTACTAAATATGAATAAAATATACTTTAGCCGACGAAATTACTAACATTCACAGTAATTTCGTCGGCTATAGTCCAACTATAGCCGACGAAATTACTTAAAAAATTTCGTCGGCTATAGTTGGACTTTAGCCGACGAAATTAGGGTTTTGTCGTTGGTTAAAGTTCAACTATAGCCGACGAATTTTTTATTTCGTCGGCTATAGTTCTTACTATATATTCGATTGCAGCGAAACAGAAGCCCACTTTCTCCATTTTCTGAAACTCGGCCGGACGGTTTCTCGATTTTCTCTCGATTTTCTTTCGCCATTTTCAACGGTTTCCGGCCTCCACTCATCTCCCAAACCAATTAGGTATGCAATTTCATGTTTATATTGTATTATAGAACAAATTTGGGTTGTTTTTTCAATATATTGCATTATATTGAATTGTGTTGAATTATATTGTGATAATGTTGAATTGTATTATGTTGTGATAATGTTGAATTATATTGGATGTATTTACTGAATTTGGGTGTATATTTGGTTGTATTTGGGTGAATTTGGGTGTATTTGGGTGTATTTGAGTGTATTTGGGTGTATTTAGATGTATTTGGGTGTATTTGGGTGTATTTAGTATATTTGGATGTATTTTGGGTGTATTTAGTATATTTGGGTGTATTTGGGTGTATTTAGTATATTTGGATGTATTTGGGTGTATTTAGTATATTTGGGTGTATTTGGGTGTATTTAGTATATTTGGATGTATTTTGGGTGTATTTAGTATATTTGGATGTATTTGGGTGTATTTAGTATATTTGGGTGTATTTGGGTGTATTTAGTATATTTGGATGTATTTGGGTGTATTTAGTATATTTGGGTGTATTTGGGTGTATTTAGTATATTTGGATGTATTTTGGGTGTATTTAGTATATTTAATATATTTGCGTATATTACAATATTAGCAGAAGCATATTGTTCATTTTTTATTTGGTATATTGTTCATTTTTAATTTAACAAAATATTAATTATTTTATTTAGGATGAAAGGATTATTCAGCAGATCAAAGAGTTCGAAGGGCCGGGGTGAATCGTCAGAGGGAACGTCTAGCAACCCTCGAGGTTCGTTTCAGGGCCCAATGACGGCCCGACGGGCGTCTCTTCTGGAGCCGACACATTCCTCCAGGCAGCCAGATGACCCTCCCGCCTCCAGGCCTCCTAGCGCCCCTCGCTCTTCCGGCCAGCCGGACGCCTCTCGCTCCTCCAGGCAGCCTAGCGCCCCCCGCTCCTCTGGCCAGCAGGACGCCCCTCGCTCCTCCAGGCAGCCTAGCGCCCCGCGCTCCTCCAGGCAGCCCAGCGGCCCTCACTCCTCGAGGCAGCTGTGGCCTCCGACTCAGGCGGAGGTGTCTGCACCACGTATGCCTGAGATACGTAGGGCACCGGCACCGGGCCCTAGTGCATCGGAGGGTGGGTCTTCCGGGGTACAGATGCCGCCGCCTCTTCTCTTCCTTCCGCGCTTCATACCGGCAATACCTGCAGTCGATGACTCAGGGGCGCCGATTTATCCACTACCCCCCAGGTGACCCCATCAGCGGTGTACCTGTTCGTGCCGTTTGCTACAGAGTTAATTTCTGCGAGGGTATCATCGTCGGCGACAGAGTCGGAGTCCGTCGCATCCGCCCCAACGCCCTCAGGTAATGATTATATAAGTAATTTGTTATGTTATAATGTTATAATGTTATAATAAAATTAATTTACTAATCATCAATTTATGATAGGTACCGTCGGAGCCAAGCCGACAAGGAAGAAGAGAGGTCCGGTCACGGGGAAAGCTCTCGAGAAGACAGTGAGTACATCGGGAAGGATCGTCATTGATACTGACGAGGATGGGAACGTAGTATCGGGCGGCAAGACGAGGATGTACTCTGGTCGCGTGGGAGCGCTTATTAGGGATAGAGTCCCTATGTTGTGGTCAGACTGGGGCGAGGTCCCACAGGAGGTTAAGGACATGGTCCACAACGCCATGTCGGTAAGTATAACAAAATTCATATTTAACATTATTTATTACATTGTAGATTTATGAACGTCTAAAGTAATAAATGTTTAAATGCAGGTGTGGTTTGACGTTCCCGAGTACCTGAGGAACACCTGGGCGGACGTTGTGCACGGGGGAAGGTACGTTGCAAAGTTAAGGACAAAAAAAACTATGTTTAATTTATAATATTTATATTTTTTTTGGCGTATTACAGGTACAAGGAGTGGAAGAACGAGTTACGGACCCACTGGACTACACATGGGAACGAACGTTCCGGCACCCCCCTTGAGTTCCAGTTTAGGGAGTACGAGTGGCGTTGGCTTCTGATATCGAAATTCAACAACCCACATAAACAGGTAATTAAAAATAATTATTTATTATATTGAATTATATTTAATACGTTTTAAAATATTTTACTAATTCGATTCCTTTGTAGGCCGTTTCCCGGGTGAACGCTCAAAACCGGCAACGCAACATGAGGAACCATCATGCCGGTTCTAGACCGTTCGCATCGTTGATGGAGGAGGCGGCCAGGGAACATCCAGAGGTCAACCAGTACGTCTATACGTACGAGAGGGCATATCCCGACTCCCAGGAGGATATTGTAAGTCGTTTTACGTTTTAAAATTTAGTAAATTATATGTATATATATATATATTTTAAAATGTTAATTAATTTTTTTTTCCTATCAAATTAGGCGAGGGTGAGGCAGGCTAGTGACGAGGTGATGGCTGCTATAGTCAGGGAGACATGGCCTGACACGCAAGAGGAGGACATGTCCGAAGCCATGTCCCGGATCTCAGCGTTGGGGCCAGGATCATGGGCACAGCCTTCCCACCGCGAGGAAATAACTTCTACTGCCGGGGCCTGGGAAAGAAGGGCGAGGGGGTACTGAAAACTACTCCTGGGTTTCAGAAAAAAGGAGCCTCGACCAGCAGCAGAACGACTCAGCTTGAGGCGGAAGTTCAGATGTTACGGGAACAACAAGCCGCCCAAGCAGCATATAATGCCGAGAGAGAGGCCGCCCAAGCAGCATATACTGCCGCGAGAGAGGCCGCCCAAGCAGCATATACTACCGCTCTACAGGAGTACACTATAGCATGCCATGCCGCCCAGCAGACACAGCAGCAGCAGATGTACCAGTACATGCAAGATTTTATAGCTGCACAGCAGCAGGGACTTCCGCTTCCGCCCATGCCCCCGCCTATTGTCTTACCTCAGCCGCCGTAACCTCCCCAACCTCCCCAACAACCTCATCCTGGAGCAGATATTGATTTAGACGATATCGATTTCATTTAGTTTTTTAAGTTTATGAACAATTATTTATTTAGTTTTTTAGGTTTATGAACAAATATTAATTTACTTTTTAGGTTTTATGAACAATTTATGAATTGAAAATTTAATGTAAAATGTTTATGTTACTTTAGATGGTGTGTTGTTGTTGGTTATAAAATTGTTTCTGTAATTTGCAGCTTGCTTGGATGGTAATGTATAAATTTTGTTTGGGTTTCTAGTATAAAAAGTACTATAGCCGACGAAATTTACCATATTTCGTCGGCTATGCTATTTTTTTTTTTTCAACAACCTTTAGCCGACGAAAGTGTGCTAATTTCGTCGGCTATTCTCTATTTAATTTTTATTTTTTAAAAACTTTAGCCGACGAAATATTAATATTATTTCGTCGGCTATGTGTTGGATTATAGCCGACGAAATATTAATATTATTTCGTCGGCTAAGTGTTGGATTATAGCCGACGAAATATTTATATTATTTCGTCGGCTAAGGTGTGGATCATAGCCGACGATTTTTTTATATTATTTCGTCGGCTAAGGTTTGGAGTATAGCCGACGAATTTTTTATATTTTTTCGTCGGCTAAGGTGTGGAGTATAGCCGACGACGGCCTTTATTTCGTCGGCTATAAGCATAGCCGACGACTTCTTAGCCGACGACGTGTCGTCGGCTATAACCTTAGCCGACGAAAATAGTGAACAGGCCGACGAAAAAATTTCGTCGGCTAAAGTGCTTATCCTGGTAGTGATTGTAACGTCTTAATTTAGTGAACAATGACTTAGCATCTTGTTTATGTTGCACCCTAGGAAGGAGAGCTACAATGACCACGATTTTAAGCCAATAAGAAGCCAACACGTCCGAAGGACGTACCGACAACTTATTAATCTAAAGTCATAGGTGTATTAGTAGGTAAAGTAAAATTTTCAACTTGAGTGGCACCACAAGAATTTCATAAAAATATCTATCAGAGTTTTCTAATTTTCGCGGAAGGTGGACAATTTAAAGGGCCAATTAAAAACTTTAGCGACAACAATAAAAACATATAACAGGGTGAATAATTTAGGAAGACACCTTTAATATATTTTATAAATACTCTGGAAAATAACTCAAAAGGTAGGGCATGTCAAGTGACCATGGCTCGGATGAAACACTGAGTAGGAAATGAGACTTTACACACATGGCTCATGTTGGAAATTATGTCATAATATCTAATATGAATGAAAATAAAATTACGCTTGACCTTTCCATATGAAAGGATGTGTCTTTTCAATAGGTGTCTTTAGAAAATAATGTGTCTCTTTTAAGAGATAAGTGAACGGACATGATAGTTCACTTAAGGTTCTATATAACCCAATCATATCTCTTTGATGAAAAAGAGTTAGATGTAGGATCAAGATTCCT
The DNA here is from genome assembly GCA_951800085.1 of Comarum palustre. Lineage (NCBI taxonomy): Eukaryota > Viridiplantae > Streptophyta > Magnoliopsida > Rosales > Rosaceae > Comarum > Comarum palustre. Next base: position 12,510,743 of record OX637575.1, on the reverse strand, counting down.
AAATTCTTCTACTAGTCTTGTTCGTGTCAAGAGAGTACAAAATACATTTGATTCGCTAAAATCCAAAATTTGCGATACTTTTATTTTAGATCATCGATTGTTGTATTCTACAATGCAGACGCCCGTCAAATTACAAGCACAAGGGTAGGGCGAAATCTGTCTTTAGTCAAGTGTATTTATACATACCTCAATCAGAAAATCAAGTCAGTTCTTTTTTCTCATTATTCTTTAATTATAGGATTTAAAGACTATTGCACTCCAATATTACGATCGATTTACTATTTTCAATCTTTGACATATATTATTGTGTTTTCTACATTCTTTATTGAATTTTATGTTTGTATTTATTATTACATATATGATTGTTCCCCAACAATCTAAAGACAGATTTTATGGACAATCATATGTTGATTCTTCGTTCTCAAGGGCAAGACAGAATTTGGCTAATAGATGCTGAGTTCTTGGTTGTATATTTAGTATACAAAAGAACATAGAGCCCTTGTTGTGATTGAAGAAATAGAAACATAAAGAATGAGATGATGTGAAAATGCAATTCCCGAATTGTTCAGATACTAGGGAGGGGTCTATATATTTCTTATATGCATTTGAGTAACTGCTGCATTCATATGTACCTTTTCGTTGTAATCATGAATTAGTGTGTAATTATATGTTTATCGAATTTCATGATATGAACGCATACATACTAACAGAATTACGTGTTCTCATATATGCTTGCTCTTAACAAGAATTTGTAAATTGTGATATGTGCTTAATAGATATGAATCTCTGCAAACGAGTCGCATACAGCTGGTCTTTACAAATTCAATTTGACCAGGAAATATATAATTGAAAAGCCTTTAACCGTGTATGCATATGTGAAAGCTTACATCCGTTGACGGCATATCTCTCTTTACATATATATCCTGATTAATTATCAGTTAATGCATATATGAAACTATGATTCAGTTAGTCAAGTTCATAGTTAGCCAAGTTTCATATGCATACTTATGATAACTTTTTTCCAAGATCCTCATGAACATGTTCTATGAGATTAAATTGGAAAGAATTTAAAGGGTGCAGCCTTTTAGATGCTACCAATGATAGGTGTTTGATTAAATTCAAATAATCAAACCATATGAACGATTGTATAAAGAAGTTCTGTGTCTGAGAACTTGTAGCAGATGTCTCTTGCAAGAGAGATAAATTGCAGTATATGTGGGGGTTTAAGACTGTAATTGATTCCCTGTATATAATTTCAATGACTTAATGGATCTCTTTAGTTTAAGGGAAAGTTATTCTGAAAATTTCGGCATAACCTCCCCATAAAATAGACAACCCGTACCTACAACAACCCAAAAGAAAACGAACACTTCTAGTAAAACAACATCCATCCTATACTCCTAGAGCCATCCTACTCCCCAAAAAAACAACATCCGCCACAAACAACAGAAATCTTAAGCACAATCTTAAAACAAATAACAACAAGTCCAAGGAATTCAGGAGTGTTAAGTCCGTACTACTAAGTTGGAATTAAACACACAACCGCAATATTACAAATCCTCCTATAAAGTTGTCAGAGCTCTAAAGACGATAGAAGGAAGCGAGAAAATTACACAAGTAGGTATACAGGAACCTACTACAGAAAAGTGAGAAGGTGATAACTAAGCCTTACCTCCTAGCTATGGCCGAGCCGAACACTGCATTTTAAAAACGAAGAGCCCACGAGAGAAACATTTAAAACGTTAGCTTGAGTGGACAAAAATAATATTTAAGTGTGAAAGTATAACTTTGGTAATGTTCTCCCTTTTTGTCCGAAAATCATATAGACATGCCTCACAGGGGATACACTCCCAAATAATTATAAAGAAAACAAATAATGACAATCTCATTTGCTTGGAAGAACAAAACTTACAGAAAATAGGGGAAGATGTTTCACCATGATGGAGAGTCTCTCATACTAGGGTCGGAGCTTTCAGGAGGCAACTAAGTAATGAACGACTCTTCATGCTAGAGAGATTCCACCATGACAATGAGCTTTTCAGGCTAGAGTCGGAAGCAAATAAGGCTACTGTTGTCCCGCTTTACTTCTAAAGTGGGGGGCCGTATGGCTAGCTAGCTAGCAATGAATGTATATATATATATATATATAACGACCCTTCATGGTGAAGAAAAACAAACAAATAAGAAAGTCATTATTATATGACTCCTCCCCTGTTAATTAAAGCATACATCTCATGTAGGAGGCACGGTTCCCCGACCGACCTCAAAACTATGGCCATAAATAAGTAAATTTCAAATGCAGTCAACATGACATAAATTCTAGACGACGAAACAAAGGAGCTCACGGGAGGGGAGCAACCCGCCTTCCTGGCCCCACCGGCTCAACAAACAATTAAAAACATGTAAAGTACATTTTTTCAAATGTTGAAACGCGCTTGGCTTTTAAAACAAAGTCCACTCACCGACTGTTAGGTCTGACGACGATCCCTAGACCGCTCAGCAGAAGTCTCCGCATGTCCTGTTTCAAGGAGATATTTATAAATACAACAATGCTCGAGTTCTCAACTCTAAAATTATAAATAAAATAAGTCAAAACTAAGGAAAAACGTGCTACTTGCCCAACCTCAATAAGTTCACTCACAACTCTTCACTTTTAACATGAGAAATCCCATGACCACTTCCCGACAAGATTTCTGGAATCCATACCAAGATCTAAATAATTAAATTGTCTCCGCACAAGTATTAACTCATCACCGTTTCTATCTTTTGGGGATCTACACTAACACCTTCAGTCGATACTATATGTCCCAAGAATCCAACTATATCTAACCAAAACTCACACTTACTGAGCTTAGCATATAATTGAGCGTCTCTCAAAATCCGCAAAACCACCCTTAAATGTTTTGCATGCTCCTTTAAATTCTTGGAATAGACTAGGATGTCATCTATGAATAAGATTATGAACCGGTCAAGACATGAGCCAAACACCCTATTCATGAGATCCATAAAAGCGGTGGGTGCATTTGTAATCCCAAAGGCCATCACCACAAATTTATAATGACCATAACGTGACCGAAAAGCAGTTTTGCCTATGCCCTCCTCCCGAATCCGCAACTGATGATATCCCGACCGAAGCTCAATTTTTGAAAAGATGGTTGCCCCCTTCAACTGATCAAACAAGTCATCAATTCGAGGCAAAGGATACTCGTTCTTCACTATAACATGATTTAACTTTCTGTAATTCACATAAAGTCTCATCGTACCATCTTTTTTCTTAACAAACAACACCGGGGCACCCCATGGAGATGTGCTGGGGTGAATAAATCCTTTATCCAGCAACTCTTGTAATTGAGCTCTCAACTCCTTCAATTCTACAGGGGCCATTATATATGGTGCTTGAGAAATAGGCGTGATTCCAGGGAGCAAATCGATCGTAGAATCGGGCGGCAACCCAGGCAACTCCTCTGAAAAAACTTTAGGGAATTATTTCACTATGGGGATATCATCCAAACACACCTCCCCCATTCTAGTATCCACCACATGCGCTGGGTAGGCCTCTGAAATGTAATCTCTGACAAACCTGGACTACGAAAAACCACCTCCTTCCGAAAGCAATCACCATAGCTCTATGTGCTTCTAAGAAGTCCATGCCCAAGATCACATCAAACTCTATTATATCTAAGGGAATTAATCCGCTTCGAACTCATGGCCACCCAGTAACACCTTACAACCACTATACACCCAATTTATCTCCATCATACTCCCAGATGACAACGATACATGCCACTCATCAGGGAGGGGTAAGGATGACACATTGGCAAAAAGTGAAAATTTACTTGACACAAAAGAATGTGTCACTCCAGGATCAAATAAAGTAAGAGCAGACTGACCAAAAATTAACAACGTACCAACGATGACCTCAGTGGAAGTACAACCCTCTTGCTGAGTTATAGCATGAACCCTAGCTAAGTAGTGGTAGGGCGTCCTCTGACTCCTCTGCTCTATTGAGTGTTACCCCTGAACGGCCTCATGACACGAGTACCACTACCAGAAGCTCCAGCTAATGACTACCCCATGACCGGTGTAGGAGCAAAAGTAGCTCCTCGAGTGAGAAGAGGGCACTCCCTCTTGAAATGATCCTGCTGGCCACAATGAAAACAACCTTCTAGCTGAAACTGTCTCTGCCCAACCTGAAATGACTGACCACCAGATGTCTCACTCTGGCTACTAGAACCCCTCCTGGACTGACCAAACTGACGTCCACTAGACTGGCTCTGAGTGCTCCTCCTACCCACCCTCTTGAACTTGGCCCTAGATCTTGATCCGATACTCAAGCTACTACCATATCCACTACCAGCAGATGACCTAGAGCCTGAAATGTAACTCGTTCCCCGGTCTGAAACATGAGCAGTACCGCCAAAACCAGCTGGGTAACCGGCTGCCACCACCTGAGCCTCAACATTAAGGGCAAACATCATGGTTTGCTGGAATGATTTATAGGGCACTGCTGTCATCTGGTTCGCATAAATGCCTCCAAGACCCTTGACAAAGTAGTAAATCTTCTTCTCCTCGGTCCTCACCAAGTCAGACACATAAAACGCCAACTCTCTGAAGCGTTGCTCAAAAGCCGTCATAGTCATATTGTCATCCTTCTGTAAGTTTAGGAACTCCACCCTCATGCGGTTGATATGGGCTGGGTTGATGTAACGCTCCTTGAAGTGAGCCGTAAACTGATCCTATGTCATACCCTGAACTGCATTACCCAAGACTCTGCCCTAATCCAACCACCAATGCCAAGCTTTCCTTTCTAAAAACTGAACAGCTATTACCACCTTCTTTTCCTCTGGGCACTCCGCCTGCACAAACATCTTCTCCATGCCCTCCAACCAATTAAAGGCATCCATTGGCTCAATGGCATGGGAAAAAGTCTTGGCTCCATTCTTGCGAGTTTTCTCTTAGTTCATCTCCGAAGAGAAAGTGGTGAGTCGCCTGAAAAACTGCTCTAAGGGTCCATTGGCAAGTGCCCCCTCATTCTCCCCCATTGGGTGATTGGGAGAGTTAGGAGGATTCTCCCTACGGGCTCGGTCGCGTCCACGGTGCATAGTTACCTGAGGATAAAACATTTAACATCATTCATAAAGACAGTACTAGATAAACTACTACCAATACTTAAGGAATACCAAGCATCCAATGCATAAAATACTAATAATCCGCCGCGGTCGGATAATCACTCTATAGATACTGGATATTCTTAAGCAAAGGCGGTAGTATAGAGGATTTGAATAACTTAATGCTCTAATACCAACTGTCAAGACCCACCCAAGATTAACCTCTTTAACCCAGAGTAAATCTTACGGGGTCCACCTTAAGGGAAAGTTACTCTGAAAATTTCGGCATAACCTCCCCATAAAATGGACAACCCTTACCTACAACAACCAAAAAGATAGCGAACACTTCTAGTAAAACAACATCCACCCTATACTCCTGGAGCCATCCTACTCCCCAAAAAAACAACATCCGCCACAAACAACAGAAATCTCAAGCACAATCTTAAAACAAATAACAACAAGTCCAAGGAATTCAGGAGTGTTAAGTCCCTATTACTAAATTAGAATTAAACACACAACCGTAATATTACAAATCCTCCTATAAAGTTGTTAGAGCTCTAAAGACGATAGAAGGAAGTCAAAAAATTACACAAGTAGGTATATAGGAACCTACTACAGAAAAGTGGGAAGGTGGTAATTATGCCTTGCCTCCTAGCTATGGCCGAGCCGAACACTGCAATCTGAGCATTTTAAAAACGAAGAGCCTAAGGGAGAAACATTTAAAACGTTAGCGTGAGTGGACAAAAATAATATTTAAGTGTAAAAATATAACTTTGGTAATGTTCTCCCTTTTTGTCTGAAAATCATATAGGCATGCCTCACTGGGGATACACTCCCAAATAATTATAAAGAAAGCAAATAACGCCAATCTCATTGGCTTGGAAGAACAAAACTTACAGAAAATAGGGGAAGAGGTTTCACCATGACAGAGAGTCTCTCAGACTAGGGTCGGAGACTTTAGGAGGCTACTAAGTAATGAACGACTCTTCATGCTAGAGAGATTCCACCATGACAATGAACCTCTTAGGCTAGAGTCGGAAGCAAATAAGGTTACTGTTGCCCCGCTTCACTTCTAAAGTGGGGAGCCATATTGCTAGCTAGCAATGAATATATATATATATATAATGACTTTTCATGGTGAAGAAAAACAAACAAATAAGAAAGTCATTATTATATGACTCCTCCCCTGTTAATTAAAGCATGCATCTCATACAGGAGACACGGTTTCGCGACCGTCCTCAAAACTATGGCCATAAATAAGTAAATTATAAATGCAGTCAACATGACATAAATTCTAGCCAACAAAACAAAGGAGCTCACGGGAGGGGAGCAACCAGCCTTCCTGGTCCCACTGGCTCAACAAACAATTAAAACATGTAAAGTACATTTTTCCAAATGTTGAAGCACGTTTGGCTTTTAAAACAAAGTCCACTCACCGACTGCTAGGTCTGACGGCGATCCCTAGACCCCTCAGCAGAAGTCTCCGCACGTCCTGTTTTAAGGAGATATTTATAAATACAACAATGCTCGAGTTCCCAACTCTAAAATTATAAATAAAATAAGTCGAAACTGAGGAAAAACGTGCTACTTGCCCAACCTCAATAAGTTCACTCACAACCCTTCACTTTTAATGTGAGAAATCTCATAACCATTTCCCAACAAGATTTCTGGAATCCATACCAAGATCCAAATAATTAAATTGTCTCCGCACAAGTATTAACTCATCACCGCTTCTATCTTTTGGGGATCCACACTAACACCTTCGGCCAATACTATATGTCCCAAGAATCCCATTTTATCTAACCAAAACTCACACTTACTGAGCTTGGCATACAATTGAGCTTCTCTTAAAATCCGCAAAACCACCCTCAAATGTTTTGCATGCTCTTTTAAATTCTTGGAATAGACTAGGATGTCATCTACGATCACGAACCGGTCAAGACATGAGCCAAACACCCTATTCATGAGATCCATAAAAGCGGTGGGTGCATTTGTAAGCCCAAAGGCCATCACCACAAATTCATAATGACCATAATGTGACCGAAAAGCAGTTTTGCCTATGCCCTCCTCCCGAATCCGTAACTGATGATATCCTGACCGAAGGTCAATCTTTGAAAAGATGGTTGCCCCCCCTCAACTGTCCCTGCCCAACCTGAAATGACCGACCACCAGATGTCTCACTCTAGCTACTAGAACCCCTCCTAGACTGACTAAACTGATGTCCACTGGACTGGCTCCGAGTGCTCCTCCTACCCACCCTCTTGAACTTGGCCCTAGATCCTGATTCGATACTCGAGCTACTACCATATCCACTACCAGCAGATGACCCAGAGCCCGAAATGTAACTCGTTCCACTGGCGGAAACATGAGCAGTACCGCAAAAACCAGCTGGGTAACCGGCTGCCATCACCTGAGCCTCAACATTAAGGGCAAACATCATGGCCTGCTGGAATGATTGATAGGGCATTGCTGTCATCTGGTTCACATAAATATCTCCAAGACCCTTGACAAAGCAGTAAATCTTCTTCTCTTCTATCCTCACCAAGTCAGACACATAAAACGCCAACTCCCTGAAGCGTTGCTCAAAAGCCGTCACAGTCAAATTGTCATCCTTCTGCAAGTTTAGGAACTCCACCCTCATGCGATTGATATGGGCTGGGCCGATGTAACACTCCTTGAAGTGAGCCGTAAACTGATCCTAGGTCATACCCTGAACTGCATTACCCAAGACTCTGCCCAAATCCAACCACCAATGCTAAGCAAATAATCTTAAAACAAATAAAAACTAGTCCAAGGAATTCAGGAGTGTTAAGTCCCTACAACTAAGTTGGAATTAAACACACAACCGCAATATTACAAATCCCCCCATAAAGTTTCAGAGCTCTAAAGACGATAGAAGGAAGCGAGAAAATTATATAAGTAGATATACAGGAACCTACTACAGAAAAAGTGGGAAGGTGGTAACCATGCCTTGCCTCTTAGCTATGGCCGAACCGAACACTGCAATCTGGACATTTTAAAAACGAAAAGCCCAGGGGAGAAACATTTAAAACGTTAGCGTGAGTGGACAAAAATAATATTTAAGTGTAAAAGTATAAATTTGGTAATGTTCACCCTTTTTGTCTGAAAATCATATAGGCATGTCTCACTGGGGATACACTCTCAAATAATTATAAAGAAAACAAATAACGCCAATCTCATTGGCTTGGAAGAACAAAACTTACAGAAAATAGGGGAAGAGGTTTCATCATGACGGAGAGTCCCTCAGACTAGGGTCGGAACCTTCAGGAGGCTACCATGTAATGAACGATTCTTCATGCTAGAGATATTACACCATGACAATGAGCTTCTCAGGCTAGAGTCGGAAGCAAATAAGGCTACTGTTACCCCGCTTCACTTCTAAAGTGGGGGGCCGTATGACTAGCAAGCAATGAATGTATATATATATATATATGGTGAAGAAAAACAAACAAATAAGAAAGTCATTAATATATGACTCCTCCCCCGTTAATTAAAGCATGCATCTCATGCAGGAGGCACCGTTCCCCGACCGTCCTCAAATCTATGGTCATAAATAAGTAAATTCGAAATGAAGTCCATATGATATAAATTCTAGCCGACGAAACAAAGGAGCTCACGGGAGGGGAGCAACCCGCCTTCCTGGCCCCACCGGCTCAACAAACAATTAAAAACATGTAAAGTACATTTTTCCAAATGTTGAAGCATGCTTGGCTTTTAAAACAAAGTCCACTCACCGACTGCTAGGTCTGACGGCGATCCCTAGTCCCCCCAGCAGAAGTCTCTGCACGTCCTGTTTCAAGGAGATATTTATAAATACAACAATGCTCGAGTTCCTAACTCTAAAATTATAAATAAAATAAGTCGAAACTGAGGAAAAACGTGCTACTTTCCCAACCTCAATAAGTTCACTCACAACTCTTCACTTTTAACGTGAGAAATCCGACGACCACTTCCCGACAAGATTTCTGGAATCCATACCAAGATTCAAATAATTAAATTGTCTTTGCACAAGTATTAACTCCCGGAAATATCCCAAAACTCTTTCAAAAAATACAAACTTCACTCCAAAAGTCCCCTCTTAATTTATAGGATTTTATAGCCAAGAAAATTACCCAAAAGGCAACGGCTCCGCCGCCAGCACCGCCACTGGCGGCGGCCTCCGGCAGGAGATTCCAACCAAACTCGGGCCACCACCAATCGACTCAAAAATTTTACAGTTTGTTCCTCTCGTCAATACGAACAACTTTCTAGTTTAACTCGAAGACCAATTCCTAGCCTAACTAGGTCAATCGAACAAAAAGGTGAAAACCCAAAATTTTAAACTTCAATCCTTCAATTCTCCCTCCACATCCAAATCAATTCACTAAACTTTAGGGGTAATTAGTACGCCTAAAACCCATCCTATCCATATAAAGAACTCATCAATTGGTGATCTAGGGAGGGAGAAATTTGATCTAGAAAATTCTACTGTATACGTGATAAACAAATCAGAATTTCTCCCGATTTACGGCGAGTTAGGTGGGAAACTTTACCTAGGAATAAAGTAGACTCGGAGGCCGATCTTTTGAGACCGGTGCAGCGGCTAGTGGTGGAGCGGCTGCGGCGCTGTGGCGTGCGCAAGCTTCGGCAGCGTTTTCCGTCGGGGAGAGGAGAGAGAATGACCCGGTAAGTTTTTGATTTTTCACTTTCTACCTACAGTAAGTTCCCTTTTTTATAGAGTTTCTCGAAATAGTAACTTCCCATTTTTAAACCATAACTTCCGCATACAAACTCTGATTAAGACACATAGCATGTCTACTTATTCGTATTAACGTCATCTACAACTTTCATGAAGGACACTCCTCGAAATAACGATCATAGGAAAAAGTCAACTCTAAAGCCACCTACGGTAAAACGGTTACTACAAACAGTCAAAGATTAAAGTAACCAAAAAGTGACCGACCGAAAATAAATTTTAGAACCGGGATGTGACAAAAAACCTTAAAGGCAGAGCCGCCTCACCATATTTTCAGAGCCCCATCACCATCTCCACTTCTTCCTCATCTGTTGAGACAGAGACTACCATCTCCTCCTCTCTTTAAGTCCTCTGCGCATCATCCTCGTAGACTTGCCGAGATTACTCTCCACACCCAAGTGTGGCTCGGCTGCACCCAACACAACCTCTTGATTTGTTAGAGTCATGCTCCACCTTTCCTCCCTGCTGCTAGCTCCTCTGCCTAGCTTCTCCAGAGCTTCCAATGCAGCTCTGCAACTTCACCACTGAGCTCCACAATGCAGCCTATCCTCAGTCAATTCCAAAATCCAATTCAAACACCAAAAACCATCTCAATCATCCTCATCAACATTAAACCGAATCTAATAACTTAAAAACCAAACCCCTTACCTAAATTAATTGATGCTTCATCCGATCCTCTTCATTTTTTCTTCAGAGTCACAGAACCGGAGGACCGGTCCGAGCTGCTGCTCCAGCGTCTCCACCGTGCTACACCGACGTTGCTGCGGCCGAGAAGGACTCGCCGGAGAACCAGATACTGAGAGAAAGGAGAGGGAGTGAGAATGGGACAAAATTTGGATTCAAAGGAAGGCTCGAAATCAAAGGAAAAGAGAAGGGTTTACCACAAGGAAGCATGGCTCGCCAATGGGGGAGACAGAATGAGAGATGAGAAATAGGGTTCTTAGGCTTAAATAGCCTGATCCAATGGCTCAGATGAGAGCTAGGTTTAAGTAGGAGATCAGGGCTAGAAATTAAAGTTGAGTTTTAAAATCAGAAAATAGTAAATGGTGGAATTAAAAGTGGAGAATGGTAACTTAAATTACCGGGAGTTGCGGAAATTCGTAGAACATAGACGGAAGCTCCAAAAAAATATTCTAAAAATACCGGGAGAATCGTGTCGACACGTACTATGACATTGAGTCCTTTAATGAGGAATTTGAAGAATTTAGAAAAACTCAAAAATGAACGTGGTCGTTCATTCGTGAAGTTATCAAACGCGGCTTAAACCTTTGTAACTCGTCGTTAACCACTGTAAAAACGTACGGGGTCTCACAGTTTACGCTAGTCTCATTGTCTTTAGCATAAGAGAGTGTCACTTGTATTCATTGCTATAGAATAGGATTTACTAAAGAAGTAACAAGCATAGCCAATGTGATGACGCAGACAGCTTTAATGTCATCCAAAAGTTGTATTTTGGTGATCTTTGATCCCAATGGCTTATTTTCTCAAAAGAAAAGATGTCTGTTATTTCTTTAGTTTACGGATCATCAAAACACATCCAAAACTTTCCCAGACGATTTATGTAAAGCCTACATGAGTCAATGTCTCAATTTTAACAATAACCGATTCGAAGAACCTAATCATAGTGACGATAACCGATTCAATTAACAGAATCATAGTAACTCAAGAATGTTGCATTCATTATAGTGATACATAAGGTATTCTTATAAATTCTCACAATCAGTTTTCAGGTAATAAACGTTGACATGAATATCATGATGTCATAGCAAGGTTCGATTGTTATTTTATGCATGAAGACATGTGACTTTAATCATAACGCCATTAGGCATTGAAACTTGAGCATTAATCCGCTCTTTGATTATTTATAGTCACAAAGGATTTATAAAGAACCAAATCCATGAATAATTGTCTATTCCTTGCAATAAGCTAAGCACTCAATCTCGTTACAACACATTCACATACCAGAATGTAAATACAACAGTCTTATGTCAAGACATGAAAAGTTTCAATGGAGATTGAAACAAGGATATTGCAATCCTTTAGAGTGCATTACATGACGTATAATACTACTAAAATGGACAAAACAATGTTTGAAACATGCTAAAGCTAGGCAAAATAAGTCGTGAGCACTACATAGAGGTAGCACCGCCACTAACAGCCCTATTGGATCTTGTAAAGAAAACAGAGGAATCCTCTTTGATCCAAAAATGATGTGCATTGCGCCACATCATGATATTAGCCTTTAGAAACGCCACCTTATAGTAACTGGTGGTCTTTTGTAGTCCAATGTAGTGTCATGTGGTCACAATGCGACATATTGCATTAGCATATAGCTTATGTAAATCGAACCATATATGCAAAACGAAAAAAATGAAAAAATGTTGTCAACAATTGCATCCAGATCTTAACCATTTTAAATATAATGACCAAGTAACTATAGTCAAATATGTGAGGTGTATGCCTTCATAAAACTTGAAAATAAACAGATTTGTAGTCACTTAGACTATTATATTGAAGTCAAACACTTCATATTTTCTGCAATGTACCAATTGCTTTTAAAATCCGTAACCGTGAAAATAATATTCTCATCTTCTTCCATATAGTGAGTTTCTTGTTTCAAGAACTCCATATATTTCTTGTACACATTGACCATACTATTGCTTTCTTTGCAAATAGTTAACCGATGTAAAAACACATCAATAACATAATATCATTTACTAGCCCAATTTTTACATGACATGTGGGGATCGAGGTAGCACCACATCATTTTTTTATCAGAACGTGTGACATAAATTTCGTCACTTTTTTTTCAAATTTAGGGCTCATGTTTCGGTCAATTTCATCAAAACAACAAGATGGAAGTAACTAATATCAATATACGATAATGAATTTTAAGTACTGAATTTGGTCAAAACCAATGTTTCATGGTAACTCAATTCAATTTAAACCATGACAAATTCTATCACAAATCGATGTCAACTGTGACAATTTTCGTCACAATTCAATGTTAACAACGACAATTTCCATCGCAAATTGATGTTTGTCCTTTTATTAACAATGACAATATTTCGTCATAATACAGTGACTTTTCAAACTGTCACAAATTTCAACTTTGATATGAGGGGTCCCAAGTCCTCACATCAACCAACGTTATAAGAAAGGTATGTGTAGAAGAAGGCTAATAAGCCCTAATATGAAATCAAATTCAAACGCGACAACTTTTATAAAGGCTCACTTGTTAATGTTTAACAGTTGAACTTGCAATTTTCATGCTTACGCCCACATGCGTGCTGCGAAGTTATTCTCGCAATTCCATTGCGATTTGTATGCAATAAGTTCATGAAAAAGAACGTTTTGCCCCTCTTGCTTTTCTGTTCTGCCTTTAGACTCGTTTTGTGCAACGACGTCTCTAGCAATAGGACGTCGTCGGGGCTCTAGGCAAGGCGACGTCAAGAAGGGGCGTTGCTGGGCTCACCCAGGTTCTGTTAGATTTGGAAGGAGGAGCGCCGACACGAGGGTGAACTTGCCCGACGTGACGTGACTATGGCTCCGAGGAGGTTCTGGGGTTCAGGGTCTAGACTCACGGGGTAAGGCCAGGCAAACGCGCGGGTCGAGGTCAGAGCAGGGCGCAAGGCTACTAGGTTTGGGATGCGTGCTGGTGTGAGACGTCGGAGGCAGGAGATGTACACATCGAACGGGGCTTCATTGTCCTGGGCTAGGGTTTGGTATAGCGCACTAACGAGTGTGCGTGGTTGGAAATAACAACGGTGGAACTTGTGGCAGAGAGGGTTAGGTGCCCAGAGAAGATTTCTTGGGTTGGTTGAGTGGGGTAGGGCCGCTAGTGCCGGAGGTGATGATGCACATGTGTACTGAAGAAGATCGAGGTCTGAGCGCTGGAAGGTTATGGAAGGAGCGACACATGAGGCTGGGTTAGTGCCGGAGATCGAGTTCGGTGGGTTTGCTTGAGCGGGGGGGACAGAGCTTGGTTTGTGTACGGTATAGCATGCTGGGAGAAGTTTTTGCCATGCAAGCTGAACTCGGTGGGTGCCCAGTGAGGTACGACGGCTGAGACTAGCTTGGGTTCAGCTTCGCTCAGGGCTGAGCACACCGGAAGCCTGGTCATTGTATTCAGCAGCTAGTCGAAGAAACTAGGTTTTTCAGTTGGTTTTCTAGGGTTTTCGGCTATGAACTCAAGGTCAGAACGAGGAACTGATAATGTGATTAAGGAGAAAGTATAACGAGAATAACGGTCTACTCATTCATTGATAGAAAGACCTATTTATAGGCATTACATAGAGTCTCCCGAAGGAACTAGAACATCTATCAATATTGTATCCTATACTAATAAGAAAACCAGGTCAACTGATCCTACGTGTATTAGGACAAGACACATAACAGAATGACGGAAATATAATTTCCTTACACAGATTTATAATATCTTATAATTGTGATTAATAAACCAAGAAAATTCAATAGGCAAATGTATTATAGACATATTCTCAAGAACAAGGATTCGACTCTTAACAAAATCAAACTTTTTAATCAAGAGCTAAAAATAGGACGGATCTTGCATGCCCTTACTTTACCCGCCAAAGAGTCTAACTCCCCATTTAGGAATTCAATTTTAACATCCCTTTGGTGCAATTCCATATCATAATGTGCGACTAGTGCCATGCAACATAATTCTGAATGAGTCCTTTGAGGAAAAATGAGATAAGGTTTCTATATAGTCAATACCTTTTTTTGTGTAAACCCTTTAGCAACTAGCCTATCTTTGTATCTATCTATATTCCTTTTTGCATCTCTTTTGGTTTTATAACCCATTTCCAGCCTATAGCCTTTAGTTTTTGATCAGGTACAACTAAATCTCATACTTGGTGTTGGTTCATTGATAAAATTTCTACATCCATAGCTTGTTTCCATTCAGTTTCCTCATCATTGCTAAAGGCTTGTTTAAAGGATTTAGGGTCTGTATCATCCTTAAGAACATCAAATTCTTGCAGATAAACGTCATAATCACTGTTTTCACCATAGACTGGTTTTCTTTGCCTTTGTGATCTCCTAAGTTCTATGACTTCTTCATTTTCTTGTTCTGCTAAATTTAGATGATCAACTGCATGTTCCATGTTTTCTAAGTTTTCATTTGGTTCAGGTTCTTCATCTAGGATCATTGACTCGGGTTGGTTTTGAACTGGATTTTCTGTAGGTGGAATATTACTTCCCCTTTCATTCTGCATAGGTAACAATTTTGCTGTATTCACTTGTTCAGTGACATCCTCAAGTTCTAAAGTCAAGTTTTGAAAACTTGTATTGTAGATTTCTTCATCAAGAAATTTTGCTTTATTTGTTTCAATAATTCTAGTATTGCTATGAGAGGAGTAAAATCTATAACCTTTGGATTTTTCACAATATCCAACGAAATTGCAAGATACTGTTCTACGACCGAGTTTGTGTGTTTGATGTTGGAACTTGTTTTGTACCACTCGGTGATACGTGTGTGTAATGTGTGTGTTATGGTGATATGTGATGGCGAATTGTGGATGACACATGATTTATAGTGGTTCACCTTACCTTCAGTGGGCAAGGCTACGTCCACGTAACATGTATTATAGTTTGGGTGGCCAATCCTTCTCTAAGTATTACAAGTAGCTATCTAGCATCAACAAAGTCTTACAAGGAGGAGGGACTCTTATATTTATAAGAAGAGGAGACTCCATCCTTTCATACATTTCAGATGTGGGATAGGAGGTCCAAATGTGTTCCGTGAGGGCATGTTGGTGAGGCTGGCAATGTGACATCCCAATGTCAGATCGGTGACTTTCGAGTGTCATTGAGTAGCTTGTATGATAGGCTGCATGATGTATGTCGCGGTCGGGTCTCGTTGTGGCTTGTGGGCCCATATAAATGGTGTTACTTATGCTTGATGGTGGAGGCATATAGTGGCTACTCCAACATTTGAACTTTCAGAAATTTGGCCTGAGCTTGACATCCCCACACATGCAATGATGCAATTGTCTACCACACCATAGTTCATATGGTGTTTTCTCTACAGATTTTGAGGGAGCCTTATTGCAAATGTAATTTGCAGTCTTAAGTGCCTCACCCCATAGAAAAAGTGGCAGACCTATAGTACACATCATAGACGTCACCATATTTAACACTGTTCTATTTTCCTTCTCTGCTACTCCATTTTGAGTTAGATTATATGGGGCATAGTACTGTGCTATAATACCATGTTCTTGTAAGAACAATGCAAAATGTCCCTTTTGCTGGCCTGAATCAATGTCTCCCATAAAATTCACCTCCTCTATCGGATCTTATTACTTTAATTTTTCTCTCTAGCTACAGTTCTACTTCAATATTAAAAACTTTAACCAACTACAACCCTTGAGATCTTTCTGAAAGTATACATAAAAGTACCTAGAGAAATCATCTATGAATGTTATGAAGTAAAAGTTTCCACACAGTGTTTTATGATTAAATGGTCCACATATATCAGTATGAATTAATTCCACTCTTTGTTGCCTTAAGTTTTCTACATTTTGTCAATTTTCCCTTGAAACATTCTACACAGTCTTTTAAATCTTCACAGTTCAAAGCAGGCAATATGTGGCTTTTCGATCTCAAGTGTTTTCAATCTTTCCTTAGAAATATGACCTAGTCTTTTATGCCATAGATTAGTAGACTTATTATTGTACTGAGTTCTCTTAATCCCAGTAATGATATTTATCGATTTTTCACTTTCATCATTCTCAATCATCAAAATCTCATGTTTACTAACAGAACTGTTTAATCTCAAATAATGATCTAAAAGCACACCATAACCAATATATTTAGAACTTCGAAATAACTTTATTCCATCCAAAATCCATAATAAGTCTTATACCAGAACAAATTAAACACTAGAAATTCACCTTTCAAGTAAAAATGATGAGCTGCACTCGGATTTACTTTTCACACCTGAGAATCTGTTCTCACCACCCGAACAATTGCTCTCTACACCCAAACACCAAACCTTGCTGCCAAAGGCAGCTCCTCAGCTCCAACTGCCTTCCACCAATTCCAGACCAAACAGACAAAGTCAAGTGTGAAACAAACATCCAAACACAGGGAACAAGACGGAAACTCCTCACATTCCTCAGATTCAGAAATTCTCTCTTGCCGGATTCCTTCACCTGCAGAACAACTGCCACCACTGCCTCCCCAAGACGTGCCTGACCTCCCAGCAGACGCTGCCACTCTCGTCCAAGCTCGAGCAGCTCACTAGAAGACCAAAAACTCCTTGCCGGAGTCGAGAACTTAAGAAACCAGAAAACACATGAAACATAGAAAGAGGGATTTTGAGTTTAGGTCTCGAATCAAAGGTTTTAAGCATAGAAAGGAAGAAGAAAAAGAGGGGAAAAAGAATATACCATTCACTCGCCTTTTCGTCACCTGGATCGCCAGAAAATGGCCGTTGATCGTCACGTCCCTTATAGGTTGATCTCCCTCCACGGTGGGCGTCAGAGTAAATAGAGCAATGAGCTAGGTAAAGGAGAAGGAGAGGAACAGAACGGTGGTGGTCTGCCGGCGAGTGGTGGCCGTAGGCGTTCAAACGCCGTCAAGGACGACGGAGGCAGAGAGAGAGAGCTCGGGAGCTTTGGTTGACCGAGTGGGAGAGTTTTGAAGGAGTCAAAACTCATTGGACAGTCCAACGGTCCATATTAAATCTGAGAAAGAACCAACGGTTCAGATTTAAAGAAAAGTTAAAAAGTAAATAGTTAAATGGTAAAAATATTTTACCGGAAAGGTAATTAAAAATTATCAAAAACTTTGAAAATTCACAAAAAATAGACGGGAAGCTTCGAAAAATATTCCGAAAATACCGGGAGACTAGTGTCGACACGTACTACAACATCAAGTCCTTAAATGAGGAATTTGAAGAATTAAGAAAAACTCTAAAATGAACGTGGTCGTTAACTCGTTAAGTTACCGAATGCGATTTAAACCTCAGTAACTCGTCATTAACCATAATAAAAACGTACGAGATCTCACAGCTCCGAGAAAAGTTCTGTCTTCACTTTTATCTTAACTTTTAAATTTTGTTGTGTTTGGTAAATTAAAGAATGACAACTTTTTTTTTGAAAATTTTAGGTCACAAGTGAAAAGAAATTTTAGAAACAGTTCTGAGGTTACTTTTAATATATAGCTGATGCGGATAAATTAACATTTAAAATTACTGTATCGACAAACAGTATTAAAAGTAATATTTACCAAATATATAATTATTTTAATTCACACTTTATTATATTCACAATAAAAAGTCAAATTTTTTTAAATCCCACTAACTTTTACAATAAGTTTTAATTCACACCTGAATGACGGTGTAGGGCAGCTGTGTTATGTGTACACGTACACTGCTCTATTCATAATACACCCTTACACTCATTGGTCATTGACTGTGAATCCAGATTCCCTTACAGAGCAACAGTAGCACATTGCAGTCCAATGATCAGATTATATTATAAACAACTACAAGTGATCAAACTTGCAGGGAATTTGCCGCATTCATGGGCGGGAATGACGCGCCACCACCATTTGAAGGCGACAAAGAAAACCTCATGATTGATGAAACACAAGCATCTCTCTTTGCTTACATATGGCCCTTACCATCACGTTCACATCGGTCCTACTACTCTACTTCTACTACAACTTCCCAAACCCAATTTTCAACACACAAATGTTGGTAGCAACCACTCAAATATTCTATGTCCTTTTTTGCTTCGCCAATCCCCAAATATTTCCCTGACATGCTTCGATTATTTACAGGTTTGTTTCCTTATCTCATCTTCTAGAACCCAACATATTAATTAGACTCTTTCTATTATTTGTTTGTTCCCTTCTTTCTTTATTTGGGAAGTCACTAACTTTAGCTTTGATGGGTCTGTGAAAATTTGTGTGATCTGGACATGGGTATTACCACTTTTATGTTGTTCTTTGAAGTGGGTCTTTGTTAGTTCTTTGTTTTGATTGGTGTTTTGAGAAGGGTATCTGCCTAATCATTTTGACAGTAGCCTCTCTTTTATGGCGTAAAAATGTGGACTTGGTAGGTGCAGATCAAGTTAGTATTGGAGCTGTGTGTTTTAAGTTTATTCAATAAGCATCATACTCTTCAAAGCTTCTGTCTTTTTGTAACTATTCAGTGTTTATTTTGTTGCCTACTTTTAGTATATTTTCTTTTCTGTTGGTTGAGGAATTAGATCAAACCAGAAGTGAATTCTAAGCAAAGATGAGGGAGTAAATGACCAGAGAGCTGTCTTTTTGGTCCATCTGTTTTCATTGATCTTTTGGGACCCTCTGAGTTAGGAACCCAGGTTTTCCCAGTAGAAAAAAACCAACCACATTTATTAGGATTGATTAGAACCTTTTCCCAGATTTGGATTCACCCAGATATTGCTTGGTTTTCCAGCAAAAGGGTTCACATCTGATGTGTCATGTTTTCTGGGGATGTATTGATGGTTTCATCGTAATGCAGGTGAATTCCCAGAAGGGGGATTGTGAGATGCTGAGTTGTTGACGAGATGGATAGGCGGAGTCAGCTGTGGCAAAGGAAATCATCAGAGAAGAGTTCTGGTGAGACTGAGAGTTCGGGATCGATATCTTCTCATTCCGAGAGATTCTCTGATGATCAGGTAGCTGGTATTCACATTGTTCTTAAATAGATTTAGTATTTTGCCTTCTGATTGATTTGATTGTTAGAACTCTATGGCATTCATGATTCTGCCTAATTGGTGGTTAGTTTCTTGCTTTACCATCATTGTCATTTCCCATTTGCATAAACCATCAATCTTAATTCTTGGCGTGATCAGTCTTGTTGGTACATTCTGTAGAATTTTAATGTAGATGGAATTCTCTAATCTTGTATGTTCTGCTATTTTGTATATAGCGAACATATAGTTAAACAGATCACACACCTTAGTGTTATATGGATCCATTGCACTACAAATCACATTTGTCTTCCTATATTCACAGTTTATTATTTGTCTTCAATTTGGATGTTCACAATGTGCTTTGGAGTACTAGTACCAATCCTTATCAGTCTACGAGGTTCGTAAGTCTTGCTCTTTGTCATGCACTCATTCATCTTCCTAAGAAATTCGCTGTATATACTGATATTTATTGAATGGGTATTCCAAGTCTAATGAGACGAAGATGGAAATATCTACACATCTTATCTATTTGCATGTCATAGAATTTCTGATGGCTAAAGACATGATTAGCTTTGTTTTGAAATCGTTATGATTAGCTTTTCTGGCCTTAAAATGTCTTTGTGGAACTCTCTAAACCAAGGTCAACTGTACTAGAGACTGATCAAGTACAACGTACATGAATTACTACCTGAATACTTGTTGGCTTGTCCTTTAAGTGCAGGAGTATCAATCTGTGAACTTGTCGGGTTCCATAGCAGCCTGAAACATTTTTAAGTACTAATTTAGGTGCCATCACGATGAACAAATAACTACTTGGTAGCTGTGTAGACTATTGTTTATTTATGAGATTTCTTCACGTTCTGGTCTACTGATGACATTAGTTGAGATTTCAAAGAATTAGTTGATTTAGTTCCATTGTCAATTAGCTACCTGGTTACTTCTAAAGCTTCCCCACATATACAGGCTTCTCTAGTTCTCTATGATATCCCAAATGTGAAAATTTACACTTAAGTCAAGATGCAAGGTAAAAAAAATTCAAGTTCAGGATGATTTGGTCCTTTAGTGTTCCCACTTACTAGAAGCTCACGAAGCTGTTAGGCAATAAGCCAATAGTTATTATTTATTATAACATCTTTCTTTGTTCTAACAAGTGATTTGGTTAAAGAGTCTAATGATTTTCTACTTTAATGTCACAGGGATTCTCAACTCATAGCATCCAGTCATCAGAAGTCACTTCTAAAGCTCTACACAGTAATGAAAAACTTAATGATAGTTTCGAGACTTTGAGGGAGAAATTATCAGCTGCTCTTCTTAGCAGTAATGCCAAAGATGAATTGGTAAAGCAGCATGCTAAAGTTGCAGAAGAAGCTGTCTCAGGTTTTTCTGCTTTCCTTTTGTTCCCTTGCATTTAAATTCAGTTAGATACTGTACTTAATCTTAATAGGCTGAATCCATGTGTCCGGTTGCTGTCTTATGTGCACAATAATACTACACTTTCTTCATAAGCTTAAGAATTTGTTTCTTTTGTTGTCTAGCATATGTACAGAAACTTATGGATTATACTGGTACATAAATCATCTAAACTGGAAAGAACTTGGAGACAAATAAAGAGAAGCAAAAGCGTTTGTTAGGCATATGAGATTTAATAACATATCTTTCTTTCTTTACACTATGTTTCTGCCTATGATTTGAGCAAATAGTTTTGATTTTCCATGGCCAACACTTAGAAGTCATATTCTTACTGTTTCTACTTTCTAGAGAAGGTTCACTCATCTTATCTTTTCTCAAGTCTTTCGAGAATGGATTCCCTGATTTTATAGAAATGGAAAATATTGGATGTTGCTGAGTTGTACCATTTAGGGGTCATTTTTTTGTAATTTTGTTACATATTCTTTCTGAAGATGGTCCCATTAGTTCTTTCTCTTTGCCATTTCAAATGTTAGGCTGGGAGAAGGCTGAAAATGAAATATTGGGCTTAAAACATCAACTTGAGGCTGCAAATCAGAAAAGTTCAGCTCTTAAAGACCGAGTTGGTCATCTTGATGGAGCACTGAAAGAATGCGTGAGGCAGCTTCGACAGGCAACAGAAGAGCATGACCGGAATACTAATGAGGTTATTGCCAAGAGAACTCGTGAATGGGATAGTTCAAAGTCTATACTCGAGAGTCAGGTTGCTGATCTACAAGCACAACTTCAAGCTGCTAAAACTGAAGCCGCTGCCTCTATTGATTTGGATCTCCAGTTTAAGCTTGATGCTACTGTAAAGGAGAACTCTGCTCTGAAGCGTAGTCTTCGTTCTCAACTTAAGGAGCTTGAAATCATGACTATAGAGAGGGATTTGAGCACCCAAGCTGCTGAAGCAGCGAGTAAGCAACATTTAGAGGGCATAAAAAAGGTTTCCAAACTTGAAGCTGAGTGCCGTAGGCTAAACGCCTTGGCTCGTAAAGCATTATCAAATAACAGTCACAAATCCTCTTCTATGTCCTCAGTTTATGCAGAATCTATTACAGATAGCCAATCAGATAATGGGGAGATGGTACTGGCAATTGAATTGGATACTCACAAAGTGAGCAACTTGGAGCCAAGTGAATGTAATTCAAACCAGCCAGATTCACGGACATCTGCTCATATAAAAAATCGTGATAAATTTAATATCAAAAAGAGTGTAGAAATCAATCTCATGGATGATTTTCTTGAAATGGAAAGGTTTGCTGCATCACCAGTTGCACAAAATGATAACTCTTACCTTAAGGCAGGACGCGGATCAAATCAGCATACTGCTGAAAAAAAAATTCTAGAAGCTGAACTTGAAACCATGATTGGAAGGATTGCAGAACTGGAGGCGAAGTTAGAGATGATGGTGACCGAAAAAGTGGAACTTGAGATGACTCTTACTGAATGCCATAAAGAGATTCAGACACTAAAAAATCAGCTACTAGAGACTGATTTGATGTTGGAAGACCTTCAGACACAGTTGGATAATGCAAATGGCTTGAAGTGTGCTGCAGATGAAGAAGTGAAGGTCTGTCAAACTATGAGAGAAGTGGCTGAGGCACAACTAAGATCCGTTCAAACTGAACTTAACTGCTTGATAGCAAATGTTGGTGCACTAGAAGAAGATGTTTCAAAGGAGCGAGCATTATCAGCTGACAATTTGGCCAAATGCCAGAAATTTGAGAATGAACTACTGATAATGAAACATGAAGCTGAGCTCCAGCGTGTGGCTAGTACTAGTGGTGATTTGAAGATACAGCAGGTCAGTTTTCTTGGGTTTTTTTGATTGCTGGTCAGTTTTCTTGGATGAAATCATAGCCCAATTAAAAAAATGCAAAAACCAACATTTTGTCTGTAGTAAAAATGTAAAATGTCAGGAATCCAAATCAACACAATCTAGAGGAAATGAGACTGCAAAATAAAAACTACCAGAAAAGTTGAGTCAAAATCGAACTTTTGGGGAAATTATGAGAGTTGGACGGAGCACCATGTAGTGCTAATAAAATAAGAATTATGCTTATTAGTTGTTATTGGTAAATTCAATGTAAATCATTTGAAGCACCCATAAGAAGAATAGGAATAATACACGGTTAAGTGGTTTCAAATTGAAATATGGAAGAAAGATTATGAAAAGACAAACAAATTAGATTTTATAGGAGACACTGCTATAATAAAAAAGATGAAAAGTTTAAGTGGCTCCATAATAGTTCAGAAGTTTTGAATCTTTTCTTCTTTTTAAAGTTTAAGCAGCTCTTCAGTATTTAACAAAACATATGCTATTAGCAAACTTCTGATTCAGCAAATTCTGGTAGGCATTTTTTAATGTCGTTGTGCATACTTGCACAGTAAATTCTGCAGCAACATAGCCAATTCTTTTGATGGAATTCTTCAGCTCCTAGACTTCAGTTGGCTTGTATCTAATAACATGATCAGGTATATTCATACTCTTCATAAGTTGGAGTTTATATGTTTTTGTTTTTGGCAGGAGAAAGTGCTGGCATTGGCTGCAAGTAAATTTGAAGAGTGCCAGAAAACAATTTCATCTCTTGGACAACAGTTGAAATCACTTGCAACATTGGAGGACATCCTGATGGACTCAGATAGGCCATCGGACGTCATTGATGAAACTATACATTTGTGACTTGAAATAATCCAAGGATGGCAAAAGTCTTAAAACCAGCAGCGGGCTGGTGAGATGCTTCGACAATTGTCTGTGACAGATTGGCATTCTTTATCACTATCCCGTCACCATTTCCTTCAAATCTAAAAAATTGGAAACTACTCGGGCAGAGGTAAGAGTGCAACGGAAGAAATTTATAATAAGAAAGAAACAAGGTTGTTATTGCAGACTGAACCGGTCTGTTTTGTGCTGATATCTTCGCCTGTTGATTCAACACCCATGAATCGATAGATTGTACTTGCATACAAGGTAGTTCTTCGGGACCAACAATTTTATTTTTATCTTTCCATTTAAGGGTAGGAGTAATGTAAATAGGGATAGCATTACTATCATTGAAAGAGGTATAATAGTGTAGGATACATAACATTAAAGAAATGTGGTTTACAGAGTCCCACAATTCAGGTAATTGAACCTAATATTGCTTTTGATTTATGAGTCTCTTTCACTCCTGTGAATGAACCGTGATGAAAAAGACCTTTTGATGTGTCGCCTTATGCTATTGAGCTGTTTCTTTCTTCTGTACGACATTTGGTTTGCCTAATTTTGTTAATTGTTGATGCTAATACGTAACTGTATTGATGTTAAGCTGTTGCTTTCTCCAGTAGTTGATTTTTGTTTTGCATAAATGTTCTTTATTGTTGATGTTTAGATGTAACTGTGAGTGTTGCTAGGCTGTTGCTTTCTGCAGTAATCCATTTTGGTATGATACTAAGCAGTTGTAGTCGATTTTGGTTTTGTGATGATGTTCTTAATTGTTGATGCAGTGCCACTGTTACTAAGCTGTTGCTTTCCCCAACAGCCATTTTGTTTTTGTCTACTTTTCGTTTTTAATCGTTGATGTTAATTAAGATGGTATATACGAGGAAGTTGAAGGCATTCTAGTATAGGGAAAATACAATTTCTAGAATCTCGACCATTTTCTTTGCATATAAATGACAACCTTTTCAAAAAAATAACAGCCTTTTATCCGGGTTATTATTATTTTTAAATATTATTAATAACTCACACATCTTAATATGGTTTGAATTTATGACCTCAAAGTTGTCAGTTAAACATCCTAACCAATCAAGCCACGACTCATTGACTAACATTTTATGCCGGTGTTATGGTAAGAGCTTACCTACCTTTAGCTGTATGCGAGTCACAATTGTTGATCTCAATCGGTAATGGTAATGGTGTTATTTTCAGTGACCATGTTTTCTCACTGTTTTATTGTTGTTAATGTGTTGGTGAGCTACTATAGAAACTGGAACGTGTAACGGGGATTGAAACGAGCTTTCAATCCTTGACGAATTGGACAGAAAATAAAGAACAACGAACACAACAGTTTGTTTATCAAGTGAAACCTCAGTTTGAGAAAAAACACTTCCGGGGCTTTAGCTCTTGAAAACCCCTATTAAAAAGATGATCCACTATGAAAAGAATGAGTCAATTATAAACAACTTAGCATTGACTGCGACTAGTATCTCTAGAACCCTAGCATATATGTTCGAAGCACTCAAGTAATTTTCTTCTTCAATCCAAGGAATCACGTCACTGGTTCTTCAATCACACAAATAACAAGTTTTTTTTTAAAAAATTAAATAAATAACAAATTTAACTCAACACGGAACAGTTGAACTTCTGACTTCACATAGTTTTACAACAGAAAATACTATCTCTCAAACATTATACGTGCATAGGTAGTTCTTACATAGGTCAAACCTCTCTTCCCTCCCTCTCTCCTCCCTCGTCTCCGACGAGCTCCCCAGCGGCGCTCCGCCTTGCCCGGCCACCCCACGCCGGCGCATCACCATCAAATTTCTCCTCCTCTTCTCCTCTACCTAACCCTATCCTTAGATCACACCGGTGTCCACCGTGGAAGGAGATCGAGCATCACTGTGCACGGCGGTCAACAACAAAAATCCGGTGATCCAGGCAGCGTGAAGGCGCGTGAGTGGTATTGTTCTTCTCCCCTCTTCTTCTTCTTCTTCATTTTCCTGTCTTTAAACCTTTGATTCGAGGCTCATTCTGAAATCCCCTTTTACTGTTTTTTCTGGGTTTTCGACGACGAGTCACTGACGAGCCAATTCTCGCGTTTTAACGAGTTCCTCGAGCTTCTGGTGACCCTGTTCGACGCCCCCTAGTAGCTGGTAAGCTATCCCTCCGCTAGAATCGATTTGGTTCAAAAAATGGGTTTTCTGGGTTTTTGCGAATTCAACAATTTGATGAGTTTCTGAGTTTGTTTGATGTTTTTGTGGAGTTATTGAGGTGCTGTAGCTGAAGAGGAAGGGTTAGCTGGAGAAAGAAGGATCGAGGAGATCACCGTGAACTCTACTAGGTGCACAGATAAATCGACACTCCGAAGCAGAGGAGGTACAGAACAGATCCTTGGTTTTGGATTTGGTATTGATTATGCATGTGTTGTTGTTATGGTGTTGTGTTTCTTGATTTTTTTTACATGTCGAGAACTTGGAAATCGAAGAAACGGGGAAGCTATGGCCATTTTCCAGCAAGGTTGCCAGAATCCGGCAGAATAATACGGCAAATTGCCGAAATTTGATGAAGCAGCAGAATTTCCGGCAGAGAGCCGTAGAGGTAGAAATTGATTCTCCCGTTAAGCTTTAAGTCATAAAGTTTCTGTTAAATCGTAAATCAAGTAATTACGAAAAATTTACTGTAATTAGGAGGTTTCCATTTTGGAAAACTTTCCCTTTTAGGAAAGTTCACAGGTAAAAAGAAAATTCAATCTTAGTTGACTGGTTAAAATAAACCAATTGGATCTTTAATTGAGAATCTGGTCAACTCCGGAATCTTGGTCAAAAATCGAGTTGATCGTTGTAAATGATTTGGATAATTTCATAATCCATATATCGACTCACAATTAGTAAATGAGATTAAGTTGTGGATCAGGTGCCCATAGTAATCTCACAAATTACTATACGATGTCTAACATCAAATGAATTAGTAAGGAAATCCAATTTGTTAAGGTGGCATAAACGGAAACTAAATTTTGAGTTGATAATCCGAAATAAATCTAAAGGTTGAGAAGTTGTTGAAAAGGATTGAGTTGGTCAACCCTTGGTCAAATTAGTATTTCCTAGTCAAACTAGAAAAAAAAACTCATGTCAACTAGTAAGGACTGATATGTCAGATTCTTTTTACAGCCAATGGTTGAACGTGAGAATGGACACGACCATGTGGATATTTCAAGATGGCGCTCGAGGAGTATTTCGAGCATTGAGGAGATCACATTAAGTACAATGAGTGAACCTTTGATTTTAATGATATGCATGCACTAATGTTTTTATTTATTTATAAGCAACATGAATTTATTATTTATATTGAGCCGGTGAGGCCGAGAAGGCGGGTTGCTCCCCTCTCGTAAGCTCCTTGTTTAAATCAGCTAAAAATCGAGTTACGTTTACTTTATTAAGAAATTCATTAAATTTGTCCATAATTATAAAGGGGGCCAAAGAGTCTTTTATGACTTTTCGTATTTGTTGACTTGTTTTCTTCACCATGAATGGTCGTTAATATATATATTTGACCCACACCTTATTGGGTGGCACGGGGTGCGTGTGGAGTGATGACCCCTACCTTATAGGGTGACGCGGGTGGACCCCCACTTAAGAAAGTGGCGCGGGGTGGATAGGTTGTTGACCCCCCACCTTATAGGGTGGTGTTGGATGGACCCCCCACTTAAGGAAGTGACGCGAGGTGCGTGTGGAGTGATTATCCCCACCTAATTAGAGTGGCGCGGGATGGGCTCCCCACTTAAGGAAGTGGCGCGGGGTGCGTTAGATTGATGACTCCCCACCTTATTAACTAAATAAGGTGGAGTGGGGTGGGCCCCCACTTAAGGAAGTGGTGCGAGCATACCTAGAAGCCTTAGGAGGCTCCGACCCTAGCTTTGAAGGCTCATTGTCATGGTGAAATCCCTTCCCCTAATATTAAATGTTGAGTTTCAAGTCCTTAAGTTTCATGACTCAATTTGTTTTCAAAGGTTATTCATGATTTTTCCCATTGATGCATGCATATGTGGTTTTAAATGAACGAAGCTTTGGGAAGGCAATAAAACAATAAGTTTCCTTTTGAGTAACTGTTGATTTTGTCTGCTCATTCTAATATTTATTTTTTAAATGCTTTCCCCTGGGCCCTTTGTTTTCAAATGCCTAGTTTTGCAGGGTAGCTGAGAGGAGGTCATGCATACAGGAGATGAGGCATAGTCAATTAATTCACTGATGCTAGTAGTTGTTAGGTATTATCTGTTAGAATGCTCTGATTAACCTGTTTTAGTTAAGCCTGAATTTGTTAGGTGAAGCGTAGATGAGGTTTGGGGAGCAGGATGACTCCAGGTGTCTTGGTTGAACTATACTGTTTATAGAAGTGCTTAGTTGGTGTGCAAGAAGGGTTGTCCATTTCAAAGGGGTTTCGGTAAGAAGTTCCCTCGAGATGGACCCTGCAGGATTTACTTCGGTTTAAAAGGGATTAACCCGGAGTGGGTCCTGACACTAATCAAATTAGAACTTCCTTGCTTGCACTCTTTGTATTTTTGTATAGGGATGCCAATATAATCATACTAACAGCTACCGTGTAAATTTTGATGTTTTTTAAGAGAAAGATTATGTCAAAAAGAGCAAGTAATTGTCGATGTTGGATCTGGAAATGTATTCGTGATTGTTGATGATTTATCACAAGCTTGTGAAAAATGACAGCTTATTATGGTCGGAACTAGAGTTTCAAGTAGGGCATGGGATGGGACGGGACGGGATGGGATCCAGCAAATCTTGTTCTGTCCTGATAATATATTTTCAGGACGGAACAGGACGAGATTGCATTTTTAAAAATCTATCTCGTACGAGATGATTTCGTTTAGTATCGGGAAGGGTTCGGGAAGGGATCGAGATCCAGCCACAATAGAAAAAGAAAATAAAAAAGACAGAAAAAATTGATACTAAATTCTATATTTGTTTCTGGAGATTATTGATTATAATTTTCTATCTCAATTTCCAAAACTTCATAGAGAAATTTAAAGAAGTGTTAGAGTCTGATTGACTAACCTAACAATATAATACGTATGCCCAAAAAAATCACTCATAGCCACCACAAAGTCATGATCTAAATTTTATGAACACTATAATCTTCTTATTGATATTTCTTTTTTTTTTCCTGTAGCCACTAACAATTGTAGAAATTCAAATTTAGAGAGACAATTGCGAACAATTGCGTGTGTTTATATAGTTTTAAATTATGTACGCAAGAGTAAATGACAGGCATCGAGTTTGTGAGTGTATTTGAGTTTACATTTAAGTTTTAGGAATCTCATTGAGTATGTTTCAGTTCATTGTAAGATCATAAACCCTAAAAAATGAAAGGTTATGATCAAATATAAGTACATATCTTAAACTTTTGAGACGGTCCCGTCCCGTCCTGTTTTTAAATTATCGAGATGGGACGGTACGGTACCGTCATTTTAAAACTATATCCCATCCCGTCAATTTTCGGTACTGGACCGGAACATGATCAGAATTGCAGTATCAAGTGCCCAGCCCTAGTTTCAAGAAATTAAGTACATTGTAGTTTAAGTTTCTCTTTTCTCACCTACATAATTTTATTGATCAAGTAATCAAGCCGGTCCTTTTTCTTCTTGAAAGAGTATATATATATTGGACTCTACAAGAAAAGACAATTGTTGTCAATGTCTTTGGTGTAATTTAATTGCACATTAAATCCGACCTTCCATTCTCCAATTTCCATTTCTCCTGCATAATATTCATTTTTATGGATTAACTTAATCAGAGAATTTTCAGCGTGAATTAGATTAGATTATACTAATACAGATGATGCTAATGATGATCTCCACGTATCTAAGATTATGAATGACTAATATTGCATCGTGTTGAAGGAAATTAGATTTTATAGTATGTATCTTAGTCAAAATATATTCGGAATATGATTCGATATCATATTGTAATAGAGAATATATGTATTTTCCTTATGTATTGTATCATCTAGAGGTTTATTCCATGAATAAAATACAACGTGAATTGTCATTATTGTCATTATTTCTCCATATACTTCAATCAGGTTGACACCTGTAGCAGGTGACTTATACTGCTGTAGCTTGCCGTTCTGAATCATATATTCAATGTTGTTTAGAAGGGAAAAGCACCGGTCGGTAGTGTGGCCGGACTCGTTGTGATAGGCACAATGTTGCCCGTTGTCCGGCCTTGCCTTTTTTGGAAACTTCCTTTTTGGAGCCGGGGGAATGTCATTCCTATGGCGGTTCCAAATTTCTTCATAGGAGGCAGTCAAGTTGGTTAACACTTCATATCGAGGGATGTAAGTGGTTTTGTCCTCCCGGGCTGGATGTCTTGGGTATGGAGCCTCTCTTGGTTTCTCCCTTGGTCTGTTTGAACTTTTGCCGTAGTATCCCTGGCCACTCTTATTCTGCCTTTCCTTTTTCCAAGCATCAGCCCGCTGGCTTGTTAACCCGGTATTCGGTCGGCGTTCCCCGAAGGTGTCATACTCGGCTTGAGCTTGCCGGGTGACTTCGTTAATCAAGTCGTCGTAGCACCTGAACCGCTGCTTTCTGAGATCAACCACAAAGCGGGTTGGCTTGAGCGCCTGCAAGAACGCCTCTGACGCCACTGACTCATCCAAGTGCCCACATTTGGAAGTCGTGGATAGCCAACGGGTTACAAAGACTTTCAAGCTCTCATCATCCCTTTGTTGGACTTTGAATAATGAAGTGGTGCTTCGGTTGACACTAGACAGCAGGATAAACCGGGAAAGGAACTTCTGTGTCAGCTGACCATAGGTTTCTATTGACAAAGCCGATAACTTGAGGAACCAACTCAATGCATCTTCACTGAGTGTTTCCTGGAAAGCATGGCATGCTTGGGCATCCGTGAACCGGGTTGAATCCAACTGAGACTGGAACAACTCTAGGTGTGCATATGGGCAGCCCGTTCCGGCATATTTCTTGATCTTAAATGGCTTTGCTTCCGGCGGCTTTTTATCTGCTTGAACCCAGGTGGAGAATGGGCTTGCACGGGTAATAAAGGGTTGGTATTGCAGTGGTCCTGTTCCCGAGTTAAGACGCTGCTCAAGTTGAGGCACAGTTTGCGTCAACTGTAAGAGAAGCCGGGTCTGTGCATCGGCTGGGGGAAGTGGTTGATTTAACACCGGCTCTGGAGGTGGAGGAGGTCTTGAAAGATTGTGATTAAACAAAGGATTGGAGAGATGGATAATTTGTGGATTTGGGTTAGGGTGGGCAATGGGTGGGAGAATAGCGGGTGGGATGTATGCACTGTCAAAAGTTCGCGGGTTTCCATAACCCGGAGGATTCCCTTCTGGGGTAATGACATCAGCGAGTCTGGCTGACGTCCCAATGGCATTCCCCCTTTGAGTTAGGGTTGCCTGAAGAAGCCCATGCTCGGCTTGGATAGTCGCCAATTGCTCCCTTACCGTCATTAACTCGGCATGTTCTCGAGTAGATTGCTCCTTCTGAGCGAGAAAATCCTTTTTCAAGAGCTCAAATGCTGCTGCCAAATCTGTTTGGCCAAACTGGGTCTCGGAGGCCCCCGGGTTATCATCCCCTGAGAAATTAAGCCTCCTAGTTGGATCTTGTTCTCCTGCCATTTCCACCGTCCTTAAAAATATTAAACGGGAGGTCTTGAGTTCAAATCTCAACGAGAGCACCAATTGTTTCCGGGTAAACTCGCGGTCCCTTTAGCGGGCTGCACGGTTCCAGAAATAGCGAACTCCTTCGTACTCCGAGTTTTCCTGTGTAAAGAACAAACACGTCAAAGAGGCGTCCCCGGGTTTACCGAGGGAAGCCACTCCGATGCTTAAGTCAGACACTGTCAGCTAAGCAGAAAACTCAAGAATAGTTAAGAAGTTGCGCGTCCCCTTACCGGGAGGCCCACGCTGGTATTTATGGTAGCATTATAGGCAACCTGCTTGTCCTTTTCCAATGTGGGAACAATCTCCCTTGCTTTTCCTTAAATTTACGATGAACTGGGCCCCGACAAAGGACCCAAAGTGGCTTCTCATATCTGATTGGGCTTTCACCCTGTAAACAACACTTCAAGCACAATAAACAATGCATATTTAATAATTGACCAGACATTTGGAGGTTCTTTCTTGAGTTGTAACCCGGTAAAGGTGAAATATTAGGTTCCACCTATAAACACAACGATATTCTTCCTAACTCTCTGTCTCAGTTTACTTCTCCCGTTAGACGTTATAATCACTTTGCTCTAACCCCTCTAACCCTAAGTTAATAGCCAAAACCCTAAAAACCGGAAAAAAAATCCTCCCCAGGCCTCCATCTAGCTCAGCCGCTTAGCCTTAAGTCGAGCCCCACCTCCTGAGCCAAGCTGAAATCATGTCGAATCCACCTCTCCGACCCACATACAGACAAACCCTCGCCTTATATCAACCTTCCGGTTCCTCCATCATGTAGATCGGTGTCCCCACCCTGATCAAACCCTATCCCAGAACGATGAAGCACCGCCCAATATGTACATCTCCTGCCTTCGACGTCTCACAACAGCACAGTAACCCAGCGCACATTCCAAACCTAGCAGCCTTCCGCGCTGCTTCTCTGTTAAGAGAATCGATACTTTGGGGCTTTCCTTGTTGCTCTAGGAAAGCCTACGTGTGTGTTAATCTTGGTTTAGTTAAGTAGCCGTTAATTAGGTTAATTATGTTTTGAAATGGACCAGTGTCGAGATGACACGTGGCCAATGGCAGTAGCTTGGCGTTAGCATAACTATTTGAAGCTGTGTTTGCAGGGTTGCAGGCAATGAAAAATTTCGTGTTTCTTTCCTTCCTTTTTATCTTCTACATAATTTTCTTATAGTTGAGGTTATTTCTTAACAATTGGTACCTAGAGCTATCGATCCTGATGGCCAAGCTCAGGAACACTGGCCCTGTCCGTTCTTCGTCGAATCCGAAGGATCTTGTCATCTCCGGTGAGATGCTGCACATTGAGGAAGAGTTGCAGGCTTATCATGACGACTAGTTCGCGTTTGGAAGAGATGCAAAAATCGATGCAGTATGATATGCAAGCTTCTTTAGCTGACTTCATATCTGTGTTGATAGAGGAATTTAAGCAGCAACTGGGTTTGTTCATGACGAGGGAATCTGGGTCGACATCTGATCCGGTGCCTCACAGTGGGACTAGAACTTGTCCGGAGGTACGATTCGGATCGGTTGACTCTCTAGTACGTCCTTCCATCTTGGTCACTGCTCAGGAGGGTTCTTCCACTTCGGTTTTGGCCAGATCTGAAGGTTCCTTCACACGGATACCCTACATCAAAGGTAATATGGCTCAACCTCATCATGATTCTCGTACTCAAAGCTTTACTGGTTGTGTGGAAGCTGGTACTTTAGATATTAATGTAGGTATGCGCCTGGGAGTTAGAGGTGGTAATAGGAAGGATAAGAGCACATATGGTTTACTGCATCTGGAGTGCAATGCTCCTCCATTTTTCCCAAGTCTAATCATCTTCTTGCACATCACGCTGCTATGCCTCTCTCAGTTTTTGGCCACCATAACACTCACACTCAACCTGCACCCATTTTTGGTTACAATGACAATCAGCTAGCTCGTGTTTCAGTCACAGCCAGTGGTGGACTTCGTTATCCAGGGCCTTATCCAATTTCTGCAGCGCCTCCAACTGCTTACCCATGTCTTTACCACCACATCTCAGCCCCAGTCCAGGAGGACACTACTATGGCTACCCCAAACCCACATATGCTATCACTACCACCACAGTGTACCATCCACCAGCTCATGATTTTCCAAACCCAAATCCTAACTATCATCATGAGCCTCCTAACCCATACAATGCACATATGTTTCCTTATTTGCAGATGGCTAACCCAAATGTGCAATTTCAACCAAATGGCCAGCAAGGAGGGTTGGATCCGGCCTTACCAACAATGAAGCAGATGAGATTGGAGTTAGGGTCATTTAATGGGGGTTATCCAGTAGAATGGATTAACAAGGCTGAGCAATACTTTGATTTCATATGTCAAAAGAGAAAAAACTCACTTGGGCCATTATGCATCTTACTGGGAAAGTCTCTGATAGAAGGTTCACGTTTCAGGATGAGTTTCCCCCACTTGGCAAGGATTAAATGACCTTCTAATGTGAGAGTTCAGTGTTTATAATCGAATTGAGTATCAAACAACCTTGGGAAGGCTCAACCAGAGTGGAAAGGTGGAGCACTACATGGAGGAATTCACTAAGTTGGCAAGGAGAGCTTCTGGTTTTTCTACTGAGTTACTGGTTTCATTTTTCATTGGTGGACTGAAGGAAGAAATCAGAGGTTATGTGCGTGTTCAGAAGCCAAAGACTCTCTATGAAACCTTTGAATTAGCCAAAGTTTATGAAGCAATTAGTGATGGCATTAAAAATTTTCACAGAAGTTCCTCCCACATGAGAGTTGCTAATGTTGCACCCAACACTTCTTCAAATTTTGGTGTGCCATCAGGTTCAAGGTCAAAATCAGTAACATAAGGGAATGCGATTAAAGTGGAGAATTATAGGGGTGGCAGGGGAGATAAAGTCACAAGTGTTAATAGGACAATGTTGTCAGATGCTGAATTTGCAGCTATGAGAGCAAGGAACCAGTGCTATTTTTGTGATGTTACTTTTACTAGAGGGTATAATTGTAGGAAGAAATGACAGTTGATGGTTATGGAGATTGTTCCTGATAAGAGAGAGGTTAGTGATACTGGAGAGCCTGGGAAAGAACTTCGAATTGGGAAAACTGATAGGCAATTGGTAGAGGTGCCACCAATTGTGGATTTGGTGGAACCATTAATCAGGTTACATGCTATGGCCGATGGGAGCAAAGACTATTCTACAATGCAATTGAAGAGCAAATTGTTGAACAAGAGGGCTCATTGATTCTAGAGCTACACATAATTTCATTCACCCACAACTACTAGAAAATTCCAAAACCTTGGTTCATAAGCTAACTGTAGTCCTCCGGGAGGGGAAACTACAGTGGTCACGAATTTAAGCCAATAAGAAGCCAACACGTCCAATGGACGTGCCAACAACTTATTAACCTAAAGTCATAGGCTTTCTAGTAAGTAAAATAAAATTCAACTTTAAAACTATGAGTGGCACCACAAGAATTTCTTAAAACATTCATCAGAGTTTTTTTTTCAATTTCGCGGAAGGTGGACAAATTAAAGGGGCAATTAAAAACTTTAGCGACAACAATAAAAATATACAACAGGACCAATAAGTCAAGATGACACCTTTAGTGTTTATGTTAAATACTCTGGTATAGGACTCGAAGGGTAAAACCAAAAAAGTGAGTATAAATTGGACCAAACATTGAGTAGGAAATGAGGCTCCATACATACACAGCTCTCTCTATCTATCCCGTCACAATACACAGTACCTGCAAACAATCTGTTGTAGGGTGAGCGTCGTCTTCGCGTGGTCACATATAGGCCTACCAATGATAGGTTTGAAAGCCAAAAAACCATATAGATTTGAGCTCTTAATAAAAACCATTTCAAAAATCCTTGGCACACAAAATCATCATTTCATATCTTTTCAGGAAAAACAGTGCAATATGCTAAAACAGGGACCAGAGCGCTCAATGAACAATACAGCATGCAGGGCTTCACGGATCTAGGCGGCCGAATCCCGGGTTTGTCTATACAGCAAACCGAGGCCAACTACGTATGGGTCATAAGACGAATAGTAGCGAGAGTGTCCATTTACAGCTAATACCCAACACATCACTGGTAGTACACACCGCACTTACGGCTCGCTTAACTCTGATCGAGACAAGCGTAAGCGGGAAAATAAAATAAACAGGGCATTGCCCCTCCGGAGGTTCACGGTCATCGACACTATGGGAGTACTATATACTAGGTCCTGCCACTCTCAGGCCAAGGACCGGAAATCTGGACAACGGTACTACTTTTTGATCTGAGTCGTCACATTAAAATCATTTACGTCTAGCCTCGGGTTTTCTTGGCCCAATCATAAATTATTTATCACATATAAATTATTTCTCCCGAGGCATCGACCATGAGCATACAAAATCATGCACTTTCATATATCAGGCAAAACCACTAACAAAGGGGTTTAGCTTCCCTACCTGGAATAGTTGTTCCTCACGTAAGCTCCAAGCATCTACGAACCGCCTCGGTAATCGGAGGTCACCGCGTAAGCTACCTCATCCAATGAATCACTGCAGAATTAAAGTAGCTTAGCAACGAAGAAACAATAACAGACAATTTGACCTCCGCATTCCTAGTTTGACCAGGAATGACCACATTGATTGACTAAGTTGACCAACAAATTTCCTTTTGACTCGTTAACCTTTTTGACTTTCTTTTCCGGTTATCGACTCTTTGCTCATTTACCAGAAGTTCGACTTAACTTCCGAACTTTCCTTAACCATTTTAATCTGACGTTAGGGTGTCACATAATAATTCGTTGAATTACTATGGACACCCAACGTGTCACATTAATCAATTAATTTACCAAGAGTCGATTTACCGATTTAAATGAATCACCAATTTTATTTAAAACGATCAACTTCACATTTCCAAAATTCTAGTTATCATTTTTCTAATAACAATTCAACACTTTACCAATTTTGTCGAATTTCAATTCTTTACTAAATCGTTTTTCTGAAAATTGAACTTTCCTAAAATGGAAACTTCTCTTAATTATTTTTAGTGTGAAGTTTATATTTTTTGGAGGAGTTTTGAGATTTTTCGTGAGTTATTACGTGTGTGGAGGCAAATTAATTATTTGGACTTCTGTTTGGGTTTTGAAAATGTGTTAGAAAATAGTCGTGGGATTTCCTACACTAAAATTGAAGGGTCAAAAGTGATCTTAATAATTTTTGGAAGTTTGGCTTAGTTGAGCAAGTAGTACGCTTTCCTCGGTTTCGGCCCATTTATTTAATTAGAATTTTAAGAGTTGGGAACTTAAGTATTTATGTGTAAATATATATATATATAGGTATATATTATATATATATATATATATATATCCTTTAAACAAGACGCGAGGAGACTTCCACTGAGGGGTCTAGAGATCCCCGACAGACCTAGTTGTACGGTATATATATATATATATATATATATATATATATATATATATATATATATATATCCTTTAAACAAGACGCGAGGAGACTTCCACTGAGGGGTCTAGAGATCCCTGACAAACCTAGTTGTACAGTAAGTGGACTTTATTTTAAAAAATCATGCATTCTTCAACAGATATGGAAATTTATACACAACGTAATTTTAAATTTTTATTGAGTCGGTGGGGCCGGGAAGGTGGGTTGCTCCCATTCCGTAAGCTCATTTGTTTTGTTAGCTCAAACCTGTGTGTTAATGATTTGTTTCATTTATGACCATTGTTTTGAGGGCGGTCGGGGGACCGTGCCTTATGCATGAGATGCATTTTAATTTTATTTACGGGGAAGGAATCATTATAGTAGGTTCCTATATACCTACTTGTGTAAATTTTCTCGTTTCCTTCTATCGTTATTAGAGCTCTGACAACTATATGGAGGAATTTGTAATATTGCGGTTGTGTGTTTAATCCCAACTTAATAGTTGAGAAATATCACTTCTAAATTCTTATGACAGGATATTATTTGTATTATAGATTGATCATAAGATTTATGGTTGCTTGCGGTAGATGTTGTCCTTTTAGAGTAGGATGGCTCCAGGAGTTTGTGGGTGGTTGTTGAATTATTATTATAAGTGTTCATTTTTGGGTTGTTGTAGATTAAGGGTTGTCCATTTTATGGGGAGGTTATGCCAAAATTTTCTGAGTAACTTTCCCTTGAGGTGGACCCCGTAAGATTTACTCCGGGTTAATGGTTTTATCCCGAGATGGGTCTTGACAAAAGGAGAAGAGATCATTAAAATCACCTACTAGCAACCATGGAAACCCAACTCTCTGATAGATAGAATCAACATAACTCCAAAGATTACTGCTGGCTAGAGGAATTGAAATGACTAGCATACACACCAGTAATTAACCAAGGAGGAGATCCCAACCAAGAAACTTTAACAAAACAGCTTGAAATGAGAATCAACTAGTTGTACAGAAACTTCATTCTTATTCCAAATAAGCCAAATTCCACCAGAGAAACTAACAGCTTCTTTTACTTCACAATCAGTAAAACCTAAGGATGGCAATAACTTTTTTGCTTTTTAACTTGAACTTTAGGTTCACAGATAATCAGAATATCCACCTTATTCATTTTAACTAGGTCTTGAACAACATACCTAAACTTGTCACTCCCAGTACCTCTAGCATTCCAATAAATGATATTAGTCATTAAAACAAAGGGAAAGAGTAGATAGAATCCTAATTAATCACTAATAATTTCTCCCTTAACAGAGGAAGAAGGAGTTTCATCAACTGCCATATTACTATTATCAACAAAGACCTTATTAACAAACTGAGTAGGATCTTGAATATTCATATTAGCATTCAAAATCTCCTCATGAGGACAATGTCCAAAAACACTTGAAACACCAAAACTAAGCTTGGAGACTTCTTTTGGACGGAATTCAGGTTTTTGTCAAGCTAAGACTTAAGTCTGTGAGTAAACTTTTATTTTAAATATATTGCATGCAACGGATTTTTGTTGAGTTTCTCTTTTAACTATGAAAATTTTCTCCATGTTGAATTTTTGGTGATTTTGGAAAACTTTGGGAATTTATTAGTTTTCAAAAGTAAATATGCCGGGAAAGAGGTTCCTACATTTCCCGTGAATTTTAACTGATTTTCCCGGAGTATGATTTTAAATTGTTATCACCATTTAGGGTATGGAGAAACTTAGCTCTTGGATTTTAATGGTTTAAAGTAAAGTCAGGGAACTGGTTTCGGATGCCTGCGAAAGTTTTAAATCCAATGTATTTAGAGAAAGTGATCGGTGTTTTGACTTAGATTCTTATTTAATTCACCGTGAGGATTTTAAGGATTTTCAAGTATATATATATATATATATATATATATATATATATATGCTAGTTAGCATGAACCCTTTCCGGATTGTAGCTGATCAGACTCTCTTCGGTGATAGCTGGTCCGAAGGACCCTCCCGGATAGAGCCGGTCAGGACCCTCTTATATATATATAGCATGGACCCTCTCCGGATTGTAGTTGGTCAGACCCTTTTTGGTGATAGCTGGTCGGAGGACCCTCCCAAATAGAGCCGGTCAAGACCCTCTTCAGTGGTAGCTGATCAGTAGGACCCTCCCGAATAGAGCAGGTCAAGAGACCCTCTCCCGATAGAGTTGGTCAACCTCTCGTGGATTAGAACTGGTTAGTTATTTTTCTCGTGGTCATGGTGAAACTAATGCCCCACTTTTAAATTCTGGATTTGAGCCAAGGGGATTGACAATATTTTATTTTATTTTATCATTTTCTATTGGTTGCGTGCATGTGAAATTTTGGGAAATCAAAGGGAGAGTATTAACAGATATTTACCTTTTCATATTCGATTTTTGTCTACTCACGCTAATGTATTTTCAATGTTTCTTCCCTAGGCCCTTCGTTTTCAAATGCTCAGTGTTGCAGGGTTTATGAGTGGAGGTCGTGCATACAGAAGTCGAGGTATAGTTAATTAATCCGTTGTCACTGCAAGTCTATTTAGGTATCACTTCCATGTAGATTGCTCTGATTACCCCAACTTAGATAGTTGAATAGGTTGTTCAAGCGTAGTTGTGATTTGAGGAGCAAGATGGCTCCAAAAGTTGGGGGTTGATTTAAATTATTTATGGAAGTGTTGAATTGGTTTGTAGGATGGGTTGTCCATTTCATGGGGGTTTCGGTAAGAAGTTCTCTTGAAGTGGTCCCTACAAGATTTACTTCAGGTTAAAAGGGTTTAACTCGGAATGGGTCCAGATATTAGCCCAAAACACCAAGGTCTTCAATTCTGGGCTGGTTTCAGCCTTCGTCACCGCCCCACGTCGGAGAACGAGTCGGGTGAGGAACCGAGTTTCTCCGTAGTACTTTGCGAGCTTAGCTATCATGATGCAGCCTGAATTGGATTACACCACCACCACCACAGAGAAGCTCAGACGGAGGAGATGAAGAAATCTAGAAAGTTTCGTCACTGGTGGTGGTCGGAGCCCCCCACAAAGACAGGGTCAGGTCGGCCGGGTTCAGGTCAGGTCGGCTGGAAATCTTCAATACCGAAGAGAGAGAGAACGCGTGGAAAAGGAAAGGAAAAATGGAAGTTTCCCATTTTGGAAACCCAAGTTTTTTTATATACTTTCCAAAATCAGAAACCTAACTTCAAACAAAAATAACTTCTTCACACGATATCTAGTTCATACTTGCCGCGTGTCTACGGACTTGTATCGTCGAGCGCTACAACTCTCATGAATGAAGTTTTTTAAGAAACTCGACGTAGCAAAAAGTCAACTTTTGACCCTTTAAAAAAACGTTTACAATCGTCCCTTGACTCCGAACACTTCAACACTCTTCTCGAAGGTACGAATACGCATCGATTTCTACTAATTAATTTTCAAACAATATTAGAAATTAACATTTGAATTTTTGGGTTATTACAAGCTCACCTTGCTGTGAGGGCCGCTATATCTTCATATACAGTGCCCAACTCACCTTGCGGTAAGGACCGCTATAACCTTATTTCTCAAAATAATGTCCTAAAGGCAATAGGTATGGTTTCCCACTGTACTAGAAAAATGTAAACTGCCTTAACAAAAAACTTTCTCAAATAAGCTACAACTCTTGTCATGTTTCCTATGTTGGATAAAAACTGCTAACAATCCGAAAAGATCAAAAGAGCTCACGAGAAAAATACATGTCTCGGCCCACTAGATAGAACTCACGGGAAAAATAAATGTCTCGGCCCACTAGACAGAGCTCACAAGAAAAGTATCACAGCCCACTAGATAGAGCTCAATAGAAAAGTATCACATCCCACTTGTCTAATAAATATATTAAACTCAACTTAAATCCACTCTCAGTAAGGCGTATAAATTTATATGGTCATAACCAATATAAATACAAAATCTATCGAAAAATCTCATTTCCGGATACTTTCTAAACAATAAAATAATACTTTAATATAAAAATCTTGGCATGCACTTTACTTCACATAAAGTCTACTCACAGATCCAGGCCTTAGCCTGACGATTCTGAAATAGTCACTCAAGCATGGTCTCCTTAATCTTGACACAATAACCATGCTTAGAATCATACTTTTAATCCGGGTAAAATAAATACCTCATAATATAAATACTGAACCAATTTAACTTATCCCACTTCTCAAACTTTTACCTGCTAGAGAAAGTAGTATAGCCGACGAAAAAAAACAGGCCGACAAAGGTTTTTTTCGTCGGCTATATTGACACTTTAGCCGACGAAGCTCTAATTCGTCGGATAAAGTCCATAATTTTGTCAGCTAAAGTTTTGTTCTTCAGCTTTAGTCTTCATATTTTAGCTGACAAAAAAGGAATTTATCGTCGGCTATGATATAATAAATAAAATAAAAAATAATACCATAGTCGACGAAGACACAATAAATTCGTCAGCTATGGTATAATAAGATTTTAGAGTTTAGGGTTTGAAATAATAAATAAAATTAAAAATATTATAGCATAGCCGACGATGACGTAATAAATTCATCGGCTATGGTATAATAAATAAAATAAAATACAATACAATACAATAGCTGACGATAAAACATTAAATTTGTCGGCTATAGTTGCTTTACCCGACCGGATTCATATTTAGGGTATGCGTCGGTTAAGGTTTTGAGGTTTAAGGTCAAAACCTTCCATTGGTTGTGTCTAATTGATTTGAAACTATTTTGTGTTGAAGGTCCGGCCAATATACATAATTTAGATGGTAAAATGATCATTTCCGTGCGTTTATGAGTTTGACTTATGGGATTGACCGTCTGAATAGAGCCCTTAACATTATCAGATCAAGCTGAATTTTTTCTCATACATGTATTTTATCATGATGGTCATATCAGACGGTTGGATTTTAGTTTTTCAATTTTGATCATCGGAATCACAACATACCTACTAATGTTGCATAACTTAGTTACTGAGTTTTAAATAAATGCTCTATTTCAAAAACAAACTCTACGTAGAACCTTCAAACTCAAAAAAGTTTTGAAATAAAATATGACCGGAATGGTGAAATACGTCTACGGTTGAAAACTCACGTAATTTGGTAAAGTCTCGGTGCCGATAGTTGTAGTCAACGCAATTTACCATTCTTTCTCCCTATAGTAGCTCTATCTTCGAGGGTTATTTTTTAGTAAATTTTTATACCATTGGTTGCGTCTAATTGATTTGAAACTATTTTGTGTTGAAGGTCTGCCCAAATAAGTAATTTAAACGGTCAAATAACAGTTTTCATGCGTTTTGGGGTTTGACTTACGAGATTGACTGTCTGAATCGAGCCCTTAGCGTTAAATATTGGCTTCATGATGGTGGTGACTGAGAGAGTGAGAGACTGAGAGGCGAGAGAGAGAGATGATTAATTAGGTCACTAGGTTTTTTCCTCATATATAGTGGTATGGCTGTGACCAAGTGTGGGAAGATGCAGAGTAAGAAATCAGATTAACTAGTAAAATGATGACATTTATCAGATTAAAAAATAGGGTAATTCAGACAGGTTTTTAAGTAAAACCGAAACCAACCTGGTTTAAACCGAATCAGATCGGTTTGAGTTATTTTTTCACCCGCTTAAAATGGATCAGTTATCCGGTCCGTTTTTTCGGATGTTTTTTTTGGCGATTTTTTTCCCACCCTTATTGAAGAGTCAAAGAATTATGGTTTTTTGCTATTTATTAGCTGATAGTAACCTAATAGAAACATGACACCTAAGCGAGCAATACATACATTTCGGGTTAATTCGGTCAGAATTTAGACCGACCCGAAAAATTCATCTTCAAAACCAGACCTAATCAGTCTGGATTCAGGCCGC
This sequence comes from Comarum palustre, assembly GCA_951800085.1. Lineage (NCBI taxonomy): Eukaryota > Viridiplantae > Streptophyta > Magnoliopsida > Rosales > Rosaceae > Comarum > Comarum palustre. The sequence goes on along the minus strand of OX637575.1, from coordinate 12,468,037 downwards.
ATCGGTCCAGATTTTCTAGTTTCAGTTAAAAAACAGCCCCAATATTTCATAATCGGTATCATGTTGCTGATGCTTTGGCGCTAACTATGGTATGTCATCTACTAATTTTGTGTGGTGGAATATTGCTCCTCCTTCCATTGCCTTGTTTTGTCACGGGGACTGTATGTCTTTCAAAAAATTTCCTTCGACAATTAGTCAACTTTTCAATAGTTTTTGTCTAAAACCTCTCTGGTACTTTTTTTCTTCGTATTTATTAAATTTTAGGGATTCCAGGAGCTCAGTCTTGAAGAAAAGGAAGAATGAAATTAAAAAAATAAAATCCAGATCGGTGTGAGATGATGGTAATTCCAAGATGTTAATGGAGTTTGGCAACACGCATTTGGTACGGAGTTCCCGAAAAGACGATTAGGCCGTGTTCGTTGCGTAGTGAAAAATTAAAATCCCGCGCTTCTTATAAATTACCTTGTTTTATTGAATCCAAGTCATCGTCTCTCTAAATTCAATTCCACCCATTTTTCTTTTCCATTCTCTTCCAAATTCCTCTCTCTTTCTTCTCCGATTCTCAATTCCTCCATTTCTAGGGTTTCTCTGATCTCCACTCTCGCCGTCTGCAGGTTTGTCTCTTCTAGATCTATTTGAATTGTTACCTTGTATTTCCAGATCACATCTATGAGCTAGTTCAGCCTACGATTATTTAATTTCTGATTTCTTGGCATGTGAAATTGGATTTCTGGAGATTCAGAATTGATTGTTCTATTTGTTTTGCTATGTATTTGATTTTTTCTGGTAAATTTGGGGCTTTGATTATGTATTGTTACTGTTTATGATAAAAAAGGTAGAAACTCGTTGTATTGATATTTATGATTCAATTTGGTAGAGCTAAACTGAAATTCATAAATTCCAGTGCACATACATCAGCGAGTGCGTCGGCATTGTATTTAAATCCTAGGCCTTGATGTGAATCCGTATCGATAAATAAGCTGAGGTTTTGCACACACAAACAATTGATAGTAGCAATTGGTAGAGTCCGACTACAACTGAAATTTTTGATAGATGCTTAGACCAGAACTAGGAAGCTAATCTCTCTCTATGTTTTGTTATGTGCAATTCCTGCGCTTTATCCTCGATGTGCAATTTTGTTAAACTTTTATGTGCTTGATATGGTTCTACATGTTAATCAATTTGTTTTTTTAATGATATCTTTTGACAACCAGGTCTCGAATGCATAATCTAGATGTTGCCAAGCAATTCCAAATCTGTAATCTGGGAAAAGTAGTGACATTTGAAGTGAAAGTTTGAGACCATGATGGTTGATATAGGCATCTCACTTGCAAGATTTGTGACCAGCTCAGACAGTAATGGTTCATTTCTTCTGGGATGGCTGGTCACAGGATCATTTGGTCTTCTAGCTATCATCTTTGCATTTCTCAGATGGGAGAGAAGGACATCTCTGAATTGGGTTAAAGCTGCGGCTAGAGCAAAGAAGAAAGTCTGGAAGAAGCTAAGAGCTCCTTTATCACCGCATACGTGGATTGAAGATATAACTACTGGTGAACAGCCGTCTACATGCTGTGTTTGCTTGACTTCCTTGGTGTTTCTTCAAAACATAGGCACTAAAGCTTCATCGCCCACTCCTGTTCATCGTTGTGTTGTTTGTGGTGTGGCAGCTCATTCTTATTGTTCTGAGTTTGCAGTAAAAGATTGCAAGTGTGTGGCACAAGCTGATTCTACCCATGTTCGACATCACTGGTCAGAAAGATGGGTTAATATAGATGATAATCCTGAAATTTCTGCCTGCTGCTTTTATTGTGATGAGCCATGTGGTGTTCCGTTCCTTGATGCTTCTCCAACATGGCATTGTCTATGGTGTCAGAACCTCATACATGTCAAATGTCACAATAAAATGGCAAAGGAGTCTGGTGATGTTTGTGATCTTGGTACTCTTAGGAGGGTTATTCTATCTCCTTTATGTGTAAAAGAAATTGGTCCCTTAAATAATGGAATGTTGCGTGCAATAACAGATGAGTTTATAACCTCATCTGTTCGTGGCCAGTTTAGAAGAAAGCGTCATCGTTCTAAACATGGTAGTGGTCATTCAGGTAATTGTAACCCATCCAATGATGCTCTGGAGTATGCGTACAATGGGCTCACTGGTTTGAAGAAATCTCGTAGTGAGAGGAGTTTTGACCACTTGAAGAAGGATGGCAGGGCACTAAGTGTTAAGGGTAACCATAATGGGATTATGCAGAAAAATGGCAGTATTGTAACCTACGGTCAATTTAAGAAATATAAAGTGGTTAATTTACCAAAGGATGCAAGGCCTCTTTTGGTTTTTATAAATGCCAGGAGTGGAGGTCAAAATGGGGCTTCTTTAAGGAGGAGGTTGAACATGTTATTGAATCCTGCGCAGGTAATATTCGTTTTTCTTTAGCACCATTAATCTGACAAACTGGACCTGTACTAAGTGAATATGTTGATTTCTAAAAGTGAAAAAAGACCTACAAAACAAAATATTAAACTCATCAAGGAAAATGTGGAGAATTATTTAAGTGCTCTCCTTTCTAGAGTCTAAAGCTGGCTTTTCTGTAGTTGCCATTTAATGTTTTTCTTCAATTAGTTAGCTGTTAAAGTCTTCTAGGTTAGTATTTAAGTGAAAAGTATTTACTGAATAAGTGTATATTTCATCAAGTACTTCTACTCGCGTGTAGTCATTAATATTGATATGTTGTACTGGTTTTCCATTTTGCATATTATGCTCTTAATCAGCTGAGTTCTTATCCTTTAAAATGCAGGTTTTTGAATTGAGTTCTTCTCAAGGGCCTGAGGTTGGTTTGGAATTGTTCAATGATGTGCAATACTTTAGAGTTTTGGTATGTGGTGGAGATGGCACTGTTGCATGGGTCCTTGATGCCATTGAGAAGCATAAATTTGAATCACCCCCACCTGTTGCTATTATTCCCCTTGGCACGGGAAATGATTTGTCAAGGGTTCTGCAGTGGGGAAGAGGCTTCTCCATCGTTAATGGACAAGGTGGCTTAAGCACTCTTCTGCATGACATTAACCATGCTGCAGTTACCATGCTAGATCGCTGGAAGGTAAACATAAAATCAGAAGCTGCTCCAAATAAAGTGCAATCCAAGTTTATGATGAACTATTTAGGTAAATCTCTAAATCTTCAATTTTCCGGTTATAGATTGTAGGACCTGTGACATTTCTCATTGCACTTTCAAAGGTATTGGATGTGATGCGAAGGTTGCTTATGAGTTTCATGTGATGCGAGAAATAAATCCTGAGAAGTTCAGTAGTCAGGTACCTATATTTATATTCGGGTGGCACTGTCATTTTATTGTTTTATAAAAATGATCTTTATGGCACTGGTCCTTTTTCAATTGTTTAGTAATGTGTACATGGTCAACTTAATTTTATGTGTGGATTTTTGAGTGGTATTGTATGGGAGCTAAAGCTTCCAATATTATTAGTTCCCATACCGAAAAGAAAGAACAACATCAACATCTTGGTCATGAAAGAATAGTTCCAGATCTACAGACCTTGTTATCTTGGTTATGTGCTTTGCCTAATACATTGCATTTTCTAATTTTCAATAGTTATTAGATATTACAAAAAAGAAATGCTATCTTGTATTTGCCTTTCTCTGGTTTTCATCTTACTAATTATTGCTATATTATCAGTTTGTAAATAAACTGCGATATGCCAAAGAAGGAGCTAGAGATATAATGGACCGAACTTGTGCCGACTTACCATGGCAAGTTTGGCTTGAAGTTGATGGGAAGGACATTGAAATTCCAAAGGTATCATCAGTCATGATTCTTTTATTTTATTATTTGATTAAAGCTAATTTATACATGTATCTAGCCATCAAGGGATGCCTTTTCCTTATGCTTTTCTTTTTATGCCTCCCAGGATTCTGAGGGTTTAATTGTGCTCAACATTGGCAGCTACATGGGTGGAGTAGATCTTTGGCAAAATGATATTGATCATGATGATGACTTTAATCTCCAGTCAATGCATGACAAAATGCTTGAAGTTGTGTGCATATGTGGATCATGGCACCTTGGCAAACTACAGGTCTGTGACATTCAAAAATCTTATATTTTTCACTTAATTGTGTTTGAATCTTTATTTAGAACCTCCATCTCTGTTCCTTAGCAATCTCCCTGCCACCATTGCCAGAATTAATAGCAGCCTAACTTAAATTCAAACAAGTGTCTTACTTTTCCTGTCATCATTGGATCTGCTGTAGGCATTTGTTGATTTCTAAATCTGGCCTTAGCCCCATAACCATGTTTTATCATGACTTTCGAGAACTAGGATAATTGATATACTAATAACCAAGTTTTTTGATATATGGTTTTTGGTTTATGTTTTGAAAAACTGTTGTATCGATCACTAGTGTAGTGTATTGTGGATAGCACTATAGCCATGTTCCTCATTAGGTTATTAGCAGGATGCCTTTTCTGTAATTATTGTCAGAAGCCAAAAAGAATTCATTTAAAAAATCTACATATAAGGTGGATATTAACAGAATGTTTTGATGTATAATTTGTAATGAAATTTGTAGTTTGTTATTTTTTATTATTACATTTCATTCTGATTTTTAAACATTCTTTTAGCATCCCCGGGGTGCTGTGATCTCTGAGTAACAACTTATTCTTGTTTTGCTGTACAGGTTGGACTATCACAAGCTAGGAGACTAGCCCAAGGGAATATCGTAAGAATACATGCATCTAGTCCCTTTCCGGTCCAAATAGATGGAGAGCCATATATACAACAACCTGGGTGTATAGAGATAACACATCATGGGCAGGTATGAATTGAATTTCCCTATGCAATAAATTACGTCAAGTCAAACTCATATGCTTGATAATGTAGTGCAGCAACTCTATTTAGATGAGGTATACAGTTGTGTATGTTAAGCATGCTTGGAATACTTGCTTTTCAGTGATTTACCATATCAGAACACAGAGTTGATAGCAGTATTTGTATAATCCATCTCTTATTACTACTTTTCAAGTAAAGTATCACATTGTTGGGCGCACGCCCAATATAGTCCCATGATATAAATGCAGGTTCAATTTAAGAAGGGGCGACAATGTGTAGTATGGTCTTAGAGTTATCGTATTGTTCTGAGTATATCCACCGTAAACTCCATGTTCTTTTAATATAAATGAGTCATAACCATTACTCAGTCTAGATTTTGCTCTCTTACGTTACACCATTTTTCTTCTAGTTTTATCCAAGTACTCTGAACGCTAATAGTGTTTGGGTCTATCTTGTTCTTGTTTCACTGTTTTGATGTTCTTGTATTCCATGTGTGAAGCTAAGAATCAGTCTAAGGATTGCTGACATATGTGGTGTTCTAAGGATTCATATAGCATTATTTTTAAGATAATCTTGGGTTTTCTATGAAGGGAGATGACAGATGTTAAGGAAATGAAATAAAAATTATAAAAGATATATAGAGCAAAACTTACAGTTTTCTTTTAGTAGCTATGAAAAACTTACTCTAGATGTAATCTCTCAATTCATGCTCATCCGATATTTATTCACCCGTTTTTTTGCCAAATCTAGCTACCCCCTTTACTTGGGATGAGCAGAACTTGAACCAAAAGCAAATGTTGAAGGGGGCCTAAAGTTTTGGGTAATTGTCATCTTATTTTCAGGTGTTTATGTTGAGGAGGGCTTCAGAGGAGCCGAGAGGGCATGCAGCTGCAATCATGGCGGAGGTTTTATTAGACGCTGAGTGTAAAGGCATCATAAATGCATCTCAGAAGAAAACACTACTCCAGCAGATGGCTCTCCGGCTTGCTTAATCTCAAGGTCCTGCCGTGACTCCACTTCTGGTTTTCCCCCAATCAAGTTTTGTTCTCCTTCCAAATTTTCGTCTACTTATTTTGGGCTGATTTTCTAGCCCTATATGTTGGTTGATTCAGTTGTCTATACACATTGCTTATTTGTAGGAGCTGTTTTTGTATTCCCGTTAGTGAGTGAGAAAGAGAGTTAGATGAGAGCTTATAATTAGGAAAATTTGGAACAATATGATATTGGGTTCAACTCCCATTTTTTGTGCAGTCGATTCTTACCAGATAGCTCTTCTATTTTGCTTTGTTATGGAAGTTGAAACTGAAGCTAGAGTGCTCATAAACTAACACCATCAAATCTAAAATGTTTCTTTTCAAAACAAGTTCATGCTCTACACAACTGCATGAACCGAGGTCTAAAGTAACTGATCAAAGCACTAGCAGCTAGCAGACCTCATCAAATGCATTCAGTTAAATTCATCACAGTACCCAAACTATTCAAGGTTTGGTTTGGCTGCGTTTTGTTCCTAGATCATGTCCTATTGGACTCATTCAATTACCCAAAAACAAACAGTAGTGAGCAACATACACATGCAATCATAAACCTTGTGTATTGTTAAATGTGCCCAGCAAACTTTTAAATGTACCCGGCACTAATTTATTTGCCAATTTTACCCTTATTTAAAACCAAACATTGATTTTTAAGAATTGTAGTTTGCTTCAATGAACTTTCCCAATCCTCTGTCCCTCATTATTCTTCTGATATCACGATTTAATTGTATAGTATAGAAACATGAGAACACAATCAAAATCTCTAATAGATAATATGATTATAAGTTGAGTCAATTATGGAGAGACAAGAATCATAATAGGAGCATTAGGATGAACCCAGTTTTGAAAAAGCAAAAGGAGGAACCCATAATATTTGATAAACCCAGATTTCGGATCCTCAAACTATTTCTTCATATTCTTCTCTTTATTAACTTACCCTCAATGGAAATGGTTCAATCAATTGCTATTTAGTTACTAGAATCCATCCATGATCTTTTTGTTTTTCAAATTTGATGTGAAGTCCTAGAATTTAAGGTTAAATTTACAAACAATAATCATCCGTAGCAAATTATTGTTTTCCCTTGATCTTTGAATTGTTCTTGAAACAAGCTTCTGGTAATGGAAGAGAGGTGTTGGGTGCGTGCGTTTGATTTTTTGCTCAGTGTAAATAGACACGGGCAAAACAGAAAAAAAAAAAGTTGAGACAAATTGAAATGCTACATGTAGGTAGAAATTTGCTGGTATATTTAGAAACACACGCAACTTTTATTCAAACACAATCAGAAGACCCTGCCAATTTTCATTCAACCCATATTTGCCCATGCCACGTTAGTTATCAGAGTAGTGCGGCCGGGGTTAGAGAATCTTCGGTGAGCCGTGGAGGTGCTTCATGCGTCACCGGAAGTGGAGTATTATTCAAGCTGTTGGTGTTGTTAGTTTAAGGGGTAAAAATGTATTAAAAAAGTATGGAAAAAACAACACCACATTTACCTGAGTTTTAAATAAAATAAAGTATTAAAAAAGTTACATGCAGCATTTCATTACACATAATCAATAGATCATCTCGTATTTAATAGGATTATGTAACAGTAAAAGAGTATCATGTATTGGATCTCATTTGCTCGGGACTGCTCTGACGAGGGAGTGTCGTGCAGGATGAAACGGCGACAACCGTTTAATATTTAATAAATTGATCAAACGGATAAGATTAAACAGACAGGATCAATTTATTAAACATCGAACGGCTGTCTTTGTTTCTTCCCGTTTCGTCCCGCACGACACTTCCGCGCCTGAGCAATCCTATCCATTTGATACCTAAAATTAGCTTCCGCGACAAAGGTTTGCTCTTCCCCTGCCTAATTTGCAGAATTTTTCATGAATCGGTGTCTAGCATTTGGACAAAGGTGTATCCGAAGAGAGAAGGCATCAATTGCAGAAATACTAGGATTCCTAATTGTTAACTTTCATTAGTGTTAGTTAACTGACATTATCTACATTAGCAAATCAAAATTGAACACGAGAAATGCTAAAGATGTATTTTATGTTACCTCGTTAAAAACTTTGTCAAAATAACAAAAAAACCTCAGTGTAACACTCCGTCTCAAAATTTACCGGGATCAGACGGGTTACAGAGGGTTGTAACCACGTTGTTAGTCTTCCCCGAACTACTATTCGATTTTAATATCGAAATATTCTCTATTCTGGGAAAAGATAGAATTAATGTCCTAAGGAGGTAGATTATGTTAATACGAGTCATCCGGTATGTCCGGAAATATTTTCCAGAGCTATGAGTTGTTTATTATGAATATTCAATTTACGGAAGTAATAAATGTTATTTATTTTACCGTAAAAAGATGACTTTACGATAAGTCGAGAATTTGGGGAAAACTTCCTTCGAGAAAGTTGTAGAGGACGTTAATACGAACTCGTGGGTATGTCTTATGAATTAATCGGAGTTCGTATGCGAAAGTTATTCGGGTTATGGTATAGTTACTACGCGGTAAAAGTAAATAATAAATAACCATTTACTGCTCATGGTAACTTTAGTTAATTAAATCCAGGCCGTCAGACCGTTGGTGATTGGTATATATAAGAAGGGGCGTTGACCGGGAGCTCTTTCTTTCTCTCCTCCCTCGATCTCTCTCTCTCACTTCGACTGTGAGATATAGTCGATCGGAGACTCCCCCGATGCGCCCCCGCCGGCAGGCATCCAGCTTCACCGCCCATCCCATCAGCTCCGCCTCTCCTCGTTGTCGCCGCTGTTCGCCTCACCCTCAACTCTGCCCAGCCCTGTCGTCCGTCCTAGCCAAACCAGACGACCTCCACCAAGCTGCTCCCTCACTTCAAACCTGTCAACAGTAGCTCCAGGGTGAAGGCAGACAGCTGTGGAGAGGCCCCGACGCGGAGGAAGTGTAGGACAAGCCATGGGACGTTGTACAGCCGCCATCGATCCTTTGAGATCGACTGGGTAACTTCTCCACCCCCTTCTTCTTCTTCTTCTTCTTCTTCTATTTTTGAGTGTTTTATGATACTTGGGTGGTGTATTAGATGATCTTGTATGTTTAGAAGCCTGGTTGGGCCAGAAAACTGAGCTTTTCAGGCAAAACCAGTGATCGGAGAAGACAAGAGTAAAAACCTTGGTTTTTAACGCAGTAGATTTACCTTTTACTAATTTACCGTGAAGTGAAATGTCAGAATTGCCCTTGATAGTTTGTAGAAATTACAAGGGTGCCATCAGGGCTGAAATTCTGGAAATACCCCTGATAGATTGAGTTAATTACAGGACTACCACTAGAACTGAAATCCCAAAAATGCCCCTGGTAGTTTTGTTTAATTATAAGACTGCCACTGAGGCTAAAAAGATAATACTGCCCCTGACCGTTTTAGTTAATTACAGGGCTGCCCTAAGAGTGAAATTTCATAAATACCCTTGGTAGATTTGTATATTTATAAGGTTGCCACTGAGTTGAAAATTCCATAAATACCCCTGACTGTTTTATATAATTACAGGGATGTCATTGAGGCTGAAATCTCATAAATGCCCCTAGCAGTTGAGTTAATTACATGAATGTCATTGATGCCAAAAAGACAATACTTGTCAGGACCCACCCCGAGTTAAACCTCTTTAACCTGAAGTAAGTCTTACGGGGACCACATCCCAAAGAAGATTCTGCCGAAATTTCGACATAGTCTCCTTTGAAAAGTGGAAAACCCTTAACCTACAATAAACCCAAAAGAACACTTCTATAAACCAACAACCATCCAACACTCCTGAAGCCATCCTGCTCTCATAACCAACATCCTCCACAAGATACACATTTAATTAGTTCATGATGTTGTCTGTATCAGTCGTCACTATGGTGTGATGTGAGCGTAAGACGCGAGCGTCGAAGTCCGGGTGGGTATACTTATGTAATCATGTATTAGAGTATGAGAGACTCAATATATTTTATTATCTTTGACTAGTCAGGCTAGTCGTGTATTTGATTATTTTTCTATAACCGGCAAGGTTAGAGGTTGGTTATAGTTTTTATACTTTGGTCTAGCAAGGCTAAATATGTTGGTTATCAACCGTTAACCCTGAGTCAGTTTTATTATCATTTGTGCATGCATTACGCATTTCCATCATAAACAAATTCAGAAAACATGAACCTTGTTTATTCATTAACTTCTTATCATCTTATTATTTTTTGTCCACGCATTCTAACATTTTGTTCAAATGTTTTTCCCTGGGTCCTTCGGTTTTAAATGCCCAGTTGCAAGTCAGTCTAGTTAGGTCGGTGTTTCCGGGTAAACTCGTGGTCCCTTTAGTGGGTGGCACGGCTCCAGAAATAGCGTACTTCCTTGTATTCCGAGTTTTCCTGTGTAAAGAACAAACACGTCAAAGAGGCGTCCCCGGGTTTACCGAGGGAAGCCACTCCGATGCTTAAGTCAGACACTGTCAATTAAGCAGAAAACTCAAGAATAGTCAAGAAGTTGCGCGTCCTCTTACCGGGAGGCCCACGCTGGTATTTATGGTAGCATTAAAGGCAACCTGCCTTGTCTTTTTCCAATGTGGGAACAATCTCCCTTGCTTTTCCTTAACTTTACGATGAACTGGGCCCTGACAAAGGACCCAGAGTGGCTTCTCATATCTGATTGGGCTTTCACCCTGTAAACAACACTTCAAGCACCATAAACAATGCATATTTAATAATTGACCAGTCATTTGGAGGTTCTTTCTTGAGTTGTAACCCGGTAAAGGTGAAATATTAGGTTCCACCTATAAACAGTCGGGCATACATGAAGTGAGGTACAGTCATTATTAATTTCAGTTGTAAATTTTCTGATTTCCTTCCTCAACATTAGAATTGCTCTGAACATGAGAATATTGTTTTTGAGATTGTTGTTAGCTTAGTCTTTTGTTAATTTGGGAGGTGTTGTGATTTGGGGAGTAGGTAGGCTCTAGGAGTAAGGTGGATTGATTTTAGAAGTGAGTTTTGCAAGTTTTTGTTTGGAAGGGTTGTTCATTTTCAATGGAGAATCTGCTGGATTTTCTGTAAAACCTTCTTTGGGAAGTGTTCTCAAAGGGTTCATTTAGGATTTTAGAATAAAATTCAGGGTGGGTCCTGATACTTACACATCCTAATATCTAATTCTAAATCAGCTTCCCTACTTTGTAGCCACCAGAAGATAATCCGACGACACTCAGCTTCACCTTAACATTAGACGGCAACGACCATTTGACGAAGCAAGGAACTCGCCACCTATCTAGAGCAGACAAGGTACATTGAGTGCCAACACCGGCACGAAGCCCACCTAACCTCAATACACTAATGCAGGAGCTTATGGCTCGCTTGAGGCGCCAAATAACTAAACAACAAAATGAAAAATCAACAAAAATGAAAGAAGACCAATAGCAGGGCCCAAAAATGAGCCCAACTCCTTATTGCGGCCCAATACAGTCCCATTGACATCACCAAAGCCCAAAAACATAGACCAACATATCTAGCTCCTCCGGCCCAAGCCTAAAAACAGACCAGCATATCTGGAGGGTCGACTATTTCTCCTGGAGTGCATGTTAGCCAGTGGTCGTGGAAGGGAGCAAACAACCTTGATTTGAACTGGGGTTTCTAGTCAAGTTGAAGAATTGTGGTTGTGGCATCGGTGTTTGGGGCATCCCTCTTTCAGTGTCATGAAGAAATCTATGTCTTCGTTGTTTCTAGGCATCGATGAGTCCAAGTTACATTGTGAGTCATGTTGTACTTGATTGGTACTTTCTTGACCTCTAAGAAAGCATGAAAAAAAAGGCTTCAAAGGACAGCGGAGAAAATTCTCTAACCCCTTAGAATCCGTCTTTTTGGAGACGAAACCTTCTACCTAAACCGAGATGCCAGATAATTTTGTTGTACTCAGCGAAGGAACTGCCTAAGCATACTTTTTCGGATCCATACCTCTTTGTTCTTTGTAAGTCTTCATCTTGCATAGAATAACCCAACTGTTGCAAAAACGGGAATTTTAGTAGCAGACGACATCTCTAAGTTTTGAGTAGGTGGAACCATTCTATTTTTGTTCTTCTCCACATTCTTACCGGAATACACGGATGTTTTTTCGATGGAACAGCTAAGGAACGGAGTGGGCACAGTCCTAGTTAGTATCTCCCTCTTTCAGTCAAACTGAAGTTTCCATGCACCAACAACATCACTAAATATGAAGCTTGTATCATGGGTTTGCAAGCATCCTGGAATACGGAACATCCAAGTATATTACGGTAGAACAGTTTATGAATGTCTCCGAGGTGGACTTCATTTTACCAAAGACCACATAGGGGGGCTAACTAAGTACTAAAGTTGCTGGAGCGGCTGTCTTCGGTGATTCCCCATGAAGGAATCAGAATATCGCGACTTCTGTGAAGGAAAGGAAAGGCTGAAACCCCAATTATGAACATGAGTAATGAACAGGATAATGTAAACGTTGCTTTACACAATTGTCAATGGCAAATATACGACGTTTACCTCCTCCTTCGATGGCAACCAAGCTAGAGAGTTTGGGTATGCTACATGAGAGAAGGAAATCGAGTAAAGTTCAGCCATCACCTCCTTCTAGCAACCCTAACCTCCTTATCCCTAATCCTGTGGTCACAGGATTACACTAGCATATATAGTCTAATATATGTCATGGTATGCACTCACACAAGTATTGCTCATGCAGTTGGTATTGTTAGTAGCAATGTTTTCAAAGGCAAAAACGAAAGCGAAGGCGAATTGTGAAAGCCCAGCGAGGCGACCGTCTTTCCAACAAATATTAAATAAATATATTATACATATATATATAATCTCAATACATGACAAAATATATTTAATTGTTATTACAACCATAAATTCATCCTCAATTAGTACTTCACAAGGTTCAAAAACAAGCTAAGGTTCTAATGACATTAAAATAAAGGTATAATAACTTAATTAAAAAGATACACTTCAATTTTCCGCATCATATTTACTAACACTATGAATATCGTCACAATCATCAATGTTCAATTCATTAGTATGGGGAGGCAAAGTAAGATCTTCTATCTCATCATCTTCATCTTCACTTTCATCCCTAAGTAATGTAGCAAGCATTTTCATTTTCTGCTTGTTTTTTCCTTTACCTAAATATAGAACTTAGAATTAAATTTAGATCTATACATCTATTGTAAATTATATAACATAACATGAAAGTAAATAAAAAAACATAAAGATGAGTAAATAATTGCTTACTTGAACTTTTCGGGATTTTTCTTTTAGAAGAAGATATATAAGAAGCCTCATTTAATTCCTCATCACCACTCAATATAGGCTCATCATCCATGATCGGCTCCTCTAATGGCTCCACACAAATAGGAACTCGAGTTAGCAAATTTTGTTCAAAACATTCAATTGGCACATTTCTTATAGCATCGACCTCAAATACATCCTCTTCAAGCCAAGAAAGATCATTTGGCAGAACCTAATCTTCCACCTCTGATATCCATTCATCATCGGAGTCAATTTCCTCCACTAATATAGGATCAAGCATCTTCGTTCTTCTTCTGATGTTTGTCTCCCTTAACAAAGAGTTGTACTTGACATAAACCAATACATTTAATCTTTTATGTTCAAGTTTATTCCTTTTCTTTGTGTGAACCTAAGACCAAACATAAGGTTGCAATTAGATATTAGGAATATGCAGCCTATAATATAATTTTACCTTTATGTGAACATTAAATTCAAAATAAAAGGACGTCAAGAAGAATATGAATTAAATTTACCGACTCAAAGGTACTCCAATTCCTCTCACATCCGGATGCACTACAAGTCGAGCTAAGAACACGAACAGCAAATTTTGTTAACTCAGGTGTTTCCTCCTCTCCAAAACGCTCCCACCAACTTGCTGAAAAAAAACAAGTCATTATTATCTACAAACAGCCTATAACATTATATGTGTACCACAAAGAAAACATATGAGGCATTACCTGGACTTCTTATTTTTCTAGAGTGTATTGCAAGCTTGGTACCGAACTCTCCAAGGCATTTGTCATACATTTCTAATTGGATATCAGCTTTCAAACGATCCTAAAACACCATCATCCGGTCCATGCACTCATGCAGTCCTCTCTTAACTTCCAAAACAGTTGAGAAGTTTTCTTCATAACGCAATTGAGAGTTTAGATAGTAACCGGCAGCATGCAAAGGTTGATAGAGTTGAGGAGTCCACCTTGCATCAATTTTGTTCCAAATTGGTTGATAATGCCTTTTGTTCTTCTTCAAACCAAATGCAATCTTTTCTTTGGCAGAATCCATCAATTCATAAATGTAGCCCACAACAGGTCTTACCTCAGAATCAACCTCCCTCAACACACGCACTAATGGCAACACACCCTTCACACAAAAAGCAACATTACTCCAACAATTCTTCTCAAAAAAAACAATTGCACGGACTTGTATCGCTTCATAGCTTTTGACAAAAGGTCCCTCATTCCAATTCTTGTTGTTAAACATCATTTGAAGGGGTTGCTTTTGCTTATAAATATTTTGAAGGGTAAGAAAGGAAGTTGCAAAGCGAGTCACCACCTGTCGAATTATCTCCTTGTTAACCCATGTGTGACCATAGAGAAACTTAACCACTTGCTTAGCACTTCTAATTGTTTTCTCAAAGATTGTTGTTTGCTATTATCTTCAAGCATAAGATCAATACAATGTGCCGCACATGGAGTCCACCATAACCTTTCCCTTTTTTGCATAAGTCTAAGCTCTGCATTCTTATAATTGGATGCATTATCAGTGATTATTTGAACCATATTATCTTCCCCAACTTCTCTCACTACATCATCTAAGTACTTTAGCATTAAAGATCCATTGTTTACACTACCGGATGCATCAATGGACTTCAAAAAGAAAGTGCCAGCCAGACTATTCACAAGAAAATTAACAAGCACCCTATCCTTTCCATTGGTCCAACCATCTGACAAAATTGAACATCCATATTTTTCCCATGCCTCTTATGTTCAAACTTATATGTATTAATATCTTGCACTTCTTCCTTAAGAATCCAAGTTCTTAACTCATGCATAGAAGGAGTCTTACAACCTACACCATACTTAGCAATTCTCTCTACCACAGCTAGCCAAAATGGATCATTAACCGTATTGAAAGGAAGTACCCTAGAAAACATAAAACGTCCAACCATACGACATACTTCTTTCCTTAATTGTTTTCTATAAGCTTCGTTCAATATGGTTTGCCTAGGCTCGGAAGACACAAATGCATCAAGTGGTCCTATAACTCTTGGTTAAGCAGCACTACTCCCACATTCTTCACCTAATGGAGATTCTAAACTACTACTTCCACCACTAATTCCTGTCCCAATTTCACGCAACATAACATTCCTCTTATATTTCCCATCTTTCAACTCCTTAAGAGTTTGTTGATAATCTTTTTTCACATCTGCAGGGACTTTATTGCAAGCTTTCATACCACCACTAATACCGGCTAAATGGTGCTTGAGCCTATTAATCGTACCACTACATACTTGATTGCAGTAAACACATCTAAAATATCTATCCCCTTCCATTTTTTTGGTATGCTTCCATGCTTTATCTTTCTCATCTTCCCCTCTATCACCTATCACTAACATATCAAACAAACATAAAAATAAATCAATGTACAAGTCTTGTAATTTTATATAAGCACAGACACATCTCTGCTAATCCGAAAAATGTAGATATCTCTACTTATCTATTAGATAAATCAATGTACAAGTCTTGTAATTTTGAGCTCTAGACCTTTACTACATATACTTGAGCACTAAGCCACACAATATTAGACTAAAACATAGTGGACCCGGCCTTCTTTTTAGCCATTCAAAACTAAAGTGAGTAATCTTTCCTTTTTGTTCATACACCTAGAGGTTTTCATCAAGAATAATACTAATTCAAAATATTTGTGGCTGAATAAAAACAGATTTTCAGTTGGATAGTGTAGCTATATCAGTATAGGCCTATCTTTCTTAAGAGTGTGTATTTAGTCCTGTGCTTATTGTCTGATGGATTTTAAAGTCTAACCAGTCAATGCAAAAAGTTAAGTTTAAGTACTAACTTTCTCAATTTAAGTCAAAAAGTTTGATGGTTGGTGATAATACTCAATGGGAGAGGAGTACAATTCTGAGAGAACATTAACATTTTTATGAGGGTAATTGTAATGCCTTCTAAGAGAACATTTACTGTCTTCCTAATCTGAACTAACCATGTTATTGGCCGCAGTATCTTTTTTGTTAAAATCAAAATACCCTTATCCATCAAGTTCCCAATATGCAAGTAGTAGAGTCCTCAAACCAGCATCATAGCTACCATACAAACCAGAAAATGATTAAAAAAACTACTTTCTAAAATCTAAAGGCCTTACATCCTTTAAAAAAGGTTAAAAAAATCTTGCTTTCTGCCTAAGAAAAACTCATATTCGAACATATCTTTCATATGCTATAGCAAAGCCATAACCACATTACAATATTAATATACATCACTTATAAATTCAAACTATCTTTACTCACTTAGTCAATTAGTTTATATAATCTTTCATAGGGATCTGATTTTGTAAATACAACTTTGACATCATCATACTCTAAATAACTTGTCAAGTACCTGTCTAATAGCATGCACTAAAATTACAGCCCTCACCTATCTGCGGGGAAGTTACACCATTTCACAAATTGTTACTTGTGATTAATACATATAATTTTCAAAAGATAGACAATATCTCCTAATCGATGTTGTCGGGCAAAATTGTGTCTATAGAAATGCTATATAAAAGGGATAAACCATTACAAATTGTAGGAGGGAAGTTACAATTCTGAGAGAACATTAACATCTTGATGAGCACAGTTATGTGGAAAGACCAACTTGGTGAAGGTAACTTGGTTGAAATCATAGATGAGTAACTTACCTGAAATATGAGAGAGTGAGAGTCAAGCAGGGGTCTGGAGAGGCAGAGAGATCGGCTTTTTCCGGCGGCACAAAGATTGGGAAGGCAGAGAGAGGAGAAAATTGTAGGGTTTATGTTTTGGGGTCGACAACAGCACAGCAAAGGATTTAATTGATCTGAATTGGGTCGAAACGGCGTCGTTTTGAAAAAAAAACCAAAACGTCGTTTTGACCCGAGAAAAATAGAAAAAAAAACTGAAACGCAGCGTTTTAGTCATCTTCTTCAGCCCGATTAACGCCTGCAGTGCCCCACCTCACTTCCACAGCGCCTCGTCGCTCCGGCGCTCGCCTTTCCAGCTGCATCCCAACGAAAGAATCGGCGGGGCTTTTCTCCCTCGCTCCGCCCCAAGACGCGCCCCAACACCGCCCCGAAACGCCTTTGAAAACAGAGGTTAGTAGATATCTATATAATCATGGCAGTGAGCATTGTGAGACTGTTATGTGGATACTCACGTATTTGAGGGGCACCTCAAAGTTGTGCTTGTCTTTTGGTGGTTCTGAAGCCGTTTTGAAGGGTTTTATATATGCAGATTTAGCTGGGAACCATGATAACAAAGAGTCCACTTCTGGTTACTTATTTACATTTGGCGGAGGAGCTGTGTCATGGCAGTCTATGTTACTGAAATGTATTGCCTTATCCACTAATGAGGCTGAGTACATAGCGACGAATGAAGCAGGCAAGGAAATGATATGGCTGTAAAGGTTCATTAATGAGTTGGGTGTGAAGCAAGAAAGGCATGTGGTGCATTGTTATAGTTAAAGTGCTATTCATTTAAGCAAAAATTCCATGTATCATCCTCGCACCAAGCATATCGATCTCCGCTACAATTGAATAAGAGATGTAGAGTCGAAGATGCACTTGCAGTTGAGGAAAATTCACGCTAATAAGAATACTTCTGATATGTTGACTAAAGTTGTGTCACAACAGAAGTTGGAGTATTGCAAGAAGAAGTCCGCTTAGATGGACTTCTAGTAAAAGTCTCGTTTCATGTACCCCGAGTTGGTGTGGAAGGGGAAATTATTATAATATCCAGACCAATAACTTACACTAAATATGACAAGAATGTTAAATGTTTATGAGTTAGTTGTTTCATAAGTTACAAGGTATTAAGGATTAAGTTACACTAAGAAAGTGGATTGTTTTTTGGAGTTATAGTGTCATGAGTTACATGAAAGACTGTTATGGGAGAGCACTAATGAGGGTTCCTCCTTAAGCCTATAAAAGGAGAGGTCATTTGCTCATTTTAATATATCATCCATCACAAGCATCTTCATCCAAGTAGAAAGTGAAAAGTGTCCACTCCAAGTTGAGAGTGTAGTGTAGTTGGTAGCAAAACAATTTTGAAGTGGTATTCTTGAAGTTGTGTATCTCTTGTGTATGCATTAATTTATTGTGGAAGTTCTTGTTGTTGCTGCCCCGTGGACTTAGGCACATTGCCGAACCAAGTTATATCTGGTGTTCACTTTCCTCTATCCTTTGTATCTATTTATCCGTTGTGTGGTTCTGAGTTGTCACTTCCATTGTATTTTCTTTCTTAACAATTTCATCGTCATATAAGAAAGACATTTCAAAAGCGTGATCTGAATTTGTCAAGTTTCGTATGTTAATTTCCATTGGACTTTCAGGAACGCTCGTTCACTGGAAAATGATGAAATTTGTACCATTGGAAAAGTCTATATTTTTCTAGGGAGACTAACCATTTGATCATAGCAATCATATTGAGTGAGTTATGACTATTCTTGTAAATTAGGACAGATATGTTTAAGTGTCTGATTTTGTAAGTAACATCCAACTTCAACATAGATTTGTGAATAGCTCCAGATGAACTATAATGTGTATAATATACTGTTGGAAATCTACATGAGTATAGTTTCCAAAACTGTTTACTGTTCATTCGTATTTATTTTCTAGAGAAAGTTACGGCTATTCTAATACCCAAAGGTTATGTTGCATGAGAATTTGACTTTTAGCGGGAATTTTAGATTTAAGTTCTCAAGCAGCCTTCTCCGCAAGCTATAAGTGTAAGAGATCATCAATGAGGACTATCCGACATGATCTAGATAATCATTGATGGATGCCATCTTTGAAGACATGTTGAAACCCATTGATATTCCGAATAATTTGTCAAGACTCACCTCAGATTAACCCTCTTTGACCTGAGGTAAATCTACGGGATCCACCTTAAAGGAGATTTTACCTCAAACTCCCTTGAAATGGAGAACCCTTAACTACTTTTAATCGGCACGCCCTGAAACTTTATGTTATTTCTAATATTTGTGACTGGACCCGGACGAATGATCGAGCTGCCTACATACCTGCTGAGAGGAATCAAACCACTCGTAGTTCAACTACATTAACCTTACCTTCTTTATTCCCTCGATGATCATAACTTAACTAACAAGTGTTAATTAGGCCTCGTCATTCGATCAATACGTAAGACGAGCATAAACAAGCAGACATATATAAATATATAGTTTTGGTCTGTACCTCAATTACCACGATCATTAATATCAATATCAAATGCGTAACGGCCAAACCAACATGTCACATCTTGGTCCTTAACTGATTTTAAGGTCGGGTACTTTTTCACAACTTTGACTATTTACCATTGGTAGTAATCGATTGACTGAGGGTCGACTAAAAGTTTACTTTTTGTAAAGTCGAGAATTTAGGAAAACTTTCTTCTAGAAAGTCGTAGATGACGTTAATACGAGTCTGTGCACATGTAGCACGCTCAAATCGGAGTTCGTATGAAAAAGTTATGGCCTAAAATCAAAATTTACTGTGCGGTAAAACAGTAAAAAATCATAATATCTGAAATTACTATTTACAGTAAAAAATAATATAAATATGGAAACTTACCGAGATGAATTGGTAAAAAGTCAAAAACCAAAATGTTTTTCTGTAGCTCACTGAAAAGCCCGTTTCGGGGGGGGCGTGACATCGTCGCCGGAGTTAGGCTGCAAACTTGGTATGGATTTGAAATCTATGGTGGTAGTTGAAGAAGCTAACTCGCCGTCGATAGAGAGAAATATCGACCCAAATATTTCTCCGACCTTAGGCCACCTCTTGTTGAGTTCTTTACATGGTTTTGTAGGGCTTGTTGAGTACTAAAATCCTCAATAATTTGCTATCTCAATTCGATATGTGTGAGTAGAATCAAGGATTTGAAGTTTTTAGGGTTTAAAATTTGGGATTTTCATGTTTGATTTCGATTGACCTAGATAGACTAGGAATTAGTCTTCGAGCTGAACTAGAAAGTTATTCAAAATGATGAGACAAAACTACTGTTAAAATTTAGAGGAGATTGGTGGTGGCCGGCTTTTTTACTGGAATTTCAGACGGCTGACCGCCGGCGGCGGAGCAGCCACTTTTTTGGCAGTTTTTCATGCCAAATAAATAGTATAAAATAAGAGGAGTTAAATAGAGTGAAGTTTATAATTTTTGGACGAGTTTTAGTTAGGTTTTAGAATTTTTCATGTTTAATATAATTCGTTGAATAAGAGATGATGAGTTCTCGCTTGAGAAGCGATCCGGATTTCGTCAGGCTTAGACCTAAGTCTTTGATTAGACCTTTTGATTTTTATGACATGCATGCTCCAATATTTATAAAAATTTATAAGCCACATAATATTTATTTATTTAATGAGCCGGTGTGACCAAGAAGGTGGGTTGCTCCCCTCCCTGAAGCTCCTTTGTATGTCGGTTAGAATTTGTATTATGTTGATTATATTTGGAAATGATTTGTTTTTTGTCATTGTTTTGAGGACAGTCGGAGAACCGTACCTTATGCATGAGGTGCATACTTTATTACTGGTGAAGAGTCTTTAATGACTTTCCGTATTTGTTTTATTCTCTTCACCATGAAGAGTTATCAAAGTACTTAGTAGCCTTAAAGGTTCTGACCCTAGTCTGGGAGACTCTCTGTCATTATGAAACCTCTGCACATATTTTTAATATTGATTTTTAAAGCAATGAGATTGACACGACTCATTTTGTTTTAGATTATTTAGGGGATTTTTCTTAACGCGGTGTGCATGAACGGTTTTTTTTAACAATAAGAGGGAGAGCATATAAATTGACTATTTTCTCATGCTTGGATATTATTTTTGTCCACTCACTCTAATGTTATGTTTTTAAATGTTTTCCCCTAGGCCCTTCATTTTCAAATCCCTAGTGTTGCAGGGTTGCCGAGAGAAAGTCGTGCGTACAAAAGGCGAGGCATAGTCAATTAATCCTTTGTCGCTAGCTTGTTTATTTAGGTATTGCTTCCATGTAGTTTGCTCTAATTACCCCAGCTTAGTTTAGTTGAATTGATTGGTGAAGCGTAGATGTTATTTGGGGAGCAAGATGGCTCCAGGTATTGGGGGTTGACTTAGATTATGTATGGAAGTGCTTAGTTGATTTGCATGAAGGGTTATCCATTTCAAAGGGGTTTCGGTAAGAATTTCCCTTGAGATGGACCCTGCAGGATTTACTTCGGGTTAATGGGGTTAATCCGGGGTGGGTCTTGACACAGCAGTTATAATCATCGGTCGTTCCCCACCCACTCGTAAAATTAGTGGGAATCCGGAGTCTAACCTCTCCATTAGGGTAATAACACATTAAACCATTTATTCGCATCACACAGTAATATCTCAATACCAGTTATTCAATTTATATCCGTTAAGATCACTAACAAACGGAAAATCCATAACCTAACCAAAACTTCTCTGAAAATTACCAAACTCATACCAACTAACTCTTCTAATTTAATACTATTTTTTATCAGCATGAAAAACTGTCCAAAAAGAAGCAACTCCGCTGGCAGCGACCAGTCGGCCACCGGATTTTGGCTAGCTCCGATTGCTCTCAAAATTTTCAGATTTGTAGTTCTCATCAAACCCAACAACTTTTATGTTCAACACTAAGACCAATTTGGCCTCTAAACAGTCCAATTTTGTGATGAACAATAGAACTCGATTTGGGGCCGGCTAAAATCCCTAAAATTTCGATTCTCAAATTCGACTTACACACCATGAATCGAGCTATAAGATTCTAGAGGATTAATATACTCAATAAGTCAAGAAAAACCATACCTAAATCACCTGGATTGGTGGTTTCTACATTATACCACTGGCGTTCCAAGCTTGACTACGCCCTCACAGCGGCGAACCAACCCCCAAAACCTGCCTAGAAATGTAGTAAAGGTGGAAGTGAATCAAATCCGGACCAAGAAACCACCCTAACTCCACCTGACGGAGGCGCACTAGCGCACGTAAGGATCCATTAGAGGGAGACAGAGTGATCGGGGAGAGGAGAGAGGAGAGAGGAGAGAGAGACCCCCTGGTGAAAAATCTGATTTTTCATCCTAGAAAACCCTTATTTATAGTTATTTTACCACACAATAACTTTACATTTTTATGAATAACTTTCACATACAAACTCCGATTATAACCCATGACATGTCCACGAGTTCGTATTAACGTCTCTTCCACGACTTTCCCGAATGAAGCTTTCCTAAATTATCGATTTAACGAAAAGCCATCTTTTAGGGTCTCTTACGGTAAAACAAATAATGATTGAAAACTACCGTAATCTTCATAAATTCACAGAAAATAGCTTGTCACTCCGAAAAATAATCTAGATACACCGATGAGCTCGCATCAACTCATACGACTTCAAGACATTAAGGGTGGGTTTGGGAGAGCTTATAAGCTCCTTTACTTTTAAGCATCAAAGGTTTTGGTGTTTGGTAAGTCCAAAAATAAGCTACTTTTAAAAAAAGTATAAAGTGTTTTGAGGGAAAAAGGAGAAGCTGCAAACACCCACCTTCTGCTTATAAGCTAAAAGTCAGCTTATAACTTATAAGCCCAGCTGTACCAAACCCAGCCTAAATTTGAGTAATTACTTATCATATTGTCTGAACGTTGTCGAAAGTCCTCGGTAACACTTACAACCCATAAATAGGTAACTTTTTGGTTGGAAACGTGACATAATCAGAACTCCTATGAATAATCTAAGGATGCAGACTTCAATGAGAGTTTAGCATATACATGTCACTATCAAATGCGAAGGACACGGTTGTGCTCTTTTTCTCTTAGACCAAGACTTTATGTCTCATTAGGTGTTTGCTTGACAAGGTTTTTAATGAGACAACATTGCATGTACCGCTTATCTCTTGCAAAGATCATTGATCAACATGAAGTTGTTTATGAATGATCAAGTTCTCAATGAAGTAGTTGATGTGTTGCACTCTTTTTCTCCTACAATCAATGTTTAGTTTCTCTCACAGTGATTTTGTTACTTGAACATGCAACATCGAAGCATCACATGCATGAAGGCGCGCGACACAAGGGGCTGGGAGTGTTCTAGAATTTTCTACCATGTGTGTCTTGGCCTAATGTAACTTGGATTACAAAATAGAATAGGATTATGTTTTCTTATTTATACCGGAATGGTATTCTGCATTCCTCTATATAAAAATGCTCATTATCAATGAATAAGATAATTGATTCTCTATTCTCTTTACAGTCTCTCTTCTATATACACTATTTAATTGTTCATAAAGGAGTTCGAGGGCGCGCAACAAAACAAATCGTATATATATGGTTTAGTTACACATGTAAATGAAAGTTTGAGTCCTTAATAACCATGCATATACGGATTCAGTACATGTTCATCCTAGATATATAGAATTATAGATCAAGTACCTCAGTGGAGGGAAGAATAAATTGATTGAAATTCATTACAATTTAGCAAACATGTATATCAACTTCATCATCACAACTGGTCGCATTTTGTGGGAACAAACGAGATCGTCTCCTTGGCTAGATCATGGAGAACCAGCATATTCTGCTGCTGATAATTCCCGAACACAGACATATCGCCGGCACTCCCAACAGCCAAGCAAATGACACCCACGTCCGTATCAGCAATCATATAATTCCCACTAGGCAGCTCTAAATCAGCACCCCTGAAATTAAATACTAGCTTCGGCACCTCTACTTTGGTAGCATCCTCTGGCAATTCAAAGCACAAGTCTAGCCCTACCGTGTCGATCGCATCCTTCTCCGGAAGTGTCATCTGGGAAGAGAATTCTTTCACAACAGCATCGTAAGCATCCTGTGCAAGATAAGTAAGGGTTGTCCCAGAGTCTATGATTAGGCCACCGCCACCATCATCTCCTAGGGCGAATGTGTCTTTTTCAATAGCCAAGCTAGTCCCTCCTACAGTGATTCCTTCGAGGGAAAGATAGTAAAAGGTAGGCTGTGATGGGTTTCTGATCAAAGGGGTGGTTTTGATGTTTGCAACAGTACCAGATGATGGTGTAGTGCTGTTCAAGCTTGCTACTGACCCCATCAAAAGTGTGCTCGTGCTTTCTGTGTCGTCCACGGATGTAAGGCAATAGGAGAACTTTGGTTCCTTGAGCTGTGAAACCAAAGACAAGGTTCCCCGGCCCAACCCTACGAGCCCCGCACCTTGGCTGAACCCACCACCCTCGTTGTCTTCCCCACATCCAAAACTAACTTTCGGAATAGAAACGTCTCCGAAAGAGAACGTTTCGGATGCGAGGATCCCCTCAGTTGATGAAGAATCTCCGTAAGTGTAGTAATACTCGCAGCTTTGGTTACTGCATTTCGAGGAGGGCAGTGCATCACATAGCTCGCTTGTACATGACACCTTCGAGAAAGATGACGACTTTTTCGGGTTGAAAATCGGGGTTGGCTGCTTATAACACTGCTTGCAGGGCTCGCACTGAGTCCATATAAGATCGCTCCCCGTATCCACAATTGCTGAGAAGCTCTTTGCCGGAGAACCAATCGATAAGGTCATCAAGAACTCTCCCACGCCTGCATGAACCGGAGTTTGAACTCGGGTATGACTATCTGGTGATGTAGAGCTCTTGACCTTCATTGCATTCAGCCTTTCCAGTCTCTTTCGTCCTCGCTTGATTCGGCGTTGAAGGCGTTCGAGTTTGGTCAGGTTCTTTCCGGAATCGACGTGTTTGAGAGTCACCTTGAACCCACTTTGCATCTGTAATTCATTATCGTGGAGATCTAGGGCTCGTCTTGATGTGGAACACGAAGGGTTAACAAACAGTGCACCTAGTACTCCCAGTAAAATTAATACAATACTGGACCATGAAAGAATCACTGAAGCCATCTTAATGAGAAATGAGATCGATCAATTATTCCAGAAAGTGGTGGTCGGAAATATAAGTAATATGAGTTGTGGTTTAGATATCACTGATGTTGCTTCACATCTAATGCATGGTCTGGCGTCTTTTTTTGAGGGAAATGAAACGTATGATCAAAGAAGCAACAATTCTAAGAGAGAGAGATGGAGACTGAGGTGACTTCACACCCTCTGGAGTTTGGACATATATTTTGTAATTGTATTGGAGTACTACTTTCTTATATACATGTTAGCCACCTATTTCGACGACTCTTAGTCGCTTACCTCTTATATAAAGTATTGGAATATGATGAATTGATGATTGTGTATCTGCAAGATGATTATTAAAACGCACACATTATCGATCTCTTGGGACCTTAAAGAAGGTGATCGATCTCTGAAGAAAACTACTATGGGCTTGCCAAAGACGAACTCAAAGATATATCATTGTATGTACATGTCATTGCTGTCATTTTATTCAAATAATAATTACAGAGATTGGTATAAAAGTGAAGAAACTAGCTAGGAATGATGTATTAGAGGGTTGGTGGGCTAACGCGTTTACTATTGACCTGAAAAAAATTTAGAGAGTTGGGGCTGGTTTGATTTCGACGCATGGGGAAGAGAATGAAGAAGGTGGTTTTGATGTCTAATTATTGTTAGGTGAGAAAGCTTTATTCTTACTATATGTCTATTTTCCAGAATTTGTTTCTTTTTTTTATCAAGGGTGAACATTTATATTTATGATAATTGAAAAATACATCGCACTATGCAAACACACCAAAAAAACATAAGATGCACAAACGCATCTGTAAATGAAAAAACAATAAAAGATGACAAGATGCATAAACGCGTCTATATTGAGAAGTAACCACAACGTGACTTGATGTCGAATGACATCGGTTGACTGCATATATTTATGATAGCAGTGTAAAAATGATAGCAACAGTAACTCTAACAGATGATATGACCATCTAGGAAAGGTAAGTCATATTGAGAAGTCATGTGGAACCATGTCTTGGTTTCATGAGTTTATCACTGTCAATTACACTCAGCAAAAGCAACCAAAAGCACCACAAAGAGCTAAGTGGTTACCACCTGCTGTTGGACATGTGGATGCTGCATTCATGCCTAATGAAACTGAAGGAGGATTGGGTGGCATTCTTCCAAATGAGCAGCGTATTGCTATTGCTGCCTTTACAAAGCACATCAGTGGTAACCCTTCTGCAAAGCAAGCGGAACTGGAAGCAATTGGAGTTGGTTTGAGCTGGCTAAGGACTTACAATTTTGTTCACTGCATACTTGAAACTGATTGTCAAGTTGCAGTCAACGAAATACAGTCACAAGATTATCTATCTTTGGGGTTTGGCAACATAAAGTTGATGATATTCATGGACTACAAGAAGGCCTAGAAGATGTGTATATTAGTTTTACACCTCGTACTGCAAATGCAGCAGCTCATAGACCATCTAGTGCTGCATTTGAATATGTTGGTTATGTTCATTGGATGGATTTCATCCCTTCTATGCTGAGAGACTCTCCAGCAAGACTATATCAATATTTTGCAGTAATAAAACAGGACACTTTTTGCCCTTTTCCTTTAAAAAATTGATCTAAGGTTCATGTTTTTTTAATGAACGGAATGTTTCATTTTATGTGTGATGAGGTTACTAATAAAATTCATTTATCATAATGATTTTACTAATGGATTTGAAGATACATAACATAAATTTTGATTCCCACTATTCTTTTAGTAATATAACAAAAACCTTAAGAAAAATATTGTATATAAAGTATGGTAGAGAACGTTATTCTTTACCACCAGTAATATTAGTGTAGATAAATCATGGGTTAAATAGACACCTCAAACTTTACATGTAAAAACAGTTTTGTCCTCCGACTTTCAATTTAAATCGGTATATCCTTATACTCTTATATTTCAACAATTTTGTCCATTCCATCAACAATTCCTTTATTTGA
The DNA here is from genome assembly GCA_951800085.1 of Comarum palustre. Classification (NCBI taxonomy): domain Eukaryota; kingdom Viridiplantae; phylum Streptophyta; class Magnoliopsida; order Rosales; family Rosaceae; genus Comarum; species Comarum palustre. The sequence goes on along the minus strand of OX637575.1, from coordinate 12,441,054 downwards.
CTGATGTGACACACTTTTTAACTCATTGACCGTAAAATATGACCAAAATACCCTAAGTTGAAAAAAAAATATTCCTACTTTCTCTCCTCTCTCTATCAGAACTCTCACTTCCCCTTTCTCTCCTCTCTCTATCACTGCCCCTAATTTCGACGTGTACCAATCCTCATCTCAAATCAAAGTCAAAACCCTAAACCCCCAATTCCAATTTCAAGTCGATCTCCTCTCTCCTCTGACAAGCCTTGCTTCTCAAAGGTAACCTTTAATCTCTTCTTTCAATTTTAAGCCTTTTGGACCTTGTTCCTCATTTTAGAGACTAATGAGAACATCACATTACAAAAGCAAAAACTTTTAAAACTAACAAATTACCGGGGAGAACATAAACGTCGACAATCACCGCCTCCAGCACATTATTCAATGAGAAGAAATTCTTCTCATAAATGGAATCAATAGTCACAATATTCGGAAGCTTCCTCCACTTATGCTTCTTCCGTAACTCCCTCACGCACTCCGACATCTTCTTCATCGGCATGTCCCTATTTTTCTCATGCCATGCCTAATCAAATCAAGCACAATTCCAATCATTTCAAATCCCTAACATCTCATCCCCAACAAAACACAAACCGAAAACCAAAATCCAATCCGAGTAAAAACCCATACGTGGGAGAGATCAGAGAGCAAAATCGCAGCCGTAACGCCGCTGGAGTAGGCGCTGCAGGTCTTGAGGATCCGAGAAAGGATCTAGTTCTAGCTGGGCCGGGCGATTTCCAATCCATTTCTGTTCAGATCCGGATATTAGTCTCTAAAATGAGGAACAAGGTCCAAAAGGGCTTGAAATTGAAAGAAGAGAGTGAAGGTTACCTTCGAGAAGCAAGGCTTGCCGGAAGAGAGAGGAGATCGACTTGAAATTGGAATTGGGGGTTTAGGGTTTTGACTTTGATTTGAGATGAGGATTGGTACATGTCGAAATTGAGGGCAGTGGTAGAGAGAGGAGAGAAAGGAGAAGAGAGAGTTTTTATAGAGAGAGAAGAGAAAGTAGGAATAAATTTTTTTTCAACTTGAGGTATTTTGGTCATATTTTACGGTCAATGGGTCAAAAAGTGTGACACATCAGTCAAATAACGGAATTGTTGACGGAATGGACAAAACTGTTGAAATATATAAGTATAAGGATATACCGATTTAAATTGAAAGTCGGAAGACAAAACTGTTTTTACACATAAAGTTTGAGTAATCGGCCGGGCGGGGACTAGCGAGTAGAGGAGTAGTCGGGGAGTACTCGGTTTTTAATTTTTAGATTTATTTTTATTTTTAAAACATATAATTAAATATAATTTTTTAAAAGGCATTATAATGTCCAAAATAATAATAAAATACCGAGTTTGGCCGATTTTTTTCGAGTTAGCCAATTTTTTCCGAGTTATGCTGATTTTTTTACCGAGTTGGGCCGATTTTTTACCGAGTTGAACCGATTTTTTCCAAGTTGGGCCGATTTTTTCCGAGTTGGCCCGACTACTCGACCGATTTTCTTCCGGCCGACTTTGTACTCAGATTTTCTTAAAATCGCCTCGCAAGGATGCCGACTAGCGAGTACTCGGCCGACTAGGCCGAGTTTTAGAACACTGTTGGCCAGGGGTTCTACAAGTTTCAGGTTGTTTTCTAAAGGAGAGAGCAAACAGAGTAAATGAGGGATGTTGTTTCAAAGATCAAATTCTGAAATTCGTTGCAAGAGTGCGATCCCAATACGCGTGAGCCTCCTTTATTTATGTGTGTGCAGATCTTCTTTCTCTCTTCTACTCAACTTAATCTTTGTCAAATTTGATTTTTCTCTGAACCCGGCATCATCTACAAAATCCTGTTGAGGCACTATTGTAGGTTTTCTTACTACTTCTAGAGACTATCTTCGTCGGTTACTCTCATAATCCAGAAAATCTATTGCATTAACTCACATTGAACTTCTCTTCTTGCATATCGACACCGTAGAATATTCTCAAATATATACTTTTCTTGTAGATAGAGGTTAAATATTTTGTATAGATATAGGAGATATTGTTTTCCTATTAAATTCATGATTGTATCTATATACCTCCATTTGGAGAATAATATTGTTTGAAAACCATTATCAAACCATTCTTTTCTACTTGGTATCACAGCAGGTTCAATCCTGCATCTGAAAACCACAAATCCGCTGCATTGTTACTGAATCAAATACCATACCAAATCTTTGAATCTCAAATCAACAAATCCCAAACCCCGAATTCTAAAACTCAAATTTCGTATTTGTATTCTGCTGCGTACCACCATAATCACCACCAAAACCCAAATCACCACCTGAATTTCTCAAACACCGAATCCCAAAATATAAACGCAAAACACCACAAAAGTCAAACAAACCACAGCACAAGTTGCAACCATACTCTTGTCCCACCATCATCATACCACTTTTGAAGAAAAAACAATAAACAAAAGAGAAGCACATCAGAATCACTCCCTGACATAGCAGACCCCCCCACCACACCACTAGCAGCAACAATTTACACAAACTTACTGGCTTGAATCATCAAGCACCTACTCGATGCACGTGTCTCTCTCCCCAAATCATCATAATTCCCAAACATCGAATCCCAAATTCCAAAACTTAGTACCAAACACAAAGAAACCAGGCTCCGAAAAGCTCTTCCAAAATTCCAAAATCCTGAATTTATCATACCAACACAAAAGGAGTCACAAATCGTATTTTTTACTCAAACAAACAACAAAACCTTTTGTTATCCACTTGCTGACCCCACATCACATCACCATAGCAGATCTTGTCTGCCACAAAGTTTCTTGTCGTCTGCTCATTCTCTCTAGCAAGCAACCAGCTTAGCTTGTCGGCTCGGCTCGAGCACTCACCACAGCAAACCTGCAACAGCGGCCCCACATCATCACTCCTCTTCAGCTCTCCCTCTCCACCCAAATGCTCCCCCGAGTTCACAAATTTCTCACAAAACCAGATTCGGTTTTGAATTTCAATTTCAACTTTTTGAATTTCAAACACACCTACTATTCACGGACGCCAGTTTTTTGAAATCCACCCATTATCTGAAAACCCAGTAGACCTTATCCCCACTCATTATATATAATAACCCAATTTTTTTTACCCCAAACCCTAATCCACAACAAAACTCTAAATCGAGCAAAGCAAATCGAATATTGGTGATGGTGGGCAGAAAGAGAGGAGTGGGGGAGATTGGGAAGAAGATGCAGAGAAAGGAGAAGGAGGAGAGGCCTGACGTGTCGACAATATCAGAGGAATGACAAGGGGAGAGTGGTACGGTGCGCCGATTGTTGGAACAGAGGGAACATGAAGAGATATTGCATCCCTTGTATTCAAACTTGGTATCCCAAAGTCGCGGAGGAATCCTTTGCTGAGGCGTGCCCTGTGTACCGCAACAACTGCAACTACAAATCCTGTCTTTGTTTGGATGTTCCTGTCAGGTGTTTGGACAATGTGGACCCGAAAATCGACCAGGAGACTAGGTTGGAGCACTGTAAGTATTTGATTCATTAGCTGCTTCCTTATTTGAAGAGGATCAATGATGAGCAGCTCGGTGAGATGGCTGAGGAGGCAAGGATTAGCTCATGTTTCCAGAGCTGAAACTCCAAAAATCCAATTGCCCTGCGGATGAGCTGTAATTACTGTAATACTTCGATTTTCGATTTTCATAGGAGTTGTCCTGAGTGTCAGTACGATATGTGCCTTGTTTGCTGTCAGGAGATTCATGATGGCAAGTGGAAGAAGAGAAGTAAGGAGGAAGAGAGTCAGAAGTACATTGATTTGGGGCGTCAGTATTTGCATGGAGAGGGAGAGTTCAACAGCTTGCTCATAGAGAAAAGAGAAGAAGGCCGAACGAAAAGAAGAGAACGGAGAAAGCGGAATGTTGATGTGGGAGAGAAGCCGGACTCGTCTGAATCTGCTGAAGAGTCCACAAGAGCAAGTGAAGATGGGAAGTAGGGAAAGAGAGGCAGGGAGGAGGAAGTGTGTGACTTGGCGAAGTAAGAAGCAAAAGGTTGTTGTCAGGTCAAGTGCTGAAATAGAATTTCGAGGTATGGCCCATGGAGTTTGTGAGATGCTATAGATACGTAATGTGTTGAAGGAGTTAGGTTTCAAGCTCAAGAATCCTATGGACTTGCATTGTGATAACACGTCTGCTATTGAGATTGCTCATAATACTGTTCAACATGATCGAACGAAACATGTGGAAGTAGACCGTCATTTCATTAAAGAGAACTTGGACAGGAGAATCATTCGTTTCCCTTTTGTGTATACAGAAGACCAATTAGCAGATGTTCTTACGAAAGAAGTGTCAAGGAAAGTATTTGAAAATTCCGGTATGCAAGTTAGGCATGATCGATATCTATGCGCCAACTTGAGGGGGAGTGTAGAATATTCTCAAATATATACTTTCCTTGTAGATAGAGGTTAAATATTCTGTATAGATATATGAGATATTGTTTTTCTATTAAATCCATGATTGTATCTGTATATATACCTCTATTGAAGAATAATAATATTGTTTGAAAACCATTATCAAACCATTTTTTGTACTTACATTAGCACGTTCAATGTCTTCCAAAAGCATCAGAGTGCCAACATCCTTTTCCGTATGTACAGAGTTGACAAATTCTGCAAGCGTATGCCCGCACAACGTCTACTATTGCTCTAACCATCTTTCTCTGACATGCAATTAAACCAAAATGAAAGGGACATATACTTAGCTGAATTAGAAGTTAAATGCTAAAGCTGAACATATGCAACAGTTTTCATACATACTTGAACATGCTAATTTACTATATTTCAACAGAACTTAATACGTCCATTACGTAAGTACCAGCTCCGCACCTAATCCATATAACAACAATTTCTCTACTTCCCTATTAACTATCTCAATTATCTATATCCATCAATTATTTATACGTCACAAATGAACCAAATCATTATCGAGTTTCTTCTAGAAACTCGATTCAAAAGGAATCATGATCATATTTGTAAGACCCATATACCCAAGTACAGGAGGAGAATCTAATACAGCAAGCTTTGTTATACAGCCTAATTTTACATGGTTTGATGCTTAAAAACAACATTAAAAGCCAGAAGAGGGTAACATCCATCAATCAACCAATGGTTCCAATTCACTATAATTGCAACATAGACTTGAACTCATTATCATCCTTCTTACTGTTTTCTTTTTCTGAATACATAATTCTGTCTATCAGTTTTAGTTAACTGAAGACCTGTAGTCAATAATAAGACTATACTAATCAATCTCATCATGTAGGTGATAAATGCCAACACAAAATGAAATGACATAAAGGCCAATCAAGAGAGCTTACTCTGCATGAAAATTCTTGTAAAGAAAGAACTATATTCCAAAGGGATTGTTTTGTTAGCTTTAATTCAGTAATCCATATCCAAAGCTAAACTGAGAAGAGATGCTGATATTTTGAGAATAGAGAGTCGGTGGAGTTTCCCCAGAAATCGAGTTAAGGGGAAAAAATAGATAAAGCAAACAGGCCCGACCCATAGATACTGTTAATAAACAGTGATCAAAGGGGTCATCATTTGACCTACGGGTCTAAAAGCTCGTGGGCAGCCCGTTGGCCTAAAAGGCTAAAGCCCGGCTTGGCCCGTAGAAAAGTCCATCTCGACCCGGCCCATAAGGCATAAGGCCCGGGCTAGGACGAAGGGTTCAAAACATCGGCCCGGCCCATTACATGCCCATCTAAGCTCGTCCAAAAACCCTTTCAATTTTTTATTAATAATTTTTATCAAGTTATTAGTTACATTTATAAACTAATTAAAATTTTATGTCATATTTTTTTTAGATTTTTATTATATTTATTTCATTCATTGACAAATCTTAACTTTTTCATATTTTTTTTTATGAAATTTTATTAAATATATGTATATAATGAGCCCGTCTAGACCCTTAAAAGCCCGTAAGACCGGGCCCGTGGGCGGCCCATAGGCTTTGATTTTTTTGAAAAGCCTGGTCCGGTCTTAAAATTTACAAAACATGGTTAAGGCCCGACCCGGTCCGAGCTCATAAAGCTTGGGCAGGGTCAGGCCGGGCTTTTTGACAACCCTTAGATCAGATCAAAGAATATAATACAAGGGCATTTACGAAATTTTACAAATCCAAACCAGGCATATAATCGGTACTTTACTGTAGATACTGTTCATGAACAGTACCATGAATAGTGTTCACAAATAGTATATAGTAAATTTGTACCCATTATACACCATGAGACATATAAATGCTTGTAAATGGTGCACATACTTGTGAATAATGACCTTTGATTGCCAGATTAAAGATTATGTGCACATATTGTAAAGTAAAATAATCATAATCCCCTTAAATTAACCAAACCAAGAGTAAGAGAATTTGTAACAATTCTCTAAACAATAATTACCTTTATTATAACAATTAAACAAGATGAATTAGATGACTGTTAAGGATTATAACAATTTTGGGTGGAGTGACATCTATTAATGTTAAGGCATGCGTCCACAACCCCAAAAATTGTTATTATAGCCACATATATAGCCATATTTGAATTCATATCAGTATGCGCAAATGTGTCCATTTTTATCTTATTATTGGGAGAACAATGGTTTTCTAGTGAGAAAACCGATCATCTGATTCTTGCCAAAACTCAAGCGAATCTTTCACCGTCAAATGCGAATCTTTCAAGTATTGTCAATTTGATGATATAAAAAAGAAACATATTTTTGGAATGATCTTTCTCATATGCCTTATTGCCTAATACGATCCGGGAGGTGAATTTCAGCATCAAATACTAGACTCAAATAATTCTTGTCAAAAATCTAGAGCATCAAAGTCCAGTTTTGTCGAGCTTCAAGCTCATATATATATATATATATATATATATATATATATATATATATATATATGTCACTTCCCGATCCTAGAATTATTCTACAGTTGGTTACTTTAGTCTTTAACCATTTAAAGTAACCGTTTGACCGTATAATGACCGTAATGTTGACTTTTCGTAAAGTCAAGAATTTGGGAAAACTTTCTTCATGAAAGTTGTAGAGAACGTTGATACGAGTTCGTGGACATGTAGTACGCTCAAATCAGAGTTCGTATGGAGAAAGTATAAGGGTCTAAAGTTAGGGGCATATGGATAATTTCGCAAAATGGTTATAAATAGCCCAAAAAACCAGAAAATCTGGCATAGCCCAAAAAACCAGAAAATCTGGCAGATTTTCTGCCGGACCTTAGCGGCGTTTCCGTCGCCGATCCAGGCCACCTCAGACCCCCGCACCAGTCCCAAAAGAAGCGCCTCAAAGTCTACTTCAATTCTAGGTAAGCTTTTCGACCTATCTCCCCTTGGTTTATAAGAAATTTCAAATTGTTTACCGAGTGTACAGTAGGAGTTCTAGATCGGATTTCTCCTTCCTCAGGCCACAAATTGTGAGTTATATATATGGTTAGAATGGGTTTTAGGAGTACTACTCACCCCTAAAGTTTGGTGAATTGATTTGGAGTGTGGAGGGAGAATGAAATTTTTAAAGTTTTTAAAAATATTTCGGGTTTTTTACTTTTTCCTAGTATTGACCTAGTTAGAGGCCGATTTGACCTTCGAGTTGAAGTAGAAAGTTGTTCCAAATGACGAGGCGAAGCTACTGTTAAAATTTGGTGGCGATCGGAGGTCGTCGGAAGTTTGGCCAGAATTTCTGCCGGCGATGCCGCCACTTTTTAGGCAGTTTTTCATGCCCATTAAATAGTATAAAATGAGAGGAGTCTATGTTTTAAATTTGGTAATTTTTGGAGGAGTTTTGGTTAGGTTTTGGAATTTTTTCAAGTTTAATATTATCGGCGGATAATAAAATATTATTCCGGCCATCGATTATTGCCGATTAAGGTTTGAGAAATATTTTAAGGACTCCTAAGCTATTGTTGAAGGTCAGAGATTTTTGTTGATTAAGTTTGAGAGTTTTGGTCGAATGTAACGTTATTGCCAATTTTAAATAATTATTCGTTGAACAAATTAAGATTTACTATTATTCGTTAAACAGAAGATGAGGAGTTCTTGCTTGAGAAGCGATCCAGATTTCATCAAGCTAAGGCCTAAGTCTGTGAGTGGATCTTTGTTTTGAATTCCTCAGGCCACAAATTGTGAGTTATATATATGGTTAGAATGGGTTTTAGGAGTACTACTCACCCCTAAAGTTTGGTGAATTGATTTGGAGTGTGGAGGGAGAATGAAATTTTTAAAGTTTTTAAAAATATTTCGGGTTTTTACTTTTTCCTAGTATTGACCTAGTTAGAGGCCGATTTGGCCTTCGAGTTGAAGTAGAAAGTTGTTCCAAATGACGAGGCGAAGCTACTGTTAAAATTTGGTGGCGATCGGAGGTCGTCGGAAGTTTGGCCAGAATTTCTGCCGGCGATGCCGCCACTTTTTAGGCAGTTTTTCATGCCCATTAAATAGTATAAAATGAGAGGAGTCTATGTTTTAAATTTGGTAATTTTTGGAGGAGTTTTGGTTAGGTTTTGGAATTTTTTCAAGTTTAATATTATCGGCGGATAATAAAATATTATTCCGGCCATCGATTATTGCCGATTAAGGTTTGAGAAATATTTTAAGGACTCCTAAGCTATTGTTGAAGGTCAGAGATTTTTGTTGATTAAGTTTGAGAGTTTTGGTCGAATGTAACGTTATTGCCAATTTTAAATAATTATTCGTTGAACAAATTAAGATTTACTATTATTCGTTAAACAGAAGATGAGGAGTTCTTGCTTGAGAAGCGATCCAGATTTCATCAAGCTAAGGCCTAAGTCTGTGAGTGGATCTTTGTTTTGAATTAATGCATGTCGTGTTTTTTTATGCTAAACATGATTTTTTTGTTAATTTAATGAGTCGGTGGGGCCAGGAAGGTGGTTTGCTTCCCTTCCGTAAGCCCCTATGTTATGTCGGCTGAAATCAGCGTTATATTGATTAAATTTGGAATGCATTGTTTTATGGCCATAGTTTTTAGAACGGTCGGGGAACCGTGCCTTATGCATGAGAGCATGTTTTAATTTACGAGGGAGGAGTCATATAATAATGACTTTTCGTATTTGCTTGTTTTCATCACCATGAAGAGTCGTCATATATATAAAGATGCTAGCTAGTCATACGGTCCTCCTCACTTTGGAAGTGGAGTGTGGCAATAGTAGCCCTAGAGGGTTCCAACTCTAGCCTGAGAGGCTCATTGTCATGGTGGAATCTCTCCGCCATGAAGGGTCATCATATTACTTAGTAGTCTTAAAGGTTCTAACCCTAGTCTGGGAGACTCTCCGTCATGGTGAAACCTCTTCCCCTATTTTTAATGTTGATTTACAAGCCAATGAGATTGACATTTATGTTTTGGTTTCTGGACGATTATTTGAGATTTTTTTCCTAACGAGGCATGCATATGAATTTTCTGAAAATTCAAAGGGAGAACATAAATTGATTATTTTCACACGCTTGGATATTCTTTTTGTCCACTCACTCTAACGATGTGTTTTTAAATGTTTTTCCCTAGACCCTTCGTTTTCAAATGTCCAGTGTTGCAGGGTTGCTGAGAGGAGGTCGTGCTTACTGAAGACGAGACATAGTCAAATTATTCTGCCGTCGCTATTTAGTCTATTTAGGTATTGCTTCCATGTATAGTGCTTTGAATATATACCCCAGTGTTGTGTTTAGTTGTATTCATTTGTGGAAGTGTTTTCGTTGGATTGTTGGTATGGTTGTCCATTTCAAAGGAGGGTTTCCGGTAAAAATTTCTCTTAAGGTGGACCCCGTAGGATTTACTTCGGGTTAAAGGGGTTAACCCGGGGTGGGTTCTGACAATATATATATATATATATATATATAGAACTTATTTCAATTCATAAGTCAATAAATTACATACCAACGCCAACAATAAACTCATAAATTATTATTCATGGTCTTAAGTAATAATCTTGTATCATAGACCACATCGATCATCATTGATCCAATTATGTTTTTTACAACTTCATGTTCGTAAGAAATAAATATTAATATCGAAACTTCACGTTTCAAATCTATTGAACAACGGATCATATGTACATGCACAAAACTTATAGTTTATGCAAACAATTAGAATTGTGATTCTAATGTAATATTGAACTTCAGATTCCTAATCTCGAAACTTCATGTTCGAGTATTATTAGTGAAACTTCAGGCTCACCGTTATAAGCAATTGTAATCATATAATTGTGCAATATAAATAAATCATATATATAAACAAATCATAGAAAATTAGATAGAGTCAAACAAAAATTAACTCATAAATCGTGAGTGTGGATAATAAGCAACAAAAGTTGCACCAACATCTCATAGATCATCATGAAGTTTATAGAACGAACGAGTGAACTCGTGCTGATAACGTGCTATAAACTAATGATGAGATAGAGATAAAATAAGAACTGAAAGTAGGAGAGGAAGAAGCGTCATTCATTGTCATTCAGCTCATTTATATAAGAATATGATTTACATTATATGAACTTTACTAATGAATATTTACATGGACATCTATATATAATATAATATTTACAACAAATTGTGTTATTTTATTTATTTTTTCAAAGTTTTGCTTTTGGGGTAAGACCCCTTTACTGTCATATTATCGGTTAAAAGTATCTCCAACAATCTCACTACCAGAAAAAAGCGTTTAGCCGACGAAATATATAAAAACAGGCTGACGAAATTTTTTTTCGTTGGCTAAGTTAAATTTTCGTCGGCTAAACTAATTTTTTCGTCGGCTATAGTTAAATTTTAGCCGACAAAATTTTTTTTCGTCGGCTAAAGTGATTTTTTCGTCAGCTATAGTATGTGAACTTTTGCCGACGAAATTTGAAAAGTTTAGCCGACGAAATTAGGGTATTTCGTCGGCTAAAGTAACTTTTAGTTACAAAATTGCACTACGGATATTTCGGTGTCCGATTGACTATTGTGATACCAATCTGGAAGCAGAATGGCCCTACGAGTCAAACCCATCGCTAACGCCATGAAATATAGGTTTTTTTGGCCATCCGAGTTTGTTTAAGGTTTCAAAATGAAGTTTTTCTAAACACTTAACACATGAAAATGCCCATATCTACACCTATATGAGGTATTTTGGTCGAACCTTCAACACAACAAACACTCACCATAATGAGACGCAACTGTCCTTCTAAAAATTTTGAGATATTTAACCCTCGATGATATTTACCCCATATAAATAAATAATGGTAAATAATAGGCATGTTGTGATTCCGGTCATCAAAATTCACAAAAAAAATACAACCGTCATATATCATCAATATGTTGAAATATTTCTCTCGTAAAAAATTCAACTTTATCCGATAAATTTAAGAACTTCATCTAGACGGTCAATCACGTAAGTCAAACCCCTATATTGTATTGACTGCAACTATCGTCATCGAGACTTTACCGGAATTACGTGATTTTTCAACAGTACACGTATTTCACCATTCCGGTCATATCTTATTTCAGGACTTTTTTGCGTTTGAAGTTTCCACAGAGTTTGTTTTAGAAACGGAACATTGAAAGCTTAGTAAACAAGTTATACAACATTAGTAGCCATGTTGTGATTCCGATAATCAAAGTTGAGAAACAAAATTCCAACCGTCTGATATGATCATTATGTTGAAATATGTCTATAGGAAAAAAATTCAACTTAATCTGACAACCTCAAGGGCTCGATCCTTACGGTCAATCCCGTAAGTCAAACCCCCTAACGCACAGAAACGGTCATTTGACCATCGAAATTACGTATTTTGCCCGGACCTTCAACTGAAAATAGTTTCAAATCGATGAGACGCAACCAGTGGTATAAAAATTTTATGAAAAATAACCATCGGAGATAGTGCTACCGCTAGAGATAAAAAATAGAAAATTACGTTACCCGCAACTATCGGCACCGAGACTTTACCGGAATTACGTGATTTTTCAACAATAGACGTATTTCACCATTCCGGTCATATCTTATTTCACGACTTTTTTTCGTTTGAAGCTTCTACGTATAGAGTTTAGGGTTTTAGCCGACGAAATTAGAGTAATTCGTCGGCTAAAGTTAAATAAATAAATAAAATAAATAACTATAGCTAACGAAATTCGTCAGCTAAAGTTAATTCAAAATTCAAAATTTTTAGCTGGGATTTTTAAAATTTTGAATTTTTTTCAACTAATATTTTTTACTTTAGTCGACGAAAATTTTATTTATCTTTCATCTTCCTTCCTCCTCCTCTTCATCTTGCTTCCTCCTCTTCCTCCTCCTTCTCCTCCGGCCGCAACAACGTACTCCTCATCCTACCTCCTCTCCTCCTCCTCCTTCTCCTCTAAATCATTCTCCTCCTCTAAATCATTCTCCTCCTCTCCCTCTCCTAACCTTCTCCTCCTCTCCCTCTCCTAACCTTCTCCTCCTCCCCTAGCTTCTCTTTTCTCCTCCTCCTAGCCTTGCTCCTATCCTCTTCTCCTCCTCCTCTTGTCCTTCTCCACCATCGGTGTAAAAACGAAAAAGAAGTAATAAATTTTAATCAAAAATATAAAAAATAAAAAAAGAAAAAAAAATATGAAAAAAAATAAAATAACTATAGCCGACGAATCTTAATAAAATTTGTCGACTAAAGTTTAAAAAAGAAAAAAAATTAAAAAAAAAATAACGAATTTTAATAAAATTCGTTTTAAAATTTAATTTTTATATAACTATAAATTATTAGAAAAGTAACTAAATTTGTAACTTTTTATTAATATAACTAAAGCGAAGTAGTAGAGATGACCTAAAAGGATTATATAAAACGAAGGAACTAAATTTAGCTGGGTTTGGTGCAACTGTGCTTATAAGATATAAGCTGACTTTTATTTTTTTACAGCTTATAAGCAGAAGGTGAGTGTTTGCAGCTTCTCATTTTTCTCTCAAAACACTTTATACTTTTTTTAAAAAGTAGCTTATTTTTAGACTTATCAAACACCAAAATATTTGGTGCTTAAAAGTAAAGGAGCTCTCCCAAACCCAGCATAAAACGTAATTCTCAAATGTTATCCACAAATGTAAATATTAATAGCAAAAAACGCAAAAGCCATAGCCCCTCTTCTCCTCTCTTCACTCCGTCTGTCTCAAATTTCTAGGGTTTACCTATCATCCAATTCATCTTCGATTCGAGTCGCTAGGATCCAATTGAATACGTTCAGCTAGGGTTTTCAGATTGATGGGTACTGAGAGGAAGAGGAAGGTGAGCTTGTTCGACGTGGTGGACGAGACCACAGTAGCGGCGGCGAAGACGAACAAATTGAACGGCGGCGGCGCCATGAATCAGAATCCGATGAGCAGTGTGATCAATAGGTGGACGGGTAAGCCATACTCGCAAAGGTACTATGAGATCCTTGAGAAGAGGAAGACTTTGCCTGTTTGGCACCAGAAGGAGGAGTTCTTTCAGGCCCTCAAGAAAAGCCAGTCGCTGATTTTGGTTGGTGAGACTGGTAGTGGTAAAACCACTCAGGTTTGTTTTTACTTGCTGCCTTTCTTAGTTTCGAATCAATATGAATGTTGTAGCTGGAAGGTAAGGGTGGACTCAAATCAAAGGAAAAAAATTGGTTTATTGAATGTGTCGAAGCCTCGGAGTATTATTTTTCGGAGTCTGTAATGTTTACCCAAGGCTAAGCTGTAGATAGTGATTTGCTGTTAACTGTATGATGTGTCCTGCTTTTGCTGCACTAGCCCCCTATGGTTATTTATGTGTCCTGTTTTACAGATTCCTCAGTTTGTTTTGGAAGCTGTTGATCTGTCTTCAGATAAAAGAAGGAAGATGGTTGCATGTACCCAGCCTCGTAGGGTGGCTGCAATGTCAGTCTCTCGCCGTGTTGCTGAAGAGATGGATGTTACCATTGGCGAAGAGGTTGGTTATAGCATTCGTTTTGAAGACTGCAGCAGTGCCAGAACAGTATTGAAGTATGTTATACTTGTTATATATTTTTAATACCTGTTCTCCTTTACAGAATCTTAGGTGATAGATAAGGATGATATACACTTATACCCACATTACTTTTATGTGGCAGGTATCTGACAGATGGTATGCTTTTAAGAGAAGCGATGACAGATCCCCTGTTGGAACGATACAGTGTAATAATTCTTGATGAGGCTCATGAGAGGACTTTAGCAACTGATGTTCTGTTTGGTCTTTTGAAGGAAGTACTGAAAAATAGACCTGATTTGAAGCTGGTTGTTATGAGTGCTACACTTGAGGCTGAGAAGTTTCAGGGTTACTTCAACGGTGCACCACTAATGAAGGTTCCTGGCAGGCTTCATCCTGTTGAAATTTTTTACACCGAGGAACCTGAGAGGGACTACCTGGAGGCAGCAATTCGAACTGTTGTACAGATTCATATGTATGAGACTCCTGGAGATATACTTGTTTTTCTAACTGGAGAAGAGGAGATAGAAGATGCATGCCGCAAAATCAATAAAGAAATTTCAAACCTGGGTGATCAGGTTGGTCCAGTGAAGGTGGTGCCCTTGTATTCAACTCTCCCTCCAGCTATGCAGCAGAAAATATTTGACGCTGCTCCTCCCACAACTGAAGGAGGTCCTGCAGGAAGGAAAATTGTGGTGTCAACTAACATTGCAGAAACTTCTCTGACCATAGATGGGATCGTGTATGTTATTGATCCAGGGTTTTCTAAACAGAAAGTTTATAACCCACGAGTGCGTGTCGAATCCTTGTTGGTATCTCCTATTTCTAAGGCTAGTGCACATCAGAGGTCAGGGCGTGCTGGAAGGACTCAGCCAGGCAAATGTTTCCGACTTTATACTGAGAAAAGTTTCCATAATGATCTTGTACCACAGACATATCCAGAAATACTGAGATCAAATCTTGCAAATACGGTGCTAACTTTGAAGAAACTAGGAATAGATGATTTGGTTCATTTTGATTTTATGGACCCCCCTGCTCCAGAGACATTAATGAGAGCACTTGAGGTTTTAAATTATTTGGGTGCATTGGATGACGATGGCAACTTGACCAAGCTGGGTGAGATAATGAGCGAGTTCCCTCTGGATCCTCAGATGTCAAAGATGCTTGTTGTAAGCCCTGAGTTCAACTGCTCAAATGAGATATTATCGATTTCTGCCACGCTTTCAGGTACTTGATTTTTTTATCCTTGTTTGCTTTCCCTGTCGTGTCTGTTATATTTGTTTTCTACATTATAGTGGATAAGGTCTAGCTGCACCATTCTTGTTGCATGCTTTGTTGATATGTGTGGACATTTGTGTGCGCTCATGAAGTCTTGACTACAGCATCTGCATGCATATATGCATGTGATTGAAGTAGTTATGCCAAATTAGGTTGTCATCAGCAACTGTCTTGTCTGGGTTCCATGTCCCCGGTTGGCATGCACCTATGGATTTTTAAGCAAGTGCTGATGCAGATAGTTGCAGTTTCTCAGTATTATCTCATGAAGCAAATGGTGTGGTCTCGCCTCTATGCATCTGCTAACGTTCCATGGGACTCCTTCTGTGGTAACCAATTTATTTCTTAGTACCCAATTGCTTTGTCCGGCCTAGGGAGGCTCAAAAAGCTGCTGATGAAGCAAAAGCTAGGTTTGGACACATCGATGGAGATCATCTCACACTGCTGAACGTGTATCATGCATACAAGCAAAACAGTAAGTACATCTATCTGATTCTATCTGGATGGGTCTCATAGTTTTCTGGTTTAACAATCTTGTGTGTTAATGGATGTAGATGAGGATCCGTCGTGGTGCTATGAGAACTTCATCAATCAGAGGGCAATGAAGTCTGCGGACAATGTTAGACAGCAGCTAGTCCGCATTATGGCTCGGTTTAATCTCAAGCTATGCAGTACTGATTTTAAGAGTCGGGACTACTACATCAACATCAGAAAGGCTATGCTAGCTGGGTACTTCATGCAGGTGGCTCATCTGGAACGCACTGGTCACTACCTAACTGTGAAGGACAACCAAGTATGTAATGTTATGTTTTTTAATTGGAATATAATTTCCTATATTTGTTCAACAGGAGACGTTTACATTGTCCACTTACTCTGTATGAAATTTTTTTCTGCAGGTTGTACATTTGCATCCATCAAATTGCTTGGATCACAAGCCAGAGTGGGTGATATACAATGAGTATGTCTTAACAAGCAGGAATTTTATCCGCACAGTTACAGATATCCGGGGTGAATGGTTAGTCTCTCTCTATCTCAGTATATGTAATCTCTTTTTGAGAAATTCACTCGCTCTAATCTGCTAATTTTGCTGTTTACAGGCTAGTTGATATAGCACCGCACTACTATGATTTGGCCAACTTTCCCCAGTGTGAGGCGAAGCGAGCTCTTGAGAAGCTTTACAGGAAGCGGGATGACAAGGAGGATAACAGAAAATGAAGTGCTTATCTATGTTTCTATGCCTCCTTTCCAAAGTAACAATGGAAGAGCAGTGAGAGCCTGTCTACGTACTTTACAGTACAATGCTCATCAAGCATTTGCGTCTCAGCAGCTCAATATCTGAAAGGCTTAGCAATGTTTCTGTACCATCTTCTGGAGTACTAGTTAATAGTCTACATTTTGTATTCTAGTATTTGATTTCATCTTGGTCCACTGGCATTGAAGAGGAAGAGTAATTTATAGAAGATTGAACCATGCTTACTAGTTTTAGTCTCCGGGCAACTCGAGAGATTGGGTGTGCTGAAAGATGAACTTTTTTGTATCATTCAAAGTGGTTCAGGCCTGTGAACCCTGTTGTAGTGGAAGTGCGTGAAATCATCGGCCACCTCTTTGGAGATCCATATGAACCACCACCTAGGATCAACCTCATTCCAGTGTCATTACTCGGTACTGATGCCGAGCCCTAGTGTGCTATTTGTTTGGAGGATTTTGAACAAAACCCTTTACTCCGCACACACAATTTCCATGTCCACTGCATTGTGCAATGCCTGGCACACAAAGGCACGGAGGACAAACACTTCAAACAAGACAAATCACAAGCTGCCATGCCAACAATGAAGAGCATGAACTTACTCTTGGTGTTTGGAAGATTCTCACAAGCAATGGAGTATTTTCTGTTTGAAAGCAAGAGGAGGAAGTCAAAATTGGAGGCCGTCTTATATCTGTACGCAGGAGGAGAGAGTCAGAATTTGAAGCCAAACAAAGAAACATGCAAGAAGGAACTCAACAATGTGGAGTCTAGAGAAGTGTGGCAAAACTCACTGGACGACAAGAGGAGCAAATTGACACTTCCTTCCCCTGCAAGGTTGCATGAAGACAATGACATTGAAGCTAGGAGGCTAATATCCAGCATCAAAATATATGCATTGTAAACAAGGCACGCATGAGGATGGAGAGAGTGAATAAAGACGAGTCCTAGATGCTTTCGACAAAAGAAGGGAATCCCCTGGAGCTTGTTATGGCTCTCTTAATCAAAATGATGCCATCAGACTCTCAAGTCAAAAAACAAAGTCCAAGAGGTGGTGAAAGACAAATTGACAATTGAATCATGTTTTGCCAAATACAATTGATACGAGGAGCCACGAACTAACAAAGTTTCAATTAAACAATTGCTCACCAAAGGGTTCAGATGAGAGAGAAAAACAGCTGCATGATCACCACCGAGAGCTATTGATGCTACACATGTTATATAAGCTTCTAAGTTCTACTGACTATGGAACTAGGCTTATATACTTTGTATATCAGCAAATAAACTTTTAAACTTGATATTGAATTTATAATGTAAAGTTTTACACATTAGAATTAATCGATTCAGT
Organism: Comarum palustre; assembly: GCA_951800085.1. NCBI lineage: Eukaryota > Viridiplantae > Streptophyta > Magnoliopsida > Rosales > Rosaceae > Comarum > Comarum palustre. Next base: position 12,423,218 of record OX637575.1, on the reverse strand, counting down.
TTATGTAAGATTAACATCTGTTTTGAATTCAAAATTCAAGGTAATGTCATTAATACAAGATTGGATTAGGACAAGAAACAATTAGGCAGTTTCTTGATGGAAGGAACTGCTAGGTAACTGTAAATGACAGTTGCAATCTGCTGTATATTTAAAACAATCTTTGATCCCTGCTAGAGCACTGTTACATTCTCATTCATTTTGTCCCATCAAGAAAAAGAGAATATTGAGAAGTGAATCTATGAGAAGACTGAGATGGAAACGAACATTAATCAATCAAGTTAGTATTTCTATTACTTATGCATTTGATCTAAAATCTGTCATAGGAACTTAAGTTTTATTTTTAACTGCATTAAGATTTTAACAATTGGTATCAGAGCAACTATGCTCAGATATTAGATTGATGTATGAGTTATTCCATTTTTATTTAGAATCCTGGGACATGATGCATCTTAGTAAATTATACTCTGATATGATGTTCTTAAATACTGTTTTCAAGAAAATTACTTCCAGTTCCTTATAATCAATTTAGCTGATGTTAAAAATCTTCTGTTGGTAAATATATGTGAATACATGTGAATGTTACAAGTAATCCATCAAACTAATGCAAATGTTCTTGATTACAAAATGTTGCCATAGTGACTATGTATGAATTGTAATATATGTATTAGGCTTAATGATTCCTTCTACTGATGCATTATGTAACTTGCATATATTTTCAATGCTGACATATTGGCTGAAGTGTATGTATTGTTAAGTATCTTAGAAAGAATCCCTACATAAAACATGAAAATTTGGAATAAAATTTGACTTCCATAGCGGTTAAATTTTTGAACTCAAAATTCTTGTTTCATGTTGTATATCAGATAGTAATTCATTATAGCTAGTATATCAGATATTGAAACTGATATCTTAGGTCGTTATGCCTTTTATTATTCTATATATGACATTTATTAAAATGTTGTTTCTTTATGAACTAACATTGGGATAAGCATTTATATATGAATTTTCTGGTATTTGGACAAACTGGATCTTACGTCTATATATATACATGAAAATTGAGATTGAATGTATGACTGACTTAAGTTCAAAACTTCATTACAGTCATGCATTTGAGCATCAATCAAATTGAACTCCTCAATGGATTCAATTATCAGAAATGGAGGGGTGATATTGAACTGAACTTGGCAATTCTGGATTTCGACCATGTGCTCAAGGAAGATCCTCCTGCTGAACCTGCTGCAAGTGCTTCAAAGAAATTGGAAGACAAGTACATGACCTGGAAGAGGCACAATAAAATGACACTGATTTGTATCAAGAAGAGCATGAACAATGCTGTGATGGGAAGCATACCAGATTCTGATTATGCCAAGGACTATATGAATGCAATTGCTGAGAAGTACAAAGTGTCTAACAAAGCTGAGATAGGCAGACTTATGCACAAGTTGACAGGACTAAAATACAATGGAGGAAGTATTCGGGAGTACATCATGAAATGAGCAGATATTGCTGAGAAACTGAGAGGGCTGAAGATGAATATTGAGGAGTCTTTCCTTGTGTTTCTGCTGTTGAATTCTTTTCCTGATGAGTACAGCCATCTGAAAAGCCTCTACAACACTCAGAAGGAGAAATGGAGTGTTAATGAATTGATCTCCATTTGTGTGCAGGAGGAAGAGGATAAGGGTAAGAGAGGAAAGGAGGTGGCTGTCAACTACATATCTAAGCCAAAGAACAAGTATGGCAAAGGGAAGAAGTATTCTGAAATCAAGAATTATGGCAATAAGAATGGTGCTTCAAGTTCTGGAGTGAAACATGATCTGAACAAAGGCAAGCCTCACAACAAAACCAATGGTCCACTGAAGTGTTTCTTTTGCAAGAAAACTGGACATTTCAAGAAGGATTGTGATGGCTTTAAGAACTGGTTGAACAAAAAAGGTACTTTTCTGTTAAAATCTGTTTTTTCATTAGTCTCATGCATGTGTCAACAAAAATTCATGGTGGTTTGATACTGGTTCACCCATTCATATTGTGAATTCTGTGCAGGGATTAATCAGTCAAACAATCCCAAGAAAGAATGAAACAAAAGTCTGTGCTGCAAATGGACAAAGGGTGGCGGTTCAAGCTGTAGGAACTGTGAAGTTGCTGTTTAGAAATAAATTTGAATTAGTATTAGATAATGTGTATTGTATTCCCTCAATAAAGAGAAACCTTATATCTGGTTCTCAATATGTACTGAATGATGGTTATGATTTCTCTAGTAATAATAAATCTATGTTTTATAATAAAGATTCTTATTGTTTTGGAAATGCTGATTTAGTAGATGGTTATTGGCATGTGAATTGTGTCAATACAATGCATAAAAATCATGAAGTTTTTAACATATCTAGTACAGTTGGTGTCAAAAGAAAATTTCAGCAAGAAAAATCATCTTTTCTGTGTCATAAGAGGTTAGGACATGCATCTAAGCCTAGACTTCAAGAATTAGTGAAACAAAATATTTTGCCTGCATTGGATTTTAATGATTTCAGTACTTGCATTGACTGTTTGAAAGGAAAAATGACAAATCATAGGAATTTTGGTTCCAAAAAGGCTACTGCATTATTAGAACTAATACATACTGATGTGTGTGGTCCTTTTCCTGTACAAACAATATGTGGCAATTCTTATTTTGTGACATTTATAGATGATTTTTCAAGATTCTTTTTTGTTTATTTGATTTCTGAAAGATCACAAGTGTTTGAAATTTTCAAAATTTTCAAAACTGAAGTAGAAAAACAAACAGAAAAGTTCATTAAGGTTGTCAGATCAGATCGAGGTGGTGAGTACTATGGAAAATACTCAGAAAAGGGGCAACATAAAGGTCCATTTGCCAAATATTTGGAAGAATGTGGCATTGTTGCTCATTAGACCACACCATATACACCACAGCAGAATGGTGTGAGTGAAAGAAGGAATAGAACTCTCATGAATATGGTAAGGAGCATGTTTTGCAGATCTAATTTGCCAAGATTCTTGTGGGGAGAAGCCCTGAAAACTGCCAACTATATCAGCAACAGAATACCAAGCATAACAGTGATTAATACTCCTTTTGAGAATTGGTATGGTTACAAACCAAGCTTCAATCACTTCCATGTTTGGGGATGCAAAGCAGAAGCTAGAGTTTACAATGGTAAAAATGACAAGCTTGAGTCGAAGTCCATTAGTGCTTATTTCATTGGTTACTCAGAAAATTCCAAGGGATACAAGTTCTATGATCATACAGGATACAACAGGATTTTTGAGACTCATAGAGCTAATTTTCTTGATGAAGTCTTTTATAAGAATGATGATTCGGGGATGGTTAGAGAAGTGGAAAAGTGATATAGGAATTTTCACACACCAATTAAGGTGCATAAAAATAACTTATGAATTACCCTACAAGGTATATATGGTCGAAGATAGTATATGAAAGTAGGGATCGAACCCGCAAGGGATTGGGATAAAGCTGCAACTACAATGACTCAAAACAAATAAAAACGACAGAACTGACCAGTCAGGAAAACCTGACTAGTTGACGACTCTAGACTACTCCAAATGACCTGAAATTTGGAGACAACTAACTAGACACGTAAAACTAACTACTGACAAAGTTTTAGATTTTTCTGAATTGATTTGATATTTTTAACACTAAATAGAAAACAGACAATGAAAACTGACGAAAATGATAAAACTAGAATTGGCACAGTTTTATAAATCAATGAGATGGAGAAGCTAGGGTTTCGAAATCCACCACCAAACAATCATACATCAACATCATGAACTCAGATTAACGAGTATTGAATTCCCATGGATGACTATGCTCACGAAAGGTCCTTGGTATATGGATGCACTCTCGTATTCATTCTCTCTTACTTAGTATGTTAAGCATTTGGTATGAATGTCATAACCTATTCTCTAACATGCAGTCCTGCTTGGTATATGCTCAGATTTAACACATCAGAGATCATTAAGTTCTAAGAGAATAAGACCATAGCAAGAATCCTAGAACATGGTATGTATCCTAAGTATCCTTGAAACAATTTCATACAAGCACCGCAGCTCTTGTCGCGCCACAAATAAAACACACAATGATACTGGTCGTCACGCATGTGTTTATGGCTGGTCGATCCTAAAACATGCTCCTAAGGTCGCGAATCAAAGAAACACATAAGAGAATAACAGTTTACGAACAATGAAATTGTTATCATCCAGGAAACAACACTTATATAAATCCGAATATCAAAACATCAAGGTAATCATGTCTAGGGCTTCAATCTAGCCCTAACTACAAGAAGTTTAGCTACTCATGACTGTAAACGAAAACCCAAAGGAATACATGAAGATGGAAGAAGAACCGGTGCACAGCCCTGCTGCTGCTGGTGCACGTCTGGGTGCACAGCGACTGGGCGCTGGTGCTCTGCTGGTGCGCGCGAGGTGCACGTCTGGGCGCACAGAGACTGGGCGCTTTTCTTTTCCTTCTCTCGGCTGTCACAAGTCTTCTTCGGCAAAAAGTCCCACACTCGGCTGCTATTAGGGTTCTTTATATATGATTCCTCAACCCTAGACTCTTCCTTAATGGTCGTGGACTTCTTAACTTCCAAGAAAAAGCCCAATGGATTAAAATGTGAACGCTTCGGTCTTCCTTGTCCATCAAGGTTTCCTCAAGTGATTGGAACCCCTTCCTTTATCACGAATTAAGCCAACTTCTCCATATTTGCTCCCGAAACCTACGAAATACGAGAAATCAAATAAATAACTAAGATAAATAAGAAATATGGCCAAAATACTATAATATTAAACACTATAAAACGTCACATAAATGCTCCTATCAAAAAGCAATACTTAAATATGCAGGAATGGTTTGTATTTCTAGATATGCCTCAAATTACTGAAAATGTTGTTACAGAAAATGCAGCAGGAAATACAGTAGCAGAAAGTGTAGTTGTTGGAAATCAAATTCCTACAACTATTGTTTCATCATCTATTATTGAAGCAGATCAAGAGGAAGTTGACGCTAGACAACCAGATGCTCAAATGGAACCACAAGAAGCAGAAGTTGCTACTGAACAACCAGTTTTGAGAAGGTCCCAAAGAGAGAGAAAGTCTGCAATTTCTAGTGATTACCATGTTTTTTATACAGTTGTTGAATTTGATTTGGGGGAAGAAAATGATCCAACTACACTCAAAGAGGCTATGTAATCAGAGAACAGTCACAAATGGAAGCTTGCAATGAAGGATAAACTTTTGAGTATGCCTCAAAATGGTGTTTGGATGTTGGTGGACAAAGTTGTAGATTCGAAGCCAATCGGATGTAAATGGGTCTACAAGACTAAGAGAGATGCTGAAGGGAAAATAGAAAGATACAAAGCAAGGCTTGTGGCTAAAGGATACAATCAGAAAGTAGGAATAGATTACAATGAAACATTTTCCCCGGTCTCCACCAAAGATGCTTTTAGAATGATGATGGCTCTGGTTGCACATTTCAATCTTGAACTACACCAGATGGATGTTAAGACAGCATTCTTAAATGGAGATTTGCAAGAAGATATATATATGCTGCAACCAGAAGGCTTTGTGGAAGATGAAAACAAAGTTTGCAAATTGAGAAAGTCAATCTATGGTTTGAAACAAGCTTCCAGGCAATGGTATTTAAAGTTTGATGCAGTAATTACTAGTTTTGGCTTTGAGGAGAATAAATTGGATGAGTGTGTATACTGCAAGATCAGTGGGAGTCATTTCATATTTTTAGTTTTATATGTGGATGATATCTTGCTGGCAAGCAGTGATATGGGATTGTTGAAAGCTACTAAGGATTTCTTGATGAAAAGTTTTGATATGAAGGATATGGGGGAAGCACACTATGTGCTAGGCATTGAAATAAGTAGAAACAGAGAAAGAAATATGTTGGGATTGTCACAAAAGAATTACATTAATAAAGTGTTGAGCAGATTTGGAATGGAGAAGTGTAGATCTGGGAATGCACCTATTTCAAAAGGCGATAAAATGCATAAAGGGCAGTGTCCTAGAAATAATCTGGAGAGAAAGAATATGGAGAATGTGCCTTATGCAGGTTTGGTTGGAAGTTTGATGTACGCACAAGTATGTACAAGGCCTGATATTAGTTTTGCAGTGAATATGCTCTCCAGGTATCAATCAAATGCTGGACAAGAGCATTGGGTGGCAGGAAAGAAAGTTTTGAGATATTTGATGAGTAACAAAGATTATATGCTGGTATATAAGCACATTGAAGATCATGAGTTACAAGTAGAATGTTATACAGATGCCTCGTATAAACAAGACATGGATGATTTGAAGTCTGTTTCTGGATATATTTTTATGCTCGCAGGAGGAGCAATCTCATGGAAAACTAGCAAGCAAGGATTGACTGCAACATCAACATTTCAACCAGAATACATTGCTATTTTCGAAGCCACTGCACATGCTATATGGTTAAGGAATTTTGTTTCCAGAATGAAAGTTGTTGACTCGATTGAAAGGCCATTAGTGATTTATTGTGATAATGCAGCAGCTGTATTTTTCTCCAAGAACAACAAAAGAACTTCTGCATCAAGGAATATTGATGTGAAATACTTTTCTGTGAGAGAAATTGTGAGAGATAAGGAGGTTGAAGTAGTGAAGATTGGTACAAGAGAACAGCTTGCAGATCCATTGACTAAAGCACTGCCAGTAGCATCATTTACAAATCATGTCAAGCACATGGGAATTTTAAGTAGTTTTGATGATTGACAAAGCAATTTACTGTAAGATGTTTTATACAGTAAGATAAGTATTTGCAAGTGTTGATTATTTCAGTATGCATTATTTCATATAACAATTTGAATGAATTTTAATTTGTTCAATTTAAGTACTGCATAGATTCATCAAGTATATACTTTCAGATATTACTGATATCATATCAGTAAACTATGCAGTATATTAAGCCATCTGGATCACAATGCTTATATTCGATTACTCTATATTAAGCATGATTTTACTAGTGGTAATCCATGTAATTTGATTTGCTGTAGTGTGATTATAAGAGATTGATAATTTTCCAAATTGTCATGTTCTCTTATGATTCAATATGGTTGAGTCTAATTGACAGGGTTTTTGAAAACAGATGAGAATTTGTATTAAGTTTGATGCGCAACTTAAGAAGTTTAGTTGCATGTTATAAAGTATAAAATCTCAGTTCAGTGGGAGATTGTTATATAAGCTTCTAAGTTCTACTGAATATGGAACTAGGCTTATATACTTTGTATATCAGCAAATAAACTTTCAAACTTGATATTGAATTTATAATGTAAAGTTTTACACATTAGAATTAATCGATTCAGTTTATGTAAGATTAACATCTGTTTTGAATTCAAAATTCAAGGTAATGTCATTAATACAAGATTGGATTAGGACAAGAAACAGTTAGGCAGTTTCTTGATGGAAGGAACTGCTAGGTAACTGTAAATGACCGTTGCAATCTGCTGTCTATTTAAAACAATCTTTGGTCCCTGCTAGAGCACTGTTACATTCTCATTCATTTTGTCCCATCAAGAAAAAGAGAATATTGAGAAGTGAATCTAGGAGAAGACTGAGATGGAAACGAAATTAATCAATCAAGTTAGTATTTCTATTACTTATGCATTTGATCTAAAATCTGTCATAGGAACTTAAGTTTTATTTTTAACTGCATTAAGATTTTAACAACACAAAAACTAATGAAGGGGGAACAAATGTTCTTCAATATCATCAATATGTTCTTCAATAAACAAGAAGAATGTATAATTGCAAATGTATGATTGCTCTTTCATGGGCTACGTGATAAAGCACAGTTGTCAACAGAAAAGGCGGGAAACCAGTCGCCAACAGAAAAGGCGGGAAACCAGACGCAGCTTTCCTAGTATGATTAGGAAACCAAGAACTCCTTCCAGTTCTGCAATTCTCGTTCGATAATTCCTTGTAACCATCTAGATAAGTGTTAATCTCAATAGGTTATCTTGTAACAACTAAATGTATATCTTGTAATCGGATACTCATATAAATGGGAATGAACCCAGGTGAACAGGGCAAGCTGTTCAGTTCAATTCTTTCTTCTTCTCAGTTCATAGTTTCTTCATGGTATACAGAGCTTAGACGTTTAACGACTTTTTTTTTTCGATCCTCTCTCAATCTCATCATGTCTTCCGAAATTCCCATCCTTGACAACACCACAGATCTAATTCCCACCACTGATATCAACAAAAATCCTCCGCCACCTTCCGTTTCCTCAAAAATCTCTGAACATGCCATATCCAATTTCCTCTCTATCAAACTTGATAGAGAGGAAATTAGATAAGTGCATTAGATAAGTGTTAATCTCAATAGGTTATCTTGTAACAACTGAATGTATATCTTGTAATCAGATACTCATATAAATGGGAATGAACCCAGGTGAACAGGGCAAGCTGTTCAGTTCAATTCTTTCTTCTTCTCAGTTCATAGTTTCTTCATGGTATACAGAGCTTAGACGTTTAACGACTTTATTTTTTTGATCCTCTCTCAATCTCATCATGTCTTCCGAAATTCCCATCCTTGACAACACCACAGATCTAATTCCCACCACTGATATCAACAAAAATCCTCCGCCACCTTCCGTTTCCTCAAAAATCTCTGAACATGCCATATCCAATTTCTTCTCTATCAAACTTGATAGAACTAACTATCCTCTCTGGCTTGCCCAGATCAAGCCCTTACTCAACAGTCGTAATCTGATGGGATATGTCGATGGCACAATCTCCTGTCCTCCCTGCTTTAAGAATGATGATACAGGCAACCTCACATCTGAGATAAACCCTGCCTACGAAAACTGGATTGCACATGATCAAATGATCCTTGGATGGATAAACAATTCACTGACTCCTTCTGTGTTGGCCACAGTTGCCAGGTCCACCAATTCCTCTTTCACCTGGAATTCACTTGCAAAGCGTTTCGCTTCTCAATCTCAAAATCGAGTTCTTCAACTTAGGGGAGAACTACTGCGTACCATGCGTGGTAACTCAAGTATTGCTGACTTTCTTGATAAAATTAATTCTATTGCAGATAACCTAGCTCTCGCAGGAAGCCCCATGAGTGACAATGATCTGGTGTCTATCATTATGAATAATGTTGGCTCACTCTATGAGACCACAGTTAGCTCAGGACAGGCTAGAGATACTCCTATCACTTATGAGTCGCTTGAGGCTCTCCTTCTGTCTACTAAGATGCGCCTTAAAGATCAACAACAGGCAGCTCTCGACATCTCTTCTATGAACACAGCATTCCATACTACTCATATTTCAAATCGAGGGCGAGGGCCCGGCCGAGTCTCCTTTCCACATCCTACTCGTAATCCTCTACATACCTTTGGGGGGAGGGGCTCTTCTCCTACATCTAGAGGGAAAAGTACCTCTGTTCTTGGACCTCATCCTTCCACCAGCCTCTTCTCCAACAATCACTCTCGTCCTACATGTCAAATTTGTGGTAGGATGGGACACACTGCCTTGGATTGCTACAATCGAATGAATCTATCTTATCAAGGCCGGGTACCCTCGAAAAATCTAAGCGCCATGGCTGCTTCCTCATCTATTCCAACTTCAGCTTCATCGACCTGGTTGCTTGATAGTGGTGCCAACTCTCACATTACATCTGACTATGGGAATCTTCAGTGTCTAAAGGAGTATCAAGGCAGTGATAAAGTGGGTGGGATAGGTAACTCTTCATCTCTCTCTATTTCACATACTGGTTCAAATGTTTTATACTCTTCAAATCACAAGTTCAAACTCAAAAATATTTTACACTGTCCTTCTGCCTCGATGAATCTCCTATCTATTTCTCGGTTTACAAAAGACAATCGCTGTTATCTGCTTATTTATCCTAACTTTTTCCTCATTAAGGACATCCAGACGGGGAAGATCCTCTTTAGAGGACCAAGTGAGAATGGCCTCTACCCTCTGCATCTTCTTCAAGAACATGGTTTCGGTCAGCAGCCTTTAGCTTTCGTAGGTGCCAGAGCGTCGTCCCAAATTTGGCATTCCAGACTTGGTCACACAGCTTCTCGCACATTGTCTCAAGTCTTGTCCAATAAAGCCGTGCCTTTAGCTGGCAGCAGTTCAGTGTCTTTCTGTCATTCCTGTCCTCTAGGAAAAATCACGAAGCTACCATTTGTGGCTTCTGATTCTGTAGCAAATAAACCATTAGAGTTAGTCCACTCTGATGTGTGGTCTTGTTCAACTCTGTCTATTCAAGGTTTTCAGTATTATGTGCTGTTTGTGGGTGATTATTCTCGGTATTCATGGTTGTTTCCAATGAAACACAAAAGTGAAGTTCTTCAATTATTCATCAAATTTCATATTTATGTTGAGAAACAATTTTCCTGTTCTATAAAACAACATCAAACAGATGAAGGAGGTGAATACATGTCTACTGCATTCAAAACCTACCTTGCTTCCCATGGTATTCATCATCGTCTCTCTTGTCCTAAACATCCCGAACAGAATGGCCTAGCTGAACGCAAACATAGGCACATTGTTGATACAGCACTTACCCTTCTCATTCATGCTCATATGCCATCATCCTACTGGGTTAAAGCCTGCAATACTGCCACATATATTATCAATTGTCTTCCCTCTCCCATTCTGCAGAGTAAAACTCCCTATCATTATCTTTTTAACAAAGAACCAAATTATTCCTTCCTTAGGACTTTTGGTTGTGCGTGTTTTCCTTACCTAAGACTCTATAATCATACCAAACTTCAACCTCGGTCTAGACAATGTGTCTTCCTTGGTTATTCGCTTAATCATCAAGGGTATAGGTGTCTGGACATCGATACTCAAATGATCTATCTATCTCGGCATGTTCTGTTTGATGAAACTTCGTTTCCCTTCAGTAAGGCCATTCTCACATCCCCATCAGGTATGACTCCTTCTTCTTCTTCTACTTTGTACTTCATGTCTGTGCAACATACTTTTCCCACATCTATAACACCAGCACCTCCACAATCTTCATGTCATTCTCTGAGTCCTACACATACACATTCTACTTCCCCTATTCCTGCATCTTCTACTACTGCACATACTAATGTTTCTTCTATCACTCATGATCACACACATTCTCACCACTCATCCATGTCTCATACATCTCTGGACACTGCAAGAGACTCTGGTCAGGTATCTTCTCCTCTCAATTCCCATCCTATGCAAACTAGACTCAAAGATGGAATTGTGAGGCCAAATCCCAAATATGCTATGCCTGCTTCTCTAACAACTGATGTTACAGAACCCTCTTGTTATAGCAAAGCTGCCAAGAGCCCTCACTGGTCTCAAGCCATGCAAGAAGAACTCACTGCCTCGGAGAAAAACGACACATGGGATCTTGTTCCGTACTCATCCTCCATGAATGTTCTACCCAACAAGTGGATTTTTAAAATCAAAAGAAAAGCAGATGGTAGCATCGAGCGTTACAAAGCTCGACTGGTGGCCAATGGATTTCATCAACAAGAAGGTCTTGACTTCTCTGAAACATTTAGTCCGGTGGTGAAACACTCCACTATTCGACTTGTTCTTGCTCTTGCCGTGTCCAATGGTTGGCCTGTCAGACAACTAGATGTCAATAATGCCTTCCTGCATGGTCATCTTAGTGAGGACGTCTACATGAAGCAACCTACAGGATTTCTGCACTCAGAGTTTTCAAATCATGTGTGCAAATTGAAACGATCTCTATATGGTCTTAAGCAAGCACCACGCGCGTGGTTTCAATGCTTTGCTGATTATTTGGAAAGCTTAGGGTTCCAAGAGTCTCACTCCGATTACTCCATGTTTATCTATGCAAACAATGGCATCTTCATCATCCTGCTCATTTATGTAGATGACATTCTCATCACAGGGAACAACATCACTCATCTTACACAACTCATTACTGAACTTGGGAAAGCCTTCTCTATGAAAGATCTCGGACTCATTCACTATTTTCTTGGATGGAATCGAAGCAACTTATGATGGTTCCTCACTTTATCTTACTCAGAAGAAGTACATCATGGACCTCCTCACTCGCACCAAAATGCTTGAAGCTAATCCATGTGCTACCCCAGCAGTTACCGGCCAGAAACTCAGTCTACATTCGAGCACTAAACTTGTTGATCCCACTGAATATAGGAGTGTGGTTAGAGCTCTTCAGTATCTTACACTGACTAGACCAGATATTTCCTACTCAGTGAACCAAGTTTGCAAATTCATGCACTCTCCCACCACAACTCATTGGATCGCTGTGAAACGAATTCTGCGCTACTTAAAGTTCTCTGTCAATTATGGTCTAAAGTATCAACTCGGTTCTTTGTTTGTCAGTGCCTATTCTGATGCTGATTATGCAGGTGATCCTGATAATCGGCAGTCCACTGGCGGCTACTGTGTGTATCTTGGTCCTAATCTCATTTCGTGGAGCTCTAAAACACATCGAACTGTTTCACGGTCCAGTGTCGAGGCTGAGTACAGGCAGCTTGCATTCACAGCTGCAGAAATCTCATGGCTTCGATCGATGTTTTGTGACTTGCATTTGTTCATACGCTCACCTACCATTTGGTGTGATAACATGTCTGCCATTGCTATAGCCTCAAATCCAGTTTTTCATGCCAGAACAAAGCATGTGGAAGTGGATTATCATTATGTCAGGGAAAACGTAGTACGGAAAGAACTACAGGTTCAGTTTGTATCGACTACAGATCAGGTTGCAGATATCTTTACCAAGGGATTGTCAGCATCTCGGTTTCATTTTCTGGTAAACAAGCTTCCTGTCCTTCCTCACCCACTCAGCTTGCGGGGGAATGATAAAGCACAGTTGTCAACAGAAAAGGCGGGAAACCAGTCGCCAACAGAAAAGGCGGGAAACCAGACGCAGCTTTCCTAGTATGATTAGGAAACCAAGAACTCCTTCCAGTTCTGCAATTCTCGTTCGATAATTCCTTGTAACCATCTAGATAAGTGTTAATCTCAATAGGTTATCTTGTAACAACTAAATGTATATCTTGTAATCGGATACTCATATAAATGGGAATGAACCCAGGTGAACAGGGCAAGCTGTTCAGTTCAATTCTTTCTTCTTCTCAGTTCATAGTTTCTTCACTACGTGGCTCTTCTAAATCAAAAGCACTCAAGGAAGGTCTCATATGATTAAGGAGAGTGAGCTCTTCTAAATCAAAAGCACTCAAGGAAAGTCTCATATAATTAAGGAGAATGATCAGTGGATTAGAATCATATAAATTAAAGAGATGGTTCTGAATGGGACAGACACTCAGTGGCTTTGTGGAATTGCATACACATAATCAAATTGGGTATTGAATCTATTTACAAGTTTCAAATAGAGGGAAGCATCCACCTAATCAAACTCGAGGCGCATGATCAAATTCGAACTAAGAATGGCCAAAACGCAGTGAGTGGACTGCAGCCAAGACACCCAAATTTATGCACGGGTATTGATACTGATGTCAAAGACAAGCAATGAGTTCGAGAGAGATCATCATAAGGGTTTAACAATTATTATCTGGTGAACCTCGTCGATCGATCGAACTGTGGGGAACGGGAATAAGGCCCTAGCCTTCGGATTCGACACCCAATTGTATTCAGTCTCCATTTGCAACCAGCTCCCTATCCTCAAGATGATGATGATCATCTCTGAGATGTTTTCGAGCTTATCGATCTAGGAAAGACGACTCTGGTGTGAAGAAGAAGAAGAGTTTGTGGTTCATATGGTTTCATTAAGGCTACAAGTTCCTTTTGCACCTCCTGCAAATAAAATGGAAGCAAGTCCACTTTACTCATTGTCGATGCAAATCCGTGTCTCGCTGAATTACCCGTCAGTCACCTAAATGCTAAATAAAACAGTATAAAACTCAAATTTTAAGGCCCACTGCAAGGCTCGGTATGACGGTTGTCCTAATCTAGATACAACCACAACTCCAAATAAATTCTCGGATCTTCTGAAGCATCGTTTTATACCTCATACGCCTTCAGATACAAATTCAAACACTACTCTCATTTCAAAATCAAAGCCTCCAATGAGTCATTCACTTTTTGGGGATCTTGAACTACTAATGACTTGATCTCTTCTCGGAGGGTAAGTAGGCAACCCATTCAAAATTCTGGGTGCAACCACAAAAACAAACAAACATACACACCCCTCCAGTTTGGTATCTCCATCAGAATCAAAAGGGGACTCTTTAAATAAAGGGGTTGTAATTAACAAATATTTTTATCTGTGATGGTTCGAACTTAACATAATAAAAAGTTTTATCTCACTCAATGAGATAGAACGAAATTATGTTGGGTACATTATTTCATCATTTTTTGCTCAACATAGTTTTTGGCGCCGTCTGTGGGAATCATTCTCTCTTTCATCTCTTTTTGAAGATACTAATGTATTTTGTATGTCACATGAAACAAAAATGGCATCACAAGTGACAGTTTACTGCCAAGAGCTTATAACTGCCGAGTCAAAGTTTGGATGAACCTCAAGCACGTTCCAAGGCTCAACAATGATTTCAGAGTCATCAAGATGGCTATTCTCAATGCCAAACATGCTCCTGTCAGTACTCAAATTATGATCGGTTCTATTTCGGTCAATTTGATTACTGCACCGATTGAAGGTCCAATATGGCCAAAAGCTCGGACCCTTGAGTCCCCACAACATGTGCATGTGCAATCAACAACAACTAATATAGCTTCTGGAGATCAGGCTGTCAAGTTCACTTCAGTCTCTGATAACTCATCTCACCAAAAGAAAGCAGTTGTTAAGATGCACCAACAACGAAGTCAATCAGTGGCTACAACTAGCAAGACCACGAAACGAGCAATGAGACTTCAGAGTCAAGTACCAGTGGGGGCATTCAGAGCACTTGAAAAACAAGGGGCATTCCCAAGTTGTACAACAAAATCAAGGCCATGTATGTTCCCTGTTGTTAGTCAAAATACCGAAGCAATGTCTGAGACCATGTCGGTTATGGCCACAAGCTCATCGACAATAGAGGAGCAGCGGGAAGAATTGAAGAGGATGACAGCTCAAAAAAATGCACAAATAGCAGCGTTGTCCGCTCAATTAGCTACTAGGGCGAACATAAACAATCACAGAAGAGATGAAACGAAGGATCGAGAAGATTTCACAAACACAAGTCTGCAGGATATAAAGACACTAATTGCAGAAGGAATCCGTGAAGTATACATGTCTTCAAATCCACAGTTCTCTGGGTACTTGAAACCCTACCCCGCTCACTACGATGCAATACCATTTCCTAAGGGCTATCAAAGACCAAATTTTGACAAGTTCGACGGAATAAATGGTTCTCCACATGAACATTTAGCTCATTTCTTCTCAACTTGTGGGGAAACATCGCAGTGAGATGCATTGTTAGTGAGGCAGTTTGTTCAGTCCCTCAAAGGAGCAGCATTTACATGGTACAGTCAGCTACAATCAAATTCTATTGTCACATGAGATGATTTACAAAAAACATTTCTGGCACAATTTGTCAGCTCTAAAAAGAAAGTCTCAATTAGAGAAGATGCTTAATTAAAAGAGGGTCATACAGCAGCATACTAAATGTCTTACTGAATTCAAAAGGATACGTCAGTAACAGGATAGCAACGAAGCACGACCAGACCGACCTCAATCCCCAAACAGCAAATTCATCACAGGTAACAGCGAATTTACCAAACATCTATGATGCAAATATCTCATTACTAGTTTGCAAATTGTCTTATTTCCCTTGGTCTCTTACTTTGATATGACTAAAATGTACGTCCAGCGTCCAGGTTTTGGTAGAGCTCATCAAGTCTAGCCTGTCAAGAGTGTTGTCAGTTGCTATCGTAGGTTATTTATTAGCAGTAATTCCTTGATCAGAATTGAGAACATGCTGATTTACCTCGTAATTGTTGATATATATTCCAAATTGAGAATATAAGAGCTGCTATCTCTATTACCAAGTGGTTTTAAAATTGAACTCCAGACTACTTTATCATGGTATCAGAACGGGTTACCCACATACACGTGTGCAGTCTAAAGACCACACAAACTCTATAATCACCCAAGTTATTATCCACGTGTTAGGCTCGAAGATCCCCCACAAGTACGAAGACGTGTTAATATATATATTTCACATCAGGAATATAAGATCTCGCCACAAACCTTTGTGAAGGCTAACAAATCAGCTATTGGTGAGGCGTTTCTATTTTTAAACGCCATATTCATCCAAGCATGTTTGCTAAAACCAAAGAGATCTCAGGGTGTTAAAAACTCAACATATAAAACTGAATATGGACTCATAACAGGCCTAGTTACTATTTGTAAAGAATGTCAAAAATCTTCTGCCTCCTGGGACTGAGCTGTTGCACTCCTTGCTTTATAAATTATACCTGAAATGAGTTTGAACTGTAAGTCTATTAAAAATCCACAAGAGTAAATATAGTTGCAAATAGGTGACAAGCATGTATTTGAATGCCTTCATGTATTCTTTAGAAAACTCGAGGTACTGCAGCAAGCAGAGTAGGCTTCAACTCCATCATATCATCACCCAGTGCATTAAGGTGCTTCAAACAAGAATAAATTCATTACAATTACTAAAGGACTTTGAAAGATAATGAAACAGAACATCAGACAGGAGAAATCCAGATTTAGCTCCTTCCTCCAATGGCTTCAGTAGTTCGGCTCAAGAGTTTATCAATGCAATTGATTTCGGGGTCACCTCCTCAGATGACATTTTGATATAAATCATGATCGCTAAGATTTGGCGAAGGGTGTGCACAGATTGGATTTCCAATCCTCCAACCTCCCTTATGTGAATCCTTCAGTTTGATGAAGGCAATCATCAGCTGGACATGGACATGATTGTAAACTAGCATTGCATTCCATAAGTTCATAACAGTTCACCTTTCCATCCACAGTTTTACGCCATCCAAGCATTCGATTTCCAGGAAACTTCTGCGCAGATTGACTGCAGTACATGAAGAGTTTTGTACTAACCCAGAAATCAACTGGTATTTTTTCGTAAGGATAAATAAATTAATTAAAGCTTAAGCCACAAATATTCATAGGGAACGGTTGTATGAACTGTAGTAAATAGTTATAGGAACTGGAATCACCTAAAGACATCCCAAGCTGTATTTATTTCAGGATGAGGGGGAGGAAAATCTTTTTTCGAAAGTAAATTCCGATACACTGGACTAACTGAAGGCTTCCCATTCTGTCCTTTCCTTCCTCAACTTGAGGTGAGAACATCTTCATTCTTGTTTAGATTTTTTTCTTCTAAATAAAAACACCTGCATAATATCAAGTTCAAGCATGTTTCGTTTGGACAAAATGAATCAAAATTGACATGGATTACTTCAATTAAATCATCAAATATACACTCACAGAGTGTTCACCAAATAATCATACTGAAAGATGGTACATAAAAATTATTGAACACAAAAAGATTATGGGAACTCAATTGAAATGGATAATATGTGATCTGAGAATGAGGCGGATGTACAGGGAAGCCAAAGATGATGTCTAGCTAATTTCCACCCAATAAAACGTGAAATGTTTAAAGTTCTAACCTTTGAAGCACGGACACTCCTATGCAAGGACTTCGACAATCCTTGACATGCCAACAAATTCTGATACGGTGTCTGACACGTCACGTGGTGTGTTCATAAATATTGATTTTTCGACACGACCACGTCATCAATTTAGATATTTATTTAGAAAAAAAAGATCAAAACCTAAAAGACAAAGAGTTTGCCACAATTTTTTTCTAAAACACAAATAGAGAAACACACAGGAAGGCAAAACCTTCAACCTCCGCGACCTGTGAGCTCCGACGATCAAGCTCCGACTTCCAGCTTCGACAGCCAACCCCCGACATCTGATTTGCTTTCAGCCTTTCACGTCTCCCCATAAAAGGTTAGTTCATCTCTTTTTTTATTTGTTTTTGGTTGGGGGAGGGGGGCAAATGTTTGGATGAATTATAGAATGATTGAATTCTTTTTGTCTATTAGGTGTTGGAGGTCTTTGGGTGTCGGTGGTCTTTGAATCCATGTTGCTAAGATTTCAATTTTTTGACAACCTACTGTGTTAATTATGTAGCCTATAAACTTATGTTGCTAGAGCTTTCAGCAACCTCCTTTCATGTTATTTATCAACCGTTCTTTGCATTTGTGAATTATTTTTGATGTCTCTTATGATTATGTAATGGAATGAATTTAAAACATAATTTTTATGAACTTATTTTATTAGTTTAGTATTGTTTTTATGTATTAAAAATAAATAAATATATTATTCTATTTGAAATGTTGAAGGAAGGAAGAATGTTGGTGCAGATAAGAGCAAACTGAAATATATATATTATATATGTTGTGAGGGAAGGAGCGACTGGAGTGTGGTGGGTGTATTAGTGTTGGTTGAAAGGATATATAGGTGGGAAGGAGAATGTCTCTATCTATTTATTATTAGGATAAATTATTGCTAACTTTAGTAACTTATATGCATTAGACAGTTTACTCTATTAACTTTTAATTGAAACAGTTTACTCTAATAACTTTTTAATATTTTACAATTTAGTTAAAGGACACAATGGATGGAGAGTTAAAGGATGAACTAAACTGTAGGATATTGAAAATTTGTTGAAATAAACTGTTACAATTGAAAGTTAATAAAATAAACTGTCGAGTGCATATAAATTACTGGAGTTACAAGTAATTTGTCCTTATTACTAACACAGGCCTAACCTATCAGATGCCATTTTGTTTCTGAGAAATATTACTCCCTCGGACTCTGTCGTTTTCACCTGCAGTATCATAGTTTACTTGTATGTACTGAAATTAAAGTTTGTGCATGCATTCTAAATAAAATAAGAATAACAAAATAATGCACGCAGTCATAAGTACTGGTTGGGGTAGACTGCTGTTGGTTTCCTGATGGAATAACTTTTGTGAAGCAGTAAAGACATGGCAAATGGAATATCCATACATTAGAAAGAGTTTCTTCATTTGGCAAGAGACTCGGTCAACAAGCTAATACAATAACATCCTAAATCTTGCAATACAACAATACTAATGTTACAACCTAGACTACACCAATTCCTAACTATCAAACTATGCAACTCAAGACTACATGGAAGTTAAAATCTAGGCAAGCCAATACATTAACATCCCTAACTATGCCATCAAGACTAGATAGAAGCTGAAGGAGCGAAGAACCAAGTCTCCAACTAAGCCTCAAACCCCTTCTCTGAAGAAACTTAACAAATGGCTAAGCATGTAGATTAGACAATAAAGGCCTATCTCAAAGGGAGCAAAGTTGTCTTTTCAAAGTCAGAACGTGCATTCTTAATGCTCTCATTGATAACATCCGCAGTCAACTGCAAGCTAGCAATGTCACGTTCTTTATACCCTATAGCTGCCCTGATCAATGCATGCTCCTCCTGTAACTCAATTATTCTTTTCTCGATACTATCGGCCTCATCTTCAAGTTTTGATTTCTCATGAGTTTGCTTCACTATCTTACTTTCTGCATCTTTTGATTTGCCCTCAAACTGTACTTGCCTTTGTTTGACAGACAAAAGTTCATTCACACGCCCACGTAAAATGGTAACATTGAATCCATATTTTTCCAAGTCAAGAAGACTCTCCAAAATGCTATCAAAAACCTGTGTAGGATCATCGAAATGCAGACTCGATATCTTGTCCACCAAACTGGAAAAGGTCACCATATTGCCAATAGCAAATCCCTCACGATATTCCTCTTTACATTTAACCAAGGGGCGAAAATGAGGATTTTGTGGCATTATTCTGAACACGTCGAATGATTCGATTGCCTTCCAGATTGGGGAGCTCTTCACAAATGGCATAATTTGGTTCACATCTGGCACAGAGTCACTGACTGAATCAACTGGAGTAGAATCTCTTCCATGCCTATCTTGTTCAACAGTCTTACCTGGGTATGGTCCAATAGAGAAAGCAGATAAAGTCAGAAAAGTTACTAGAAATACAGTCACAATCCATATAGGAAGTAGCTTACTTGATTCATCCATGTTGGCTGGACCCTGCGTTCCACCAAACCAAGTGGAGAGAGGTCGGTCATCATCATCTGTATTTTGTGACGCTCGAACACGGGTCTTAGCAGCTTCATTTGGTATACCCCTTGTTCCGGGAACATCAGCTGTATTTCTCCTAGTTGCATCTTGTGAATCTACACAAATGCCAGATATGATTTCAGAATGCAAGGTCAAGAGAATAAAAAACAATGCCTTTCATCTAAGCGAGGACAGTTTGATTGCAGCATGCTTAACACATGCAAGTCGGATGGGAAGCCTTTTTTATTAAACTTTTGTTTCCCTTTTTTATTCAAAGAGAAAACAGTTATGTTCTTACATTACATAAATATACATTTTCTGCTGAATCAACACAGACATGTTCTCTTTGTTAACTTCCAACATAATTGTTTTATGGGTTAAGAGGAGACTCCTTTTAACTTTTTTATTTCCAGAGTTTTAGATTTCAGATAATGTTTCAAAACTGTGTAGTGCCTTATGTCCCCATAATTGTTTTATGGGTTAAGAGGAGACTCCTTTTAACTTTTTTATTTCCAGAGTTTTAGATTTCAGATAATGTTTCAAAACTGTGTAGTGCCTTATGTCCTCCCTCCCTTCTATGAATTTTTTTCCAAGTTGCTTAAAAAAATAGAGAACAGCCTAAGCATGCAGCATCTGCTCTATTCATAACTGGTAGGCTGAATATATAATCAACTTACATACTCATACCTGAAGCGTCCCGACCTTCAGGAACATGCAAAGCAACTTCGTCAAGTCCCTGATCTTCTACATCAATTTTGTCAGCAACATTTGATCCATCTAGTTCAGTGACTGCAATTTTTTTTGGGAGATCATAAACAAACTTTTATCAGCGTAAATATATATAGTTCAAAACAAGGCACTGATATCTCTAACAAACAGAACATAAAAAATAAATTAAAAATAAAAACTTAAAAAGCATCAACTTCGGTATAATGAAAACAGAAAATGCCAAAAACTCAACAGCATTACACTAAAAAAATAACAAAAAAATTGTCTCAACTTTGACGAACTGTTGCTCAGAACAAAATGAAACTCTCTATCAACCTTGGTCAAAAAAAACCCCAACCTCTTCACCAACCAAAGGTTGCCAACATAGTACATCCTCCGAACATCAACCCCTTCTTGCTACTCGAAGGAAACATAATGCCCTGGCACAATAAGGCGGGCAACAATCTGGAACATACCATCTCATACCACTCAGTCAGTACCATCTTACATTAGACTTCATAAACTATTTCTGCCTCGACTATAGCAATAGGGCAGTGGCAAGGCAGATAATGTGAGCTTTCTAATACTTGTATCATGGAATCAGGTTTGTGTCACAATGGACTAGGCGGTTCAATCACAACTAGTAGCATCTGTTTTTGGTTTTGTTTTCATCTTAGAACAAACAAAAAGATAAAACAAAAAAAAACTTGAATATTTGAAAGCATCAATGTTGTCCATCATATACTGCTTTTAATAACTCCATTAAATGAATGAACGGTTTCCAAAATCTAAGATGATCTGAAGTTTGCATGGGACTGAATTTGCACCCAATCTTTTATATTTAAGCACTGCTTCCTCTCATTGGAAACTCTAGGATTAAATATTGATTAAATTTGCAACAAGTAAGCCAAATAGAAACAAAAGAGGCTCACATTGTGCCAAATACGCTAAAGATACCAAATTTAAGCACATCAAAAACGTCTCTTATTAGATAGTATAAATTTCAACTTTAGCAAGATAGATGGGCATAAATTCAGGTTGAATCTGATAGATCAGTCAAATGATTTAGAGTTTAAGAATGTTTACCTCCCTGTGAGGCTTTTGAGCTTATGATCACCAACTTTCTAGGTCTGCCCCTCTTTCTTTTGTGACTGCTTATGTCAGTTGGTTGCTGCTTAAAATCCTGAGCAAATAAACACAAACATCGATAGGCAATACCATTGAGATAATAGAGAGCTGTGGATAAAAGATAATTTGTTAGAATGATCTCTCACTCAATGGTTATACCATGTCTGGAAAAAGAACAAGGCTACGGAGTAGGTTATCCAAAACTGAATCACCGCCATGTTCAGCTGACGTAACCTGGGTGTTGATAGCTTATTTCAGATAATATCAAATTATTATCGATAGCTTCAGTCTGTAGAGCTTCTCAATGGCATTTTTAGTTTTCATTAAATACATTTTTTAGCTAGCCTATTTGATTCTGTGATTTGTTTACCAAGTGTCCAGCTACAGCGTCCAAACACCAATAACTTCCCAGACCATCCAAATGATTTACCATAACTATGTTTTAATTCATGTAAAGGAACAGAAAAGTTCTCACTGGCAGAATCCACCTAGGAGTTTGATTTACAAATAACTTATTTTGACTTATGGGAGACCAATTCTATATTGCTTACCGTGTTCTTTTCTTGTGCTTGACCGTTTCCATTCTTCTTCTGATCTATCATGAGCTTCAGCAACTCTTCGTTGGGAATCTCACATGGATATTGAGCTGCCTCCTTGCCATTGACTTGTGACCCAGTAGTGAGAAGCAATTCAGCTTCTTTACTTATGCCCTCCTTTTGAACAACATTTCCAGCAGAACCAATTACTCCGTAATCTTCCTTACCTGCAACTCAACTAATTTAGACACATTTTTTTTAAAATAAGCCCGAACACTGCAGAGGTGACTGATAAACATGTGTACCTTTTTCCATATGTTTCTCTTGACTAGGAAGCGCACATATTACCGCTTCCTGGGAACTTCCAATTAGAGCCTGTGAGCGCCTTCCTTTACTCTTGACGGAATGCATCTGGTTATCTAGCTCACCATCTTTCTGTTGCTTTGTCTTCTACACACGTAATGTGAGAAATGGTGATCAGGAAACCAGGTCATAGAGACTTAATCTCCATCACCCATGAAGAAAACAAATCAAAGGTGATAGCATCACGTATGAATTACTCTTGATCAGATCTATGTCTTAATACTTAAGTAAACTTTTTTAACCTCTAAAGAATCAGTGTACCACAATGCTTCATAAGAAGCGGTATCAGTCCCAACGAAGCCAAGTAGCCCCATTATACAAGTTCACAAGTATCAAGTGTAAGCTGCTTCCTTAACCCAATTTCTATGAGTGTCTCTCTCTCTCTCTGTGTCTCAACTCATTCATAGTGTCAGCAAGCACCAGCAGTGGTGAAGGCACACGGACCCACTGGGTCCCGTGCCCCACTCTGTCTTTTGCAACAAACTTCTAATAGACTTGTGCTGCACTAATGCACATGATATGATGTTTCGTGTGGTGGTATGCTATTGAGTTTACAAGAATATGATGTTTAGTGTGGTGGTATGATATTGACTTTACAAGAACATGGTCCTCAGTTTGAATCCTTTCAAGCACATTCATATCCTTTTTTTCATTCTAATACTGATTTCTTTCATTTTTGTCTTTTTTTTATTTTTCATTCTAATACTGATTACTTTCAATTTTTCTTTTTAGATTTTTTCTCTTTAAATCTTTCTTTAAATACTGATTTCTTTTCTCTCTCTTTCTTTTCTAATTATTGACTGTCTTTTATTTCTTTCAATGGCATTTTATTATTATTTTGTGTGTTTTCAGTAGGACATTTTTTGTTTTTTCTCAAATGTATATTGTATAAAATATCTATTGAACATTAACAAATCTCTTGTTTTATTTAGGAATTGATATAATTATTTGGGGAATGCTATGTACACAAATAGTTGAGTGTGTGTTAGCCACACTCAGACAAGTGGCATGTTCCTATTAGTTTTTCAATATTATTAATAGACAACAACAATAAATATTGTTTCAATATATTTTCTTTCAAGTATACCCCTTGGTGTTTTCAGTTTCCATGTTTCCAGCGACCAACAAAATCCGCCAAAAATACCCTCAGTAATTCCACTCGGCCTAAGAATTTCCACAACTCACAGTGCTCCAGAAAAAAATGAATTTAGTTGGTAAGCCATAAAAATTAAAATTAAAAACTCTAAATAAAACGAAGAGGAAGAAGTTGCTTATAATCATATGGATTCATCACACATACCATCATGTAATCACAAATAAGCACGAAGGAAGCGATACCCAGATGGTGGTCTGTGAGGACCAAGAGAGACTGGTTTTAATGTTGATAATTAAGGTTCATTTATCATAAAGCAAACTGGTAATAGGTACAAAAATGGTTGAATGAGGTATTGCGTTCCCAAAAAGCCAAAATCGATCGATTCTTGTGAAATCTGAAATGGGCATAATTTGATTGATATGGCCATTAATTTGAAACGGATGTAAATGATTCTAGTAATGCTGAAACATATGTTGTCTTGCTGGAACAAGATGCCTTGTTTTGCATTAAGGAATTAATTGAGAAGCTGGAAGAGTATAAATCAGCCATGGAAGAGGATCTGTAATTCTGGGTTTTGTCGACATTTTTATTTATTTTTGACTACTTATTAAAATATTAAAAGGGTATAGATGGAAGAAAATATATTGAAACAGCACTTATTGTTGTTGTCTATTAGTAATATTGAACAACTAATGGGAACTTGTCATTTGTCCGAGTGTGGCTAACACACACTCAACTGAGTGTGTACATAGCACTCTCCTGATTATTTTAAATACTTTTATATAACTAATGAGAAATAACTTAAGACAAATTAATACATATGATTTTTCTAGTGCCCCACTTAGATTAAAATCCTGGCTCAGCGGACTGAGCACCAGCATGTCATGAATGGCAGATCATATCATGGTGTCGCATGTCAAAAATTCTTGAGCAGAACAGATAAATTTAAGAGAAGATATTTAAAACTCACAACTTTCTTTTCACCAAGCACGCTCTCTACTTGAAAAAGCTGATGGCTAAGAGCCGGTTTTCTTACTCGTCTTGATCCTCTAATTCCACTGCTTTCCGTGATCCTAGTGGTTAACTCGGACAGCATTTCCTTATCATTTGAAGCTTTCCTCAATTGCCATGGTGTAACAGATGATGCAACCTCGGACACTCTGTCGTCCTTCAACTTTTTTAAAGGACGTGAGTCTGTAGCAATACCATTAGGCGCTACATCCTTGATGCTTTGGGTATAACTTGACTGCTCCAAATGAATTTTTATTGAATTAGTTGATTCAGGGTTATCCCCTACAGCACCGGTGGTTTTTTGTTGTGCAGCCACCTCACTGACCTCAGGATGATTGGAATCATTCTGTACAGGCAGCAGTTTCACCACATGCTCTTCCTTTTGTTGAGAATCTGAAGCACCCAGTATCTCCTGGAACAGAGCCCAATTAGCTACCAATGAATATAATCCCCAGGAAACACTAACTAAGCTTCAAGTCATGCAACAAACTAAATTGTTGGCTTTAATATACCTCACTTACATCAATAGAGCTAGAAACTTTTTAAAATATCGTAAGTCGAAACATAATAGCGA
The DNA here is from genome assembly GCA_951800085.1 of Comarum palustre. Classification (NCBI taxonomy): domain Eukaryota; kingdom Viridiplantae; phylum Streptophyta; class Magnoliopsida; order Rosales; family Rosaceae; genus Comarum; species Comarum palustre. The sequence continues at coordinate 12,397,686 of OX637575.1, read as the reverse complement.
GCCCCACAAGGAACCTAAATTGACTTAATATGGATTAACCTATCACTAAGTCAGGCCAAACAATATGAACTGCAAATGAGATGTAGCTATACAGTTTTAATAAAGATTCTGCAACCCACCTTCTCCATTGTCCTCTTTTCCACAATCCACACTGAACAAGAATAAACTGAAAACAGATTATTCTTTAGATCCACCAATGTATTTGACATCTTTCATTTCAACAAAGATAACAAGGGGTCTTATATCGAAAATCTAAGTTCCTTAGCCTCAACCATGGCTTGAAAGCAATGTTACACAACATTGGAAATGATACCAATCAAAGGAAGAAAACCAACAGCAAAATCTATTTTCCCTGCGACTCTGATCTTCTACTTGTGTAACCATAAAGGGAAAAGGTCAACATGGTAGAAACCTAAGTAATTCTGAACCCAATAGTCTGAACTCTCATCCTTTACCAAACAGGTTTTACTCTCGTCTCCTATAAGAAAATGCAGGGTTCTCGAGCTGAAAATAAAAACCAGAGACACAACAACCTGTGCAATCTACACAAAACAGCATCATTTTCAAAAATTCTCAAGAAGTAGTCACTGCACTCAAGTCCAGGTGTCAGGGTAGTTATGAACACAATCATATCAAACACTTAAGAGTGGGAACAGCAAACCTGCTTGTTGGGGCGGACCCAAATGCCTTCAACCCAATCCTGGTGGAGACGCAGACGATCCCTATCGAATTCCAAAACGTCTGGCGGGTTCTCAAAGAAGATAGTATATTTGGAGTTCTTCTTGATAACTTTGCGCATGACACCGGTCCACCAGCCATCGCGGTAGTCGGCGTCGACGATGTGGCCTTCTTCAAGATCTTGGTCAGCCACGTGAGGCGGCAGAGGCCTTATATAACCGGAATCGACGAGCTCTTTGAGTGGCTGAGACCCGTCTTCAGTGACCAAGGTCTTGTACTCCACCAGAGCCTTCCTCCTCTTCTTCGAGGCTGAGCTCGGAGCTGGGTTCTGGACTATGGTCGCTCTGAACCACGCGCCTTTGAACCCTTCCTCGTCGCTCCGAACCTCCACTTCTGTTCCTACGCTCAACAGCGGGGTCTGTTGTTGCTGCTGGGATTCGGAGGCATCGAACCCCGCCATGGATTGCTGTCTTGATTAAACCCAACCCAACCCTACCCTATGGAGGGGAGGAACACAACTGGGTTGTACTTGGGTACTGCTGTTTCTAAACCAATCTAGCTAGCTTGGTCAAACCGAGGGCTCTCTGTGGTGGTGGTGGACGTGAGCCGTGCGTGAGAGTAGCTTTTTTACCGAAATTACATATATACCCCTCCACCCATTAGCTTCTCCACTCCTCTTTTTCGCCCTAAAATATCACATGATTTCTCTCTTCGCCTCTAACTCGAGCTCTAGTCTCTCACTCCGAGCACCACATCTCTGGTCTTTGCCTCCGCATCCAACTCCCATGAACCAGCCATATAGACACCAGAAACCTTGAAAAGGTAATTTCTTACATGTGATCACTTGTTGAAGAAGTGAATAACTTAAGGGTAATTTCCACCTCGAAGTCCAACACTTGGTTGAACTTAGACTCGCTGATAATGTCATCTGGCTACAATCTTTCTTATCTCTTTACACTTTTTCGGTGGCCTGCTATCAATTTGCATCGAAGTGAAGTTCTCTTTTTGTCACTAAATTTCATAAACTCGAACCAGACCAAGATTTCGATAATCTGAACATCAGTCAAACTTAACTGCATGACTATTACAGGGAAAATTGGTACCCACTACCTCGGCTACAAACCGAAAATTACCACCAAAATTTACGGTACTCACCGAATATTCTTAGGTACACTTCCTTCCTTGTCTCAAACCGTTTGGTTAAATCATGTCATCAAACAATGCTTTACACTTTTCCTCACTTCAGGCATTTCATGCATAGAGTTCTAACAGAAAACAACATGTTCAAATGCACCAATGGACAATTGATAAAGTTGCAAACTCTAAATGCAAATAACCAAAATGACGCACAAACGTGAGTATGTCGGTGAAGACGTACTGATCCTTTGAATAGGATGCGGTAACTAAGACGCACTACCGGAATCAGTAGTTTGGCCGACGAAATTAGCCAAATTCATCGGCTAAGATCTTAGCCGAAGACAACTCGTCGGCTAAGATGTCGTCGGCTATGACTTTACCTGACGAAATAAAAGTCGTCATCGGTTATAGTGTCACACTTAGCCGACGACATATTTTTCAATTATCCGTCCTCTAAAGTAAGACTTTGGCCGACGAAATAAATTGTCGTCGGTCTCAACCTAAGACTTTGGCCGATGATTTATAGTACATTTCGTCGGCCAATTAAAAAAACTATAGCCGACGAAATGTACTATAAATCGTCGGCTAAATATTTTTAAAAATTAAAAATTAAAATAATATAGCCAACGAAATATAGTACATTTTGTCGGGTTAAATACAACTATAACCGACGAAATTTACCATATTTCGTCGGCTAAACATTGAAAAAAAATAAAATAAAAAATACTATAGTTGATGAATTATGGTAAATTGCTATAGTACTTTTTATACTAAACAAAACTACAAAATTTCTAAATTATCATCCAAGCAAGCTGCAAATTACACAAACAATTTCATATAACCAACAACATACACTATCAAAAGTAGTCTAAACGTTTTGCATTAAATTATTAATTTATAAATTGTTCATAAACCTATAAAACTAAATAAAATTTATATCATCTAAATCTATTTCCACGCCTGGAGGAGGTTGCGACGGTTGAGGTAAGGGAATAGGTGTAGGCATGGGCGGAGACGGAAGTCCGTGAAGCTGGGCAGCTGAAAAATCTTGCAAGTACTGGAACATCTGCTGCTGCTGTGCTTGGTTGGTGGCATATACTGCCGCATTATACTCCTGTAAAGCGGCAGTATAGGCTGTCTGGACAGCTTGTTGTTTATGTAACATTTGAACTTCTGTCTCTATAAGGGTCTGAAATCAGGGGCATATGTGTAATTTTGTAAAAATGCTATAAATAGCACAAAAACAAGAAAATCGGGCAGATTTTCTGCCGGACCTTCTCGACGTCGCCGCCGCCGTTGACCCAAGCCACCTCAGGGCGCCACACCGGTTATAAAAGGAGCACCTCTGAGTCTACTTCAATTCTAAGTAAGCTTTTCGACCTATCTCGTCATGGTTTAGGAGAAATTTCAATTTGATTACCGAGTGTACAATAGGAGATCTAGATCGAATTTCTCCCTCCTCAGGCCACCAATTAGTGAGTTCTATATACGCTTAGAATGGGTTTTAGGAGTACTACTAACCCCTAAAGTTTGGTGAATTGATTTAAAGTGTGGAGGGAGAATCGAAGATTTGAAGTTTTGAAGTTTAAAAACAAATTTCAGGTTTTTACATTTTTGTTCGATTGAACTAGTTAGAGGCCGAATTGTCCTTCGAGTTAAACTACATAGTTGTTCAAAATGATGAGGCGAAGCTACTGTTAAAATTTGGTGGTGATCGGAGGTCATCGAAATTTCTGCCGGCCCGGAACTGACTTTTTGTGAAGTTTTTAATGCCCATTAAATAGTATAAAATAAGAGGAGTCAATAATTTAAATTTGGTAATTTTGGAGGAGTTTTAGTTAGGTTTTGGAATTTTTCAAGTTTTATATTATCGACGGATAATAAAATATTATTCCGGTCATCGGTTATTACAGGTTAAGGTTTAAGAAATACTTTAAGGACTACCAAACTATTGTTGAAGGTCGGAGATTTTTTGTGATTAAATTTGAGAGTTTTGAGCGAGAGTAACGTTATTGCCAATTTTAAATAATTATTCGTTTGACAAATTAAGATTTACTATTATTCGTTGAACAGGAGATGAGGAGTTCTCGTTTGAGAAGCGATCCGGATTTCGTCAGGCTAAGGCCTAAGTCTGTGAGTGGACTTTTTATTTTAAACCGTGCATGCTCAAATATTTATGAAAATTTATAAACAACATAATTTTTGTTTATTTAATGAGCCGATGGGGCCAGGAAGGTGGGTTGCTCCCCCTGTAAGCTCATGTATTATGTCGGCTGAAAATTTATGTTATGTCGATTATATTTGGAAATGCATTGTTTTATGGCCATAGTTTTGAGGACTGTCGGGGAACCGTGCCTCATGCATGTGATGCATGTTTTAATTTACGGGAGAGGAATCATATAATAATGACTTTTCGTATTTGCTTGTTTTCTTCACCATGAAGGGTCGTCATATATAAAAAGATGCTAGCTAGCCATACGGCTTCCCTCACTTTAGAAGTGAAGCAGGGCAAATGTTGATGTTTTAATAACATTATCATGCTTTGAAATAGTTGATGTAGGCCATGAATAAAGGAATAAAGTGCTTGAGTTAGTGAATTTTGAGAAACGATTCAGATACTATTATGAGTGGCCCATAAGAATAAAAAGTCGAGGGAATGAGAGGATCAATGATATAGTAGTCGATGAATAATAATTATTGTTATTTCCGACTAAGGGCAGACATTGCAGTTGAGGAAAGCGTTACACTGTGATTTTAGTATTTTTATTCCTCGAGGTTTGGGTCGAATAAAAGTCATTGGCCCTAGCATTGTGACCAATGAGATATTGTGGTTCAGATGTGGAATTTTAGTGATTAAATTGTGTCACTAAATGCATGAAATTTTTGGGTGTTTATTTGATTATTGAATTATAAAGTGGGTCAGTTAAGGGATGCTAATTATGAAGCCTTTGTGAGATCTCCATGATAGTTAGAGTTGGAGGTCAGACTTCTAAAGTTTTGGATGTGGCATAATCCAAGATTTTGAGAGATGAGATAGTGTCACTTAATTGTTTTGGGATCTCAAGCACGGCTTGAATCGTTAGCGACGACCGTGGTTATGTTATTATAATGGTAAAGCCGTTAAGGGTGCTCCAGGATAGTCTTTATTGGCATACGTGCTAAGCAGAGCACTTTGGCGACCTATGAATCATCCATAACCATCCCACCAGCCTGCGCTAACGGCACGAAAAGCAAGCCAGCAACAAGGTCCTCGCAATGGTGCGACCCTCCAACCAAACAGCCTAACGAAGCGCCCTCATGCGAGGCTTGTAAACCGCTACTTGACACTATGTTGGCATGGCCATGCAATGCCTCTTGCCATTCTCAAGGAGTATTTACTCTCACATCGAAATGTGAGCTCAGTGACTTCTCGGGACAAACCTATAAATAGCGACAACACAAATGACTAAGGTACGGTTACTATCCAACCACTATTACTCCACCAAACCTACTTACTGACTTAAGCATCGGAGATTAATAGGCCGCCAGCCGCGGTCTTTACACCTGACGCCTATTCGCTGCTATTTTCAGGACAACGTGTTAGACAACTCTCCTCTTACCCGCTAAGGGAAGGACTCGTCCAAACATTTGGCGCCGTCTGTGGGAATCCATACATAAGATAGAAAGAAATGGTGGTCGGAAGTGATCAACCCCCTGAGCCTAGCCGCCAGAAGGCAGCGGAAGAGATCGCAAGAAACCTGAATTTTTTGACGTGTCCCTTAGAAACTGGGGATATCATCACACCAGCACCAAATTTACCCTTTACTTCTCTAACCCCAGCTGGTGATGGCAACGATATGTTAGCCGCCCTCACCAAGGAACTGCAGGATTCCAGACCTCGCCAGGCTAGCTTGGAGAAAGAATTAAGCCTGGCTCATGCAAAACTGGGAAAAGGGGAAACCCTAGATGCCGACACGTCAGAATCCGCCAGTTCCGGGACAATAGGAGCTTGCCACCAAGGGGGCCGGTGGATCGAAAACATTGATATTCTGTTGAGCCCACCGGAATTGGAAGGCCGACATGCCCCTCTTCCTAGGAAAATCAGGGAAAGTTCTCTGTCGCCATCCGCCAGTCATGGCCAGCCCAACAGTAGGGAAAGCGCTGGGACTATTATAATCCTTTGAAGATTGGCGGAGCTAGAACAACTGGTAACGGAACAAGCCACCCACAAGAAACGTCAACAATTGTACAACGAGCGGCCAGACCTGTTCACAGCGCATGTCTGAAGGGTAAGACGCCCCAATAATCTAAAAACTTTGAAGATAGCCCCCTATTTTGGAAGCTCGGATCCCTATGCTCATGTGGACAGTTTCCAAAAAGTTATTGGCGAAAGAGAATACAACGACGCTCTTCTTTGCCAATTATTTAATGAAACGTTGGAAAGGGAGGTCATGAGTTGGTTCTTCGAACAACCGTCAGATTTCATCGACAATTTTTCAGAGCTACGCTTAGCATTCTTGACCCGCTTCATTTTACGGGCGGATGTTGGCCAAGGGACCGAAAGGCTGTTCAGGGTGAAACAATTGCACGGTGAGTCACTCTGGTCATTCCTCACCAGGTGGCAACCTCAAAGGTCCGCAATTTCAACAAAAAGACTGCCTTGGCAGCATTCAAGGAAGGTTTGCGGAAGGGCAGGTTTCTCTTCCCACTAAACAAGAAGTTTTTATCCGCCATATGTGATGGGGTAATGGCGGAAGCCATCAGCACAGCCCAGGCTGAATACCACACATATGACGAGAAAGCCGAGCCAGCAACAGAAAGAACAGCCCAACCATCAGTAGTTCCTAGCAATGAACCCAATACAAAGGACCGAAAAAAGATTGGCTCACAAGAAACTAGCAGGACAAACACCAGCGAGGAAACCACTAGCAAGAGAAGAACCGCCAACTAGGGCAAGGTCATGGGGGGCAGGACCGGACATAGCATAGAACAGCAGAGGTAAGATGGTTATAAGGATCACATTCCACATCCTCCACTTGTGCAATTTCCTAAGCGCCAGGGAGATGGAAATAGATGGTGCAAACATTACGAAGATGTTAGCCACAACACCAACGACTGTAGGCATCTAAAGAGAGCCTTGGATCGCCAGCATAAAGAAGGAAAGTTAGATGTATATGGTCAGCAGCCAGACAAAGAGCCTATAACAGCTAACGCCGCGCTACGACGTATCAACATGATTGATGACGGGGCACCACTCACAAACATGTCAAACAGAAGCAAGAAACGATATGCCAGGGCTAACGACCCTAGAAATGTCAATGTAGTCATTTATGACCAAGCATCCAAAATGTCTAAATAGGGGTACGCACCTATAACATTCTAGGAAGAAGAGGAACATGGGATGAGCGGGCCTTGTGATGACCCCTTTCTTTGCGACATAGTGATAGCGGATACTTTTAGTCTTAATCGATTACGGGTCAGCTGTTAATATAATGTTCCGACCATGTCACGAAAAGCTAGAGCGCTTAGACCGCAAGCTTATAGCAGATCATGAACCGCTACTCAGTTTTTCAGGCGACATCGTGCAGCCATTAGGGTCAGACATGATGACCATAGAGATAGGAGCCGCTCCTTGAACTGCCAGGATTGATGCCCAGTTTATCATTATAGACTGTATCAGCTCCTATAATGCCATCCTCGTTAGACCTGCCTTGAACCGGTTAAAGTGTATTATAGCTGGCTATATGCTCGTAATAAAGTTTCTAACACCTCATGGCACTGGTATTATCAAAGGCAGCCATATAGTGGCCAGAGAATGCTATATAACTTCAATCCAGCAAGCCAAGAAAAAAAGAGAAATCTTATCGGGCCTTTGATGAGGAACGATACGCAGCAATGAATCAAGAGGTACAAAAGCTGTTGAAAGTTGGCTTCATCCGCCCAGTACTTTACCCGACCTGGGTCTCAAACGTGGTGATGGTACACAAACCTAATGAAAAATGGCGAATGTGTGTGGACTATAACAATCTCAACAAGTCTTGCCCAAAGGACAGCTTCCCGCTACCTAAAATCGATCAGCTGGTGGATGCGGCGGTTGGACATGAGTTATTCAGTTTAATGGACGCATTCACATGATACATGCAATTGTCAATGAGCAAATCCGACTAAGAGGCTACCACATTTGTCACCAATACAGAAACATAATGTTACGTAAGGATTGCGTTTGGGTTAATGAACGCCAGATCTACCTACCAGCGGCTCATGACACTAATGTTTGAACCATACATTGGGAAGATCATTATAATCTACGTGGATGACATGTTGGTCAAAAGTCTTAGGGCAGGAGACCATGTTAACCATCTCAGAATCATTTTCAAAATCTTGCATCAGTATAACTTAAGGTTGAACCTAGAAAAATGCTTCTTCGGCGTTACAGAGAGTAAATTCTTGGGATACATCATCAGTGAGCAGGGAATCTCCGCTAACCCTACCAAGATAAAAGCCATTCTTGACATGAAAGCACCAGAAAAAAGGAAGAAGTTGAAGTCCTGCAGGGATGATTGGTGGCCTTATCCTGCTTCATTGCACGCTTAACAGACAAATGCACCCCATTTTTTAGGGCCCTTCACCGACCAACATGCAAAATAGTAGAGTGGTCAGTAGATTGCGAGGCTGCCTTTCAAGGAGTCAAGGAGTACTTGGCGGCAGTACCTATGCTATCGATCCCAGAACAAGGAGAGACACTATACTTGTACCAAGCAGTTTCATGTACTGCTATTAGCTCTGCCATCGTCCGGTGGGTTGAGCCTTCTGAATTACCAACATTCTACGGCAGTAGGGGATAAGTGGACCTGAGACAAGATATCCAGCCCTCGAAAAGATGGCCCTAGCACTTATAATGGTTGTTAGACGACTCCACCAGTACTTCCAAGCACACCCAATCATCATCGTGACTAATCAATCTCTTAAGCAAAGTCTTTCAAAGCTTAGAGCATTTTGATCGTCTCAGCAAATGGGCTGTTGAGCTTAGTGAATTTGATGTCTAATTCGAACCCAAGACCGCCATGAAGGGGCAGGCAGTGGCAGACTTCATTGCAGAGTTCACAGAAAGAGAAGATGAATGATTAAAGGGGAATCAAGTTGGACACCAAGATGCGGAGGATCACGAGGTCACGGGTAAGACCGCCACACAAACATAATGGAACCTTTATATGGACGATTCATCCTGCAACAATGCTAGCAGGGCAGGCATTATCCTAACAGGCCCAGGGCAGATTCATGTGGAATATGCGCTAAGATTTGAATTCAAAGCTTCTAACAATACGACAGAGTATGAAGCGCTCATAGCAGGGCTGTTATTGGCACTAGAAAATGGTGCTACCAAGATATATATCTTTAGCGACTCCTAGCTGGTAGTAAATCAAGTTAATGGGGAATTCCATACCAAGGAAGGGCCACTTACAGCTTATTTAGAATATGTAAAAACCCTCTTGACACGATTTTCCCAATATACACTTACAAGTATCCCTAGGGCAGACAACGGAAGGGCAAACAACTTAGCACGTTTAACAACGGCTCAGCCACATGCCTATTCCTGTGATGCTAGGGTCGAAATATTGGATAAGCCATTAATTACCAAGACACTAGCATAAATTTTTCACATTGATATCGGTTCCTCCTGGATGGATCCGTTCCTCGCTTATAAGCAGAACGGGGATTTACCCATAAACAATATAGCCGCCCAAGCTCTTATCAGGCGCGCTAATAACTACACAATACTTGAAGGCAAGTTGTACCGCCAAAGTTTCAAATACCCACTTTTGTGATGTGTCACGCCAGCGGAAAGGCAGAAAATCTTACATATGATCCATAGCGGGGTCGATGGGAACCACTCCGGACATCGCTCACTAGCAAACAAAGCTATGCATTACGGGTACTATTGGCCCACATTGGTGAAAGACTCAAAACTTATCGTTAAGGCTTGTGAGAAGTGCAAGCAATTCGATAACATTCCCCGGGCACCAGCAGAGTCGTTGTCAAACATCGTGGGACCATGGATAGGATCTTTGTGGGGACTTAACTTAATGGGACCATTTCCCATGGCGAGAAACCAATACCGCTACATCATCGTAGCTATTGACTATACGACTAAGTGGATTGAGGTCGTCCCGCTCTTTAAGATTGACACCGCCAGAGTTCAAAAATTCATTTGAAAGAACATATGCTGTCGGTTTGGGGTGCCAGACAGCATAATCATTGACAATGGGGCAGAATTTAACAATGAAGAGCTGGTCGGTTGGGCACGGGAACGCCATTTGCATATCAAGTTTGTCTCTGTAGCATATATCCTCAGACCAACAGTCAGGTAGAAGCCACCAACAAGAAAATCAAAACTTAACTTAAAAAGAAACTAGATGAAGAAAAAGAACTCGGGGCAAATAAGCTTCCCGAAGTCTTATGGGCGCTCAGAACAACTCCAACCACAGAAACTACACAAACTCCTTTCTGTTTGACATATGGCATAGTGGCAGTGCTGCCCATTGAAGTAACACATCTGACGAATCGAGTGGAGTTGTTCAATCAGGAGACCAATGAAGAAGGCCTACTTTTAGACAAGGACCAAGTGAAAGAAAAACGCATCCAAGCACACCTCACCAACCTCCAAAACAAGCAACGAAGTGCTAGCTTCTTTAATAAACGGGTCATGAGCCGCCGCTACCAAGTCGGGGAATGGGTCATGAGGGAAGTCATCCCAGCGCTTAAAGGACTAAACCCCAAATGGGTAGGACCATTCCAAATTGTGGAAGAAGTAAGCCCGGGTACTTACTATCTTAAAGATAAGACTGGCAAACTAACCGTCCACCCATGGAACATTTAGCACCTAAGGAGGAATTATGCTGAGTAAGCCCAACCATAAGGTAGCAGTCATTACTCTTTAGTTCAGTTTTTCTTTTTTGCATATGGTTCACGGTATAAGCCGCTAGTCTTTGCGCTTCCATGTTTTGTAACCGCTAGCTTTACAACAGCTACTAGTGAATGAAACATATTATCCTAATTATTATTTTTAAGAACACAGCTAGTTGCAAGAACAAAGATAATATATTAAATATTTCATTCAGACATAAAATATGAACAAAATGAAAACGCATGACAACAAAGCAAGGCGCTGACAAGTTCCATTCATGAGCAACAAAGTACATAAATAAATACAAGTACATTCTATACTACAACCAAGTACACAGCCGTGCGGCAGAACATAGCGGGTCAGGTAGGCTAGTGGGCTAGAGACTCCGGGGAGAGGAAAGTGTCGGCTAAATTGCTATAAACACAAATTGATCCGCTCTTCTCCTCACCTCGCTCAGCCGCAGACAACGCCTCAGCCCTCCTTCAAGCTCTGCGTCACTGTAAGCAGCGATAGCGGATGACATCCTGTGAAGTGGGAGAAGGTATTTCGGGGTTAGAATCAGAACGCTGACTATCGCCTGATAAACCATAAGTAGAAGAAATATAATTACCTGAGTCAACAAGAGGCGCCTCCTCATTCTGGTCAGCGAATATGTGGTCGATGGCGGAGCCTTGAGGAGCCTCTTCATTTCTCTTCTGCTGGTGAGACGCCCAAGCGGCATACTTCACAATATTAAGGCATCCCACCTCGCTCAGCTGATCAACAATGATCTCCATGACAGCTTCCTCAACACCTGCCCGTAGCTCCTGTTCTTTCAGAGCCCATTTGGCTGCCATATACTGGCGAGTCTCAGCCTCTTGCACAGTCGTCACCTCGGCTAGCGCCGCCACAGCTTTGGCATGAGCAGACTTTGAGGCCATAAGCGCTTACTCTTTGTCACCAATGGCTCCGTGAAAGGACTCCACTTCATTTGCATGAGAGGATTGGAGGAACAGCAAGCGGTTCAACGCAGACTCTAGAGATGCAATCAGCTCACAGTCTTCCAGAGTTTGGGTGGTAGCGATCCCCAACTTTTGGCGCTTATCCTATACTTCGACCTTAAGTTTCACTACCTTTCTCGCCACGTCCTTCAGCTTGTCTTAGAGCGCGATTATATCCCCCTTCATCCGCTTGTTGTCCACCAGCACCGATGCCTCATAGTTGCCAACAGTGAACAGAGCTCGAAACATGTGAGCCACCATATCCATGCACAACTCCCGCTCGCTGCCTGCCATAAAAAAGGGCCCCTGCTCGCTGCCTGCCACAAAAAAGAGCCCCTGCTCGCTGGCGGGTAGCCGGCTATTCCACAGGTGGTATAGAAGGCTTTGATCAACGCCTGCTTCTTGGGGTCAGCACAGGCTAGGAAATTGGTATGAGACTCATTAGCGGAAGACAGGTTCTCTCTGTTAGAGCGCTGGAGCAGAGACAGGCCACTCATCAATATGAATCCCGCCAACCCCTTTTTGGGGATCCGCCATCTGTTTTTGACCACCAGCGGCTGTCCGGAACTTCTTTTTCTCAACACCTCCATGGACGTAGTCTTTGCCCTTACATTTCTTTGGGGTGGAGTCTGAAGTGGGGCGGTTGGCTGAAGACCCACCGGAAGAATCAGACTCGACCACCGTAACAAAAGGGTGGTGGTGCGCCAAAGAATTTCCCGCCTCATCCTTTTTATGAGCCTGAGGGGGCATAAGTAGAGTGACCCCCTTGGTCCCCTCAACGATCGCCCCTTCCGATGTCACAAACTGGTGGGCAAGAGCCGCTTTCAGTTCCATAATCTTAGCCAACATTCAATTCATGGCTTCTTTTGGATTGGATTCTAGCACAGGCTCTCGCAAAAACTTGGCCGCCTCTTTAGCGATCCGCTTCTGCATGCTCAGGTGAATCGAGAAAGATAGGTCTGTAAAAAAATAATGGAGTTATTAAACGACCATCAATAGAAAAGGGACAAAGACAATGAAGTGCTTCTTACGCGGCTCGCGTGACAACTTAAAGACAACCAACGTTGGCCAGGCCGTTACCAGCCACTGACAGCAACACTCTTTACCCACCCAAGGCATCTTGACACGTTCTATCCCCTGCCACCCTAAATCACTCATCCGTAACCGACGGGCTTCTATGTAAAAAAAGAGAGAGAAGAGGAATCAGTGAACGACATGAGCCAAGACATGCGCAAGGAAAAAGCAAAGATTCTATGCAAAGTACCAGCACCTTCTATGGGCTGAAAAAGAGATGGAAGACGATAGCGGCTAACCACCACCTCGCCGTTGCGCCTCCCAAAGTCCCAACCGGCGGTCAGAACATAAGCGTTCTTATACCAGTTGGTTTCGGAATCAGACAGATCGAAGATAATCCTCTCTACCGCGAACGTCTTACGCCAGTCGCAAAGGTGGAGTGCCACCGTCCCACTACGATTCTGGCGGTTGTTGTAGTGAAGACCATAGAAATGGGATACTTTCACCACGGTGGGGGCCGAACAACCACAACAATCTCAAATGACCCGAAGGTATTGAAGAATCTTGAGCATGTTCAGGCCCATCTGACCTAGCACGATCCCATACTCCGCTAGGATATACTGGAGCCATGGGTCTAGTGGAAGTCGCAGCCCATAAGACAGCAGTATATCACAAAGGAGAGCCTCGCCGCTAGAAAGTTTGGAACCCTGCTCCCACTCTGACAGCTCGCACATCTCCACAACACCAGGAATCTGGTATAGCCGCTGGTTGTCCCTAATGCCGCTCAGGGTCAATTTGGTGACATGTTCCATAACCAAGACGCCTTCTTCCAACTCCCAGTCCGCAAAGGGGTCGCCAGCCGAATCTTTACTCGAGGACCCGCTAGAGTTATCTTCAATGCGTCTAGAGGTGCCAACACACCCACTCAGCACGGGCTCGGGCATTAGCTTCGCCAACAATCACTTCGTCCGGGTTAGATACGGGCACTAAAATAGAGATCGGCTCTAGACTCTTCACTCCTTGCCCTTAATCCGCCATTGCCTGATGATAGTAGAGGGCAAGAGCGTCATTAAAAGTCCTAGCCGTTGGCGTGGGACGAAAAGCAGAAATGAAGCTAGCTAACGGATTAGGGGGACTTGGCGTTATTTCCCTAGACCTAGAACATCTCTCATCCTCACTATTAGCACTCACCATCTCCTCGACCCGCCACTAACAACGAAAACAAGGATTTTTAGAGTCATTTTTTATCAAAGCTACTCTCACATCCCAGAAAACATGAACACAGTCCTAGTTCATCTAGAAGGACTCGGAAATCTCAAGAAAACAACCAAAACAAGAACATAATGGGAAAATTTCCAGTTCAGAACAGAGAACTTAGTAAATGTTCAGTCGAAGAAAAGAAGATTCAACGGGCGAGCACGAGAAACTCTGGTAGCACAAACACAAATCTAAGCTCAATCACACTCTCAAGGGTTTCGACACAGTTTGCGCAAAGTGAAAGTGAGGGGAAGAAGGGTTTCAAACCCCTCCTTATATAGAGATAGGGGCAAGGCTAGGAGGCGTTCGATCAAAAACCCTAACACCGCTAGATGTCCACCACGCGTCCACGTCGTATCCCGAACCATCGTCCTGATGAGACATGACTACTGAGACGACGCTTCAGTCGCCAGCATCATAATGACGCTTACGAAAGGTCACGCATTTAAAGCTGCAGCAGCCCATCTCACCAATATAAGCGTGACACGTGGCAGAATATTAATGACATAGCGTCCGAGAGAATCAAACCATGTTACTAGCGGGTCATTGGCGACAAACAGACAATCCAGCTACCATATATTAGTGACTCAAATACCAACAATGTTGGGTACACAACTGGTTGCAAAAAAACCCCGCCTACTTTCGTCTTCACAACATGCTAGCGATGTTTATCCGCTAAGACATGGCGAACCGTTCGCCAATCCGCTCGTGAATCCCTCGAGAATATGTGTTGTTTATCCGCTAAGGCATAAGGAACATCTCATTAGCACCTTGTACATGCAAGACGCATCCTCTAAGAGAGATTAGCGACGCTTAGCTGCTAAGGAATGATGAACGGCTCAATAAGATGCTTATTCGCCAAGACATATCAAAACACTAGCAAAAAAGCTGACTACATGTATGACTAATTGTTAGAGAATTCAAAGAGACCGGAACAACTACCCCTCGAAGGTTAAAAATGACTAATTGTTACCTTCGCACTGGTGATATATCAACCCCAAGAATTTGCCTCACTCTTCGGGAGACCCTCGCTGATTGAGAGGATACAGGGAGACCGGAACAACCGCCCCTCGAAGGTTAAAAACGACTCACTGTTACCTTCACACTGGCGATATATCAACGCCAAGAATTTATCTCTCTTCGAGAGACTCTCGCTGACTGAGAGAACAAATGGGCAGCCCGAAAATATGCAAAGCGACGATCAACCGCCGGCATGAGCGATGATCAATCGCTAAACACATAAACACACCACTAGTGTAAGACTCGTCACAAAGACGAAGTTACTCGGTAACCACCAGTAAAACCCTTTGGCCACCTCACTCAGATGTAAGGGACGCCTTAACTGGGGAGTGGGGGGATTCTGAGGTACCTGCTAGTTAAGCACGATGGTTATGATTAATTCTTACGGTCTACTTATAAACTCCCCAGTCAAGTGGTCTCACGTGACTAAGGACTTGGGGACTTGTTGACATATGTGCTAAGAAGAGCACTTTGGCGACCTACGAATCATCCATAACTATCCCACCAACCTGTGCTAACGGCACGAAAAGCAAGACAACAACAAGGTCCGCATAACGGTGTGACCCGTCAGCCAAATAGCCCAGCGATGCACCTGCACACGCGACGCGTAAACCGATACTTGACACTGCGTTGGCGTGGCTATGCAATACCTCTTTCCTTTCTCAAGGAGTATTTACTCCCACATTGAAATGCGAGCTCAGTGACTCCTCAAGACAAACCTATAAATAGCGACAACACAAATGACTATGGTACGGTTACTATCCCACCACTATTACTCCACCGAACCTACTTACTGACTTAAGCATCGGAGAGTAATAAGCCGCCAGCCGCGGTCTTTACTCCAGACGCCTATTCGCTGGTATTTTCAGGACAACGTGTTGGACAACTCTTGTCACGCCCCAGCTCAAGTTTACCTTCCTAAACCTGGGTTAGAACGTGTGGGACCCATCCCAAGAGAGATTTACTTGAAATCCCTCTTGAGAAAGGATAACCCTTGTTCTCAAACCTTTTTTGACAATCCAAACGATACAGGAATAGACCTCACAACCAGAGGTTATCCCGATTTCCGCATTTGGATCTCAAACCATTCATTTTAAAGGACCTAGGGTTCTAATAATATTTGTGACTGCACCCGAATCCCGGTCAGGCTGCCTACGTACCCTGTCCTCATGGATCAAGCCACACGTAGCTCTTATATAATTAGCGCCCTAACCGGGCAAAATCCCACTTTACTACATATCGGTCAATTTATAAATAAGGATAGCATAAGCTAAAAGCAAATCAGGGGTTTAACCTTTCCACCGAGGGATCCATAACCTAGCTAACGATCGGTAAAAACACAAACATTCAACCATTCTGATCCACGACATCCAAATATACAAACACACAAATATAATAAAATATAGTGGCATCCACGTAAATAAACCAAATAGCCATGGGCATTTATGATATTTCCTCCTCAATGGCATCTCTGTAAATAACTAGAATTACCAGGGGCATTTACCCTGTAAATAACTAGAATTACCAGGGGCATTTATGAGATTTCAGCCTCAATGGCATCCCTGTAATTATATAAACTACTGAGGGGAGTATCGTCTTTTTAGCCTCAGTAGCAGTCTTGTAATTTCATAAATCTACCAAGGGCATTTCAAGGATTTCAATTCCAATGGCAGTACTATAATTAACTCAAACTACCAGGGGTATTTTTGTGATTTCTACCATGATGACACCCCTGTAATTACTCTAAACTGCCAGGGGCAGTTTTGACCTTACACACCCACGGTAAATGGTATAGCCGGGGGATTTACCCCCTTCTCCTGCCGATCACCTCTCAGGCCAAAATCTCGGCCTACCTGGCCGGATATCGCCCCTCCTTGCAAACGTAGCCTCTAGAACAACCCCAACATTCCTAAACACTTAAGCACAGTGCTAAGAGCAGAGAGAGAAGGTTATTACCTCTCGATTCCAACTGGGACCTCTGCCTCCTCCTTATCAGAGCTTTCCGCAACCTCTTTCGGCTCACCACAGCTCGATAGCCTTCCCCAAAACCCTGAGAACTCGATTCGCCAGAGTTAGGGCTCTAACCTAGAAAACGGGGAAAAACACAGAGGAAGAGGGGAACTTGAATCAGTGGTTAATTCGAAGAATCAAGAGCAAGAAAATGAAGGGGGAGATGAGAGGAGAAGAAATCTACCTCCAGTGGGCCGAGACATGGCCTGAAACGGCGGGGTTCGCCGGAATCGATCAAGCACAGTGGACATATAACATCCATAATAGGGGGTTTTATAGAGGAGGAGGAGGTGGCGAGTATTTTGTAGTGGTGCGCCGGCCTATGGTCGCTGGAGGCGGCCAGGTGCCGTCGAGGACGTCGGAGATAGAGAGAGAGCTCGAGAGAGCTGGTTTGACCGAAGTGGGAGGTTTGACCGAGTCAAACCTCTCACTTATATTTATAAGAAAATGGACGGTCTAGATTCAATCTGATATCGATCCAACGGTCCATATTTAATAACAAAAGTTACCATAGGAGGTAAATAGATAATTTACTATTTACTTTTACCGCGTAGTAACTATACAATATCCTGAATAACTTTCCCATACAAACTCCGATTAATTCATAAGACATACCCACTAGTTCGTATTAACGTTCTCTACAACTTTCTTGAAGGAACTTCCCCCAAATTCTCGACTTATCGCAAAGTCATCTTTTTACGGTAAAGTAAATAACCTTTATTACTTCCGTAAATTGAATAAATCCATGTTAAACAGCCCGTAGCTCCGAAAAATATTTCGGACATACCGGTGGACTCATATTAACATAATCTACCACCTCGGGATATTAATTCTATCTTCCCCCAGAATCGAGAATATTTTGATATTAAACTCGAATAGTAGTTTGGGAAAAATTAACAGCGCGGTTACAACCCTCTGTAATTCGCCTAATCCCGGTAAAAAGGAAAATTTTCAGGACGGGGTGTTACAACTCTCATCTTGCCCTCTAAGGGAAGGACTCATCCAAACAGTCGTGTTGGAAGTTGGTTATGGGTTTTGTCTGGTGTTCTGGGTAAGTTAATAATTGTAAATGGTCCTGAATAATAATGATAGATCGGAACAAGATGGTTGTGGTCGTTTCGGCTGGTGACAACTTATGGAGGATTATAATATGTGTTATCATGAAGTTTTTAATTATATTCAGTTATAGTCAAGTAGCGGTAGAAGTAGTAATAGTGGTGTAGTGAAGCCCACTGGATCATGGAGTAAGAGAGTGGTGTCCATAGTTAATTCAGGATATGTTGCTATGGGATTATTCTTATAAGCCTAGAATTTATGATTGATAAGCAGAATGCCAAAAAGGGCTGACGTTACCTATGGCTATCATTGAGTGGTGAGACCACTTACTAATATCGGTATGACCTGAAAGGTCATCACTTTTGAGTGTGTGTTCATCAACCAATATTAGGGTAATTGGCTGAAATCAATTCGTGGATGTATGATATTTCCTACTGGTTGGAACTGAGTTATTAACAAGAATTGCAAAGGTGCGGGATTCATAATTAAAAGTTTAGATTCTGGATGGTTTGTTGGGTTCCCAAGGTGGGAGCAGACTTGAGTGGAAGACAGAGGTCATAGATAATTAAGTGGTGATTCTGTGTGAATCAGGATCCGACTAAGTGATAAATCTTGAGCCACAAGTATTTATGTGCAGCAAGAGAATTGCGAAGTGTGCTTTATTAGTTGTTGAGTATGAAATGCGAGAGCCGTGAATATGAGCCGTTGGAACAGATGCTAACTTAAGAAGTGTTATGAGTCAAGGGTTATAAGAGATTTAATATTAAAGGTGGCAAATTTACCGCTAAGTAGAGTGGTGATATTTTTAGGGATTGTATTGGGGTGGGATCCCATACTGATCCAAGGATGACCGGTAAGCTCAATGTTATTTGTGGATATGGTCATCAATCTAGATTACAACAATGGGCCGAATCATTAAGTTGATGTTTGGTTCAGGTTACGGTTTCAAATTCGGCCATTAATAATTATTTGAGAGGTGAAGGACTTTTTGATGGTTCAACGTTAGAAATTGGTTTCCTCTCGAGCGAGAGCTGAGAGTGGAAGTGTGTTTCGATTTCTGTCCTAGGTATCAAATTGGGGTAGTTGGTGAGCTTAATTTTTGGTGCTAGTTCTTGCGAGGAAATTTTTTGGTTTATAAATGGTGACTTGATATTTATCACACGGGTAGTGCAGAATAATGAACATCCAATGCTGTTTTCAGACGTTGCCGTTTTTGATGCTCAATGCAACTAGATAAGGTGTGACTTTTATTGTTGTAGTTGTTCGTTAGATTTTTGTTATCGATGAGAAAGTAGTGGCACCTAAGAGGTGTACGAGGATTGAATATTTTTGCCCTCGAATTGTAAATTGTAGTGAGACTGGGTATTGTTAGGAATAAGAATAACAAAGTGTGGTCCTATTCAGGGTAGTTGTAAGGTGAACAGGGAGTATGGTAACATCGGTGGTATGTTAGGGCTCTTCAGATGTAGAGGATGATGAGACTCGTGACGTCTCGTTGAGCGGGTTAGGTGACTCACTAGTGCCCAGTGTAAATTATTTTAATGCCTCGATGTTATTGGCTTGAATAGCAGAGAAGCATGAAGTATTATTGATTTCTCGAGATTGCATTAGTTGACTGTTGTTGTTTGGAGATGTCAACTGAGCCTTATGCGTATGGTTTTGATGGAGAAGTGGGGATCCAGACTTATTTTATTAGTGTAGACGTTAGAAAGGGTTTAACTTAGTTTTGCGTTAAACTTTCTTTGAGAAGTAAATCTTTTGTGTACTTATATCTACAGAATCAGATATTCTGGATGCAGTGATTGCAGCTTTGATGTTATGTTTCGTATCCTTAGAATATCTTATGGTGTATGTAAGTGAGACTATCTTAGCGGTCATGTGCAGAAAAGGAATTATTCCTTATCAAACTTGTACAACGGAAAACGTAAATCAAATCATGTGATCTACTTCAAAGGAGAAGAGTTCACGATTTTTGATTTGGTTATGGTTTCTCTGTGGTTTAACGTGAGCCTTGATTCGGTGAAGTGTTTTGCCATTTAGAGTTTTGGCTTCCTGTAATTTTACAGGGTACGAATTTCCAATCGGTTCGATTGGAGGGTTAGCGGAACACTATGAGCTTGTGTCGATATGTGGACGGTAGAGTTATAACTAGTGGTATTTGACGTTGAGTCATTGAGTAGCTTGATGACGAGTGGTTACTTGACTTCATGAGGTTCGAACCAGGTGATGGTAAGGAATTTTGCCCTCATTCGGGTTAGCTGCTTCCAGCGAGTGGAAAGAAGTGGACAAGCCTATGGGTGATTATAATCTGGCTTAGGTAACATGGATTTGTTGCTAAAGGTTGTTTTCGGAGCACGACAGAGTATGTAATCTTTTCGTAGAAAACAATAGTGATTTTTCGCAATGATTACAATCGGTGGATTATTGGTAGGCAGTGTCGTATCCCACCTCGTAATGGGTTGGAGTATAGTAAGAATTCGGTGAGTCGGTTTGATCAATGATTCAAGGAGATGATCATTGTGATCAAATGTAAGATTTCATAAGCTTTAGAGCAGACGTGAAAAGAGTGGCTGAGCCTTAAAAGGTAATGAAATATTTTGAGATGATCCACGTAAAAAGGTGTGCACGTTGGATAAATGTAAAATGTGACTAGGTTATATATGAGGTTGCAGAATAGGTTAGTGATCCATGGAATGGATGCGCTTATGTGCATGTGTCGTAAATAGGTACTTATATTATCTGATGCCGGTGAGAATGGTCATCCAGTTTGTACTGGAAATGGGTTTATAAGTAAGAATCGGTATTGATCTTTCATAGAAAGGAGCTAGTGGGTAGAATTTTGACAAATCTATTCGTGATGCAATTCGAAAGAGTTCTTAGAAATAACTAATACTTGAGAACGATAAGATTATTTTAAGTGGTAGTGTCACCCACTGTGTTGGACTTTGAGTATAGAAATTTCGAGAAAGAAATTTTTGTAAGGTGGGGAGAATTGTCACATCCCGATCCTAAAATTATTTTACAGTTGGTTACTTTAGTCTTTAACCATTTAAAGTAACTATTTGACCGTATAATATCCATAAAGTTGACTGAAGTCATTGGAAAGACTAAATAGCCCAAAAACAAGAAAATCGGAAAGATTTTCTGTCAGACCTTCTTGACGTCGCCGCCGCCAACCCAGGACACCTCAGGCCACCACACCAGTCCCAAAAAGGAGCACCTTTGAGTCTACTTGAATTCTAGTTAAGCTTTTCGACCTATCTCGTCATGGTTTAAGACAAATTTCAATTTGAATACGAGGTGTACAGTAGGAGATCTAGATCGGATTTCCTCCTGCTCAGGCCACCAATTAGTGAGTTCTATATATAGTTAAAAAGGGTTTTAGGAGTACTACTCACCCCTAAAGTTTGGTGAATTGATTTAGAGTGTGGAGAGAGAATCGAAGATTTGAAATTTTGAAGTTTAAAAACAAATTTCGGGCTTTTACATTTTTGTTTGATTGACCTAGTTAGAGGCTGAATTGGCCTTCGATTTGAACTAAAAAGTTGTTTAAAATGATGAGACGAAGTTACTGTTAAAATTTGGTGGTGATCGGAGGTCACCAGAATTTTGGCCGGAATTTCTACCGGCGGTGGTGCTGCCACTTTTTAAGCAGTTTTTAATGCCCATTAAATAGTATAAAATGCGAGGAGTCTATGGTTTAAATTTGCTAATTTTTGAAAGATTTTTGGTTAGGTTTTAGAATTTTTCAAGTTTAATATGATCGGCGGATAATAAAATATTATTCCGGCCATCGGTTATTACAGGTTAAAGTTTAAGAAATACTTTAAGGACTACCAAACTATTGTGAAGGACGGAGAGTTTTTTTTATTAAATTTGAGAGTTTTGACCAAGGGTAACGTTATTGCCAATTTTAAATAATTATTTGTTTGGCAAATTAAGATTTACTATTATTCGTTGAACAGGAGATGATGAGTTCTCGCTTGAGAAGCGATCCAGATTTCGTTAGGCTAAGGCCTAATTCTGTGAGTGGACTTTTTATTTTAAACCGTGCATGCTCAAGTATTTATGAAAATTTATAAACAACATGATTTTTGTTGATTTAATGAGCCGGTGGGGCTAGGAAGGTGGGTTGCTCCCCTACCGTAAGCTCCTGTGTTATGTCGGCTGAAAATTTATGTTATGTCGATTATATTTGGAAATGCATTGTTTTATGACCATAGTTTTGAGGACGGTCGGGAACCGTGCCTCATGCATGAGGTGCATGTTTTAATTTACATGGGAGGAGTCATATAATAATGACTTTTCGTATTTGCTTGTTTTCTTCACCATGAAGGGTCGTCATATTACTTAGTAGTCTTAAAGGTCTTGACCCTAGTATGGGAGACTCTCTGTCATGGTGAAACCTCTTCCCCTATTTTTAATGTTGATTTTTAAGCCAATGAGATTGGCAAGTGATAATTTGTTTTTTTGAAAGGATGATTTGAGATTCTTTCCTAACGAGGCGTGCATATGGATTTTCTGAAAAATCAAAGGGAGAGCATAAATCGATAATTTTCTCGTGCTTAGATATTATTTTTGTCCACTCACTCTAACGTCCTGTTTTTAAATATTTTACCCTGGGCCCTTCGTTTTCAAATGCCCAGTGTTGCAGGGTTGTTGAGAGGAGGTCGTACGTACAGAAGACGAGGCATAGCCAACTAATCCGCTGACGCTAGCAATTTTACTTAGGTATCTCATCTTTGTGGATTTGCTCTGATTACCCCAACTTAGCTTAGTTTAATTTTTTTGTAAAGCGTAGTTGTGGTTTGGAGAGCAGGATGGCTCCAGGAGTTGGGGGTTGATTTAAATTATTCATGGATGTGCTGAGTTTGTTTATAGGAAGGTTTGTCCATTTCAAGGGGGTTTGGTTAAAAGAGTTTAACTCGATGTGGGTCATGACAGCACCTATTAGACTTTCGACATATCCCTTATTACCCTCAATAGACCACTCCAGTAGATCCTCCTAATACCCCAAGTAGACACCCTGTCGCCAGAATACGGTCAGTGACATCCGAACAAACTTTCATACTACCTCCAGAAGACACTCTGTCCCTCACATCCTGCAACTACATCCGGCCATACTCTATATTGCCCCAAAAGACACCATATCCCCGACATCCTACAACTACATCAGACCAAACCCTATATTGCCCCTATTAGACCTTTTTACTGACCCTATTACACACCCAATCGCCGACATCCATCAACTTTATTCGGACTGACTTCATACTGCCCCTAGTAGACACCATATCGTCGGAACCTAGTCAACAACATCTGAACCCGGTCACCGTATCGGTTATGTGAATCCGGTTATAGAATCTTTATTTCATAAAACTCTGATAATAATATATTATAGTTTAGGCTTTTTAGCCAATTTGCTACCCTAGCTTTTATTATATTGTCAATTTGCTACCATACCTTTTATTGTCATTTTGCTACTCTAACTTTCATAAATTTGCCAAATTGCTACCGAACCGTCATATATGTCTTTTTCTGTTAGTTGTTCCGTCAATTTTTTTCCTGTTAGGTGTTCCGCCAATTTTTTTTCCATATTAGGTGTACTTTTCACGTGAGAGAATTTTCATAATTTTGAATTCAAATTGGGTTTTTTTAACAAATTAATTTTTGTCTCTTTAAATTCTGAACTTTATTCAGGAAAAATAAAATAAAATAATACATTGATTTCGATTAAAAAAGGAAAAATACATCCATGAGACGAGAAAAAAACAAAGAACTGGGTATCAATTCAATCCCATGGATGTGTTTTTCTTGTCTTATGGATGTGTTTTTCTTTTTTGATCGGAAACATGTATTACTTTATTTTATTTTTCCTGAATGCAGTTCAGAATTTAAAGAGACAAATTCATTTGTTAAAAAAACAATTTGAATTCAAAATTATAAAAATTCTCTCACGTGAAAGGCACAACTGATAGGAAAAATAATTGACGGAAATTGGTATGAAAATTGTTATGGTTTACTTAATTCTAACAGCAATGGAAAGGCCTTGATATATATATATATATATATATATATATATATATATATATATATATATATATATTCCCTTGAAGAAAACGGACGGTTTCTGAACTGTTTAACCAGAACCGTCAGTTTTCTTCATGGTAAATCACTGAATTCAATGCCTTAACGATCACCAAATAAAATGAAATTTTACAGGGATGATCTATACATATGTACCTAGATATTGAACAGTTCAAATCTGAAACTAAGATCGAAAAGTAGGATAAAAATGAAAATCCGCACCAAAACTATTGGTACGGACATATGTAGTCTAAAAGGCATATATATATATATATATATATATATATATATATATATCAAGGCCTTTCCATTGCTGTTAGAATTAAGTAAACCATAACAATTTTCATACCAATTTCCGTCAATTATTTTTCCTATATATATCTAATCATGTAGCCCAACAAACTGAACGGTGGAGATGCCGAAATTTGATCGAGAATTTGGTGTAATAACTTATCCTTAGAAATAGTCAAAAAGGGATCCCTCATTAAAATGACCCTATATATCAGGGTCATTCTAATGAGGGATCCCTTTTTTTGTTCATTTCTAGGGATAGGCCCACAACATTAGATCTGTTTTTTAATGAGTTTAGATGGTTGAGATTAAAACAAAAAGCTTAACACTTATGTCAAACCTACACCGTTCAAGATCATTAAAAATAAATCGAAACTCTGGATGCCTTAACGATCACCAAATCACATGAAATTTTATAGAGGTGATCTAATCATGTAGCCCAACAAACTGAACGGTGGAGGACTATTATTAATCAGAGCCCTAAGAGTTACGATTATTAATCATTTATTCTAAATTTCTCAAACCCCAGGTGGTGGACTACCGCCTAGGTGTGGTATGTGAGTTACTTAATCCTGTAATTTGTTCTTCCTCAAACCCCAGGTGGCGGATTACCGCCTAGGTGTGGTATTTGAGTTGAATCTGTTAAGTCTTTGAGATTTTATTGTTTATCTATTTATATTGTGAAGTGATTTTGATTTTGTTCCCTTTCTTTAGACTTGTTAGTTTTCTATCTATACTTGTTGTCTTTAGTCTTTGATTTCTCCAACCAAACATTAAGACCAGGTCCAAACATTAAGTCCCAAGTGAGGCGTGAGTGGTACGGCATGAGCGAAGCAGAGGAATTCTTAGCCTCTTTAGGCACCCAGTCTAGATAGTGATCCCTTTCAAGTTTAACGTTTTGTTCAGTCTCCCTTTTCTTCCATTATGAGTAGACTTTTCAGATCTTCCTCAGTTACTTCCAGTTCTTCTCAATTTACCCTCAATAGGATCCCAAACATAGTTAACGAAGAACAATTTGAATACCAGTCAAATGAAAACATAGATATGAATGATTGAAACATTCCTAGAGTTCCTAGTAATGAAATTTACAGGAAAAAATTCTCCCTTACTTCTTTCAAAAATTAAAATCACATAAAAACAGTTGAACAAGTCTATGCTCTTAGTCAACAACATGAAACATGCCAATTATTCAGCCCTGAGTCAATTAAAAAACACAAAAAAGTTAGTCACAATTTCCTTCATATAGGTCTAGTTCAGATTGGTGTTAAACCCTTAACCCGAAAAGGTCTGAATGCTTTTGTCCTATTATGTTTAATAGATGCAAAGTTCACTAAGCTCAATCAGTACTCTTGGCATAATTGAATTGAGCTTTTTCAATGGTCTAATTCATTTTGATTGCTATTCTGATTTCACAATCAGTCTTAGTGATCCTCATATATTAAAGGCTTTAACACTAAACATTAAAACTTCCGGTTACAATGTTCTTGAAGGAATACAACCTTTAGCCTTAATCTACAGAATTCATTATAAAGTCACTGGAACAAACATGAATTTTCAAGCTATAAGTAAAAGTCCAAAAAATCAAACCCTTTTAATTCAATGTAGTCATGACAACGCCAATATTAGAATTCCACAAACAATCAAATGGTCAGAGATTCAACTCCCTTCAGAATGGTCCCTTACTTGTGAAAATCATCCTATCAACATTCAACATAATATATCTGACTTAAATTTCATTCAACAAACCAATGATGGTACGGTAAAAATAAACTTCCTTAATTCCAGCCACACTCAACATCCTAGAATTCAAGAGTTAGGACAATCTTTAAGACGGCTAGGTCCGTCATCTCGCAATTCTTTCGTCTCAGCTAAACATTCTTTCGCTAGCTCTACTTTAGCAGATTCATCAATCTCTAGAAGAGATAGCGAACTCGATAGAGAAATCAAAAACTTACGAATCAAGGAATTAGAAGAAGAAATACAAAAATTAAAAATATTAACACTTCTTCCCAAGTTAGCTACCCTCATTATATGGAAACTGACATCTCAAATCTAACTGAAGAAGGGGATACTTCTCCTACCCCTACAGCTGGAGATTTAGGGGTTATTCCCCCAATCAACCCTCAACTTAATCACCAATTTCAAATTAATTACACCAGATTAGACCAAGATTTAGAATCCGACAAAAACATTCCCCGTTGTAATCTTTATCGACAACAATATCCTTTAATTGAACACAGAAAACAATTATTTCAAAATTGGAAACACTATATGCTTCAAAATCAAACTGAAATATTCTTTCTAGATTATATCGACTTATTAAACAAAAAGGTACAAACATTAACTAAATCTAAATGGAAAACCACCAATTCAATAATTACATACACTCATCCACTAGTTGAAACTATAGTCATTGATCACCTCCATACACATGTCATGGCCTCACCATTTAAAATTCCTGATCAAAAATATGATCCAGATCATAAAAAAATTATTGAACAAAACAGTTACTCTAATCAAAGTTTAGTCACGATTAGTCATCAACTTGATAAAATAGAAACTAAAATCGATACAATCTGTTCAAAAGTAAGCATACTTCCTCAACAACAATCTGAACCTCCTTTAGTTCACTTTAGTAACCTTAATAAACCCACAATTAAACCTATCTCTACTACACAAAGAATTAAACAAATGTTAAAAGAATTAAAGCCTGAAACCAGTAACAAAATTTTCGTCATTCACACTAACGATGACACCTCAAATTCCTTCGATAGTGATTCTAGTACAATCTACAAAATAAACCGAAAATTTCAAAACCTTCAGTTATCCAGAATTAAACATCCCATAAAAATACCATTTAAACAATTGACTGAACGTCATTTACCTTTAGATATTCAGCCCGCTAACATTACGAGTAATCAATTCTCAGTCTCCTCTGATAAAACATATGAATGGAATATAGATAATCTATCAGAACAAGAAATTTTAAACAAATTACATCACAAGTCCATGACCGCCAATAGTTATGTCACAAATCATAATTTCAGCCAACCTGAAATTGTTGACATTCTGGCCACTGGCTTCACAGGAATGCTTCATTCTTAGTGAGAAAAACATTTAACTGAAGAATCACGATCAGCCATTAAACATGCAGTCAGACATGATGAAGATGGCAACCCCATCTTCGATGAAAGCATTGGAATGAGTATTTCTAACGTAGTAAACATTTTATTTTATATTACTATCTAACATTTTATTGGTACACCCACTCATATCACTTCACGAATTCATGACCAATTAAGTAACCTCAGATGTCCAACATTGAGCGATTTCAAATGGTACAAAGATGTCTTTATTTCTCGAGTAATGCTCAGAGATGATAGCAACCAACCATTTTGGAAAGAAAATTTCATAAATGGATTGCCTAAATTATTTGCTCATAAAATACGACAAGTTCTTAGTAACAAATCAGGATATATTAATTACGATTTATTTACCTGCGGAAATATAATCATAGTCATCCAAAAAGAAGGTTTAAAAATGTGTATAGACATGAAAATAAATGCTCAAATCAAAACTGATAAGAAAACAACTAAATACGAATTAGGTAGTTTTTGTGAACAATATGGCTTACCTTCACTTCCCCCTTCTAGAAGGAAAGTGGGACAACATCCTGTAAAAAACTTCACTCGTAATAAATTCTACTCTACAAATAACACTAATTTTGAACCTAATAAGTTTTATTCAAAAAACAAGTTTCACCAAACCCGTCCAAAACATCCATCACAAAGGAAAAAATTCAATGATAAAAATAGATCAAAATGTTACAAATGTAACAAACCCGGTCATTTTGCCAATAACTTTCCAATCAAAAATACTATCAAACAATTAAAAATCAGTCAAGATGAACAAGACAAACTTATCCAACTTTTACAACTCAGAAACACAGACTCCGAAATTGAATCAAATCAAGATCATTCTATGCCCATAAGTTCTTCCTCTCCCAAATCAGATGATTCTTCGTCGCCTGATGTTTCATTTTGCTGTAAAGATACATGTTGTAAATCAATTAATGTACTTTCTAAATAAGAAGAACAAGAAGAATTATTAATAGATCTAATTGAAAAAATTGATAATCGAGACCTTAAAACAGAATACCTTAGAAAACTAAAAAACCTAATCACTGATGAACATGCTATTAAAACTCCTCAACCACATATATCTCTTACAACAACCTTTGACAGATTTAAGAATAAAAACAAAGCAGTCACCATTCAAAATTTACAACAAGAAATTAGGTCTATAAAAACACAAATACATACATTACAACAACAACAGAAGGAAATTAGTAATGATAATAATGATATCAAAAATGATGTAAACATATTAAAAATTGATACCCAATTTCTTAAATTACAACAAATCCCTGATGATTCTACTCCTCACGAATTACCCACACCTCACAACGAAGGCAATTCAGCACATACTACCATCAGTACTATTAAACAAATTAACCTTAAGAAATGGTACGTTACAATCCAACTGCAAATTGAAAATTTCCACCTAGTCACCACTGCACTCATCGATTCAGGTGCAGATCTAAATTACATCCCAGAAGGATTGATTTCTTCCAAATATTTTCAAAAAACAAAAGAATCACTTCGATCTACTAATGGCACTAAAATGGATATTAAATATGAAATTCCCAAAGCACATATATGCCAAAATAATGTATGTTTTAAAACTTCATTTGTTTTAGTAAAAAATTTAACTGATAAAATAATTTTGGGTCTCCCCTTAATAACTCTTCTATATCTCTTTACAACAGAATACGATGGTATTCTAATTTACCATTTTACTGAGTCAGTTAAATTTACCTTTCTTTCAAATCCTGAAATTCACACTTTAAAAGCATTCCAAGAAAATTCAATATTAAAAATAATCAACTTAATTCATTCCAAACAAAAACAAATTAAATTTCTCAAAGAAGAAATCAATTTTAAATGCATAGATGAACAAATCCAAAACCCTTCACTTCAACATAAAATTAAAAACTTTGAAGAGAAAATTATAAAAGAATTATGCTCAGATATTCCAACCGCCTTCTGGCATCGGAAAAAACATGTAGTCACTCTCTCCTACATTAAAGAATTTAATGAAAAAAATATTCCTACGAAAGCACGCCCGATACAAATGAAGTTATGAAGGCAGAAATCCAAGATTTACTTAATAAAGAATAATTCGACACAGTAAATCCCCTTGGTCATGCCCTTCTTTCTATGTTCAAAAGAACGCTGAATTAGAAAGAGGCACACTCTGGTTAGTTATAAATTATAAACCTCTTAATTCAGTTTTGTAATGGATTAGATACCCAATACCTAATAAAAGATACCTTATTAACCGACTAAATAATTCTGTCATTTTTTCTAAATTTGATCTAAAATCTGGATTTTGGTAAATACAAATTCATGAAAAAAGACAGATATAAAACAGCGTTTGTCACACCTTTTGGCCACTATGAATGAAATGTCATGGCCTTTGGGCTTAAAAATGCTCCGAGTGAATTTCAGAACATTATGAGTGACATTTTCAATCCCTACAGTCACTTCTCCATTGTTTACATTGATGACTTCCTAATCTTCTCGCAATCAATTGATCAACATTGGAAACACTTAAATCAATTCTTTCAAATAATTAAATCTCATGGTCTGGTGGTTTCGGCCTCCAAGATCAAGCTCTTTCAAACGAATATTCGATAGATTACAAAAAAAATCCTCCTCCTTGGACACCAACTCATACTGCTATCGTCCAAGAGATTAAGAGTCATGTCAAAACTCTTCCATGTCTAGGAATTCCCTTAGCTGATTCCTTCAAAATTGTTGAAACTGATGCCTCTAACATTGGCTATGGAGGCATTCTTAAGCAACAAATTTCTCCCAGCCATCCAGAACAAATTGTCCGATTCCATTCTGGAACATGGTCACAATCACAACTCAATTATAGTACTATTAAGAAATAAATTTTATCTCTTGTTTTATGTATAAGTAAATTTCAAGATGATTTATTAAATCAAAAATTCCTAGTTCGTGTTGATTGCAAAAGTGCTAAACATGTTTTAGAAAAAGTTGTCCAAAATATGGCTAGTAAACAAATTTTTGCTCGTTGGCAAGCTATTTTAAGCATCTTTGATTTAGAAATTGCATTCATTAAAGGCATTGACAATCATATACCAGATTTTCTAACTCGTGAATTTCTCCAAGGTTCCTATCACATCCCCCAACATGCAGCACAGAACGACAAAGCAACATCAAACTCTTCTGAGCCAAAAATTAGTCACCAAGAAGTTAAATCCGAATCACCTGATTCTTCTAGTTTAATCCCATATCCTAGTTATCCTGCAATCCCAGTCAATTTCAGACTTTCACCCAACTATGTTGATACCATCATTAGCCCAAATAAACCCAATTACCAGTCAGCCTTAGTTAATCCCCATGATCCTTTCAAAGTCAACACCCCCAATTCTTCTAGGCCCAATTTTCGTAAATCATCACCTTATGTTTTACGCACTAGTCAAGACATTTTTTGTGTTGAGTCACACATGAGTCACCTAAAGAATCCAATCTCCATAGTCAAATATTACTGCCCACCAGGCAACTTCTTTGTCCCTAATCACCCCAGTCATTCCCTCAAATTTTTCAGAGATATTCTCTTTGCGATAGAATCAATCACAATCAAAGGGATGTTTGATCCCAAAGATTCATCTAAGTTACTTTACCATTCCTTGTATATAGTAAACATATTCATTATCTGATTGGAAAGATTCCTCATACACTTTCCATAAAGAAGGCGAGTTAACTTTTAATTATTATGATTATGAAGATGCATGGTTCAAAATTTTCATGCATCAAAACGAAGATTTTAGTCACTCTTGGTTCCTCAATTTTGACCATAAATTCAATGACAAGTTCCCAATGTGGTTTGAAAATTGGTAGAGCACCTTTGGGTGCCCAATCGGCATCCTTCCGGAAGCTCTTCAAGTTTTAGTCACCGATTTTTCTACAACTCGAGATTTCTCAAACTATGTGAAACGCTTTCCAGTCACTCTACATTTCATTGTCAAATACAAAGTCCCTTGGATTTTCAAATGACATTTTGAATTGCAGGATACATAGTCAGCCGAAAATACTTAGTCAAGTGGTGGGACAAATTTAGGTCTGAACGCATCATTGACGCCTTCAATACTGAATTTCCTGTCCAAGCCGCATCAACATAAGTCATTCCTCCAGTCACTCTAATTCTGCCGCCTCTAGCCTTTACTCCGACAACACAGTTTTCTCCTCCACAGCCATCAAAATCAAGAGGGAAAGCAGTTGCCACAGTTGCAGAATCATCCAAGTCAAGGCCCAAGTCACCATCCAAGCCAAGACCCAAGTCACCATCAAAGACCAGGTCAAAGCCCAAGTCATCATCTTCCGAATCATCAAAGTTAAAGTCCAAGCCCAAGTCATCATCTAAGACCCAGTCAAAGCCCAAGTCATCACTGTCAAAGTCCAAACCATTAACATCAACAGAAATCCGACAATTAGCAAATCAGTATTGGCCCAAGCAGTTGACCTCTCAGACGAAAAAGGTTCATCTCATGAAGCAAATTCTAAAGACTCCCAAGACCATTCTGAGAGTTCAAAGAACTCAATCAATTCCCCACAAAGCCCAGTCCATTATTACCAGGACAGTCAAGACCCTTATGAACTGTAAATCCAGTTATCATGAATAGTAAAATCACTTTTTACTGTTCATCCACATAGCAAAACGACAAAACACAGCTAATCGTGCTGCTTCCTGTTTTGTCCTTTTGCTACACAATAAAAGATTCCCCGACAGTCAATAAAGCAACGGTCCAGCAGTCAGCGCAATTCACGGAATCGATAGTCCACAAGTCTATATAAGGAGCACTCCTCTTTCATTTCAAAGGCACTTCTTTTTCCATACTTCATTTTTCATTCAGCCAAACACCAGAAGCTCTCATATGTTGAGACCTTTCGGCCTTAGTTAATAGTTCCTATTTTCCTCCCCTCGTAACCAGCATCAAAACCTTCATACATTTTTTTGATTTTAAATTAGTAAGTTGTATTTCAGTTATATTGCTTCCGTTCGGGAGTAATGGTCGGTGGATCTTCTTCTCTCAGATTCCAGCAGAGTCCACTGCTCGATCAGCCAGCTGAATCAGTACGTGGTGGACAAATGCCGCGAGAGAGAAGCTTCTTTTCTTTTCTTCTCTTGTTTTTGGTCAAAAGAAGCTTCTTCGATCTGTAGCTAGTTGGCTTGATCACAATCTGTACGTGCTTCACATATATTAATTTATTTATTTTTCATCAAGGCCAAAATGAAGTTGTGCACATAAATAGGCTAGCAGGATCTATCTGTTAGTGCTTTGCCTTATCACCGTGGGCAGCTCCACCACCCTCTATATTGTTGTTTACTAGTGCTGCTGCAAATTAATTAAAACAACGTTGTCCTTTAGTTTGTAATTAACATAATAATATTTTTTCTAACGGAAGACTACGAATCAACTGATCGAGGATCGGAATCGAATGCAAGGAGGCATATATCTTGGAGAACTTGATCTGTTAGAGGGCAAGGACTATGACGCAATTCGTCGACGTCACACATATCAAGCCCACCCAATTTGATATCAAACCCTAAACCCTGAACTTCAACTAGACACGGGTGAGAAAAAGGTCAGGGAAATTGGTTCCTTTCAAATTCTAAGGGGAGAACTTTTCTTTCTTCTTTCTCACTATTTATTATTACTCACATCATAATATATTATTATATTTTTTAACAACATTCTCGATGATTTTCTTTACGTTTTCAAACATCAGATTAAAACTTTCTCAAAAAATTAATTTCTTTTCCGGACACTTTCGGTTCCAATCTAAAAGAGAGAAAAAAATACTTTCTTTTCCGTTAACCAAACGAGGTCTTGATTCTCCAAAGAATTTAAACTTTGCCTCCTGAGGCATAGCCAGCTTACATGTTTGATTTGTTAGGACTTAGGAGTCGGTTGTATGTAATTGTCTGATTTCTTAATCGAAAAAAAAAGAATCTAAACTTTACCAATAATGAGTAATTTTAGACTTTTTTTACCTTCAATTGAATTTTTACCTTCAAATAAGAGTCGGTTGTATCAAGATCGATACAACTAAAATGATGAGGAATGCAGAACAACCCAACTCTTAATTCGGTGATTGAAAAGACTTGAAGAATTGAATACTTGCTGTTAACTAAAACAGCAAGTATTCAATTCTTCAAGGCTTTTCAATCACCGAATTAAGAGTTGGGTTAACAGCAAGTATTCAATTCTTCAAGTCTTTTCAATCACCGAATTAAGAGTTGGGTTGTTCTGCATTCCTCATCATTTTAGTTGACTCGAATTTGAGTTTAAAGGAGCTAGAGATGTATATAACCAAAGTGTGATCGAGTTTAAAATTAACTGGGTTCCAAACTTTCAATGGTTGCGGCCGCTAGTGCTTCCGTGTAAGGAAGCCGCTGAATACGTTACGAACTCGATCTCATCAGTCAACCGGCCAGCGTCAATCTCCTAATTTCATCACAAGTAGTCATATATATTTTATACAGCTTTGACCACGTTTCATTACATTCATTCTGTATATATGTATGTCAATCGATCACAAACAAAGCAGCAGCCACCGTTCCCTTTTTTTTATATTAATCACGTAATTGAGTACAAAAGGGTTTTTTTTGTGTTCCCGATGAGCTCGTACAAGTGTATGAATGTATTCATATGCTAAACAACAATTCTAAATACTCTAAATTCAAGATGATAACATCCAAGACTCTACATCAGCCAACCCTTACTTAACAGATTGTTCGATTTTATTCTAGATATATGCTAGCTTGTTATTGTGTGACAAAGAAAGGAGAATGAGGTTATCTCTTACGAATATAAAGGTCATGCGTAGATCATTAATCGCATTTTCCTCACACAATCACCGTGGCATCGGTTGTATGGGTTGCTTGTTGATCAATGTGTTCCACATTATCGTTAGCTAGGGCAAGGATGTACATGCACGAGTCTTGCTTAAACCAGCCACTAGCTAGGTTGTACGTTCTTCTTATCGGGCCAAAGAGTAGGCTTTGGTGTAGCATGCATGTGGTTTTCGCATTCGGCTAAAAATTATAAGTGTCATAAATCCAATCTCCTTACAACAACATATCACTTGCATGAAAGAGTAGCACGAGATAATTATCATCATATTAATGTACTGATCATATACGTCCGCATTTCATAGAATTTGTCTGCTATTCCATGTACTAGGTACCGGTAATCAAAGACCCCAATGGCATGACTTCATATCTATCAATCGCTATTAAGCTGTTGTTGCAAGAACCATATATTCTCTTCATTCCATAAATTCTCCACCGAGTCCTCAACCCCACCAGGAGTTGACCAACTGTTGCTGCTTTCTATTTGCTCGGAACCTTGAAGATCCGAATCCTGTTGGTAACAACCGGACCCGTAATTTGTTGAAGAATAATATTGTTGCCCGTTCGTTGGATAATGGTTGATGGGCTCACTGAACTCTGTACTTGTAGGCTTCCCAATATAATTCAAACAATCTTGAACCTCTGTTGAACCGGACGATGGTGCAGACGCCTCCGGTAGGTAGTGAGTAGACCCAACAGCCGCCGTATTACTTTGTTCATAGAGGCTGTAGTCATCTGTTGGTGTAAATGAGGGAGCGGTAGCGTTGGATGAGGCGATGGTCGATAACAAAGTAGAATCCGATGAAGCCTGGATCCTTTCCATTAGGCGTGGAATCCATACGTAACGCATGGCGTCCTGGAATTGTTTACTGTTGACGTCACAGTTTAGCTGCTTTGCTTGCTTTTGGACTCTTGTTCTCCAGTAGTTCTTGATCTCATTGTCTGTTCTTCCCGGCAAGTATTCCGCTATCTTCGACCACCTGATGAACCATCAATATTCCATCAGCTTTCAAATTAACTGTACGTAAATTCTAAGCAATGTATTAGACAGACTTTAATACTAACTATGTAAGACAGTAAGAGCAAAAGAGAACTAAATAGGGTGCACTTTTACGTATTCGTATCATTTCTATGAACAAATCTGTCGGACGTGAACTTCTGAATTTGAAATACACCTACGGCAGCTAGGGTTGACGCTACCATCACAAAAAATGAACGTACCTATTTCCCCAGCGAGAATGGAGTTGAAGAATCAAGAGCTGTTCTTGAAGGGTAATATTTCCTCGTCGAACATTTGGGCGCAAGTAGTTCAACCATCTCAGTCTGCAGCTTTTGCCGCTTCGTTTCAGTCCCGAGTTTCCGGCCAGTGAATTCCACCGGCCCTCGCCGTGAGTGTTGATATACTCCATGAGAATGGAGTCTTCCTCAATTGTCCACGGCCCTTTTCTCAGATCGTCTTCTGGATCACAGCTCCGTGGTAAGTGATCATGATGAGTTACAGATGATGAGGTGTAGCCTCTCAGTAAGTACTGATCGTCATCCATATCTGTCTGTAGGTATAGAAAGAGAGATCTAGAAGAAAGATCGATGGAACTGAATTGTGTTAGGAATTTATGATTAGGGAATGGGTTAGAAGAGAAATGATCGAGGGGGTTAATATAAAGCTGGTAAGAATAAAACGGTGAGCGCGTGATGGAACGAGGTCAACTCTTGGATCAAAAGTAGTTTAATAAAGAATTAGTACTAAGAATTCTACTAGAGATACATACATAATCAAAAAATATTTTATGGTTTGGACTTTGACCCTTTGACCTATCCACCAAGAACAACATAGTCTCACGCGCACAGCAGACTTCAAATAGATCGACTAACACAATTTCACTTGAATATTAAACTAAAAAAATTGATGCAGAGTGGAGTGTTTTTTTATTTCGATTTGATTATGTGTTTCAACTTTGAAGAAGAAGATCGATCTCACTATGATCATGTTTTACCCCATGGCCATGTGAGATTTCTTGCTTGATCTCCAAAGAACTAGACCATATGCATGCTTGGTTTAGAAAATGAACAACATTTCTTTGCTCGATTAATTGTGATCAATGCTGGTGTGAGGTGACTACATTGATAGGAATTTACCATGGTTGACGAAAAAGGTCAATACCTACTGAATTAACCGATCAAAAAACCATGATTCTTTTAATCCATCTTATTATTATTAGAGGTGTGTGCAGTTTGATTCGGGTCGGTTTGAGACTCGAACCGCAATCGAACCGTTTTTTTAGTTTTATAATATTTTAAACCGTAACCAAACCGTTTTTTCGAATTTCTAATAATTCGGTTACATAATTTTTCAGTGCGATGAGGTTCGATTTATTTATTTTAACAAACAAACGATGTCTAAATCTTTTTCCAACAATTCCTATAAGACGAACAAATTTTTAATGCATTTAAAATCCATACAAATCTACAAATGTCATCATAATATCAATTAATTAAAAAAAACACCATATTTGATAACTTAATAAATCAACATATATCAACTATCATGCAAACATAACAATTTCCGTCTCTCTATAAAAAAACAATTTGAAACATGCGTCTGACGAAAAAATGTGTCTAACACTCACTTGCGTCTAGCTCACGAAGAATGTGTATCATTGCCCAATTTAGTATATTTGACTCTAAAATTTTTTGATGAGGTAATTGGAATGCGGTAATATAATTCTTACTTTCAACATATAGGATGGGGTTCAGGAGTGAGACTAAGTTTCCTTATAAGACAACCGAAAAAAAATCAACCATAGTTTACTTTCTTAGTGTGAAGCGCTAGCATAAGTGGAAGAGATCCTCATCATCTTTCCGGGGTTGGAGTCGCCGTACGTAGTGGCCGATAGGCAAGAGAAAACACAGGAGTGACCTATATATGAGAACTTGATTAGCAACTGTTCATATACATTGATCAAATAATTAAAAACAACTTATAATTGATGGTGTAAACATAAAAAAATTCAACAAAAATGAAATCGTTAAATTGTCAAACCACATATGGGTCTGATAAATCGTATACGTGGCACGTGAGTCAGCAAAATCAAATAGACTCCGTAAACGACATATGACGACATGTGATTGGTCGGTCAACAAAGAATTTGTCAAATCCCGACCGAAAACAAATATTAAATGTCAATCGATAATCATATATCAATCTAGTTAACTTGATTATTGAAAAAGAAGTCAGACATTTAATCAAGTTGACGTAATACCTTCTCGGTCGTAATAGAGTCAATCAATAAATACTGATTGATTTAATTATGTAAATAATTGTAATTAGACCAATCAATCGAAATTGATTGATTTAATTACACCGTTAAGGAAATACGATTAAATGGTGTATGCAAAACATTCCTTACACGGAGGAACATTCACACTATAAATACACCCTATCATATCAAGATGAGAACTTCCGATCAAAGAGAGAAAATTGCTCCCGAGAGCTCAGTCTTAAAACCCTTCTGAAGAACAACCAAGCTCCTAAATAGCTTGTTCTTCACCAAATCCAAACACTCGTAACGTGATCAATTCTCGTGACTACTTTTCCACCTCAAGAACAAGTGCGTTGTCACCCTCGAGTTAAATCCAAATTCGGAGATAGAATCATAGGAGTTTACAAAGATTTGTAACCCGCAAATTCATCAATAAAATTATATTATTTTGTAGACGTGTTGTTTTGTCATTTGCGCAGATAAATCCGTGGTCATAAAATTGGCACACTCGGTGGGACATCTTTGCCTCTCATCTCCTTCTCCGAAGAAAAAACCCTAAATCCGTTCGAGCAATGGCCTCCAAGAACACTGAAGTCATCTCAACAAAGAAGTCCAAATCAATGACTTCAAAGTCAAGTAGCGAATCCTCAAGTCATGTTACTCGTAGCATGGCAAGGACTCATCCGACAACGTTCGTGGCTTTGCCTTTGAAGCCTCCCCAACCAATCCTCACCATGGGGAGCCTAAGCAAACATGTTTCCCAAAGTGAGGAGAGAGAAACTCCAAGAAAGCTAAGGGAACGATCGTCATCATCTGTCTCTGATGACGAGTCAAGCACGACCTCATACCATGGAAGTCCCAATAGGGATGAGAACAGCACTTATGGCATGTCATCAAGTGATTCTTCTCACCCTGTCCTCATGCAGGTTATGATGGCTGGAGCATCCACCGTTGATGAACAAATAAGCCAACTGATAGGAGCAGTCGAGAAGATCACTAAAACAGTGGAGGAGAAAGACATGCATACACTACCAGGATAAGCACTTTAGCCGACGAAATTTTTTCGTCGGCCTGTTCACATTTTTCGTCGGCTATAACCTTAGCCGACGACACGTCGTCGGCTAAGAAGTCGTCGGCTATACTTCGTCGGCTATGCTTATAGCCGACGAAATACAGTCCGTCGTCGGCTATACTCCAACACTTAGCCGACGAATTTTTTATATTATTTCGTCGGCTAAGTTTTGGAGTATAGCCGACGAAATAATATATTTTAATTCGTCGGCTATACTTCAACACTTAGCCGACGAATTTTATATATTATTTCGTCGGCTAAGTGTAACACTTAGCCGACGAAATAATATTAAAAATTCGTCGGCTAAAGTTTAAAAAAATTAAAAAAAAATAGAGAATAGCCGACGAAATTAGCACAGTTTCGTCGGCTATGATATTTTTAGCCGACGAAATATGGCAAATTTCGTCGGCTATTGTCTATTTATTTTTTAATTTTTAAAACTTTAGCCGACGAAATATGGTAAATTTCGTCGGCTATAGTACTTTTTATACTAGAAACCCAAACAAAATTTATACATTACCATCCAAGCAAGCTGCAAATTACAGAAACAATTTCATAACCAACAACAACACACCATCTAAAGTAACATAAATATTTTGCATTAAATTTTCAATTCATAAATTGTTCATAAAACCTAAAAAGTAAATTAATATTTGTTCATAAACCTAAAAAACTAAATAAATAATTGTTCATAAACTTAAAAAACTAAATAAAATCGATATCGTCTAAATCAATATCTGCTCCAGGATGAGGTTGTTGGGGAAGTTGGGGAGGTTGCGGCGGCTGAGGTAAGACAATAGGCGGGGGCATGGGCGGAAGCGGAAGTCCCTGCTGCTGTGCAGCTATAAAATCTTGCATGTACTGGTACATCTGCTGCTGCTGTGTCTGCTGGGCGGCATGGGATGCTATAGTGTACTCCTGTAGAGCGGCAGTATATGCTGCTTGGGCGGCCTCTCTCGCGGCAGTATATGCTGCTC
The DNA here is from genome assembly GCA_951800085.1 of Comarum palustre. Lineage (NCBI taxonomy): Eukaryota > Viridiplantae > Streptophyta > Magnoliopsida > Rosales > Rosaceae > Comarum > Comarum palustre. The sequence goes on along the minus strand of OX637575.1, from coordinate 12,357,958 downwards.
GGGCGGCCTCTCTCTCGGCATTATATGCTGCTTGGGCGGCTTGTTGTTCCCGTAACATCTGAACTTCCGCCTCAAGCTGAGTCGTTCTGCTGCTGGTCGAGGCTCCTTTTTTCTGAAACCCAGGAGTGGTTTTCAGTACCCCCTCGCCCTTCTTTCCCAGGCCCCGACAGTAGAAGTTATTTCCTCGCGGTGGGAAGGCTGTGCCCATGATCCTGGCCCCAACGCTGAGATCCGAACTGTCGATCCGGGACATGGCTTCGGACATGTCCTCCTCTTGCGTGTCAGGCCATGTCTCCCTGACTATAGCAGCCATCACCTCGTCACTAGCCTGCCTCACCCTCGCCTAATTTGATAGGAAAAAAAAATTAATTAACATTTTAAAATATATATATATACATATAATTTACTAAATTTTAAAACGTAAAACGACTTACAATATCCTCCTGGGAGTCGGGATATGCCCTCTCGTACGTATAGACGTACTGGTTGACCTCTGGATGTTCCTGGCCGCCTCCTCCATCAACGATGCGAACGGTCTAGAACCGGCATGATGGTTCCTCATGTTGCGTTGTCCGGTTTTGAGCGTTCACCCGGGAAACAGCCTACAAAGGAATCGAATTAGTAAAATATTTTAAAACGTATTACATATAATTCAATATAATAAATAATTATTTTTAATTACCTGTTTATGTGGGTTGTTGAATTCCGATATCAGAAGCCAACGCCACTCGTACTCCCTGAACTGGAACTCAAGGGGGTGGTGCCGGAACGTTCGTTCCCATGTGTAGTCCAGTGGGTCCGTACTCGTTCTTCCACTCCTTGTACCTGTAATACGCCAAAAAAAATATAAATATTATAAATTAAACATAGTTTTTTTTGTCCTTAACTTTGCAACGTACCTTCCCCCGTGCACAACGTCCGCCCAGGTGTTCCTCAGGTACTCGGGAACGTCAAACCACACCTGCATTTAAACATTTATTACTTTAGACGTTCATAAATCTACAATGTAATAAATAATGTTAAATATGAATTTTGTTATACTTACCGACATGGCGTTGTGGACCATGTCCTTAACCTCCTGTGGGACCTCGCCCCAGTCTGACCACAACATAGGGACTCTATCCCTAATAAGCGCTCCCACGCGGCCAGAGTACATCCTCGTCTTGCCGTCGGATACTACGTTCCCATCCTCGTCAGTATCAATGACGATCCTTCCCGATGTACTCACTGTCTTCTCGAGAGCTTTCCCCGTGACCGGACCTCTCTTCTTCCTTGTCGGCTTGGCTCGACTGTACCTATCATAAATTGATGATTAGTAAATTAATTTTATTATAACATATAACATAACAAATTACTTATATAATCATTACCTGAGGGCGTTGGGGGCGGATGCGACGGACTCCGACTCTGTCGCCGACGATGATACCCTCGCAGAGATTAACTCTGTAGCAAACGGCACGAACAGGTACACCGCTGATGGGGTCACCTGGGGGGGTAGTGGATAAATCGGCGCCCCTGAGTCATCGACTGCAGGTATTGCCGGTATGAAGCGCGGAAGGAAGAGGAGAGGGCGGCGGCATCTGTACCCCGGAAGACCCACCCTCCGATGCACTAGGGCCCGGTGCCGGTGCCCTACGTATGTCAGGCATACGTGGTGCAGACACCTCCGCCTGAGTCGGAGGCCACAGCTGCCTCGAGGAGTGAGGGCCCGCTGGGCTGCCTGGAGGAGCGCGGGGCGCTAGGCTGCCTGGAGGAGCGAGGGGCGTCCTGCTGGCCAGAGGAGCGAAGCGGCGCTAGGCTGCCTGGAGGAGCGAGAGGCGTCCGGCTGGCCGGAAGAGCGAGGGGCGCTAGGCGGCCTGGAGGCGGGAGGGCCATCTGGCTGCCTGGAGGAATGTGTCGGCTCCAGAAGAGACGCCCGTCGGGCCGTCATTGGGCCCTGAAACGAACCTCGAGGGTTGCTAGACGTTCCCTCTGACGATTCACCCCGGCCCTTCGACTCTTGGATCTGCTGAATAATCCTTTCATCCTAAATAAAATAATTAATATTTTGTTAAATTAAAAATGAACAATATACCAAATAAAATAAAAAATGAACAATATACCAAATACACCCAAATACACCCAAATATACTAAATACACCCAAATACATCCAAATATACTAAATACACCCAAATTCAATAAATAAACTAAATACACCCAAATATACTAAATACACCCAAAATACATCCAAATATACTAAATACACCCAAATACACCCAAATACATCCAAATAAACTAAATACACCCAAATTCAATAAATATACTAAATACACCCAAATACACCCAAATATACTAAATACACCAAAATACATCCAAATATACTAAATACACCCAAATACACCCAAATATACTAAATACACCCAAATACATCCAAATATACTAAATACACCCAAATATACTAAATACACCCAAAATACATCCAAATATACTAAATACACCCAAATACACCCAAATATACTAAATACACCCAAATACATCCAAATATACTAAATACACCCAAATACACCCAAATATACTAAATACACCCAAATACATCCAAATATACTAAATACACCCAAATATACTAAATACACCCAAAATACATCCAGATATACTAAATACACCCAAATACACCCAAATATACTAAATACACCCAAATACATCCAAATATACTAAATACACCCAAATACACCCAAATATACTAAATACACCCAAAATACATCCAAATATACTAAATACACCCAAATACACCCAAATACATCCAAATATACTAAATACACCCAAATTCAATAAATATACTAAATACACCCAAATATACTAAATACACCCAAAATACATCCAAATATACTAAATACACCCAAATACACCCAAATATACTAAATATACCCAAATACATCCAAATATACTAAATACACCCAAATATACTAAATACACCCAAAATACATCCAAATATACTAAATACACCCAAATACACCCAAATATACTAAATACACCCAAATACATCCAAATATACTAAATACACCCAAATACACCCAAATACATCCAAATATACTAAATACACCCAAATACACCCAAATATACTAAATACACCCAAAATACATCCAAATATACTAAATACACCCAAATACACCCAAATTCACCCAAATACAACCAAATATACACCCAAATTCAATAAATACACCCAATATAATTCAACATTATCACAACATAATACAATTCAACATTATCACAATATAATTCAACACAATTCAATATAATGCAATATATTGAAAAAACAACCCAAATTTGTTCTATAATACAATATAAACATGAAATTGCATACCTAATTGGTTTGGGAGATGAGGGAGGCGGAGTGGAGGCCGGAAACCGTCGAAAATGGCGAAAGAAAATCGAGAGGAGAGGGAGAAACCGTCCGGCCGAGTTTGAGAAAATGGAGAAAGTGGGCTTCTGTTTCGCTGCAATCGAATATATAGTAAGAACTATAGCCGACGAAATAAAAAATTCGTCGGCTATAGTTGGACTTTAGCCGACGACAAAACCCTAATTTCGTCGGCTAAAGTCCAACTATAGCCGACGAAATTTTTTAAGTAATTTCGTCGGCTATAGTTGGACTATAGCCGACGAAATTACTGTGACTGTTAGTAATTTCGTCGGCTAAAGTATATTTTATTCATATTCCGTAAGTTCATGCACAATTTATTTGTTTTATCTTGTGAAACGGAAGACCGACCGTCAGATATCATCATTATGTTGAAACATGTGTGAGGGTAAAATTTCAGCATCATCGGACACACGGTCGGGCTCGATCCGCACGGTCAATCCCGTTGGTCAAACCCCTAAACACAAACAAACGGTGATTTGGCCACCTAAAATACGTATTCTGTCCGGACCGTCAACTACAAATAGTTTCATATCGAGGAGACGCAGCTAGTGGTATAAAATTTATAAGAAAAATAACCGTCGGAGATAGGGCGTCCTCTATGGCGAACGAATAGAAAAAATGCAATGACCGCAAGTATTGGCACCGAAACTTATCGGAATTACGTGAAATTTCAACCGTAGACATATTTCATCGTTCCGGTCATATCTTATCTCACGACTTTTTTTTGTTTGAAGCATCTACGTATAGTTTGTTTTTAAAACGGAACATTTACTTAACACTTGGTCAATTAGTTATACAACATTAGTAGGCATACTTTGATTGTGACAATCCATCTTGTGAAACGGAAAACCGACCGTCAGATATCATCATTATGTTGAAACATGTGTGAGGGTAAAATTTCAGCATCATCGGACACACGGTCGGGCTCGATCCGCACGGTCAATCCCGTTGGTCAAACCCCTAAACACAAACAAACGGTGATTTGGCCACCTAAAATACGTATTCTGTCCGGACCGTCAACTACAAATAGTTTCATATCGAGGAGACGCAGCTAGCGGTATAAAATTATTATTTTATTCATTTAACTTTAGCCGACGAAATACTAGGGTATTCGTCGGCTATACTTTAGGGTTTAGGGGTTAGGGTTTAGGGTTTAGCCGACGAAATATTAGGGTATTCGTCGGCTAAGATACTTTTAGCCGACGAAATATAACATGTTTCGTCGGCTAAAAGTATCTTAGCCGACGAAACATGTTATATTTCGTCGGCTAAAAGTATCTTAGCCGACGAAACATGTTATATTTCGTCGGCTAAAACTGTCAAATAGATAAAAAAAACAGTTGGTTTAACCGTACCCATAACAATTTCCTGCATATATAACCAACATTAAGATACATTATGAATTGTAGAGCTTGTACCATATGAAACACATCAAATTGTAGTACAAATTCAAATAACTAAGAAGGCTCGTAATCAGAATCATCCGATGAGTCTTCTTCGGTGTCAGAATTAATTTCCGGTAATCTATGCATTTCTACATCACAAGAGTCGTCGTCTGTTTCTTGATTTGGATCCACATCAATAAGGCGAGCGTCTAAATCACGAATTCGAACCGAACGACCCGGTTTAAAATTATTAAGGCGAATTGTAGAGGAGTCAGGAATATCTATTGCACTGTGTTCTTGATATGCAACATTTTCTTCCTCGTCTTCGGCCTCTCCAAGTGTAGCCGCCCGGTAAATGTTTCGAGGGTGCACAAGATTGACTACTTTCCACGCGTCACCCTTAACAAGGTCATCAAGATAAAACACTTGTTTCACCGATGTCGCAAAAACAAAGGGGTCATCTTCGTAACAGCTTGTGCCAGTGTTCACCGATAAAATCCCGTACTGATCAATCTTCATGCTCTGCGAGCTTCTAGTATCAAACCATCTACACTTGAACAGGTGCACGGTCATGCCTTGCCCATAAACGAGTTCCACCACTGAATCAAGAACACCATAATAATCAACTCCATTCCGGCCACCATGCGCCATAACCCCAGAATTCTGTGTTCTTCGTCTGTTGTCTCTCATTTCACATATAAATTGCACGCCATTGACCTTGCACATCGGGTAAACTCTTGACATTATCGGCTTCATAGCTAGAAGTCTTAGTTCGTGAGACCAATTTGGGTGACCATCAAATTGAATATGGTTCATCTGCAACCAAAGATTCAATGTATTATAAATATGAATAATTATGCAATCAAGGAGACTTGCAACATACAAAATTGAAGAATTACATACCCAATCGCCAAAATAGTTCGCGAACTCCTTGTTGTGGTAGTCGAGATCACCTTGAATGTCTGGACAGTGTAGATGGATGTCTTTCCAGTATTCAACTTCTTGACAGTTAATCAATACCCACCAATGGGCTATGACGAGCTCATGGGGTTGCAACTTGTAGGACTCTGGTAAAATTCCATAAACTTCAACATCATTTGAGACTATGGAAAGGCTAAACTTCGGTTCATCAACCGGCATGGTTTGTGGAGTTTCCTTCAATGCTCCTAGATACAACTTCATGTAGGTGACGCACTCGTGCGCAATATATGCTTCTGCTATACATCCTTCAGGCGCGGATTTGTTAGCCACATAAGCTTTGTAGTCTCCAAGTTGTCTGTAAATAAATAAATTTGTTGTCATATGTTACGATTATACAATGAACATGTACAATAAAAACATTAGGTGTCAAAAACATACCTTTCCATAGGATACATCCAAGTATAGTGTACTGGACCGGTAAGCAACAATTGCTCGGGAAGATGGATCATCAGGTGCGGCATGATGTCAAAAAAATTTGGAGGAAATATTCTCTCAAATTTACACATGATATAAATAATGTCCTGTTGCATTTCCCGGAGATCAGATTTTGTCACTTCCCTTGTGCATAACTTCTGGAAGAATCTTGACAACGCTACTAACGGCTCCACCACCTGACGGGGAAGGAAGGGTCGAATGAAAATAGGGAAGAGACGTTGTAGCAGAATATGACAGTCATGACTCTTTAACCCGTACATTTTATTGTCCCGAATGTTTACACACCGGGCTATATTTCCTGCGTAGCCTGAAGGATACTTCACAGAACTCAACCACCTGAAAATTACGTTCTTCTGTTCAGGCTTCACGGTGTACGGAGCTTGAGGCATTTTTTTCTTCCCTTCTTTCAACCACAAATGTCTTCGTATCTCCATTTTTTTAAGATCAATGCGTGCCTTCGGACCGTCTTTCGTCTTTCCCTCCAAGTTCAGCACGGTTCCCACCACACTGTCACACACATTCTTTTCTATGTGCATCACATCTAGGTAGTGCCTGATCAACAACTTACTCCAGTATGGGAGTTCCCAGAATATGCTCTTATGTGTCCAAAATTTATACCTGTCGGGTCTGTCAGGTATTGCCGCCACTATATTGGGATGATTGCTGAGCTGCCCAAAATCATACTCATTAAGCACTGCTAAAATTTCTTCCCCTGTCCATCTTCTAGGAGGCACACCAAGTTCTACAGTCCCATCAAATGCCTTGTCATCGAACCGCCATTCGTGATCATACGGAAGGAGAGTACGGTGACCCAATCTACATATCTTGTTGCAATGACTATTGCTCCCCTCATCGCTTAGGCACTCTGGACAAGCCTTGTATCCCCTAACAACGTTGCCCGACAACATCCCACGAGCAGGAAAATCACTAATGGTACCAACAACCATAGCATGCATCTGGAACATCTCGTGCATGAACTTATCATAAGTGGGATGACCAACGTCCCAAAAAAACTTAAGCTCTTCAATCAAGGGTCTCAAATACACATCGAGACACTTCCCTGGATAACCGGGTCCCGGAATCAACAAACTCAACATATTGTATTCCTTCTTCATGCACATCCATGGAGGAAGATTGTATGGTACCAAAATCACCGGCCATACACTGTATTGAAGACTCATGTTGCCAAAAGGATTGAACCCGTCGGATGAGAGCCCGAGCCTCACATTTCGGACCTCAGACGCAAAATGAGGAAACTCCCTGTCTATATGCTTCCAGGCCTCCCCGTCAGCAGGGTGTATAAGGGTATCTTCGCCTTGCAATTCCCTATCAGCGTGCCATCTCATAGATTTGGCCGTGTGTGATGACATGTACAACCGTTCCAGCCTATCCCTCAACGGGAAATACCGAAGTACCTTCATAGGTTTCCTATTGCCTGCAGGAGTCAACTTATACCTGTCACTCTGACATACTGGACATGTGTCAAGGTCACCAAGGTCATTCCCTTCTGGATCTTTACCCCAGAAGAGAACACAATCATATCTGCATGCATGGATCTTGATGTAGGAAAGCCCAAGATCTTTCAGTATACATCGGACCTTATGATGAGTGGTAGGAAGACGATGACCGTGGGGCAGCATCGAAGCAGTGTACTGTAGATACTCATCAACAGCCTTCACAGTCGATTTTGTCTCAACTTTAATCTTCATAACGTCCATCACACTTTCAAGAACCGTTTTCTGACAACCGGGGTACACAGGGGTCTGTTGGAAAGCAAGTAGTTTGTTGTACCTGTCAATACCAGCAGTGTTGACAACTCTAGGGAAGGGCTGCACCGGGTCAGACATATACGGTCCTTCAGAGCATACACCCCTCTCATAAGGAAACATATCGTTGATGAAGGCCGTTGTTGGATCGTTGGATGTACTGCCCGTCTCAGAAAACTGCCCATGATCATGCGGACCCCTTGATGATGTTTCACCGTGATATATCCAACATGTGTACTTCTCCCAAAACCCATTACTTTGAAGGTGCTGCCAAACCTTGTCAATTGGAAATTGATACATATCGCTGCGACACTGACATTTAGTGCACGGACAATAGAAAATTGTATTCCCTTTAGCATTATTGATCACATATTCAATAAAACTAACAACTCCTTTAGCATATCTTTTGTCCCATTTTGGAAGCGAAATCCAACTCTTATCCATATCCTGAGAAAATAACATAATATATATGTATAAACGCTAATTAATTAAATTTACGAATCATTCAATTTATATTATATCTGAGTTAACGTACAATTAATATATATAATAATTACTAATTAATATAATCAAATTAATATACATATATATATATCAACAACTTCATATATATTATCAAACCCAAATCGATCAACTCAATCACACTCAAAACACAATATAATCAACTCTAATTAAAACACAATATAATCAACTCTAATTAAAACTCAAAATCAATGTGCATAACGAAAATAAAACTCTTAAATCAACTCAAAAACAAGATATATACATATACGTACCTATATATAGCGCCACAAACTAATTTCCGACAGATTTCGACAACACCCAACAATTTCGCCAACCCCAAAATTTTTTCTCCCGTTTTTTCTTTCAAATCAGCTACTGTCTAGATCTGGAAATATAAAGAATTTTAGCCGACGAAATTATATATATCGTCGGCCAAAGTTTTAAAATTTCGTCGGCTATAGTTCACAGACTATAGCCGACGAAAAAAACTACTTTAGCCGACGAAATGTTGTTTCGTCGGCTAAAGTGGACTTTTAGCCGACGAAAATTTCACTTAGGCGACGAAAGTTTTTTTCGTCAGCTAAAAGTCCACTTTAGCCGACGAAAATTTCACTTAGCCGACGAAACTATTTTTCGTCGGCTAAAATGGACTTTAGCCGACGAAAAAAAATTTCGTCGGCCTGCTAATTTTTTTTTCGTCGGCTATGATACTTATTCTGGTAGTGATATTGCTAACCTTTTGAGTAGACTTCAAGAGCAAGACGAAGAAAATTCCTCCAAAAGAGTGCAAAAGGAGAAGAAAGATCCATGTCCCTCTAACAATTACAGGACTTCATCACCAACTCCATCTGAGCCCAATATGGAGGTTCTTCTTGTGATTCTCTCACCTACTCCAAACCCTACACCAAAAGGAACAACATCCTAAGGATACCGTTCGGATACCAACCACCAAAGTTCAAACAATTTAAGGGGAAGGGCAATCCGAAGCAGCATTTGGCTCATTTTGTTGAGACTTGCAACAATGCCGGGACAAAAGGCGACCACCTTGCCAAGCAATTCGTTCGCTCTCTGAAAGGCAACGCCTTCGAGTGGTACACTGATTTAGAACCCGAGTCTATCGACAGTTGGACCAGATGGAACACGATTTTCTTAATCGTTTCTGTAGTACAAGGCGTACTGTGAGCATGATGGAACTTACAAACATGAAGCAATGGAGAGATGAGCCGGCAGTTGACTTCATCAATAGGTGGTGCTCACTTAGTCTTGATTGTAAGGATCGCTTGTCTGAAGTGTCTACGGTTGAGATGTGTATTCAAGGCATGCACTTTGATTTGCTATACATCCTGCAAGGAATCAAGCCTCGAACATTTGAAGAGTTGGCTATGCAAGCGCAAGACATGGAGCTGAGCCTAGCTAGTCATAAAGGTAAGGAGTTTGTTATAGATCAACGAAAAGATAAGGTATTTGGAGGCAAAATTGACAAGGCGGTGAAACGACAAACGAAGGAGGTGATGACCGTGAATGTTGCTCCAGTTCGAATCACTACACGAGACAAGAAAGAAGTTAGGAAAGAAGAGCCAACTCAAGGCTACGAGAGGAGGAAGCCGTCATTGAAAGAGTTGGAGCGAAAGACTTACCCGTTCCCAGATTCTGATGTAGCAGGTATGTTGGAAGATTTGCTCGAAAATAAAGTGATAGAACTTCCAGAGTGCAAATGTCCAGAAGAGATGAATCGAGTCAACGACCTGAAGTATTGCAAGTATCATCGCATTATCAGCCACCCGATTGAGAAATGCTTTGTTCTAAAAGATTTGATAATGAACCTCTCCAGGCAAGAGAGAATTGAGCTAGATGTTGATGAAGTTGCTCAGGTCAATTGCACCACCATATCATTTGGGTTGTTTGAACCATTTGAGGCACTGTCTACGCCAAGGAAAGCGCCATTCTATTTCACAAAGGAGCCTTGCAAGGGAAACGAGTTGAAGGAGGTCAAGCTAGTCCAAGACGCAAACCCAATTCTCAAGGCTACACATGAAGTCGACTCATGCGGCGATGATGAAGGATGGATACTGGCGACCAGGAGAAAGTCACGCAAGAATATGTTGTCAAGTCCACCAGTAATTCGGCTAAACCATGAAGAGCCACATGAGATTCGTCAATGGCTCGTCAATGGCTTGTGAGGAATGAGGCGAAGGGTGTGAAATGGATCACTCCTTGTGCGCACAAGCCTCTCAATCAAAACCTATCGACCAAGTTCATGTCTAAGGCGTGAACGAGTATGAGAGTGAGTTCGTTGGCGACAAGTTATGAAAAAGGTGCCCATGATTCTAAGAAGGTTAAAACAAATGCGGTCAAAATGAATCAAGGGTTAAAAGAAAACGAGGTGTTGAAGCAGTTGGAAGACTTACCTCTAAAACTTAGCCTCTCTGACTTGTTGTAGCTCCCCAAGTTGGCGAGATGTGCATTGTCACAGTTGTTACTTGATGTGGGCAAACATACCACAGACATCAAAGAATGCGCGACATGTGTTGCGTGTTGCGATGCCATTCACTTCACAGATGAAGATTTACAGTTGGGCTCTAAGCCAAACAATAGACCTCTTTTTGTAACAATGTATATACGAGAACAAAAGTTGAACCGCATGCTTATAGATGGAGGGTCTGCGGTAAACATTTTGCCAAAATTGACAATGTCCAAGCTAGGTATCAATGTCAATGAGTTGTCTAAAAGTCGTCTCATGATCCAAGGTTTCAACCAAGGAGAACAAAGAGCAATAGGAATGATTCGGCAAGACATGGTTATTGGTGAATTAAAGTCCAACACTTTGTTCCATGTAATTGACGCGAAGACTTCGTACAACCTATTGTTGGGATGACCATGGATTCACGAAAATGGAGTTGTGCCTTCGACACTACATCAATGCTTCAAATTTTATCGCGGAAGTATGAAAACAGAAGTAGGTGATTCCAAGTCATTCACTGAAGCAGAGTTATACTTTGACGATGCTAAGTTTTATGCAGATGAGGAGTCGATAGTACAAGTCATTCCGGTCGAAGTACCCACTACAGGAAAATCCATAGAAATAAAGAAGAAGGAATTTGACACACAAAGCGAGAGAAATGAAGAATCGCATAAGTCTACATTCGAAGCTATAGTATCAAATATAAAAGAGAAATCCAATCTCAGTTCTTCGTTATTTGCCACAGTCAAAGCGCAAGAAGGGAGAATCCCTATTTGTGGGAGCAAGGAAACAAGAAAGCCCTCGAAAATTGGGAGAAGATAACATAAAAGTGTTGAAAGAAGCGTCGATACTACCATTGACGAAATTGAATGATCAAACTCCTATCAAGCAACCATTGAAGGGGTTTGTCAAACTAGTTCAAGGGAAGATAGAGCATGGGTCTTTACCTGAGAAAAGGATGAATGAAGGGTTCGACCCTAATGCTTACAAATTGTTAGCAAAGGCTGGGTTCAATTTCAGTTCATCAGGCGAAGGAAGTGACCAAGTTGTTGGCGAGAAAGCACATGAGCTTAATGAATCTCAAAAGAAATTAAGAGAGCGAGGAAGTGTTGTTGATTCGGCTAGAGCAGGTCTTGGATTTGTCACATGTAAGCCAATCAAGATCTCGGGTAGAAGAAAAGCTACTCAAGCAAGCACACAATATATCAGCATTGAGGAAGCGGAAGATGAAGAGCCACAAGCTCAATATGTGTCTCGTACTTCACCATTCGATCGCATATGTCCAAGTTCCCAAAGTGCAGCCTCTGAATCAACAGACAGGGTTTCGGTATTCAAACGTGTTGATAGGCCAACAAGTCAGAGCTCGGTCTTCAATCGCCTTGATGTCTCACCTAGTCAAACTTCTGTGTTTGAAAGGTTGTCGTCATGCAATAAAGAAAGCAAACAAGCGAAGCCAACCTCTTGAAAATCTGCACTTGAAAGGATCCAAGTGCCTAAAGAACAACGAAGGGGCAAAAGAAAAGAAATACGAAGTCTCATTCCCTTACGAATGAAAAGGCGTTGTGTGTTGGAGATGAATTCGGCTGACCAACTCAAGGTGAAGCAGCACACCATCATACGCACTGGTCGAAACACAAGAGATGATCCTACTAGCAATGACGAAAGTGACATGGTTAAGTCTGTCTATCATATCACGGTAGCGGAAGCCGACGCTTATGAAGAGGCTGATCAAGCGAATCCCCATGACCTTGTATAACTCGGGGCGACTCATTTGGTGGACTACTACGTGGGGGCAACATCCGGGTATGAGGCACATCATGGGGAACTAATTTTTGATGAGATGGCGTGGTACGAGTGGCGTTCTTATCTTCCCTCGCTTTCATGGGCTTATGTTGCATCATCTCCTTTGCTGCAGTTTCCTTTAGCGAAGTGCGGTTGACATTCTTCTCCTTCGTTGCATTCTCCCTTGGCGCGGTGCGAGTTGTGTTTTGGTCTTCGCTCTCATAGGCTTATGTTGGGCCTCTCCCTTTATCGTAACCTCTTTCGGCATAGCGCGGGTGGTGAGCTTATCTTCTTTCACTTTCATGGGCTCATGATGCGCCTTCCCCTTTGTTGTAGTCTCCACTGGCATGGAACAATACACCTTAGACCACCATTCAACATAGTCACGGGTCACCATGTGCTCCATGATAGTGTTCTCAAGCGGTAAAGTCATCGTGCTTCGTGTCCTATGCCTTGTGAAGCTTTCCCAATGCCAATACATCAAGGGTAATGCGTCCACACGACCGTCATTGTTCTTCTTAAGACTAGTTGGAATGTCTTAAACATAACCGAACTGTCGACTGAATCGATGGGGTCTATAGGGTTAAACGACACGTCATCTATCCAATATAAGAGAGAGGAACCCTGATCGAAGACAAACAAGATATGTGTAGTCTGCATGTGTAATGTCCCCATTATCATACTTTACCTTGCGCTCTGAAGGGGTCTTGGCTAACATGTGCATCTGCACATTGTCGCATGCAGTGAATAAGGAACGAGCTTGTGTATCATCGAAATGTTTTGCTGAAGATGCCCTTGAAAAATGAACCATGCCAGGCGCAAATTCATCACGAAGAGAAGCGAAGGAATGTGTGTCAAAATAGGTTGCCAGCCATGCATACACATAGTGAAAAGGTAACGTGGGTGAGCAATTCCCAGGGTCTTTGGATGCAAAAATTTCATTCAAGCGTTGGTAAATGATAGCCAACACAGGTACCGCTAGACAAAATGAGTGTCCCTGAGACATCTGACTTGCGACACAAAAAACACCAGGACGGATCAAACCTGTGTCATCCTTAGGAAAGACGAATAAGCACAACCAGCACGCGTAAAAAGCAGCCAAGTAGGTGGTCTCTATATCCGCATCGCCGACCCCTAAGTCATGAAAAGGCATAAATTCCTCTTTAGTTCATTCTTGAACCTCAGGAATTTCACCCGATGGATTGAATGTATGTTGAGGAGCATAGTTCCGGCCATTTTTGGGAGGTGACTTCTAGTATCTTTGGATTCCTTTGTACCAAAACGTGATCCACGATGCAATCTTCACCTTCTGCCCTTTACTATCTTTGCAAAGCTTGTGGTATGCAAGGAATAGGTGACGACAAGTTACGGGAATGACCGGCTCACCATTTTAGAACGTTGCTAAAAATTCCTCAACCGATAGAACTGCCTCATCATAAAATCGTCCAATGACAGGTAAACCCCCGAGCCGTTCTAAGTCCCGGAGATAGATAGACATTTTCGCCACGAGATGTATGGAGAGTATTGGTGCTCGGGCACCAATACTCGCAGAAGGCCCGTACCACAGACGCTACACGATCATAGCTGAAAAGCGATGCAAAGACTGCCCAATAGAGACCGGTTTTGCAGATGAACGCTTCGTATCATCCCAAGATGTCTTCTAACCATTCCTAATAACAGTCTGTGTGGGAGAAATCTCCATTGGCATGAAACCCACTCCATCACACGGATCTTTTGGACACACGATCGCTAAGAAGCACAAATAGTGTCTGGGGGAATGTTGATCATGATGGGCAGACTTCAACATCCATACGTCTACGCTTCGTTTCTCCTTGGTTGGTGGAAATGTAGCCAGTCGGCGGTTGAAGCTGTCCTGCCACTAGAGAAGGAAATTTGATCGTTGAGGATCGTATTACAAGAAGGTCTCACAAACGAAGAAAACATTAAGCTACGACTTCAAGAGCTGGAAGCTCTAGATGAGAAGAGGCTTGATGCGCAACAACATTTGGAGTGCTACCAAGCTCGAATGTCGCGTTCCTTCAACAAAGTGTCCGACCTCGATCCTTCCAAGTTGGTGAACTAGTCCTTGTTGTGCGCAGATCTATCATCATGTCGCACAAGACTGGTCTGAAATTCAAATCAAAGTGGGATAGACCTTATGTTGTTAGTGAGGTCTACACCAATGGTGCCTACAAGATTGTGGCTCAAGACGGCTTGCGAATTGGTCTGATCACTGACATTAGTACCTCAGCTCTGCTGATAACAAGTTGATCTAGCAGATTGGGTCTTGGGGGCAAATCACTAGAGCATGTGACCTACAGATTGACACGAAGAGAGTTGAGTCGATATTGAAGGGAGATCAATCAAATTAAACAAAGTTAACACCAGATGCCTTAAGATGCAGTTGCGTCAAGAACTAGGATCTAGGAGGCACTATTGGTGATTGCAGCCGCGTCAACAAAGCCGATTGCGTTCTAAAATAAACCAACATCAAAGGAATTAGGACAACAGTGATATATAACTCAATGAACATAGTGAACAGGCAGAAGGACAAGAAAGGTGCCGCTCAGATAGGAGGCGACAGCTGAATGATTTGGAATGACGGAAGTTGGAAATCGAGAACTCTAATTTATATTGGGTAGTAGGGTTTACTGCACAAGTAACTTCCTGATTGAGACTAAAAAATTATGGAGGGAATAAGAAATTTCTCGCCACATGGCATCAAATTATTTGGTGATTAAGTCATTAATTGGGGAAATATTACAAATAATCAATCAAAGTGGGAATATATCAAAAGTTTATTTCCATTCGGAGCCTTAAAGTCTTACCGAATCAAGTCAAATATTTGAGGATCCTTACAAATTTAAGGAATCTCTACAAGTTAGGATATCTTGTAGATTTAAGGAATCCCTACGAATATAGAGAATCCTTGAAAATTTAGGAGTCCTTACAAACTTAGGAATTCTGATAAACTTAAATTCCAACCCAAATTCGTCCATATCAAAAGCATTGAGACGGTGGCATGACTACGACACACCTTGAAGTGGAGGCATTTTGTAGACACATAAAAATTCAACAAAAATGAAATCGTTGAATTGTCAAACCACATGTGGGCCCAATAAATCTTATATGTGACACGTGAGTCAGCAAAGTCAAATAGACTCCATAAACGACACATGGCGACATGTGATTGGTCGATCAACAATAGATTTGTCAAATCCTGACCAAAAACAAATATTAAATGTCAATCGATAATCATACATCAATCGAGTTAAATTGATTATTGAAAAGGAAGTTAGACATTTAATCAAGTTGACATAATACCTTCTCGGTCGTAATAGAGTCAATCAATAAATACTGATTGATTTAATTATGTAAATAATTGTAATTAGACCAATCAATCGAAATTGATTAATTTAATTACGTCGTTAAGAAAATACGATTAAATGGTGTATGCAAAACATTCCTTACACATAGGAACATTCACACTATAAATACACCTTCTCATATCAAGAGGAAGACTTCCGACCAGAGAGAGAAAATTGTTCCCGAGAGCTCAGAAGTCTCAAAACTCTTCCGAAGAACAACCAAGCTCCTAAATAGCCTGTTCTTCACCAAATCCAAACACTCGTCACGTGATCAATTTTCGTGACTACTTTTCCACCTCAAAAACAAGTGTGTTGTCACCCTTGAGTCAAATCTAAATTCAGAGATAGAATTAGAGGAGTTCACAAAGATTTGTAACCCGCAAATTCATTAATAAAATTATATTATTTTGTACACGTGTTATTTTGTTATTTGCGCAGATAAATCCGTGTTCACAGATGGTAAGGTAATTTTGAAGGATACAACGAAAACCTTATCTTTTGATGATCGACCATGATCAAAAACCCACAAGCAGAATCAATAGTAGTGTTTTAGAGGTGACGGCAGTAAGAAAACTTTCTAGGGTTTTTCCATTTTTGTCTATAAAGTTTAGCGAAAGAAACGTGTTGATAACATGGAAAACTAAAATTAGAAGTAGTCTACTAATTCTTATAGAAACTCCTCTTTATATAGAGATGATATTACAAAAAAACCTATAATGTACATAATAACAATAAAATCAGATTGATAACTAATTAAGCAATTACACTAATTGATTACTTAATTGCCCGATTTACTCCCGTCTATTACGTCTTTGACGAAAACACAGATAAATGTGTTTTTCCTTCAACAAATATGTCTAAATATGTCAATATAGTAATGAAAATGAAAAGAACAAATGAAAGAACAACAACTCGGTATAAAAAAGGAACTTTTGGTACAAGCTTTCACGTCTCTATATGAAAAAAAAACAAAAAACAAAGGTAAAAATAGTGTTTAATTGCAAAAGAAAAATAAAAACAAAAAATAATTGAATAACACCCAATACGGGTTAAAAGAAATCACGGAAGAAAAAAGGTAAAATATGGGTCAAAAAGAAACTTGGGAAAAAGGTTAAAAAATTGGATGTCGCCTTGATTTGAGGAAATTTTACAAATGGTGCCCCAACTAGAGTTCATTCATCATTTTGGTGTCTCAATTTTTAAAACTATAACAATGGTGCCTCAACAATGACAATTGACGTAACATTGATACCCTCCATCAAAACCCATGTTAAACTATATATTTTTCAATGGCAAACTTGTCTTTTCAGCCAATGATCACTCCATAAGCCCATCATTTTATGTTAGTCGTCATTATACTTAGTTATTTGCAAATATGCAATAGCTTTTTCGCTTCAAATCTATCAACAGAGAAAAAGAGACTAAATTCAGAAGAACAAGGGGCACCCGCTTTCTCTGTTTCTTATATATATAGAAACAATGTTAAGTGTAGTTTTGTATGTTCTGAACTTCTAATAATTGAAAACAATCACCATTATCTCATGAGATTATCTGAATACATACCGTATGAGGTTGTTCGATTGTTTTAGATTGTAATCAAGTCAATCAATCATAATGTATTACTTCTGATTCAATTTATGTGAAAGTCTTTGTGATCATCATATGTCTCACTAAATTATCAGATTGACTTTTCTCAGTTTAGCATGTTCTATTCTGGTGAATGCCTATTAAGACTAAGAATATCTTATCAAAGATAATGTTAAGCGGTTTATCTTGCTTGATGTCAATTGGCAAGGACAATGGTGATTGACAAAAATATATATAATGCAAGAATAGAATATTTACTAGAACAGAAAATGTTTCCAGGTAGGTCTTTGACAAAAAAGACGAGTTTGACCTTAAAAAATATATAGTTTAACAGGATTTTGATGGAGGGATCAACGTTGCATCGATTGTCATTATTGAGGTACCATTGTTATAGTTTTAAAAATTAAGACACTAAAATGAATGAAGTCTAGTTAGGATACCATTTGTAAGATTTCCTCCCTTGATTTGAAACTGAGATCAAAAGTTCAAAACTAGGCCTCTGACTTGGATTGCCGCTGGACCAACGTAGTATACTATGATATACCAAGAAAACATTTATATACAATTGTTAAGTCATACAGAAGCACAAAAAATGAACATCAGATACTAGTGGCCTTAGGCGGCTGCCTCAACTCGCACCCCTTACCGCCGGTCCATATATATATATATATATATATATATATATATATATATATATATATGGACCGGCGGTAAGGGGTGCGAGTTGAGGCAGCCGCCTATATATATATATATATATATATATATATATACAGTCCGGATCAGGAGCGGAGGTCCATTTCTAAGCTTAGGAACGGATTTCATCATTTGAATCACTTTCCGATCGAATTTCCTTAAACTTTCTTCTAGACATATCTATATCATCTTGTGCAGATCATCTTTACAAAATTTCAGCCAATTTGGTGATCATAAAGGCCTTCAAACTTGTGTTACAAAACTGACGGACAGAATTCTGTCGAGTTTGTCAATCTTTTTTGTAACATAAGTTTGAAGGTCTTCCTGATCACCAAATTGGCTGAAATTTTGCAAAGATGATCTACACAAGATGATATAGATATGTCTAGAAGGAAGTTTGAGGAAATTCGATCGGGAAGTGGGTCAAAATGATGAAATCCGTTCCTAAGCTTATGAACGGACCTCCGCTCCTGATCTGTGTGTGTGTATATATATATATATATATATATATATATATATATCCAAATGAAAGAGATACTAAAATGTGTGCTAAAAATGCACTTGAGTTTCACTGTGATCCTAAACAAAAATTTTATACACAAATATAGAGCGCATAGTTATTTAACTAGAGTCGGTGGACCGTGGTCTGGTTAGTTAAGATGTTAACTAATAACTTTGAGGTCATGAGTTCAAATCTCATTGACATATGTAGGGTGTGTGAGTTTATTAATAAAAAGTTTTTTTTTTAAAAAAAAAAGTTATTTAACTAGAACATTATACTGCAATTAATTAGAATAGTAATTGACGAATGGTAAAACAAAAACATTGTTATGCAATTATTCTGTGATTTTTTTGTTACATAGGGGCATTAAGGCCCAGGAAATAGATTATGCTGTGATTATTTACGTATACGCTTTGCGCGCATTCTCGAATTTTCCCCTAAAAGAGGCAGAATATATTGATCTGTTAAAAGGTAAATCTCATTGAGAGAGCGTGAAGTTTATATTCCAACTCCTTTATCCCTAATGGGATACACCAGAAGGAAGGAAGAAATACCAACAAAGACCGGCCACCAGTAAAGTTAGATTCTTTATCAAATTACCCAGTTATTTTTTAGGGAAAAATTTGAGACCGAGAAGGAAAGTGAAGTCAAAAGTTTGTAATTGATAGATTAAGTGGAATTTTACGAGAAATTTTTTTAATGTCGTCGTAGCACCACGTGACAATATTTAATGGTGCTACATTTCAATCAGATTTAGACATATGAATTTATTACGATTCAAATATAAATTAATATTTTTTTTTATCTTTGATGAAATAACATTTAAAAGTATTTATTAGGGTCTAGGATTTAAAATTTATGGTATCAGGTATATGGTATAAGGTATAATGTTTAGGGTATAGGCTAGGGTTTATGACATAGAGTTTAGTATTTTAAAAAATAATAAAAAAAATCCAAAATGGTCCTTAACAAAATTGCTAAAATCCACATGTCTAAATTAATCCACATATCTAAATTTAATTGTAATAAATCACTATGTCTAGATCTGATTGAAATGTAACATCACTAGGCATTGTCATATAGTGTTATGGTAGCACTCAAAAATTTCTCAAATTTTACCCACAAAAGTGAAGCTGATTGTTCCTATCCAAGGATATATTTTTCACTTTGTTTTTTTTAAACAAAGTGAAGCATATATATATATATATATAAGGATAGGAATCGGTGGTGCAATAAATTTACAAAAGCCTAATTACTTTATAGATGGAATCGAGTAATTTTGAGGTTCCACGGCTTAAAGTCCTGGGTTTGGCGTTCTTTTAATTTATTTTATAATTTTACCTGAAATTTTGCTTTTCGTATTAAGTTTGTAGCCTATTTTAAAACGATTAAATGCTTTAATGATTAAGTATATTCTATGTTTTTCGGTGATCTTATATCACAAACTTTTAACTTATCCATAGGTGAATGGAGAATGTGTAATGCCATTTTTATTATTCAAAAAAAATTGCTCATACAGTCGTACTCACATAGTTTCTGGAACATTATATTGGAAGACGATGTATCTGGTCTCATGTTTATCTTAAAGCATACAAAGAATCATTTTATCTCATTTAATTAAAACATTAGCTTGAACAGATCATGATCATAAAGATGCTAATTGAGCACAAAAGGTTTTTTTATTTTCTTTTAATTTTATTTTACGGTGGAAGTCCAAGATCTATTGAAAAAGCGAAGCTTTACAAACAAAATTGCAAAACCCATAAACTGAGCAAAAAACAAAGAAAACAAGGTAAACATAACTACATACAACTAGTGTTGGATGCGTGCGTATGCTGCTACTGGCTTTATTATAAGAAATTATGATGGTAATCCTGTTGTGGCTGGTGCTTGGTGTTTATACTTTTCAAATGTTCCTGCTAGCTGGTCTTTAAAGATGAATTGAGATTCAATCACAAGAATCTGCTAGTTGAAGGGGACTCCTATCTGGTGATTAGTTGTCTTTAAAATCCCACCAACTTTTTTTGGAGAATCAAGCCAATTATTTGTGATATCTTGCACTTTGCTTAGTGGTGTCGAAGTGAAGCATTTGAATTGGGAGCAGAAGCGACTCTACAACTTGGAGATGAGCTTCTGGGTTTGAGTTTTAACAAGAAGAGGATCTGGGCCTCCTGTTTGGCGGATTAAAGGTGGCCTTACACGACAAGATTGGATGAGGAGAAGTTACTGAATGTTGGAATAATGTTACGATCTATGGTTGAACGTGGGATGAATTCGATCGTGTGGATATTTCGAGGTAGCGCTCGAGAAATATTCTGAGTAATGATTGAGGAGATCACATTAAGTACTGTGAGTAAACTTTTGATTTGAATGTCAGGCATGCACTAACGTTTAATTATTAAGCAACATGAATTTCTTCATTATATTGAGCCGGTGGCCTGAGAATTTGGGTTGCTCCTTTCTCGTAAGCTCCTTTATTTAGATCGGCTGAAATTTGAGTTATATTTATTTTATCGATAAATCCTTGATTATAACCACTTTTATGAAGATGGTCGGGTAACCATACTTGATGCATGTTTTATTAACAAGAAAGAGTCTTATATGAACTTTCAGATTTTGTTTTATTTTCTTCACTATGAAGGGTCGTTAATATATATATTATAAATGACCCCTCCATCTAAATAAGGTAGAGCGAGGTGGACCCTCCATTGAAGAAAATAGAGCGGGGTGAATTAGATTGATGACCCTCCACCTAAATATGATAGAGCTGGATGGACCCTCTACTTAAGGAAGTGGTACTGGGTGGATTAGATTGACGACCCTCACCTAAATAAGGAGGAGTGGGGTGGACCCCCCTATTTAAGAAAGTGGCTCGGGATGTATTTAGATTGAAGACCCCCCACTTAAGAAAGTGAAGCAGGTAGGGCTAGAACCGGTACGGTTCCCGACTTTTTTTCCCGAAACCAACTACCGAACCAAATTTGGTCGGTAAAGAAAATCCGTTACCGATACCGCCTGAAATAGTCGGTATACCGACAATGTCAGTTACCGAAGTTTCGGTCGGTTTCGGTTCGGTTGGGCCGAAAACCGATGTTTTTTGGCCCAAAGAAAATACAGGCCCAGCCTAACAAAATAATAATTTCTAGAAAAAAAATCCAAATATGGAAAAAACCTGTGTTTCTCACTTCCTACACTGCCAAAACTACTCAGAAGACAGAAACCAAACATTTTCACAAATCACAACTTAGAACTCACACACAATTCACAAATGACAAATCACAATTCACAAGAAACAAAGTTACAATTTCAGTACAGTTCATCACTTCATTTCATTGAGTTCAAAGTCTTAAAAAAATAACAAAGTACTTATGCAATGATGCCAATTTGGCCTGAGCTTATAACTTATTCAGTTTGGCCCGAGCTTCCAGTAACCTCTACTGGTGTTTGAGTTGCTAATGCATCAACTCCTTGATTGAAATCATTTTCTGCAACAAAAATAAAATCAGATGGAAACACCAAATTCACAAAGTTTTTAATCACTTTTTATAATCAATTCATCATTACCTCTCTCAATCTCCTCCAACTCATAGTAAAGGGCAAGATCTTCTTCAGTGGGATCCTTGTATAGGTTAGGTGGATCAGATTTCAACCAATCACTAGTGCACACCAATGCCTCCACCAGTTTAGGTGTCAATGATGCTCTAAAAGGATCGACAACTCTTGATCCTAAACTGAATGCATTTTCAGATGCAACTGTTGAGCAGGGAATAGCAAATATATCCTTAGCCAACTTTGATAACACTAGATACATAGCTTCACTACCTTTCCACCACTTGGCAATATCAAAGCTCTTGGAGAAAAGGCTGACATATCTATCAGATAGGTATTGATCCACTTCATTTCTGATGCACTGAGATTGCTCAGCCACCCTCTCCCTTGCTATCTCTCTGCTAACCTCATCAAGGTCATCCAATTCATCTATTTCCATGTCCAACTCATTACCAGAAGTCTCAACAGTCACTTCATTTGTTTCTTCACCTTTATATTCTTCATACATCTTCATCAATATCCTCTTCAAGTCAGCCTCTATTGTTTCAATTACTATTGGACTTGCTTTAACTTTTCTCATTGCCACTTTAGCCCACTGCAGCTTGTACCTTGGATCCAGAACATTAGCTATCATGATTACCTTGTTCACAACATCAAAACTACCCCAATACTTGTCAAATTTGGCCTTCATAGAAACAGCAACTCTCTTTAAAACCTCATCAGAAGACTTACAAGCCTTATCAATCTCAGTCTGCAATGCAATCATCTCAACAAATAAGAGGTTTGCAGTCACAGTTTTCCATGCACTCATTTTTAAAGTAGATTCATAGAATTTCTTCAAAAAAACACAGAAAGCTTCAGCATTCCTCCAAGCCTCAAAATCAGGTGGTCCAATCTTGTCCTCAAAATAACATCTAAATGCAACATCTTCTTTTGCCATCCTGTTAAACACAGCTTCATACTTTAGAGCAGCTTCCAACATAAGAAAAGTGCTATTTCATCTTGTTATTACATCTAATGGAACATTAGCATTAGCTCTACAATGTTCCAACACAGCAAACTCCCTAAATTTATCAAGCCTTCCAGATGAACTTCTAACATACTTTGCACAATTCCATATAGCTGCAATCTCATCTTCCAACTCCTTCAAGCCATCTTTAACTATTAAGTTAATAATATGGCAGGCACATCGCAAATGCAAATACTCCCCATCAAACATCAAAGTCTTGTAGCCTCTCAACTCCTCTTCATGTATTGCACTGCCACATCATTAGCAGATGCATTGTCCACAGTGATGGTAAATATTTTGGAGATCTCCCATTGCCTCAAACATTGCTCAACAGCTCTCCCAATATCCTCACCTTTATGACTGACAATTGGACAAAAGTTTATAATTCTTTTGTGCAATTTCCAGTCAATGTCCATAAAATGAGCTGTAAGAACAAGGTAGTTGATGTTTTGTATCGATGTCCAAGTATCTGTGGTGATTGATATCCTAGTGTCTGATGCCTTCAAGCCACTCAACAAAAGTGCCTTCTCATGATTAAACTTATCTAACACACCCTTGGCCACCTGCTTTCTATTTAATATTGGCCACTCCGGTTGTAATTCATACACAAATTCCCTAAAACCCTCCTTCTCTACAAACCTAAAGGGTAACTCATCTTTTATTATCATGGTTATGCACTTCTCATCACACCTTTTTCGGTTGTACCTATGATATTTTCTAGCTCCAGTCACATTATCTACGCTAATCCTAGACTGTTTGGGATCAGCATCAGCTCCTTTTGGTCGGTACAATGGGTTTCGTTCAAACTGATTTTGAGCATGAGACCACATTGAGCTTGTCTCATTCCTCTTAACTGCGCACAACACTTCCTCACCACAGATGTTGCACTTGCACAAATCCGGATTGGTTATGTCTGAGTTTGGGAACTTACATCTAGTAAAGAATTCCTAAAGAGGACTTTTATTGGCAGGTTCCTTTCTTTTGTTTGGTCGAGGAGGAGGATGAGGTTGAGGTTCAACAAAAGATGGAGGGGCTTGAGGTTCAGGGTGAGGTCCTAATGGGGATGTGTGTAAGGATGCACTTGCTTCTGCATTTGCGGTTGATTGAATAGATGGAGATGAGCTACTGGTTTGACTACTGGCAATCTGTGACACTGCTGTATCCAGTCTATCCACTATAAAAAAAATAATACAAACAAGGATTCAACTCCCAATTTTCACAACATCCAACTCCAAGCCACAACACATTCGATCTAAGATAATACAACAAATTCATAACACATTCATATCACTTTCATAACACATTCTGTCCATAATCACATATCACATTCTGTCCATAATCACATATCACATTCATATCACTTTCATAACACATTCTGACATTGAAGTATGCTATCCAAATTCATAACAATTAACACATCCAATGATTCCATGATTTCCATCCATAATCAGTTAATCACATTCCATCATAACACATTAAAACATTCTGATTTTCAATATTCTATCCAACATTGAAACAAACATTCTGATTTCAAAGTTCAAAGTCTTCAAACAATACAGATCGAAATCAAAACGAGATACAGATCGAAATCGAAATCGAAATCGAAACTGACCTGGTGTACCTTGAGCTTGCGCGCCCCTACCACCGGATCCCCTACCACCGCCTCCCATTCCAATTGCGCTGCTGCTCATCATAATTCTTTGCCGCCCCATTCACAAATCTACCAAAGAGAGATGAGAATGAGAATGAAAATCGAAACAAATAAGGGGTTAAGAGATCAAGAGGGGTTAATTCGATTTACCTTAGAGATGGGAGGAGTCACGGCTGAGAGACGCCTGAGAGATGGGGATAGCGACGGCGAGAGAGTAGAGACTGAGAGACTGAGAGTCTCTGTCGATCGAGTCTGAGAGTGAGAGTGAGAAAACGAGTCGAGTCGAGTCTAATACCAAATAGAAATCAACGGACAGGATTGATCATTGTTTCAATCAACGGCTGATTTTTAATAACCCTAAAAAAGTCGGTACGGTTCGGTTACCGAACTTTAACGAAACACAAAACCGAAACCGTACCGCCGCGCCGAATCGGTACAGTACAGCCGAGCCGCAACGGCGGTTACCGCCAATTCCGGCTACCGTTTCTGACGGTTTGGTCGGTATGTCGGTCGGTTCGGTTTGTTCGGCACAAAAGGCCAGCCCTAGAAGCAGGGTACGTTGGACCCCCACTTTACGAAGTGACGAGGGGCATACTTAGTAGTATTAGGAGGCTCCGACCTGAGAGGCTCATTGTCATGGTGAAACCCCTTCCCCTATTTTTAATATTGATTATTAAGCTAAAGAGATTGGCAATGCTTATTTTGATTTCTAAATGATTGTTTGAGATTTTTTCCCAATGTTGCATGTATGTGGGGTTTTTAATGAACGAAATTATGGGAAGACATAAGGATATGTTTTCATTTGAGAAACCTATGATTTTGTTCACTCACTCTAACGTCGTATTTTTAAATGTTTTCTCCTGGACCATGCGTAGCTAAAAGGAGGTCCTGCATACAAGAGGTGAGGCATAGTCGATTAAATCCATTGACGCTAGTATTTGATTAGGTATTTATCTGTTTAGTTTGCTCTGATTACCTCAAAATAGTTTAGTTGAATTTGATTGAAGAAGCGTAGAGGAGATTTGAGGAGCAGGATGACTCTAGGTGTTGGAGTTAAATTATATTATTTATGGAAGTGCTTAATGTGTTTACAGGAAGGGTTGTCCATTTTATGAGGGTTTCGGTAAAAACTTTTCCATGAGGTGAACCCCGTATGATTTACTTAAGGTTAAAGGGGTTAACCCGGGTGGGTCCTGACATAGGCAGTTACTCTCCTCGAGATTTTAGTGTTTTCAGTAGAATTGTTTCAAAACTGGGTGTTCAAGGGGCTTTTCGCTGTTATTTTCCTTTATTATTAAAAAAACTTCATACTACAAGTCGAAGCTAGTTTAATGGTCTGCTGAACGTACACCAATGAGTCTTAAGCGTCTGTACTCGTCAAACGACTACTTTATCTTGTGGGCGTATAGGTTTAGCGGTTAATTTTTGATTTGTTTTCCAGCATTTTATGTCTATTTTTTATGTAGTTTTGAGGATTAATTTTTCAATTTGTAGTTTGTAATAAGTGACTTACCACGTGTCATATTTTGCGACACCGGTATTGCTCAAAACAGTGATCTATCGAGGGTTCACATCCCTCTTTCTCTCCTTTAGTCAGAAGCCCCTTTTTCATCGAGTGACGACAAGAAATATATGCATCCGCCGAGAGAAGACAATGAATATATGCAGTCGGCAAACCATGTAATTTCGTCCCCTCTTTCATTTACCGTCAATTTAAATTTGCAACTGCTTTGCTGAGTCATTTAACGCCTGAACAACATGGATAATTCATTTATAAACCTGTAAATTTGTAATGTTTATTTCGTCTGTTTATTTATCGAGTGTAACTATTGGGACCTTCAAATTAGTTTTGTATACCTATGTCCTTTGACTTATTTGATTAAAAATATAACCTCATACAAAATCAATAATATACATTGACTTGTATAGAAAAAAAATTTAAACTAATCAGATGTTTTTTTTTCAGGAATATGAAATCCACACACCTAAATTGAAATCCACACGTCTTTTTTCTTTTTTGGATAACACATTCACAAAAAGACAAAATTAAGTCACTAAAAGACAAAATTTAAGTTCCAAAAAAAGAAAAAAAATGTGTGAATTTCAATTTGGGGTGTGTGGATTTCACAACCTTTTTTATAGTCCATGTAATTTCTTTAATAACCAAGGGTTATTGGTCATTTTCTAATAAAATTCAAAGGTTCTTGGGTTTGAGCTCATGTCCCGGAACAAAACCAACCCTAGTCGAGAGTGTTTGTGTACGCTACTTGTCCGGCGGCACCCATATGGCATATGCCGACACTGGCTTCTTCTCGTCGGTGTGCCTTGGGTTTGTTGCCGGACATGCGTTTCGAGGTGACCAGTCGACGGTCCATCCTTGTGGTGGTGGTGAACTGAAAAGGGTTTGGTTTTCATGGAAGGTCTGTGGAGGTCGTGGTCTGCAGATGCAGGATGGTGACCCTCTGTTGGTAAGACTCTGTCGCCTGTCATGAGTAGCAATTTGCGACGACTGTGGGGAGGAATGATGGATCGGTGGGCAGTTCAAATGGACATCGAGACGGTGAATGTCTACTTGGTCGATCTCTTGATCTGTGTCGGCCTTACTGTCTTGATGTGATGATGATCTTGGAGGTTAGAGGATGAGGGTAAGATGTCTCTCCATGGTGGCCACTAATGGTGATGTTCTTTTGGGGGCGACGGCGAGCATCGTCGATGCGGTGACGACGGTTGCATCCAAGATTAGTGACTTGCTTTGAGCTAGGTCTGTGAAAGTTTGCCCTTTAAGTCCGATTGGGGTGGTTTGGGCCTGGGGTCTAGGTTTCGGGTTTCTTTTAGTTTTTAGTTTTTTTAGTTTTTGTTTTTTTGGTTTTTGGTTTTTGTTGGTGTCCCTCCTCTTTGGGCGAGGGTGTCCCTCCCTTTTGGGTGAGGGTGTTTAGGGTTTGGTTTGGCGTCATTCGATGGTTTTAGGTGGGTCGTGGTTGGTGTCATATGTCTAGAGACTATTGGTGTTAACTTCGGTATTTTATTGTGGTCAACGTAATGGGGAGGTTGCCCCTACATATATGTTGATTTTTTTGATATATAGTGTTTGACAAAGTTGTTTTTTCTTGAGGTTAGTTGTAAGGAGGTATCGAGAATTCTGGATAGAGTTTTGAGTAGGTTGCATTTGGGCTCATTCTAGCTCATGTCATGTAATCGTTAGTATGTGGGTATGAAGGAGTCTGAGGACTTGTTGTTCATCATCGAGTTCTCTCATGATTGTAATATTTGTTTGTTTTAATGAAATTTTTGATAGTTTTCCTAAAAAACTCATGTCCTTTTTTCTCTAAATCTTTTGAAATATTGGTAGTCATACGTCATTTTCTCTTTTTCATATTTAGCCTAATCATGCCCAATTTTCATCGAATGGTAGATTTGTTGTACTTAATACTATTGAACTCTCCAATCATTCACCTATTGATGAATTAAAAACATTTTTCTAACCACCACACCACATGTGGTTGGTTGGTATGAGCCTATGCATACTCGAATCATTTTTCTAATCATTTTCATACTCGAAACTCGTTGACGTGGTCTGAATTAAATTTCAGTTTATTTTTGATGACTATAAAAAGAGGAGGAAACATTCTGACATAATCGGTACAGATTAGTCTCTGTGTCGAGTAAATCTTAAAAAAATGTGATCTCGATATAAAAAAAATTGTATAAACAGTACACTAACTTTACTCCACTCATAATTAAGGTTCTGAATTATGTTAAATAACACATTAGTACATGAACTAACAAGTTAGGCCTAATTTTCATACATGCTCATGTTATAACACCGTTAAAAGTTACTGTTTAATTTTTTTTCTTTTCTGAGATCTCTTTTTTTTAGGTTTTTTCTCTTTCTTTTAAAGATGATATTTTTTCTTATAGGTGTCAAATCGGTGTCAAATCTACATATTTTTTTTCTTTTAAAGAGCATATTTTTTTCTAATTAAGGTGTTAACGATCAAATAAGTTAACCGATTTGACACCTAGAAGAAAAATTATTTTGGTTACAATTTAACCTCCGTTTTGTGGATTGCTACTAGCTGGTATATGAGGTAGAAAGAATTCTGGATAGTTGTTATATGAGTGAGGTTAATTAGAGAATTGGTAAGAGAGAGATTTCAAGCGCATCCATTATTGACTTGAATACAATTCACGCAAGGGAACGTATCGTTGTCAAGATAGGGAAATATAATTGCCCAAGTTATCGAATCTCGGTGATTAGTGGCTAACCCATAATCCTAGGCTAATTAGAGCTAAAGTCACCTAGCAATGAAAATAAAACAAATAGAAAATGATAAACTAAGGCACCAAGCATTAGTAACGTTCGGCTCTAGTTCTCATCAAAGCCTAATCAAAACTAAATGTCTAGTGATGGGTAATTACAATGAGTCAAAATATTAAAAGAAGATTAAATAAGGAATCAATTAAATTAAAGACAAACAAAATGTATATTCCCTTTTCTTCGAGTGTGGTTGTGTCTCCTGAGAAGAGAGAATGAATGTATAATTAGATAGCTGTCAGATCTCGGTGTGGGTGGTGGGAGAGAATGAGAGCAAACTGCCACATGTCGTGAGCTGAGTGGAGGAGAAGACAAAATGAGGTGAGGGTTTGATGCTGTACATGCTAGACCAAGTTAATCATGAGTTTAATTACTTAAACCATTATTAACTTAATTCAATCTTCTCTAATATTTTTCTTTGTGTTTGACCGTAATCAACCACGTCTACCAACTTGTCATTTTCTCGGAAACACTATTATTCTTTTATTTTGCTTCATTTTCTCATGTCTTCCGCAATTCAGTTTATTACCTATAAATAAATAAAATTGGATTAATTACATAGTAATTGACATAAGAGTTTGCTAAATTCTAGTGATTACGGTAGTAGTTACATGTACAAAAATACACATAATCAACTACCTATTGACGAAGTCATAGGTTCGAGTCACCATGGGGGTATGAGTGAAATCCTTTGATCATCTTTAAAAGAAAAAAAAAAGATCTCAGAAAAAAAAAAACAGTAACTTTTAACGGCGTTATAATGACATGTACGAAAATTAGGCCTAACTTATTAGTTTATTTATTAATGTGTTATTTAACAAAATTTATGCACTTTAATTATGAGTGGAACATAGTTGGTGTAATGTATCCAATAACATATTAAAAATCGAAATTATGGCTTGGGCTTAAGACGTAATTGAGGCCCATGTCTAATTGGGACAAAGAGAGGTGTTCATATCAGAGTGGCAGCTCCGTGATGTCACTCTCAAGTCTTGAATAGTCAGCTCAAGTCTTAAGTCTTGAATAGTCAGCTCCCTTCCTGCTTGGTAACTCAGTTTGACCATGTGTGCTGCTTCTGCAACCGCTGTCGCAGCCTACATTTCTAGACCAAACTGTTCCAGTCTCGCCCACGTACCCGTTTGCAGAAGCCCATCTTGTCTAAGAACACAACTGTCTCTTACTCGCATCTTCTTCAAAATCCCATGGGGGTTTTCCCAGCGAAGCTCGGTCCTCACTGGATTCTGACGTCTTGCCCATGTTATGCAATGGCAGGACTGCACGTAACTTCCATCTCTTCATGCTTTGAGAATATTGTTTTTGTTTGTTTATTTACAATGATTGTCTGGAAGTAATTTGTTTTATCTGGTAATTCATTTGGTTATGAGGATCTTCAATGATTAGTCAGAACCCATATCAGCAATTATTTACCGATTCTTTTGTTGCTGCATCGAGTTACAGTTTTATATATATTTGATTGGAGAACTTCATATACTCTGGTTTTGTTGCAATCGACTCCTTCAGTCAGTGGCGGATCCAGGATCTAAAGATGGGGTGGGCTTCAAGTTTGGCTAAAGGTAAAAAAATTTTAGGATAAAACAAGGTGGTCGAAGACTTTCTTGGAGGAGGTGGATGGAGTGGCGGCAGTGGGGGAGGCGCTTAATGAGACCGGAGGCTCGAACAAGACCTCAATCGCACAGCAAATCGATTCCACCTACCCCAATCTACCGACATGCCGCCCACTCACGCCACGCTTCTGGCGTACCACCTCGACAAGATAAAACAGAACGGAGAGCTCGCTTTTGTCAAGAACTACAACAATTGAGAGGATGAGAGATGACTTGGGGAGTTGGAGGCAGTGTCTGTGAGTGAGGAATGAGGAGGATGTTGAGAAAGAGTTGGTGGCAGTGCTGTCGAGAAATCTACGGTAAGAATGAGATTGTGATTTGTGAACTGTCGAACTGGACAACTGGGTTGGGCTTGGTGCTTAATCACAATATATATATATATATATATACACACACATAATTTTTTTGTCAAAATATTCGGTTGGGCTTAAGCCCTACCGGGCTTCTACTTGGATCCGCCCCTGCCTTCAGTGTAGTTTAGTCTTTATAGGTTGCTTCTCAATGATATAATTCATGGATTATTGAAATGAAAGAAGCAATAGCAAAAAAAATAAAACGCAGAAGAGGTTTTGGACTACATTTTGTAGTCAACATAATCAAAAGAACAGTGTACAACATAGCCTTTATAATAGACAATACGTATTAGAGTCAATGACTATTCTACTCTTGCGACTATTGATATACTGCCAACACCATCCCTCAATCATATGCGTGATGATAAGCATAATGATTGGAAGAAACTACACAAATATAGCCTAAAAGTAGTCAACTCCCAATTCAAGAACCCAACAACTTGAAATCATAAGACTTTTATCCTTGTGGATTTACAGCAAATGTTTAAAACTGGAATACCCAAACATAACGGTTGATCAAGATACAGAAGGCTCAAATACATCAGAACATGATCTTCTCAAAGCTCAAGATACTGTACGCAAATCAATGAAGGCTTTCTAGCAATATCAACATAAACTTCAAGCTGGAAGAAAAAGCTGTAGTACAACAGATCATCATATTGTGAGTTCATGTCTTTCAATTGACCTTTAACCGCACAAGCTATTGATATTAGTGATCTGCAATCTTTGAGAAGATACCAATACATGAACAATTCTGTAGACCAGATGGGGAATAGAACAATAAGAGTCTGGATTTACTAGATCAAACAAGTGTCTAGCTGGAGCATAATGAGAAGAAGTGCTACTCATACAAGCTTCCATTTGACCATGCATGAAGCTCCATTAAAACTCAAAATCGCATTCAGGGACAATGTATGAGAAACCAGTTTCAAATCACTGTTTAATTGTTGTGAGTCCACTTTCAACTTCAGCATATGATTGGCAGTACTCTTCAAAAGCTATCCTTATCATTCAGAGTAACAATAATCCCCAACTTTAAGCAAAAAAGATAATATAATCATCATCTTCATCAGAATATGAAAGATCACTTCCCAACAAACAAGGCAAAACATGGATGACAATAACTAGCCCCATTCATCTCTTTATCTCACCATGTAATCTGCCTTAAACTCGTCAATATTATCTGATCATATGCTGCATAAATTTCTGTATATGCTGCTGCCTGATGTGTCTCCATCCACTATCCAATTTGAATTCTGACTCACTGCAAGAATTTCTTCAAGAGACCAAGATATCATCAAAGATTTCACCCAAGCTCAACTGTATACTCCCTGTTCTTATATCAAAACAGTACCAAAGCTCAACCATATGCTCAAAAATTGGTCTAAAACACTCAAATTTGCTCTAATTATGCCCAGATTTGCTCACAGAAAGGCTCATATTGGTCAAATCAGTGGCGTCATTGACTTAGTTTTCCTGTTCTGAGGAAGAACTAGGAAAAGTACACTTTTATTTCTTTTTTCGATATAAACACACTTTTATTTCTTAGTCTCTGTCGGGTCTTTTTGTTTCTCTTTCAGCTAACCGTCTCTTATGAAGTTCCTGCAATTTTGGCTCCAGTGGCATCAGTAAGTACTCTAGCCACAGATAACATGTCATTCTCCATGCAATGCAAGTTATATGAAATAGGATACCGGCAAATATTTCCAATGGAATCTGATTTTTCACCAAGACAAACAAGTGTCTTCATTTCATTAGTGTTCTACAAAAAAACTACCATTTTACTGTATTATACATATGACAGAATATGATCAAGAATACATCATTTCTTCTTATTGAAATAGAATTCCTCTTGAACTATAACTCTGTGAATTGTACCGTTATATACAAAAGCTATTGCTCTATTACAAATTATGGAAACAATCAAGACATAATAATATAGATGTGAATCACGGATTTGTGGGGAGAATGATTTTCATATCTGCAACCAACCTTGATTTAGGGAAGGTCGAGTGATTCATGGGATTGACAATAGAGGATCGCTAACACCCCCACCCCCTCTCAAACTAGACGTGCTTGCATGGATAAGTTTGCTGGATAGAAGATGGTGATGCGGCTTGGTAAGCAAGTCTATCGGCTGATCTCGAGTGGGAATGAAGCAAACACGATGACTTCCAAGTGAGACTTTTTTCCGAACAGAGTGATAGTCAAATTCTATGTAATGGTATAATTATTTTTTCTATTCAACACAAGATTTCCTTGTTCAGCTAGGAAAACAAACAAAGATTCGAATGCAGAATATGGAAAGAAGCATACACAAAGGTAAATTCAAGATCAAAGCATTTTTAAGGCAATAGGTCTCCTACTTTTGGTAAGTAATCTTTCCTTTCTTGAAATGATTGATATTGCTGAGATTATAACAGTTTATCCTTGGAATATTCATACTGTCAATGCAGATTTCATGGAAAGGCAGATTTTATGGAAAGATTAATTCCATTGTCTCTAGAAAGATCACTAAGATAATGGTTGTCTGATTACTGATTTCTAGAGCACGAATTAAGCCTTTTATGAAGTAATTGGGTTGAGGGGGAGAGTAGGTACTCTCTATAAAAGCCTCGGCTGTGTCATTTGCAGACACAGCTTTTTGCACTGGTTTCTTTAGACTTTGTTATCTCAGTCTATAATCTGATATTCATACTATTGCAAACTGCTTAGGTTTCAAGATGATCTAAGTTGTTCTTCTGCTTATTTGCATTTCAGATTGCTCTTGAGAGATCTGAAATGCAAATAAGCAGAAGAACAACTTAGATCATCTTGAAACCTAAGCAGTTTGCAATAGTATGAATATCAGATTATAGACTGAGATAACAAAGTCTAAAGAAACCAGTGCAAAAAGCTGTGTCTGCAAATGACACAGCCGAGGCTTTTATAGAGAGTACCTACTCTCCCCCTCAACCCAATTACTTCATGAAAGGCTTAATTCGTGCTCTAGAAATCAGTAATCAGACAACCATTATCTTAGTGATCTTTCTAAAGACAATGGAATTATTAGCTGTATAAAGCATCCAAAGAAATGATTTACAAGAATTCTGTCCTGGAAATGAAACTAGAAGATCTTCAACTGCAGAAGGATAAAAGTGACAATCTGTTACTTCACAGTAAAAAAAACAGTGGGAAATTGAAAGGGAAGACATGAGCAATGAATTGATCAAACTCCAAGAAAATCTGAAAGAAGCTGAACTCAATTCCTCATTTAGCTATGATCATCAGAATGCTAATCATATCTTGAAGAGTAAGGATGATCAAATTTTCAAACTAACTTCAGATGTTGAAATATTGCAGGAAAAATTAAAGAAATCACAAGAGAGTTTCAGCAAATTTCAAAAAAGTTCAGAAGTAGTCTCAAGCATGCTGAAATCTGGAAAATCTCCCAAGGATACAAGAGGGCTAGGTTTTACTGGTGAAACTTCACCACAGACAAAATTTGTGAGAGCGATGGAACAAAATAGGAATATTGTGGAAATGAATTCGGATTCACACACAAAGGTTCACAACAACTATAGCATGTCTCACAAAGAAAGGTATAATTCTAAGTTTATCCCTACATGTCATTTATGTGGAGAGAAAGGACATATCAGACCTCATTGTGGTAGGTTGTGTTCTAATCAATTTTCTAAGTTAGATACTTTACAACAGGAGCTAGGTGTTCATATGAAATTAATTCAAAATCTATCTGACATGATATTAAAAGAAAAAGAGCAGGTTGGAGGTCACTCTGAAAAATGGAGAAAGAAAGAAAATTTGGAGGAGATACTTTCTTCAAATTATTCTAATGAAACTCACATAACTGCTACATGTTTGGTAGCCCTTACAGCTCTTTCAAGCAGAAAAGCAGATGTCTGGTACATTGACAGTGGATGTTCAAGACATATGTGTGGAAACAAAGAATGGTTTGTGTCCTTCACAAATCATCATATCTCAGGAGAAGTGACATTTGGTGATGGTAGTCAAGCAAGCATTAAAGGGAAAGGAACTGTGAATACTCCCTGCATTCCAAATCTTGAAAATGTATTGTATGTTGAAGGGTTAACTACCAATCTTTTAAGTGTCAGTCAACTGACTGATGACTTTGGAGATGTATGGTTCAACAGAAAGAAATGTACCGTGCTAAATGAAAAAGGAGCAAGTATATTGGGAGGTACAAGATCTGTTGATAATTGCTATCTTGTTGTTTCTAATGATATTCTTGATGTGCAGAATTGTATGAGAACAAGTTCTTCTGAAGAATTGTTAGATTTATGGCACAGGAGGCTTGGTCATCTAAACTTTCAGGATTTACTCAAGTTATCCTCTCATGAACTAATTCGTGGTATACCAAAGCTCAATGGGAGAACAGACAAGGTAGGTGGAGACTGCAAAATTGGTAAACAGACTAGGTCAAGTCATAAAGTGGTAAATGCAACTCCTACCAGTCAAGCTTTAGAGTTACTTCATATGGATCTAATGGGACCATCTCAAGATGAAAGCTTAGCAGGTAAGAGTTATATTTTGGTAGTAGTAGATGATTTTACAAGGTTCACTTGGGTAAGTTTTCTAAATGATAAGACTGAAGCTTTTGAGTACTTTAAAAGGTTAAGCAATATAATCACAAATGCTAAACAGGCTCTAAATCTGAAAATTGTCAGAATAAGATCAGATAATGGAACTGAGTTCAAGAATAATGCTTTTGCTAATTTTTGTCATGAGAATGGCATTTTTCATGAATTCTCAGCTCCTAAGACCCCTCAACAAAATGGAATTGTGGAAAGAAAAAATCGAACCTTGTTAGAGATGGCAAGAGTGATGTTACATTCAGCAGGATTAAGTCAAAATTTCTGGGCAGAAGCCATAAACACAGCTTGCTACACAATCAACAGGGTTGTTCTGAGGTCAGGTAGTGAGAATACTCCTTATGAGTTATGGAAAGGTAAAAAACCGAATGTAAGTCACTTTCACATTTTTGGAAATCCTTGTTATATTTTAAGAGATAGAGAATATCTTGGAAAATTTGAATCCAGAAGTGATTATGGAATTTTCCTTGGATATTCAATCAACAGTAGAGCTTATAGAGTCTACAATAGACAGACCAGACTGATAATGGAGTCTATTAATGTATCTGTTGATGATATCTTTCGTAGACAGGATATATCAGAATATACATATGGGAATGACTCAAGAAAAGATGATCAACAAGAGCAGGATACTCAAAATAATTGTCAGGAATCACAACAAATTGTTGAAGATCCAAACTTGAAACAAGTGCTCCATCCTAGAACAGGATATAAACAAGTTCAAAAAGATCATTCCAAATCTGATGTCATTGGAAGTGTTCAAGATGGAGTCAAAACCAGGAAACAGAAAATTCAAGAGGTAAGTGAAGATAATTCCCTAGTATGTTTTCTATCTCAAAATAGAGAAAAGATAAATGTAATTTCGTGCCATGGTTTTGTTTCACTCTTTGAACCTAAGAATGTGAAGGAAGCCTTGATAGATAATGACTGGATTCAAGCAATGCAAGAGGAGCTAAATCAATTCTCAAGAAATCAAGTGTGGACTTTGGTTCCAAGACCAGCTGGAAAAAATGTAATTGGAACTAAATGGATCTACAGAAACAAAAGTGATGAACATGGAAATGTGGTAAGAAACAAAGCAAGACTTGTGGCACAAGGATACTCTCAGATTGCAGGGTTAGACTTTGATGAAACATTTGCTCCAGTAGCCAGACTGGAATCCATCAGGTTACTGTTAGCAATTGCATGTCACTTAAAGTTCAAACTTTATCAAATGGATGTTAAGACAGCTTTTCTAAATGGATACTTGGAAGAAGAAGTTTATGTAGAACAACCAAAGGGATTCCAGGACCCCCATCATCTTGATCATGTTTACAAACTTCAAAAGGCTCTTTATGGTCTCAAACAAGCTCCTCGTGCATGGTATGATAGACTTTCAACATATCTGGTGAGCAAAGGGTATGTGAGAGGTAATAGTGACAAAACTTTGTTTGTGAAGCATGAGAATACTCAATTCATGGTTGCTCAGGTATATGTTGATGATATTGTGTTTGGATCCACCTCGAAATCTTTAGTCAAAAAATTTTCAGATATTATGTCAAATGAATTTGAAATGAGTATGTGTGGTGAACTAACCTATTTTCTTGGTCTTCAAATCAAACAGTATGATGATGGTATGTTTCTGTCCCAGACCAAGTATGCTGAAAATTTAGTGAAAAAATTTGGACTTGAAGACAAGAAGACAATGGTCAACCCAATGAGTACTACGTTGAAACTAAATGAAGATGTTGA
The DNA here is from genome assembly GCA_951800085.1 of Comarum palustre. Classification (NCBI taxonomy): domain Eukaryota; kingdom Viridiplantae; phylum Streptophyta; class Magnoliopsida; order Rosales; family Rosaceae; genus Comarum; species Comarum palustre. Next base: position 12,320,250 of record OX637575.1, on the reverse strand, counting down.
TGGGAAAGCAGTGGATCAAACTCTTTACAGGAGCATGATAGGAAGTCTTCTCTACCTTACTGCAAGCAGACCTGACATTTCGTTTAGTGTAGGTGTTTGTGCAAGGTTTCAATCAAACCCTAAGGAAACACATCTTGCAGCTGTCAAAAGGATCATCAGATATGTCTCAGGTACAATTTCTTGTGGGATTTACTATACTTATGACACTAGTGCTGAAATTGTAGGATACTCTGATGCTGATTGGGGTGGAAGCAACACTGACAAGAAAAGCACATCTGGAGGATGTTTTTTTATTAGGAACAATCTGGTGGCATGGCATAGTAGAAAACAAAACTGTATCTCACTTTCCACCACTGAGTCAGAATATGTAGCTGCAGGAAGTTGTTGTACACAGATGCTCTGGATGAAGCACATGATGGAAGATTATGGGATTTCTCAAGGAAAACTCATCATTCTATGTGATAATACAAGTGCAATCAATATTACCAAGAACCCTGTTCAACATTCTAAAACCAAGCACATTGCTCTCAGGTATCATTTTATCAGGGATTTGGTTGAACAAAATTTACTAGAGTTAAATTTCATCTCAACTGATAAACAAATTGCAGACATCTTTACCAAACCATTGTCAACTGACAGGTTTGAGGATCTTAGAACTGCATTAGGTGTCTGCAAGGCACCTTGAGAAATTCTTGATCATTCATAACACATTGCAGTTGTCACACCCCGAATCTTTTAAAGTTAATAAAAGTTACCTTTCACCGAGGTTTACGAGTTACCGAGGACTTTAATTGCGATCGGTGATTCGATAAGTTATCGCTCGAGTTAACTTTCGAGTTTTTCTAAGTTCTCCAAATACCTGAATTGATGACTCGATGTTGTAGTACGTGTCAACACGAGTCTCCTGGTATTTTCAGAATATTTTTCGGAGCTTCGGTTTATTTTCTACGAATTTTCGAAGTTTCCGGTAACTTTTAATTATAATCCGGTAAATCAGTTTTACCATTTAACCTTTTCACTTTTCACCTTCTTTGAATCTTGACCGTTGGATCTTTCTCAGATCAGATCTTGGCCGTCCATTTTCGTTTAAAAAGAGGTGAGAAGGCTGACCTCGGGTCAACCCTCCTCTTTTCTTCTCTCTTCCCTCTCTCGGTCTCTCGTCTGCTCCGGTGTGGCCACAGTGGTGCTCCGCCGTTTGCCCACCACTGGCCGGCGCTCCACCACCATCCTCTTCCCCTCTTCCTTCTTGTTCTAATCATGCCCTTAGTTTGCACCGACGTCCGCCGAGGGAAGAGATCAAGCGACACTGTCTCGGCGGTCAACGCCGGACTTCCGGCGATCCGGGCGGCGCTAGGGCGCGTGACCGGTGTGGTTAGTCTTCTCTTCTCTTCCTCTTCCTTCCCTTGTCTCCTGATGTGTGATTTGAGCCCTTGATCAAAACCTCCAACTCACTGTGTTACTGTTTTCGGGTTTCCTGGGTTTCGAGGCTAGCAGCTCCGGCAGCCTGTTCCTGGTGTTCTGGCGAGACTTGGACACCTTTGTGGTGCTTGGGGAGAGCTTGGAGGCAGATGGTGAGGTTCTGGAGGAACCTACAGTGGGTTTGGGCAGGGAGGAATTACTGAGTTCGAGGTAGTGGTACAGAGATGGAGGAGCTGGCTTGGTGGAGCTGGTGACCGAGGTAGTGTGGAGGCAGACAGCAGGGAGGTTGTTGCCGGAATCCCGGTTTGGGACAGTGGCAGGCAGAGGGTAAGGATTTCTCCCTCTAAATTCTATTTGGTTGCTGCTGTTTATGTGTTGTTGGATTTGTTGGAGATTATTCTGATATGGTTTTGTTGCATGGTCGATAACTTGGTGACGAAGGAAACGGGGAAACTATGGCGAAATTCCGGCAAGTTACCGGAATCCGGCGAAGATTCCGGTGATACCGTAAACCGGCAGAATGCCGAAGAGGTAGAAATCGAATCCGCGTTACTCGAGTCAAAAAGTACGGTTAATTCGTAATTGAGACATTTACGGAAAATTAGACGTAAGTAGGAAGTTTCCATTTTGGGAAACTTCCCATTTTAAGGAAGACTTACCAGTTTAGGAAACTTTCCATTTTAGGAAACTTTCCCTTTATGGAAGGTTACCAGTTATGAGGAAAGGTTAAATCGGTAAATCGACTCAAGGTTAAATGTACTGATTAATGTGACACGTTGGGTGTCCATAGTAATTCAACGAATTAATACGTGACACCCTAACGTCAAGTTAAAGTAATAAATGAAAGTTCGGAAGCTGAGTCGGACTTTCGGTAAATTGAGTAAGAGTCGATGACCGGAAAAGAAAGTTAAAAAGGTTAAAGTGCTAAAGAAAGGAACTTGGTCAACACGTGGTCAAATAGGATTCCTGGTCAAACTAGGAAAAGACCAAGTCAACGATGAAATGACTAATATAGTGGTTTGTTTGTACAGTCTCTGATTGAACATGAGACGGGCTCGACTACGCGGGTAGTTCGAGGGTTTCGCTCGAGGAGCTTTCCGAGCGGGAAGGTCGCAATAGTACTGTGAGTGGACATATGATTTTAAATAAATGCATGCCTTAATTATTGAGTTAATTGCATGGTTTTTATGATTGTTTTCGAGAATTATATCCTTCTCGGGTTTTTGAACGTTTTTATTTGGATAAAGTTTAGCGGGAGCCTCGGTTAAAGATTTTTACTATGGTTTGAGATATTGACACTTATGTGTGAACGTATTTACATTATTACTCAATTTTCTATTTCTCCCGAAAATGGTTATAGACGGTGATGGCCGTCCTTCGAATGGAATTGAACCCGAGACTTCGTTGGAAATTGGTTTTATGCATATATGACAAGGAATTGTTTTACTTATTTGTTTTGGGAAGAGAATTTGATTAATGTATTGTTATGAATTTTTATTTTAAGGGTTGACCAATAAATATGCTAGCTAGAGTAGCGTGAGGGCGCTACTAGAGCTCTTAGCTCCGACCCTAGCCTGAGAGGTCAGGCAAACTACGTAGTGCACTATGAGGGTTGACCGTATCACTTTATTTAGAGCTCTTAGCTCCGACCCTGGTCTGAGTGGACAGACAAGCCTGAGAGGTCAGGTTGATATTATAAGGGTTGACCGTTATCACATATTCTAGAGCTCTTAGCTCCGACCCTGATCTGAGAGGTCAGACAAGCCTGAGAGGTCAGGTTGATATTATAAGGGTTGACCGTATTATTTTATCTAGCTAGCATAGCGTAGCGTGAGGGCGCTACTAGAGCTCTTAGCTCCGACCCTGGTCTGAGAGGTCAGACGTATTATGTTTGGTGAACATTTCTCTTCCCATATTCTTTATTTGTTTACCTTGTCATGCGTTTGTGGAAATTTGGTAATTGTGGGCATGCATAAATGTTATTTGAATCATTAAAGTTTTGGGAGAGCATTAAAGGAAATAGAGTTTTTATATTTCATTTTCGTCCACTCACTCTAACAGTTTTTAAATGTTTCTCCCCTGGGCCTTTCGTTTTTAAATGCCCAGTGATGCAGGGTCCTTGAGAGGAGGTCGAGCGCGTACGAGAGTCGAGGCATAGTCGATCATTCCGTTGCTGCTCGAAATTCTTTGGGGTAATCATCTCTGTAGACTGCTCTGACTAACCCGGTTTAGTTAGTTTTGTAGGAAGGGTTGGCCATTTCAAGGGGGTTTCGGTAAGAAGTTCCCTTGAGGTGGTCCCCGCAGGATTTACTTCGGGTTAAAGGGGTTTAACCCGGGGTGGGTCCTGTCAATAGTATCAGAGCATTAGGTTATCGTTTCCTGTACTACCTCATATACTTGGTATCACTTAGTGTCTATAGAGTGATGGTCCGACCGCGGCGGATCCATCGGCATTTTATGCTTCGACGCTTAGTGTTTATTGAGGATATGAGTTAGTACTTCCTGATTGAGATATGGACCGAGTGGTCCTATAAACGATCGAATCTTCAAGACTATGCCTCAGTACGCCGACCTCACTATGAACTCCTGTAAGGAACAAGGTAAGCTCGTTACGTATATATGTTTATGTGTTCCCCATTGATTTATTGAGATTTGAGTTGGGGATCGAGCTGTAAACTCACGTTGTTTAACGTTTGAGCATTAGGTGTAAGTACTCGGTGGTGAAACAGTTAATTCACACCGGGGAGGCTGTCATGGTTGCTGACAGGGATGCTGTAGAAGCCTAAGACAAGGCTTGGGTGTTCGTGTTATGAGGCTCTTAGCAGTGAAGAGTCGTACGAGTTACTGGAAGATGTTGCATCCTGTGATGGAAAAAGGAGCTGAAGTCGCCTAGCGCGATTATTCTGAGAGGATGAATATTAAGATTTGACGATTGCCACGATTTTGTTGAGTTTCGTCATTAGTGTGGTTTCAGAGAAACCAACGGACATATGAAAGTGGAATGACTCAAGGAAAGTTGAGTGGGGTTATTTTTTGATCAATGGACTTTTTCTAGTGACGAGTCCATGATGTGACACTATTGAAGAATGTTAAGGAAGTAAAGGCTGTTTTGGTCACTTGATGCTTTATGGGACAGCCACTAAAACTAATGGCGTGGGTCAGCTTTGGTGCTGACATTGTTGTCGACAGCTACGACTAGATCTTCTTAGCTCCAGCCACCCATGTTTGGGGTACTAGAAATATTCGAATCGTTAGTGAGTCCAAGCGTGATTTGAATTATAGGTGACAATGGTCATTTGGCCATTTATCGGGGACGCAAGAATTTAATCGTGTCACCATATCTTGGGACTCATGTCAACCATAAGGTGAGTTATCCACCTATGGTCAGGGTATTCTAATTAGTACACCTGTGGAGGAGTCTCCAGGTTGGCTGTGTTAGAGTTCGATTTTCTGATCGAGAAAGCGTTACTAGTGGTAATTAAAGTTAAGTGGTTCCGGAATTTTAAGGAACATGTTGGAAGTGGCAACAAGCCACCGGGTCTCGGACCAAGGGTGTTTGGGGTACCGGAGATAGTGATACGAGCCTTGATGGACTTGGTATTATTGTGGTGTAGGAACCGGTAGTTGTGCAAACGGCACTGTTTGACGGCTGAAGATGTACATGGGTATACCCCACATGAGCACGTGTACCCTCCTGTGTAGGGAAGTGGTAAAGTTGAAATTTGGGTAGCACATGCTGGTAAGGCATAATTATTATGTGCAGTTGTGTGTGGTCAAAATGACACCAGGTAGGTGATTAAGACTAGTGATGATCTCATCTTATGAATTTCTCATGAGAGTTCCATTTAGTGAGAACGGAGATTAGAGACGTTTGGTTGGAAGTTTCTGTACAAAACGTCCAGAAGATGGCCTAACCATTTAAGTATACGTCGGAAGTGGGTTATTGTTAGTCGCTCCGACTTTTATGATGGTTAGCGAGATCATTAATATCGTTAGTAGGTGGTCGGATGTTTTCCGAGATAAGTACACGGAAGTGGTGAAGTGACAGCAGTGGGGCAAGGTTTACTGGATCATTGAATCCGAGTGAGAATGTTTGTAGTTGCTTAAGCTTCAACCTACAACCAAAGTCGTCTGTTATGACACTTGGTTTCCTCGAGAGCAATTAACTGAGCTTGATGGCATGGAAATTTGTGCACCCACTGGCTGTGGTCTAATCAAGTATTGTAACCGAAGGTGTGCTTAGACGTGTTGGGAATCATAAGTTATATCCCCTGTAGTGACAGGAAATATTCTCAATTCGATCTATGAAATGAGGATTAAGATCTGGGAGATCAATTATTGAGGTTAATTTAATGAAATCCTGAGAGGATTAAACTACTGTTGGCATTGCTATGGTCATTGGTCATTTGAGTAGTGACCCTACTTGTTAGGAATTATTGACCTAACGACAGTTCTTGGCGCCACGAGTGTAAAGTGGTAGCAAGAAAGATCATTGGAGGTGACTTGCGAAATTGTCAACATTTCGGCGAGTATGAAATGCAGTGAAACTGAGGAAAGAGTTTCTCTGATGACTCAAAGGTATTACGAGTCAAGGTTTTGGAAACCAATTTGTTACAAGAGTAGTAAAGTATGTTGCTAAGTTGTGCAACACTTCATCGAAAACCGTGGAGTGATTAAGCCACGTCCAGATTAAGTTATGATCTGAGAGGATGTTAACGTGTGGCAGTGGATCTTGTGATTTAAGATCTAGAGTGGTAAGCGATTGAGAATTTTGAATCTTACCGAATAGAGGTTGCGGTGGATGGTAAACGCGCAGCGCCTGGGGGACAGTTTTGTTAGAAACTGACCAGTTGTACGAGTTGACTCTGTGGTGTGTACTCACCCAGTGCGGTGATAACTGGATGCTCGGTGATCAATGTGGCTAAGTTCAGGCGGAATTAATTTCCCGATGCTTTGATCAAGGGTTCCTTTGGGTGTGCACCAGTGACACTAAATTTCATGTAGATGTCTGATCTAGTTAAATGTCCAAAGTTGCTGGTTATTACCGGACGATGTGGTAATGGAGGCATCTGGGAATGGAATAACCCTGTTGAGCGGGTAAGGCTCTGGGAGTCATTTAATGGTAAGTTTATCCTAGATTGTGATGCGGATATTGCTTAATAGACGCACAGTTATGGTTGAAGTGCAAGTTCTGCACTATGCGTCATTCCAGGTTAAAGTAAGAGATGGGGAGGTCAGTGGTACCTCACCTATGAGTTGTACGGTGAGGTATTACCGTGGTAAAGTACGTTGTAGTTCCACGAGGTGACAATTGAGCAAGCGATTTTATGGTTGGCTTGTGAGTAAAAAGGTCCGGATTTGTGTGGTCAGAATAGTTACGTGAGCAGTGTGTGGCCTGACAATTTGTCTTCATGCGAGGAGTAAGTATTGTGGGATCTCGATGTCTGGAGACTTGTATCTCCCTGATTTAAAGGCTATGGTTTTGGATTTACGCAAAAGAATTCATGGCAGTTCGTGTCCTGTGTGTGTCAGTGGTTTGAGTAAGGATAGAGTAAGGGAAGACAATTACTCTACAACAGGACAACTTGACAGAATGGTTTTTAGAAAGCGTAAACCAGATCAGGGACCCTAGTTCAAATGAGGTGACGGCTTGTGTAACACAAGTCGTCATGGTTTTTTCGTGAGCATGCTGTCATGGGTGTTGATCCCACATTGTATATTGATATCGGAGGATTACAGATGGTGGATCAGTGATAGTCAGTGTCGTATTCCACCTCATAAATGAGATGAAGTACAGTAAGAATTCGGTGAATCAGTTAATCAATGATTCAAGAGAAAATCATTGTGACCCACGGTAAGACTTTAGATGTTTTAGTTTTGACCCGAGAAGTGTGGTCGGGTGTCAGAAAATGAAGGAAGATGTTATTGGAGGACAATGTTATTGTTTCTAAGTGGTACTATCCCCCACTGAATTAGACTTCGAGTATAGAAATTTCGAGGACGAAATTTTTATAAGGTGGGGAGAATTGTCACACCCCGAATCTTTTAAAGTTAATAAAAGTTACCTTTCACCGAGGTTTACGAGTTACCGAGGACTTTAATTGCGATCGGTGATTCGATAAGTTATCGCTCGAGTTAACTTTCGAGTTTTTCTAAGTTCTCCAAATACCTGAATTGATGACTCGATGTTGTAGTACGTGTCAACACGAGTCTCCTGGTATTTTCGGAATATTTTTCGGAGCTTCGGTTTATTTTCTACGAATTTTCGAAGTTTCCGGTAACTTTTAATTATAATCCGGTAAATCAGTTTTACCATTTAACCTTTTCACTTTTCACCTTCTTTGAATCTTGACCGTTGGATCTTTCTCAGATCAGATCTTGGCCGTCCATTTTCGTTTAAAAAGAGGTGAGAAGGCTGACCTCGGGTCAACCCTCCTCTTTTCTTCTCTCTTCCCTCTCTCGGTCTCTCGTCTGCTCCGGTGTGGCCACAGTGGTGCTCCGCCGTCTGCCCACCACTGGCCGGCGCTCCACCACCATCCTCTTCCCCTCTTCCTTCTTGTTCTAATCATGCCCTTAGTTTGCACCGACGTCCGCCGAGGGAAGAGATCAAGCGACACTGTCTCGGCGGTCAACGCCGGACTTCCGGCGATCCGGGCGGCGCTAGGGCGCGTGACCGGTGTGGTTAGTCTTCTCTTCAATTCCTCTTCCTTCCCTTGTCTCCTGATGTGTGATTTGAGCCCTTGATCAAAACCTCCAACTCACTGTGTTACTGTTTTCGGGTTTCCTGGGTTTCGAGGCTAGCAGCTCCGGCAGCCTGTTCCTGGTGTTCTGGCGAGACTTGGACACCTTTGTGGTGCTTGGGGAGAGCTTGGAGGCAGATGGTGAGGTTCTGGAGGAACCTACAGTGGGTTTGGGCAGGGAGGAATTACTGAGTTCGAGGTAGTGGTACAGAGATGGAGGCGCTGGCTTGGTGGAGCTGGTGACCGAGGTAGTGTGGAGGCAGACAGCAGGGAGGTTGTTGCCGGAATCCCGGTTTGGGACAGTGGCAGGCAGAGGGTAAGGATTTCTCCCTCTAAATTCTATTTGGTTGCTGCTGTTTATGTGTTGTTGGATTTGTTGGAGATTATTCTGATATGGTTTTGTTGCATGGTCGATAACTTGGTGACGAAGGAAACAGGGAAACTATGGCGAAATTCCGGCAAGTTACCGGAATCCGGCGAAGATTTCGGTGATACCGTAAACCGGCAGAATGCCGAAGAGGTAGAAATCGAATCCTCGCTACTCGAGTCAAAAAGTACGGTTAATTCGTAATTGAGACATTTACGGAAAATTAGACGTAAGTAGGAAGTTTCCATTTTGGGAAACTTCCCATTTTAAGGAAGACTTACCAGTTTAGAAAACTTTCCATTTTGGGAAACTTTCCCTTTATGGAAGGTTACCAGTTATGAGGAAAGGTTAAATCGGTAAATCGACTCAAGGTTAAATGTACTGATTAATGTGACACGTTGGGTGTCCATAGTAATTCAACGAATTAATACGTGACACCCTAACGTCAAGTTAAAGTAATAAATGAAAGTTCGGAAGCTGAGTCGGACTTTCGGTAAATTGAGTAAGAGTCGATGACCGGAAAAGAAAGTTAAAAAGGTTAAAGTGCTAAAGAAAGGAACTTGGTCAACACGTGGTCAAATAGGATTCCTGGTCAAACTAGGAAAAGACCAAGTCAACGATGAAATGACTAATATAGTGGTTTGTTTGTACAGTCTCTGATTGAACATGAGACGGGCTCGACTACGCGGGTAGTTCGAGGGTTTCGCTCGAGGAGCTTTCCGAGCGGGAAGGTCGCAATAGTACTGTGAGTGGACATATGATTTTAAATAAATGCATGCCTTAATTATTGAGTTAATTGCATGGTTTTTATGATTGTTTTCGAGAATTATATCCTTCTCGGGTTTTTGAACGTTTTTATTTGGATAAAGTTTAGCGGGAGCCTCGGTTAAAGATTTTTACTATGGTTTGAGATATTGACACTTATGTGTGAACGTATTTACATTATTACTCAATTTTCTATTTCTCCCGAAAATGGTTATAGACGGTGATGGCCGTCCTTCGAATGGAATTGAACCCGAGACTTCGTTGGAAATTGGTTTTATGCATATATGACAAGGAATTGTTTTACTTATTTGTTTTGGGAAGAGAATTTGATTAATGTATTGTTATGAATTTTTATTTTAAGGGTTGACCAATAAATATGCTAGCTAGAGTAGCGTGAGGGCGCTACTAGAGCTCTTAGCTCCGACCCTAGCCTGAGAGGTCAGGCAAACTACGTAGTGCACTATGAGGGTTGACCGTATCACTTTATTTAGAGCTCTTAGCTCCGACCCTGGTCTGAGTGGACAGACAAGCCTGAGAGGTCAGGTTGATATTATAAGGGTTGACCGTTATCACATATTCTAGAGCTCTTAGCTCCGACCCTGGTCTGAGAGGTCAGACAAGCCTGAGAGGTCAGGTTGATATTATAAGGGTTGACCGTATTATTTTATCTAGCTAGCATAGCGTAGCGTGAGGGCGCTACTAGAGCTCTTAGCTCCGACCCTGGTCTGAGAGGTCAGACGTATTATGTTTGGTGAACATTTCTCTTCCCATATTCTTTATTTGTTTACCTTGTCATGCGTTTGTGGAAATTTGGTAATTGTGGGCATGCATAAATGTTATTTGAATCATTAAAGTTTTGGGAGAGCATTAAAGGAAATAGAGTTTTTATATTTCATTTTCGTCCACTCACTCTAACAGTTTTTAAATGTTTCTCCCCTGGGCCTTTCGTTTTTAAATGCCCAGTGATGCAGGGTCCTTGAGAGGAGGTCGAGCGCGTACGAGAGTCGAGGCATAGTCGATCATTCCGTTGCTGCTCGAAATTCTTTGGGGTAATCATCTCTGTAGACTGCTCTGACTAACCCGGTTTAGTTAGTTTTGTAGGAAGGGTTGGCCATTTCAAGGGGGTTTCGGTAAGAAGTTCCCTTGAGGTGGTCCCCGCAGGATTTACTTCGGGTTAAAGGGGTTTAACCCGGGGTGGGTCCTGTCAGCAGTCCTCAATCAATCTTAATCTGACTGAATGTGTACTTTCAAGTGTTAAGATCAAAATTTGAATGTCTTGATTCTGTCTTTTGATACTTTCTTATTTCTAAAAATCAACAGAGAATTGTTCACCAGTCTCACAACCACAAATTCATGCATTTATTTTTCAACTGTGTCTGATGAAGACCAATGAGAATAAAAAGTTCTATGATATTACTGGTGTACAGAAAAAGGATTATTTTTGGCGACCTCTTTAAAAACGGTGAAATTGCCTGGAGGCTGGACTTGATGATCTTTGGAGTAACTAGGCTGTGGAGGAGGGGGAACTTCACACAGTTTACATGAAAAAGGAGTGAAATCATGTTCCAGGCACTTGAGTATTGATGCCTTGGGACATCCTTGTTATGTCTAACACCCTAAAATCATCTGATTTGGGAGCTGTTGCATTTGACTTACTCGATAAGTGTTCTGTTCATAATAAAAAAAAGGGAGTTTGTTCTTCATCAGTAAACAGTACTACATTCATTATTTGGTTCACTCATGACCGTCACATTCTCTGTTAAAAATACCAGATTTGATTGTATCAAAATTATCAGTAAATGACTGCATTTTGAGATCTTAATTTGCTTATCCACACATTTAGTTGTTAAATTTTGAAACCAGTTCTGCAACACACATTGCTTGATCAAGGAGAATTTTTTATAGCCTTGCAGAGATTTATCCAGTTCCTTTAAAGATCTTATTCCATTTTTATTGCACTTTGAATCAGTTGAGCTGTTTTAACTGTGTTGTTTTTCTTTCTAAAAACAGTCTGTTTACTCTTGTGTATTTCCCACTCTTGCGTTCACTTGGTTTTTGTGCTTGTGCCTTGTGCAGATCAAAATAAAATTTCAGGGATTGGACAAGGCAACTTGAAACAAGTTTTTGTGAACTGTTCAGATGAAGGAAAATGAAGATGCCCTAGTTGCAGCAGATTGGGTCTGAAGCAGTTTTGGTTACTCTAACAATTTCTGTCGACATTCTCAGTTTTGGTTATGCTATTCAAAGGGGGAGAAAGATCATTGTGGGAAGATAACTTTGGAAGATTTGTGTGTCATTTATAATTTGTTGAGTTCTTGTTTTGATGGAACTGTGTTTGTACTCTTTGATCTTAATCTTGTGTTGAATAGCAGAACCAAAGGGGGAGAATAATGGTATAATTATTTTTTCTATTCAACACAAGATTTCCTTGTTCAGCTAGGAAAACAAACAAAGATTCGAATGCAGAATATGGAAAGAAGCATACACAAAGGTAAATTCAAGATCAAAGCATTTTTAAGGCAATAGGTCTCCTACTTTTGGTAAGTAATCTTTCCTTTCTTGAAATGATTGATATTGCTGAGATTATAACAGTTTATCCTTGGAATATTCATACTGTCAATGCAGATTTCATGGAAAGGCAGATTTTATGGAAAGATTAATTCCATTGTCTCTAGAAAGATCACTAAGATAATGGTTGTCTGATTACTGATTTCTAGAGCACGAATTAAGCCTTTCATGAAGTAATTGGGTTGAGGGGGAGAGTAGGTACTCTCTATAAAAGCCTTGGCTGTGTCATTTGCAGACACAGCTTTTTGCACTGGTTTCTTTAGACTTTGTTATCTCAGTCTATAATCTGATATTCATACTATTGCAAACTGCTTAGGTTTCAAGATGATCTAAGTTGTTATTCTGCTTATTTGCATTTCAGATTGCACTTGAGAGATGAGCAAAGGACTTGATCTGTAGTGAATAGATCAAACACTCATGAAGACTGGTTGTGTTGCAGAACCTGTCAAAGTAATACAGTGAGGACTAGTTCAAGCTGCTGTAATCTCAGATCAGTTGCTAACTGTGATGCAGAGTTAGCTGATAGATTTCAATTTCTCTCTTTCATAGAGTTATCTGAAATACTTCGAATTGTTGAGAGTTAGAGATAGAGAACTAGAGTGAGAATGATCCAGATACTTGTGTTACAAAAGTATCTGGAATAAATGTTTGAGATTTGAAAGACATTTGTATAACTCACTGTCTCTATTTTATTGAGTGATCAAGCTGAGTGAATTTTTCCTCAATCAAGAGGTTTTACACTAAGCAATTGGTTGTTGAACTTTCTCTTTATTTATCTTCTGCATTTCTATTCTTACACTATGTGTTTGGTGCGGGCATGAAAAATAGGATTGGAAGCCATATATGTTGTACTTAAATTATCACAGTAGAGGAAAATGAGATAGGTAATATGAGCACCAAGTTCATGTAATAAATAGGCTAACCATGTTGTTTCTGCGCCAGCATGAACAAGGGCACGATACTCTGATTCTGCACTTGAGCGTGCAATAGTTGGCTACTTCTTGGAGCACCAACTAATGAGAGTAGAACTAAGAAAGATGAGGTAACCTGATGTTGAACGACGTGTATGAGGAGAACCCGCCCAATCAGCGTCCGAGTAAGCTGAGAGATAAACTGGTTGGCATTGTGAGCTGAACATAAGGCCCTGGCCAAGTGTGCCCTTGACATAGCGTAGAATGTGCTTGACGACAATGAGGTGAGGAAATCGGGGCTGACTCATATACTGTGAGATGAAATTCACTGCAAAGGCGATGTCAGGACGAGTGATGGTGAGATATTGCAGCGAGCCAATCATCTCTCTAAATATTGTGGGATTGTCAAGAAGGTTCCCATCTTTGGCTGTGAGTTGTGCTTTAGCAGACATAGTAGTGGATGCCGGTTTGCAGAGTAACAAATCATATTTCTTTAGAATGTCATGTGCATATTTCATCTGGTGAACATGAATTCCATTAGAATGACTTGTTACCTGGAGGCCAAGGAAAAAGTGTAGGGGACCAAGATCTTTTAAATCAAATCCAGAACATAAAGTGGCAATGAAACTTTGTAATAGCTGGTTACTACTGCTGGTTAGCACTATATCGTCAACATAGAGCAGGAAAAAGATGGTGTGTGTGCCATTCTGATAGATGAACAAAGAAGGGTCTGCCTTACTGTGGTGGAAGTCTATGCACAAGAGAAAGGTGCTCATTCTATCAAACCAAGCCCGTGGTGACTATTTGAGGCCGTATAGGGATTTATGCAGCTGACAGACATGATGTGGGTGAGATGGATCAACAAAACCAGTAGGTTGACTCATGTAAACATCCTCTTACAGATAGTCATGGAGGAAAGCATTAGTGACATCAAGTTAATGAAGAGGCCAGCCACGAGAGACATCCAAAGATAGCATAGTGCGTATGGTTGCGGGTTTAATGTCTGGACTGTATGTTTCAGCGTAGTCTACACCATGTTATTGGTGAAAGCCTTTTGCTACAAGACAAGCTTTGTAGCGCTCCACTGAGCCGTTTGGATTAAGCTTTATACGGAAGACCCACTTGCATCCTATAGTGTGTTTGGAAGGATCTGGTGGAACTAGGGACCAAGTATTGTTCCTCATCAAAGCATTGATTTCAGTGGCCATTGCAGCACGCCATTTTTCTTCTTTGTTTGCCTGTGAATAACATGTAGGTTCCAAAGTATCAAGTATAGCAAGAAGAGCACGAGGCAGAGGGTACTGTACTATTCCATCTTGTCGGACTACAGGTTTTGTAATTCCAACCTTGAGTTGAGTTGTTATGTTATGGGTCGGTGCTGCCGGAGTTGGTGTAGGGTCCGTGGTGGCGTGTGTGGCGGATGCTGTAGTAGAGAGCCCAGGGGATTCTACAGTGTGAATGGTGGAAGAGTTAGGCGGGATGGTGATGGTGGTCGACTAAACTGGTTCAATGGAAACAGAGGAAGCAGTGACTGCTTGTGGTGCGATGACGGTGGATGAAGCTGGGTGTAGCCGAGGGCGACATTGGTATGTTCTGATGGAGGTCGATGATGGAGTAGCTGATGTGGAAGAGCGGGTAAGGGTGGTGGTGTTGTCAGAGGGGAATCAGGGTCTGAAGCTGTGTCGACCAATGGTGACAGCGTGGTTTATGGTGACGCTGAGATCGGTTGATTGGAGGCTAGTGAGGATGGAGAAACTATCGTTATTAGATACGGTGACAGAGGTGAGATATGTAGGGAATTTGTTGTTGTTGATGGGCCTTGGGGCAATGGGATTGGGCTTGGAAGATGGGCCTGCGGAGGAGCTGCATGACTTGATGTGTTGAGTGGGGTGAATTCCATGTATTTCAAGCTGGTTGGAGGTGTAACCTTCAAATCTTGATAAGGAAAACTATTTTTGTTAAAAAAAAAACATGACGCAAGATGTAAACACGACCAGACTTGGGATCGAGACAATTGTAACCTGTATGACACGAGCTATATCCTATGAAGACTCACTCAAGACTACGACTAGAAAATTTGTTAGGTTCATTGTGACCAAGATAAGGAAAACAAGCACATCCAAAGAAACGAAGAGAAGAGTAAGAGGGAGAGGTGCCATAAAGACGGAGGTGAGGAGTCTCCAATTTGAGTATAGGAGATGGAAGAAGATTGATGAGATAGACAGAGGTGAGGACAGCTGCAACCCACAAATTTTGAGGTACATTAGATGTGAGAAGGAGAGTTTGAGTAGTAGTTGTAATGTGACGATGTTTTCTCTCAGCAAGCCCATTTTAATGGGGTGTATGGATAGGAAAAACGTTGTTGAATGCCTCAAGTTGCACAAAATTGAGAAAAAAAATTATTGACATATTCAGTGTCATTGTCACTTTGAAGAAATTGGATTTGACCACGAAAAATAGTGTGTATCATTACAACTAAAGTTTGAAAGTGAGTGAGGACCTCATTTTTCTGATGCATTTGATAAATCCATGTGTAGCGTGAGTATTCATCAGTGAATAACACATAATATTTGAAACCAGACATAGATAAAGTGGAAGACTGCCAGACATCCCTATGAATGATAGAAAATAATGATGTAGCAAAATTATTATTAGAAGGAAATTGGAGTCTATGTGACTTGCTACGAGTACACTTATTACAAAAGGAATCATTAGAAATTTTGGTGCCAATATAATTGTCGACACGAGCTAAACCAGGAGAGGAAGGGTGGGCCAATCTATTCTGCCACAGTGTTGAATGAATGGAAACGAGTGCATGAGGAACAGGAGAGGTGGATGAAGAGTGAATTGGATAAAGACCATCCTTACATGGGTCCTGAAATAATAAGCGACCAGAACGTATGCAATATATTTGATAATAATCAGGTGCAAATAGGAAAAAGATAAGATTATCTTTGGTGAAACGAGCAACATAAAGGAGATTTTTACAGATGGAATGAATTTGGAAAACATTATTAAAAGGAAAATTAGAAGTCCCTAAGGAAATGAGAAAGTTACCAATATGGAATATAGGAATAGAACTACCATCCCCATATAAACATTATATGGGCCACCATATGGTTAAAGATTGAATACAGACAAGGCGGTCATGTGATGAGTTGCACCGGTATCTGGATACCAATTAGGAACGCCAGAAATGTGAGAGCCAGTAAAAGGAGGTGTGGTAGCTGGGCCATGGAATTTGTGAGGGCATTGGGCTGGTCCATGTTGATTGGAGTGACATTTGGGACACCATTATGGTGCAGGGACTAGTAGGCTTGGAGAACGAGAAGCCCAAGGTGAAGGAGGGAAAGGGCCAATATGTGGATAATAAGACCCTTGATATGAGGCCCCTAGTTCGGAGGATAGTACTGCCCATGATATGGTCTCGCATCATAATGGTGCCTGGGTCGACTAGCAAAGTTCGGGCAACCACCGTGGTTTTGTCGACCACTGAAATTGAGATTGCGGCCAGAAAAATTGGTGCGCTGGTGATGGTTCGATGGTTCTCGCTGAAAAGTGAAATAATTTGACGAGTCCAATCAAGATAATTAGTGAGATTTAATTTGACGAGTCCAATCAAGATAATTAGTGTCAGATAATTTTTCAAACTGGATTGTGTTTTGGATTGAAGCCATGGGTACGAGGAAGTGAAGAGAGAAGAGGATGAGCTAAAGATTGGAAATTGGAGATTGAAGGGGGAGACACACAAGGAAGAAAACAAAAGAAGATAGAGGCTGAGGAAGGAAGAACACAAGAAGCTGGAGGTAAGGATCTAAACTATGCTGATACCATATTGAAATAGAATTCCCCTTGAACTACAACTCTGTGAATTGTACAGTTATATACAACAGCTATTGGTCTATTACAAATTATGGAAACAATCAAGACTTAATAACATAGATGTGAATCACAGATTTATGGGGAGAATGATTTTCATATCTGCAATCAACCTTGATTTGGGGAAGGTAGAGTGATTCATGGGATTGATAATAGAGGATCGCTATCACTTCTTTTTGTACTCTTGTTTCTTTTTGCTCAGATTGTTGGATCACCAAAGGCTTTGCCAAATACTTGAGCTACCACGGCGTAACAGCAATTGTAGTAGGTCGTATGCATCAGGCTGAAAGAAAATGATTGTTTTTGTAGTGATAGACATGATCTTTTTATAAAAGGAACAAACTGATGTGGTTAAAGTGGTGTTCCCAAAAAAGTTCAGAGTTGAGAAAACTAGCAAAGTCACTAGCTAGCTCATCCAATGCTGAATACATGTTGCTGGTTAGGTTAGCAAGCTTCATAAAATAAAGGAGAAAATACCGATCACTCCATTAACTTTCATGCACTCGACAGTTTAATCCAATGTATTTTAATTTCAATCAATCACTCCATTAACTATCAAATGTCACACAATTAGGTCCAGTTATTAAGTGATCGTTAATTCGTGTCGTTAACTCTTTAACTGCAGTGGCGGACCAAGGATTTTAACTGTGTGGGGGCGAGGTTTTCATCCAGAGGAAATTTTACAAATGGTACCCCAACTAGAGTTCATTCATCATTTTGGTGCATTAATTTTTAAAATTATAACAATGGTGTCTCAACAATGACAATCGACACAACATTGATACCCTCCATCAAAAACCCTGTTAAACTATATATTTTTCAAGGGCAAACGCGTCTCTTTAGCCAATGACCACTCCATAAACCCTCATTTTCTGCTAGTCGTCATTATACTTAGTTATGAGCAAATATTTAATAGCATTTTCGCTTTAAAGCTATCAATAGAGAGACTAGATTCAGAAGAACAAGGGGTACCCGCCTTTTCTGTTTCTCATATATATAGAAACAATGTTGGGTGTAGTTTTATATGTTCTGAACTTTTAATAATTGGAAACAATCACCATTGTCTAATGAGATTATCTGAATACATACCCTATGAGATTGTTTGATTATTTTAGATTGGAATCAAGTCAATCAACCATAATGTGTACCCTATTATTACTTCTGATTCAATTAGTGTGAAGGTCTTTGTGATCATCATATGTCTCACTAAATTATCAGATTGACTTTTTCCAGTTTAAAATGTTTTATTCTGACGAATATCTATTAAGACTGAGAATATCCTATCAAAGATAATGTTAAGCTGTTTCTATTCTTGCTTGATGGCAATTCAAAGCTATCAACAGAGAAAGAGCGATAGAGAGACTAGATTCAGAAGAACAAGGGGTACCCGTTTTTTTTGTTTCTCATATATATAGAAACAATGTTGGGTGCAGTTTTGTATGTTCTGAGTCGAGCGGCTAAGGAGAAGTGAGAGAGCAAAACCAAACTAGGTTAGATTTCGATGAGTTAAATAAAAAAAAAAATATATATATATATATATAGTGTCGGGATGTCGGGATCTCGACTTCTTCCAAAAAAATCCCGATCCCGTCCCGACTAAGTCGGGATCGGGACAAAATCCCGACTAGTCGGGATCGGGATTGTCGGGATCGGGATGCGGGATTCGGGATTTTTTCCCACCCCTATGCGTTTGGGCGGTGGAATTCGGCGTGCAGTTTGGCAGTGGCAGTGGGCTGGGCAATTCGGCGGTGGAGTTCGGTGTTGAGTTTGGCAGTGGGCAATGGAGGAAAGACGCAGGCTCTGAGTTGAGCGGCTGAGGAGAAATGAGAGAGCAAAACCAAACTAGGTTAGATTTCGATGAGTTAAATAAAAAAAATTATATAGTGTCGGGATGTCGGGATCCCGACTTCTTCCAAAAAAAATCCCGATCCCGTCCCGACTAAGTCGGGATCGGGACAAAATCCCGACTAGTCAGGATCGGGATTGTCGGGATCGGGATGCGGGATTCGGGATTTTTCCCACCCCTATTCATGCTCTCGGCCTCTTGTCTTTCCATGCTTCTTTTGCTGCCTTCTATAAGTCCGATCCTCATGATTCTTATTCCGTTAAGTCCATATACATGTCATCTAAACATTAAATAAAATTAATCAAGTAATGACAGTGTACAAATTCACAGAATCATAAGAAATAACATGATAACTTCATAAGTCAGCTTTTAACAAATTAGTGCACATTTTCTCTACTTTACGCACATTTAAGCCATTATTCTACAGAAAAACGCTTATGATAAATACTATACTAATAATGAATAAACAAAGCATAAATGAGAATAAAAACATATTAAGAATGTAACATAAAATGCTCATATCAGGATTAGATTTGATGGATATAGGACATGTCTCTTTGTATTAGCTGAAAATTGTTGAGCTATGAGGGTGTATATTCAAAAAGAAAGACTAAATTTTGTCAGTTAGGTAGTATATCAGCGAACAATTGTAATGTGACTTCTAACTCAGTGGGCGCGTCAGCCCATACTTGTCACTTGTTGGGTCCGCGAGTGGTTGACTGGACACATTATTCAATGTCAACTTAGCTGGATGAAATGTGAAATTTCATTAAACACCTCCTGATTCATATTTCGTTCTTCTCAACCAAAAGAAAATGAAATCCTCAAATTGTTCAAATACTATCATGGTTGAAGAGTTGAGAATCACAACTACTCTTCAAACATGGTATCATACTTGAACAATTTGACCATTTGATAATGTAATGTTGGTTTTTGGTAAATTAGTCGGTTTTGTTATTGGGCTTGCTAATGTTGAAGATATAATGTATTTTTCCACATCAGTGTCATGAACGTAGGTCAAACAGTGCATATGAAGGGCAATGGTTTGTATTTTCGTGCTAAATTGAATTTCACCTTTCATCAAGCTGAGCTGGCATTGAATAATGTATCCGATCAGCAAGTTAATGACACAATTTAACAGCCACTTAACGCCACGATTTAACAGTCAGACCTAATTGTGTTAGATATTAATGAAGTGATCGATTGAAATTGAAATTAAAAGATATTGAAACAAACTGTCCATCACATGAAAGTTAATGAAGTGTCCAATATTTTCTCTAAAAAGAAATGCCTCTTTGGAATGAAAGAAAATAAAAAAAAATATTCAGATACTAATGATGACAATGTACATAGGTACAAATCAGTGGATCTACAATAGATGGACAGTCATCAATCCTGAGCCGAGCTCGCTGGGCGAGGTGCAAATGAGAAACTGAAACGCTGACAAAACTTGTAGCTGCCATCTCATGAAGCAGCCAAAACAATGTATGAACACTCTTGACAAGAAGATGTTTATCAGAGAAGTTGCATGTGCAATCAGCCACTGCTGTCCAACAAGTTTATCAGGCTTCAAAGGGCCTCAGAAGAGGCTGCAACACCTATATCTTTGTTCCCGAGGTGGTGATAATGGTTCCTGCTGATCAAGAGAAGAGAAGCACACAACAATCACTGTAAGATTATCAAACGTGTTAAGGAGAAGAGCCTCCATGACAAGATCCTTGGCACACTGCTCTGGGTCATCATGGTGCCGCAGCCCACGGCGAACAAGGCTAACTGCATGCTGACTTGACATCACATCCCAGATCCCATCACACCCTATAATTAGAAACTCATCTTCCTCTGTTAAATCCATCCTTCGGAACTCTGGTTCAGCTGTAAGGGGTGAAGCAGAACCACGAGGAAACTTCATGTCCCAGTCACCTAAGGCTCGGGAAACTGATAAGACACCATTCAGATATCCATCATCAACATATCCCCCCAGTTCTTCAACTCTCTTGCGTTCAGAGGGATAAATTAGCTTATGGTCTTGGGACATATCAATTGCCTCCCCTTTCCTGCAGAGAACAGCTCGACAATCACCAGCATTGGCTACCATCAAAAGCCTGAAAAAAATAGGGAAACAAGTTCAATCACAAGTGGAAGAGAATTAAAAGTAGATAATGGACGGATCCATAATGGACATATATACAGGAACTAATGCCACACAGCCTTGAATAAAATATGAGATATCGACCTCTTCTTGAGAAACTAATAAAGAAACACTGACAGTGTAAGGATTTTGTTATTATCTTATTACACAATACATCAGAGAAATATTCTTTTCCTTTTAGTACAGTAAGAAGGGAAGTAAAAAATTCTAAGCAGATATATACCTTCCAAAGATCATAGCAGTTAATGCTGTTGTCCCAGATGAACTGCTTACGCTGCAATCATCAGCCAATGCAAGATCGACCTGATTAAATGCTTTACTGAGAGTAGTCTCAAGCTCCTCTATGAAAATCTTATTAACCTCAGAAGCTCGGGGAAAATTGACATCATCAAACAAGATTCCCATCACATTTTTTTGAACATAAGCAGCTGCTTCAGGTCCTCCATGCCCATCAAATACCTATACAACATGTCCAATAAAAGTAGGCTTCAAAACTAGAAACCAGATTTAAGTTTATTACAATCGCAAACTCAGAAATATAATTACCCCATAAAAAGCACTTGGGGTGGGAAAACTAAAGAGTGATCCCAAGTGTGAAGATATATCATCTATCAGTATATGCTCATCTTCCATGTATCTACGGGGTCCAATGTCAGCGAAGCTACCGGAATGGAGTCTGGGAAAGAATTCATGGCCAGCCATCTCATGAGCCAAGTCTGAAACTTTATCTACTGGTTTAACATCCTAAAAAGAAGTAAAAGATCAATACATGTTAGGCACTTTAAACTAGTTAGATTGCGCCCTGAAGCATTATTTCTAATTAGCAGCAGTTCAAACATTAAAGTTCAGTTTTGATCAAGTCTTACAACACTAAAGGAAATATAATGCTCACAATACTATTTGGATTGAGAGTATAAAGCTGAAGCAAGAATTCTACTCAACCTCAGATATCATCATCAACATTTTGATTAGATTGTTTCTAATGCGTTTCTACTTTGTCAAATAGTACAGGCACATATTCATCAACACAGTTCTCTGTAAGTTTTGGGAACCCCAGAAAACAAATGATCCAACAGAGTTCCAACTGAATACTATTAGGAATGACATCATATATAATTACTAAATTCAACATGATTCTGATTTTCACCTTAAAGGTCCTATGGGGGGTGAATAGGCCTTAATCAAATTTTAACGAACTCCTGTTGCAGAGGATAGCAATAAGTTGTGCTATCCCTGATTTCCAGAATTCAAAACAAGCAGAAAGTAAACTTGAAGAGAAAGAGAAACAACACCAAGATGTTTTTTACGCGCAGAACCTAAAACAAGGAGAAAAACTGCGTGCCCCTTTCTCTTGAGGGACAAAACTTTCCACTATGTTGAAACAGCTAATATAAGAATAATAGTTCTAGGGATACAAACATCATATCCTATCTAGTCCCAAACTAGTCTAGATCTATTCCTTCTCTTGTTTCTAATCCTACAACAAGGAATACTCTTGAACATTCACCATGAACACTTCTTGAGTTAATTGCACCACACATCATTTAATTGCAACATGAAATGAGTTGATGAAAACAAGGTTTTGTTCAAGATCTAAGGTTTACAATCAGTTGGAAGACTTAGATCAACATGAACTTTATGCAAACAATGAATTGGTCTACTATGATAATGCACAAAGAAAATCTCAACAACTGCCGAGCCAGACCCAAACCAAAAATATATGTAGGAAAAATAGATGGGACCTCTAGGTGTCCAGGGCACATGCCCACTAGCTTTGATCAGAGTATTTGAACTTGACCAACATTACACCAATAGAGCACAAACAAGTTGACAGCAGCATCCTAAAAACAAAGCTTGTTTTGCCAAAAATAACCCCTAGTTCAAAATGAAGAGCAAAAGGAGTTAAACACTCACTCAAATCAGATTATGACTCAGTCTAAAAAGACAACTCATTTGAACTAGGTATGAACCGACTACTGATTTGGTTCATGTAACAACAACAATTAGCTGGAGCCTAAAGTACCAAAATAATGGGTCACGGGTGGCATATAAAAGATCTCACCCACATACTGATTTGGCTCCAAGACCCTTGATCTAAACCAGTTGTCAAGTTTCAATTTCAAAGCAGTAAGAGACTCATCTAAAACACTACACAAGTAACTTTGAAAGATTGACAACATACAGAAAAACTCAACCTTAGGATAGCAAGCAGATTTGACATCCTCTGTGAAACACTTATGATATGCATATGCATGCTCTACCTAAGACCATGAGGAGTTTAGCTAAGTCAAATCTTGTTCTTGATAGTTAATCAGCACAGATCTTCATGTGTTTTGTGGAGTAGAGGAATTGCCAAATGTCCTTGTGCCTTCACACACCTAACCCTTTTTGAGTGATGCAATTATATTTTATTACATCTACCTGAATCATTGACAAGATACCTGACAAAGAATCAAACTAACCCTTACCTTGTAAAAAGTAAAAACAATCTTTGCTTTGGTAAGAACGATGTGATCCAAGACTCTTATTTTCTTATACAAAGTCAATAATCCAAAACAACCCCGGCTTACTATTAAGCAAAACATCAAACCCAGATAGTAACTAACACATAGGAGATCAATCAATCACAAAAGAAAACAAGTATTGAAGATCAGAAATTAAACTTACAGGTTGGGCAGCAGGGGAGACCGACTCCAAAGCGCGAGTTGGGTCAAACAAAGTCTTGGGAGAAATCGATGCAGCTACATCTTCAACAACCTCATGAACGTTCATCCCTTTACCAAACATCTCAACGTTCTACTGACACATGATCTTAGTTTCTGCCACAATTTTCACTCACAAACACACCATAAATTAATCCCACTTCACAATTTCTCAAACTTCAACAACTCAACAACACAACTTTTACCGACGACCAGGTGACTCGAATGTTTCTCTCGCGGCTTCTAGAGCGGAGTTGGATCAAATGGGTTGCAAAATTTGGAGTGTGGCTCGAGCTGGGACGCGATTTATATGAAACAAAACCGTTACCGGGTACCGGTGGCGTTGTTAAGCCTGGAAACACGTGTCGGCATTCTGGAGCTTACTGTTGAGTGCACACGTTGAGGGGTGACTTGGCATGAACGTGACTGAGAGTTGTCCAACTGGTTGGGTTGACTTTTCTTTCGGCGGGAATCGGGATGGAACTGTGGGGGTTTTTGAGGGGTAATCTGGACAATGTGTGGGACAGAGCGGTGATTTCGGTGACGAGTTAGGAGCAAAAGGACGTGAATGCCCCTCGTTGGAGTAAGGAGCAACTTGAGGCATAATTAAGATTGGATTTTTTCTTTATAATTGTAAGATGTATATTTATAAATGGTAGATAAGATGCAAATGATGACCCGACTTTCGGGCGGTTATGATTTTCAATTACTATATATAGATGAGTTTTTTTTGAACAAGTATATATAGATGAGTTTTTTTGAACAATTTGGCAAGTGATGGATAGAGTATAGTAATAGGACACGATTTTCTATTATACTTTTAGAGTAAATGTTCATTAATTCTAAATTTAAGATTTGTTTTTTCACTAACAAAATTAGATTTTTAAATTTTCACGAACTAATTTACACAACAAAAAGACAATTACACTCTTTATGAATTAAATAAACTATAATAAACAATTACAAAAGTATATTATGAAATAAAGATTCTATAACCTGATTCCAATGACTGATAGTCGTTGACTGACTTCGGTGGCCATTGACTTGATTTCGATGACCGTACTATTAACCAGACTTCGATGAACGTTGACTGGTATGTCGTCTACTACCCTGAGTATGTCACCTACTACCCCTAGTACGTCGTCTACTACCCTCAATATGTCGTCTACTACCCGCCAACAAGAAAATCAAGACTTTTCTCAAATAGAAACTTAATGAAACAAAAGGGTTCTGGGCGGATAAGCTCCCTACAGTGTTATGGGCACTCAGGACAACCCCAACCATAGCTACTAGACAGAGTCCTTTCTGTTTGACTTATGGCACAGAGGCAGTGCTGCCCGTTAAGGTATCGCTTCCAACGGCTCAAGTGGAGTTGTTCAATCAGGAGACCAATGAAGAATGTCTACTTTTGGATAAAGACTTGGTGGAGGAAAAGTGGATCCAGACGCATCTCACTGACCTCCAAAACAAGCAGCGGAGCACTCGTTTCTTCAACAAGCGGATCATGAATTGCCGCTACCAAGTTGGGGAATTGGTCATGAAGGAAATAATCCCAGAACCTAAAGGGCTAAACCCCTAGTGGGAAGGACCATTCCAAATTGAGAAAGAAATAAGCCAGACACCTATTATCTCAAAGATAAGGCTGACATAGTTGTTGGAAAAATGATAGAAATAAAAAAAATTGTAATCATTTTGATAGTTAAAGGTAAATGAAAATAGTCACCAAAGTAATGCATGTAATGGTTGATCTTTCAACTTCCTTGTCTTTTGGTTTTTGTAACAACATGAATCAATGACATGGTAGTGGGATAACGAAAGGTTGTAACCTTATTCATGACATTCAAGTTTTCCTCCAATCCCACCAATATAAATAGGTGACTCCATCCCTCATTCCAAACATACAAACTCAAAGCATCTCTCCTTACTTGAGTTCTCTCTCCCTCTCTAAGTTGTGTTCTGGTGAAGACAAAGGTACTTCAAGTTCGTTCAGTGTCCTTAGTAGCAGTGCAGCTTTAAGGGACAAGCGGTCGTTGTATCCTGGGAGGCAAGTGTCATCAAACCTTTACACCGACTGGGAGACATAATTTGTCTTAAGGAAAGTGTGTGAGACACACGACTCGACTTCCTTCAACATCCTCCTATCTTTGAATCCGAGTTGGTAACATTGGTGTTCATCATCATGTTTGTATTATGAGTTTTTAGTTATAATTATTTATTTAATTATAATGAATTTATGTTATTATATATTTGTAATATTTGACATATTCTTTAACAATCTTAAGACAAATTAATATTGTTTTGGTTTATGAATCTTTCCAACTAGGAGTACTTAGTTTGGCATGGGCTAGACCATTAGGGCAATGTTCTTAAGAGAGCCACGCTCCACTAAAGCTCCATCTTCTTACCTGGTTGTGTCTGACTGGAATTACCGAACGGATTGAGGAGTAGCCAAATTAATATTGATGAGGGAGAAATCTCACCCTCTGCCTCTGCTCCCAAACTCAAACTTAGAACCAATCCCAGTAGCCTCCCTGCTGCCTACCTCCTCCTAGACCCATCCTAGCAGCTCCACTCTACCTAAACCCATAGAGCATAACCTCCTCGTCTTGTCACTGATCCGAATCATAAACCTCTGCCTCTGCCTAATCGATCACCAACAACACCAGACCTCTCTAGACTCCATTCAATAGCTAGGGAACCTCACTGAAGCTCCAAGAACTGCTTGCTGGAGGTCAAGAACCCGAAACCCATAAAACCCAAAAAACAGTGAAATAGAGATTTTTCGATTAAGGCTCGATTTGTAGGTTTAAAGGCATGGAAATGAAGAAGAAGAAGAAGAGAAGAGGAACAAGAATCTAACCTTACTTCGTCTAATCGCCGCCGGGAATGCCGGAACTTCACCGTTGACCGTCGAGCACAGTGGCGCTCGATCTCCTTTCTCGGCGGACGTCGGCGTGATCTGAGTATAGGGCTGAGTAGAGGAGAAGGAGGCGAGTCGAACGACGATGGTCTGCCGGCCGGGGGTGGCCAGACAGCGAAGCCTTGTCGGAGCTGGAGAGAGCTCGGGAGGAGGAAGGAAGAAGGAGTTGACCGAGTGGGGGGAGTTTTGACCGAGTCAAAACTCTCTCCCTATTTATAAGGGATTGGACGGCTAAGATTAAATCTTGAAAAGATCCAATGCTCCAGATTTAAAGAAGGTAAAAAGGTAAAAGGTAATTGTAAAACTGTTTTACTGGAATGGTAATTAAAAATTACCGAAAACTTTGAAAATTCGTAGAAAATAAACGGAAGCTCTGAAAAATATTTCAAAAATACCATGAGACTCGTGTCGACACGTACTATGACATCGAGTCCTTAAATGAGGAATTTGAAGAACTTTGAAAAACTTGAAAATGAACGTGGTCGCTCACTCACGAAGTTACAGAGCACGACTTAAACCTCAGTAACTCGTCATTAACCACGGTAAGAACGTGCGGGGTCTCACAGTTATCCCGGGGTGGGTCTTGACCACCGTTGTCCTGATTTCCGGTGTTTGGCCTAAGAGTGGCGGGACCTAGTATATAGTACTCTCACAGTATCGATGATCGTGAACCTCCGGAGGGGCAATGCCCTGTTTATTTTATTTTCTCACTTACGCTTGTCTCGTATAGAGTTAAGTGAGCCGTAAGTACGGTGTGTACTGCGAGTGATGTGTTGGGCATTAGCTCATTTCCTACTCGATGTTTGGTCCAAGTTGTACTCACTTTTCCTGCTTTATCCTTCAGGTCTTTTACCAGAGTATTTGATATAAACAGTAAATGTGTCATTCTGATTTATAAACCTTGTTGTATGTTTTTATTATTGTCGCTAAAGTTTTTAATTGACCCCTTTAATTTGTCCACCTTTCGCGAAATTGGAAAAACTCTGATGAATGTTTTAAGAAACTATTATGGTGCCACTCGAGTTTAAAGTTTAATTTTATTTTACCTACTAAATAGCTTACGACTTTAGGTTAATAAGTTGTCGGTACGTCCTTCAGACTTGTTGGCATCTTATTGGCTTTAAATCGTAGCTATTGTAGCTCCCCCTCCCGGGCCGCTACAACTTACTCCTTAATGCATACCAGAATTTTGATCAACATGCAGATTGATAATGTGGATACACCAAGGACTAAAATTTTGATAATTATGAAAATTTCGGTGGTTCAGAAAATGGATATCTCGATAAATATTTTGAGAAATTATCATTGAAAATTTTTCTAAAATTTATATAAAAATTAGATATTTGACTAAAAATAGATTAAATATAAAATATTAAAAAAATATAAAAAATTAATATTAATACTTGTAAAAATAAAAATTAAAAAAAAATATCAAAAATATTTTAGATATTTAACACTTTATAATACAATAACTCAAGTGATAAGATTGGGTTAAATCTGAGAATGAGACGGGATAGTCAGGAACAATAAAATAATTAATTACTCTGCAGCAATTAAAAGTGTCAAGTACAGCTCTACTAGAATCTAAGACCCATTTTTTTCTTTTAGAAAATGCCTGCTACTCGGTATGAAATCGTAAAAAAAATAGACCAATCCAGTAATCCCACCTGCCACTTGGGTATGTAAAACCCGGACACGTCAACAAGTCACTTTAACTCCGTGTCCTGATTCTCAGACCCCTTGTTTGTGGAAGTGTCAATTTTATCCATCAATTCTGGACCGAAAGTCAAAAGATCGCATGACGTGTCAACTTATTAGCCCTTGATTAGTACTAGACGGCCGGGATTGAAATCCGATCAAAACTACAGTTGCAGCAGAGAACATAAAAAGTTGCGGAAGGAAAGCAAAACACAGAAGAAGAAGAAGAAGAAGAAGAAGAAGGGAACCGCGCCAAGCCAACCAAACTATCATCAGAGACATAATTTGCTTGTGTTCTTTTCTAGATTTTAAGGTATGCGAAATCTCTCATTCTTTTGTTTCCGAGTGGCTACAAGAAACATGGACTAGTACCCTGTCGTCGAATTGGGTTTGATTTTACTATGTTTATCAGTTACCTCAAACATGACATTTATGTTTGCTTTCTTCACTTGTGTCTTAGTCGTTGTTTGCATTGTGTTTTGGTACCCTTTTCTTTTGGGCCATTTCATTACCAAGCTTGGTTCGTTATGAAAAGTAATTCTGAGAGTTTAATTTAATTGATTATGATCCATAAGGATGAAGACCCAAGTTGTGTAATTGGTGAAGATTTTTGAAATGATGTAGAAATAACTAGCTCTCTTTCTTTTTGTATCTCTCCAGGCGCAATCAATGTGTAAATATATAAATGACAAACTGATGGTCTAAAATAACCGAACACTTCAGCACACCAAAGTCTTGCTGATGGGTTTCTTTCGCCTTCCAAGTTGGTGGAAGGGGCTCATGGAAATGGGGTGAGTTTGCTTGCACCTTTTCTTTTTATCAAACAGCTTTGCTTATATTGGTCCTTCAGCTGAACACTTAAAACTAGATCTATTTTTTATTTTTACTTTTATGTTTCTTGTTTGGGCTTAATGTTCTATATCAGATTGGTTGAGAAGATTAATTTAGTTTTGGTTTCTGTTTATGTATTTGGTAGCTTTTTCATACGTGGTAGCTTTAGTACAGACTGGTAGTTCAGACTAACTTAACGGTTTAGCAGTGACATATCTTTTTCATTTCTTGTCAAAATGAAGCAAACTAATATACCTTCACTGGAATTGGTTGTAGTATCAAAAGACATACTTTAGCTTTCTTATCTGTGTTAATCTTGTGGTGTAATTGATGTTATGTAGGACCTAAATGGCAGAAGCCATTAAAGGTCTAGAAGAGACGTGGCAAAGAAGGTTCCGAGGCTCAGGCCTTGATCTGGCATTCAGTAGACGATGATGTGTCTACATGGGATCTTGCTTGATGCAGGCATCAACAAGATTCGCTTAGCTTTTGGAAAGATTATGATTTCTTTCTTATTTGGGGATTTGTTTTGTTTTACCTCTATATAAGAGGCCTTTTATAGTCTTTTTCATTCAGAATTGAATTGATAAAAGTTTGAGAGCTTTAGCTTTCTATTCAGGTGTGTGTGATGCAGCCTACCCTCTGGTGTGATGCCTGGGGTTCTACTGGTGTGATATTAGTAGTTGTTCATTCTACCCTTCTTAAGTTCTTTGGAACCTAGTCCCTCTTGTGTGAAGATATCTAATAAACCCTAGCATCTAAGTTCTTAATTTACTCGTCCTGCATTATTTTGTCTTCAGAGCCTGGTTGATCCAATGGCTACTCAGTCAGGAAAAAACTTCAGGTGCAGTTGACTGACAACCAGCGAGATGGTTTGTTACTGAAAATTTTGGAACAACTTGAGTTGATGGACACTCGGGTCAAAAAATTAGAAGATCATGGGAAAGCTTCCGCAACTTATATGGCAGAAAAGGATGGGGAGGTCGTCGGCCAGGACAACAACAATATTGAGAAAGATGAGTCAGCCCAAGACAAGCAATCTTTGGGGGATTGGTTTAAGGATTTTTTTCGAGAATAGTGGTGAGCATAACAAAGTGGATAATGCGGGAGACATCACAAAGAAAATCAAGGTCGATGTTCCCGATTTTGAGGGAAGGAATGATCCTACAGTGTTTTCAGATTGGCTTGCTAGAATAGAAGAGTATTTTGACCGGTACGACATGGATGATGAGCGCCGGGTGGGATTTGCTAAGATGAAACTTGTGCTTTTAGCAAAAGTATGGTGGGCTGGTGTCGAGAATGACATAAGGAGGTTGGGACAGCACCCAATCAATTCTTGGCAAGAGATGAAGGCCAACTTGCGAGAGAAATAGATGCCATCTAATTACCTTGACAAGCTGTGGTACTCACAGGCAAGATGACACGTCAGTATCTGAGTACATGCAAAAGTTTGATGAGCTGAAGACACGGAGTCAGATTTTAGAAGACTCAAGACAGACCCTGGCAAGGTTCAAGGCTGGTTTGAGGGCTGATATAAGGAGAGATGATTCGGAACCCGGTTTATAATCTAGAACATGCTTTTCAGGTTGCTTTGGATTTGAAAGAATATTTGGGATACACCAAAGTGAAGAAATTTGGAGGCCAAGGTAATGAAGTAGTTCAAAAGAACTTTGAGCACTGGCAAGGCACGACCAGGAACAACTCCATTGTTCAATCGAGCACAAGATACCAATGCCCACAGAAGAATCTGCATACGGGGAAGGAGCAAGAGGAAGAAGCAGAACGACGGATGATTGTTTTGACTATGGGGAATATGTTGATGATGATCTCGAGGAAGAAGGCTTACACACTTCACTTATCTCTATTGTTAGGCGTATTTTGGCAGCTCCTAAAGTGGAAGAAGAGGACTGGCGTCGAACTACCATTTTTCAAATGCTAGTTCGATGTGGGGACAAGGCACATAAGTTAATCATCGATGGTGGTAGCTGTATGAACGCTGTCTCGAGTTCAATGGTGGAGCGTCTCAAGCTTCCCACTCATCCCCATCCACAGCCATACAGAGTAATGTGGATTGATAGCACCCAGATTCCAGTGACTCAACAATGCCTTGTTCCATTCTCCTGTGGTGACTACACAGACTATTTGGTGCGATGTAATCCCCATGAAGGTAGCCTACATCCTTCTTGGGAGGCCATGGTTGTTTGATCGGGAAGTGCACCATAATGGGAAAGAAAATACATATTCTTTCCTATTCAACAAAAACAAGGTGACATTGAAGCCGATGCAAGCTGCTGAATTGGAGAGGTACAGGGGCACGACGCCTAAGGATAATGTGAGAAAAAGGAAGCCTCCACACATCCTCACAAGGAAGAAGTTCCTAGAAGAGAGTGGAGAAGCTGGAGTTGTATATGCCTTGGTGGCACGAGAGGTTTCAAGATCTGCTGCTAATTCACAGGCAACAAGAGAAAACCTGGAAATCACTAAACTGCTGAACACCTTTTCAGATTTGA
Source organism: Comarum palustre (assembly GCA_951800085.1). Classification (NCBI taxonomy): domain Eukaryota; kingdom Viridiplantae; phylum Streptophyta; class Magnoliopsida; order Rosales; family Rosaceae; genus Comarum; species Comarum palustre. The sequence continues at coordinate 12,288,945 of OX637575.1, read as the reverse complement.
CTCTAGAAGAATTGCCGAATGAGCTTCCCCCAAGTGGACGAGTTGCTGTCTATGGGTTTTATTTGTGACAGCCTCAGTCCCTGCGCTGTCCCAGCATTGTTAACACCAAAGAAGGATGTTAGTTGGCGCATGTGTGTTCATAGTCGTGCTATCAACAAAATTACTAACAAATACGGGTTCCCTATCCCATGGCTTGATGATATGTTGGACATGATGGCTGGTTCAAGTCGGTTCTTAAGGCTGGATATCAAAGTGCCTATCATCAGATAAGGGTTAGGCCTGGAGATGAGTGGAAGACCGCTTTCAAGACGAGGGATGGGTTGCATGAGTGGTTAGTGATGCCATTTGGACTTTCCAATGCACCTAGTACATTTATGCGCTTTATGAGTCAGGTACGACAACCCTTCATTGGTCGTTGTTTGGTTGTTTACTTTGACGATATCTTGATATACAGCAAAAACATGGAATAACACCTCAATCACCTGAGCCAAGTCATGAGAGTTCTTCACAGAGAGAAGTTGTACCTAAATCTGAAAAAATGCTCTTTCTTGAAACCGAGTGTTGTGTTCTTAGGTTTTGTTATTTCATCTGATGGTGTTGATGATAAAGTAGTCTGGGGTTCAACTCTAAAACCAATTGGCAATAGAGAGAGTGACCTAAACCCTTATAAACCCACAGGCAAGGTCTCATATTCCCGATGTGGGATATATATCTCAACACGCCCCCGCACGTGTGGCGAATCTTTAAGCCTAACACGTGGACAACAACTTGGGTGGTCGTGGAGTTCGTGTGGCCTTTGGGCTTCACACGTGTACGTGGGCAACCCGCTCTGATACCATGATAAAGTAGTCTGGGGTTCAACTCTAAAACCAATTGGTAATAGAGAGAGTGACCCAAACCCTTATAAACCCACATGCAATGTCTCATATTCCCGATGTGGGATATATATCTCAACAGTTGAAGTGGACCCAACTAAAGTTAAAGATTGGCCAATTCCTAAGTCCATACAGGAGGCTAGGAGTTTTCAAGGTTTAGCCACATTTTACTGATTGTTTGAAGGCTGGACAGTTTCAGTGGAAAAGCAGCTACTATGGCATTCAAAGAGATTAAGAAGAGGATGACACAAGCCTCAGTTTTACACCTCCCTGACTTTCTAAAGGTATTTGAGGTCACGTGTGACGCATCTCATGTCGGGATTGGAGGTGTGTTGAGCCAAGAAGGGCACCCTATTGCTTTTTTCTGTGAGAAACTCAATGATGCTAAGCTGAAGTATTCAACCTATGACAAGGAGTTTTACGCCATTGTCCAGGCCCTTCGATATTGGCGATATTACCTTGTTCCCAACAAGTTTGTTCTATTTTCTGATCATGAGGCACTCAAGTATATCAATTCTCAACAGAAGCTTTGTCACCAGCATGGTAAATGGGTATCCTTCCTACAAGAGTATTCTTTTGTTATTAAGCATAAGTCTGGGGTTGAAAACAAAGCTGCTGATGCACTGAGTCGTGTGATTTACCTCCTGTCATCGGCTGCCCTCCAGGTTGTGGGATTTGATTTGCTTAAACGAGATTATTCTTCCTGCAAAGATTTTGGCAGCTTGTATGCTGACCTTTCTGTGGGGCAGGGAAGAGAGCATGCTAATTTTTCCCTCCATGATGGTTACTTATTCAAAGGAACAAGGCTGTGGCTGCCTAACACATCTGTTCGTGAACAAGTGATTTGGGAATTGCGCAGTGGTGGTGCAGCAGGGCATTTTGGCAGAGACAAGTCAATTGCCATAGTGGAAGGCAGGTTTTACTGGCCAAGTTTAAAACGAGATGTGGCCAAGATCATTTCTTAGTGCAGGAACTGCCAAGTTTGTAAAGGTAGAAAGAAAAATACTAGGTTATACACTCCATTACCAGTTCCAAATGAACCATGGCAAGACTTGAGTATAGATTTTGTTCTTGGCCTACCAAGGACAATCCAAGGCAACGACTCCATTTTTGTAATCATTGATCGTTTTTCCAAAATGGCTCACTTTGTTCCCTGTTCCAAGACTTCTGATGCTGTTCACATCGCTACACTTTTCTTTTGGGAGGTTGTTCGACTTCATGGCTTACCTACAACTATTGTGTCAGACCGTGATGTGAAGTTTACTAGCTACTTCTGGCGCACTCTTTGGAAGCTACTAAATACCAAGCTGCAGTTCTCAGCCTTCCACCCACAAACTGATGGGCAAACCGAAGTTGTTAACCGCAGCTTGGGTGAACTACTTCGTTGTTTGGTTCGTGATCATGGGCTTAGCTGGGATAAGGTCCTCTCTATGGCTGAGTTTGCCTATATCAGCTCTAAAAACCGAACCACTGGTTGTAGTCTTTTTGAGATAGTATCTGGTGTACTCCCTAGGAAGCCAATTGACTTGATTTCATTGCCACTTGCGGCGCGACCAAGCGTTGAAACTGAGTCCTTCGGTAGTCATATTCTATCCATGATGATGTTAGGCGGAAGATTGCCTTTAGTATTGAAGCTTATAAGGCACATGCTGACTTACGGCGGCGGTTTGTTGAATTTAAAGCTGGTGACATGGTTTTGGTGCGCATCAAGCCTGAGAGATATGCTAAAGGAGTTTCTAAAAAGCTTCATCCTCGGGCTGCTGGTGCAAACAATGTTTTACAGAAAATTAGCTCTAATGCCTATGTACTGGACTTACCTGCAGACATGGGTATCAGCAATGTTTTTAACGTTGAGGACCTCAGTTTATTTCCTGGTTCCATTGAGGAGGCAGCTGAATCGTCTATTGTTCAATTCCCACGTTCACCGTGCCCTCCTGACACCATAGAGGATATTGTTGATCATCAAGTGGAGGTGGAGGTTATCAAAAGTATCTCGTCAAGTGGAAGAATCATCCACTTTCAGATTGTACTTGGATTACTGACGCTGAGCTGCAACAGTTGGACCCTGATATGTATGACAGATTTCATGCTTTTACCTTGCCCAGGTCGAGTTCTTTCAAGCCCGGGGGAGATAATGCAGGACCTAAATGGCAGAGGCTATTAAAGGTCTTTAAGAGACGTGACAAAGAAGGTTCCAAGGCTCAGGCCTTGATTTGGCATTCAGTAGATGATGATGTGTCTACATGGGATCTTGCTTGATGCAGGCATCAGCATGATTCGCTTAGCTTTTGGAAAGATTATGATTTTTTCTTATTTGGGGATTTGTTTTGTTATTGGGGATCTTTTAAGATATTAGAATTAATTGATCCCTAATTTTTTTTTGGTTTTCTTTTGCCTCTATATAAGAGGCCTTTTGTAGTCTTTTTCATTCAGAGTTGAATTGATAAAAGTTTGAGAGCTTTAGCTTTCTATTCAGGTGTGTGTGATGTCTCTGGTGTGATGCCTGAGGTTCTATTAGTGTGATATCAGTAGTGTTTCATTCTACCCTTAAGTTCTCTGGAACCTATTCCCTCTTGTGTGAAGATATCTAATAAACCCTAGCATCTAAGTTCTTAATTTACTCGTCCTGCATTAGCAATACATGTTCCTGACACTGAAAAAGTTCTCTGCATAGCAAAATTGGTATTTTTATATTTTGACTAATTGAGTATCAGAAGTTTGTTAGCTAGAAAAATTGTTATTTCTATAATACTTGAGAACACACTGAGTACATACTGAGATGTAGTGAGGTTTAATTAGTATTTTGCTTATAACAGGTGAAAGTTCTTGCTCTGACAGATCATGACGCAATGTCTGGCATCCCTGAGGCCCTAGAAGCAGCTCGGAGATTTGGCATAAAGATAATTCCTGGTGTTGAAATCAGTACAATTTTCCAACCAAGGTAAATTATTCAAGTTATGGTTTGTGTATGATATCAGATTCTGCGACCATTACATTGGTTACTCGTGTTTTATGTTCTGCAGTGCCAGTTTCATATGATCCCTATGTTTCAATTTTATCAGTTTATGATTTACAGAATGGCATACTTTAATTGAAAATTTGTTATTTCCAGGAAATTTCTAGACAATACTGAACCCAAATATATCAGTTTTAGCGTATTAATTTTATATGTTTAGTTCAATAACTGGATTTTGGGCCTGGTTTCAAAGGAGAGTCTGAACTGGAGGAACCGGTGCACATCCTTGCATATTACAGCTGCTGTGGGCCAACAAGTTATGAAGAGCTTGAAAAGTTCTTGTCTAATATAAGGAATGGTCGTTATCTTCGTGCAAAGAATATGGTGTCCAAATTGAACAAGTTAAGTTTCCTCTTACATAATATTCTAAGCTTATTTTTGCACACATATGTTTACTGGTATCGATGATGTGTATGAATTTATGACTAAGGAACCATTGTAATGAAAGATTCACACTTCATTGGGTTCAGGGGAAGTGAACCTCCTACAGAGGATGCAATAAACATGATTTGTAAAACGGGAGGTGTGGCTGTGCTAGCTCATCCATGGGCATTGAAAAATACAGTTGCCATTATCAGAAGTTTGAAAGAAGCTGGTCTTCATGGGATGGAAGTTTACAGATGTGATGGAAAACTTACTGGTATGTAATCTGAGAACCATCTTTTTATCTTAAACTACTGAATAAATGGTAAAATTCTGAAATTATTGGATAGTGTGGATACTATGTTCCTACAAGTTCCTCACCACATCCTCCATAATTTATTCTATATTGAAATTTGAATGTAATATTTTTTTATCCATATCTTGTGAGGTGTATAAGTTGGTATAAGATGTCAGTGAGAATGAACATTGGGTATAGATATATGTTGTAGGCTCTAATTAGTTAATAAGTTGTAGTTTATAAAAGATAAGAACATCCGTAATGGTATATTTTGTGTTAGGGCAAAGCAGCCTTTTAACTTTTTATAAACCAAACACCATGGATGTCTGTAATCTACTTTATTCCGCTTTCAAAGAATAGAAAATGACCATTATCAGTTTTACTGAACATCTTTAAAGAGGTAGATTAGAACATTGGTATGTTTTACTATATATCCAATTATCCTTATGCTTAACTATGCAACAGCATTCAAGATATAGGATTAGGTGTCATTTTGGTCTTTACTAGTGTTCTTAATGACAGATACTCCATGAGACATAAAGCAATTGTTAGTGATATTCTGGATTAAATTTCTTTCAACTGGCCAGGGGCGGAGCTACATTGTTGCATGAAGGGGTCTGGCCCCTTTTAGTATTTGTATTTCATTGCTTGATTACCATGTAAACCCCATACAAATTTAGAAAATTAGTGTTAATTTAATTATCAAACCCCTTTAATCAATGGTTGTGACAAGTAAGGAACAAATAAAGAGAGTAATTTGGGATTAATAGTATTTAATGTATATTAATTACATTCAGTTTAGAGAAAAAAAACGGAAGTGTTGCTTAGATTTATATATTTTGCAATCAATTATCATCAATGTCTAGCTTAACCTTCATAAAACTTAATAAAGGATGTTTGAATTGTTAGATTTGGCATTATAATTTCCTGTGTCGTTATGTGTTTATATCTCGGCCCCTTAAGATCTAAATACTGGTTCCGCCCCTGCAACTGGCATGAACATGGATATGTAGAGCCTCTTGGTTCTGTAACATTTAATGCCTTACAATCCTAAAGATTTGGTTCTCATCTTCTCTGCTTATTTTGTTGACAGCATACAGTGATTTGGCTGATACTTATGGTCTTCTGAAGCTAGGAGGGTCAGATTACCATGGCAGAGGTGAGCATAGTGAATATGAGTTGGGTAGTGTGAACCTTCCAGTTTTGGTTTGCACGACTTTCTCAAAGTATTAGAGACCTATGCAGATGAACCTTCAGATTCGAATCTATCAAGTATTACAAGGTTTGAGAAGGGAGGTTCCTCCTTAAGCTGCTGCAAGGAGATGATTGATCGTTGCTTGTTTTTGTGGTTGACAAATGAAGAGAGGCAAAATGCGGTTTTGAGGCCATTAAAGTGAAGCTTTCTCGTATTTCATTTAATAATGGAGGAAACCAGGTTACTATAGAGAGTTTATAATCATTATTCATCTTAGTGAATTTTGAGCAACTAACTTTTTTTGTTATTGTGTGGAGCTTTCATTGGCATTCTCCCAGATGTGATTCTGCATTCCTGATTTATTTATGTTTTTTTCAGTTTAATTCTGGTAATGCATGTACCAATAGTATTCTCAATTTGTGTGTTTCAATTTTATCAAAGCAACTATAATTTTCACCGGTCGAATAATGATTGGTTAGAAGTAGGTCACTTTCAAGTTTCAACACACACTAACCAATGAGCGTACCTCTAAATTCTAACCAAACGTACACCATCAATGTGTAATGCATGTCTGAGTTTCATGTGCGATACGATTAAATTCTAGGGGCATGCACTTAACTTCTGACAACATAAGGTTTAATGTGCGCTGGATTGTGTATCATAAAGTTTGATGAAGAATATTGTAATTGCTCAAAGGTTGAAGCCTTTGTTGCGTTTGATCCAATGTTTGGTTTTCAATTGTCTTGCCCAAAATGTGAATGGGAAACTCTAATGGTATGTTCCTCTAAATCTTGCACTAGTAGTTGGGGAGTGGCTTAGACAAGATATCCTGGAATTTCCATCTTAGCACATCTATTTCTTCTTACTGATAGTTTCAGACTAACGACCTAACTAACTGGAATAATCATGGCACATAGGTTTTTCTTTTCTTTTTCCAAAAGGAGCACATAGGTATTTTGCAACAATAGCATTTTGATCATTCTTCCAATGCATTTCTGTTAAAATTTACTATCACCGACCTTACATGATCAATTTCTGAAACTGGAGACCACATGTTTCTGTTTTATACCTCTGCTTAGCATGCATTTGAATTATGAGAAAACGTTCTAACTTTTTCTATGGTTATTGCAGGTATATACTTGGGTTAAAGGGTACTTTGGTGCATTAGGCCATGGGAATGAGATTGGCAAGACTACCCCTGAAATTTTGAGCAGAGTTCAAAGCCAGCTTGCCGTGCAGGTTTGGCTCCATTCCTTCAACAAAGTTGTGTTATTTTATTCTTTGATGTGCTAGGCTGGCCCAAATTGTAAATAAGAGATGCAATACTACATACACAAAAAGAAACTTGGTGTTCCAAAACTTGATAAAATGTACTAAACATGCATTTTTCTCCCTGCTCAAAAGGCACTTTCATTCTGAATCCATATCTCTGCTCTAATCACATACTATTTTTCTAGGTGTATGCAAGAAAATGGAAGACCTTTGTTCTGATGTATATGGTTTTGGTTGGATGGGGTTTGATATACTTGGGTTTACTAACAGGGGACTATCTGACAAAATCTTGAGCCCTTGAATCCTTGATAGCTTAAGACCTCATCATGTTTCCCATATTAGCACTGGGATATCCCATATTGTTGCTATCACTAACTCTGGACAATTCATTGGATTTGGAGATAATAAAGGAGCACAACTTGGGCAAGATACACTAAGAGCATGGATCAAACCAACTGAAATATTTATAGAAGAAATGACTGATGAGGTTGATTTTGACCTCGAAGAGCCATCTGTTTTATGTATGAGTTTCTTTCCAGCATTTTCAAGGATCGTCGACAAACTTGTTCTAAGAGATTGTTGACAACCTTGTAACTGTGTAAGTAGGTAAATAGTTTTTATGTTGTGTGTGTCACACAATAGTGTATTCCATAAGTGTATCGGCTACGGCTTGATTGACCATTGAGCTGCATCTGTTAGCTGCTAGTGCGACCAATAATGCTTCCTTTAGTTGCTTTCAACTTTGCATCTACAATTGGACTAGAGTTGTGTCTCATCGATTTAAAACTGTTTTCAGTTGAAGGTCCGGCAAAATACGAAATTTAGACGGTCAAATGACCGGTTTCGTATGTTTAGGGGTTTGACTTACGGGATTGACAATCCGGATCGAGCCCTTAACATTGTCGGATCAAGTTGAAATTTTTCTCATACATGTATTTTATTATGATGGTCATATCATACGGACAGATTTTCATTTGTCAAGTTTAATCATCAGAATCACAACATGCGTACTAAAGTTGTATAATTTGTTTACTAAATTTTAAGTAAATATTCCGTTTCAAAAACAAACTCTACGTAGAACCTTCAAAATCAAAAAAGTCGTGAAATAAGATATGACCGGAATGGTGAAATACGTCTATGGTTGAAAAATCACGTAATTCCGGCAAAGTCTCGGTGCTGATAGTTGCGGTCAACGTAATTTACCATTCTGTCTTCTCATGGGTAGCCCTATCTTCAGGGGTTATGTTTAAGTAAATTTTTATACCACTAGTTGCGTCTCATCGATTTGAAACTATTTACAGTTGAAAGTCATGCCAAAAAACATAATTTAGACTGTAAAATGACTGGTTTCGTGCGTTTAGAGGTTTGACATACGAGATTGACCGTTCGGATCGAGCCTTAACATTGTCGGATCAAGTTGAATTTTTACTCATACATGTATTTTATCATGATAGTCATATCAGACAGTCAAATTTTTGTTTGTCAAGTTTGATCATCATAATCACAACATCCATACTATTGTTGTTTAACTTGTTTACTAAGTTTTAATTAAATGTTCCGATTCAAAAACACTCGACGTAGAACCTTCAAACTCAAAAAAGTCGTGAAATAAGATATGATCGGAATGGTGAAATACGTCTACGGTTGAAAAATTACGTAATTCTGGTAAGGTCCCGGTGCAGATAGTTGCGGTCAACGTAATTTACCATTCTGTCTTCTCATGGGTAGCCCTATCTTCAGGGGTTATGTTTAAGTAAATTTTTATACCACTAGTTCCGTCTCATTGATTTGAAACTATTTGCAGTTGAAAGTCCGGCCAAAAAACATAATTTAGACTGTAAAATGACCGGTTTCGTGCGTTTAGAGGTTTGACATACGAGATTGACCGTTCGGATTGAGTCTTAACATTGTCGGATGAAGTTGAATTTTTTGCTATACATTTATTTTATCATGATGATCATATCAGACGGAAGTATTTTTGTTTGTCATTTTCGTGACAATTTTTTGGTGCTTGTATCTACCTTGATGTGGGTTTGCAGGCAAAGGAAGTACATCGGTTATCCTTCTCAAAGCCACACTCTAAATTCGGCTGGCACGAAAGGTGTTTGATATAATACCTGTTTGGTGTAGAATTTGCAGTCCTTCAAACAACCGGCTTGTAAATTTGTGCTAGGCGTGCCAGTACCTTTGGGTCAGGTACAACCTTGAAGTTGGATGCTGCTCGCGTCCCCCTTCTGACATCTTCTCACAGCGACCGTGACAGACGCCGATCTTCTTCCTCTGTACTAGGTTCTCTCTTCAGACCTACAAGGGAAAAGTCCCTCTAAGATTTTTCTCAAACCTTTGCGGATGGCCGAATCTTACTTAGTATGCAATGAAACTAAGCAGCGGGTATCAAGATATGCAGGATATGGACTGGCGAACGGATTCTCCAGAACTGGTTGCGGGAGTAAAACTGCTCAACGGATTGAACAGGGGAATAGTGAGATTTCAACGGATTGAAACCTGTCAGACTTAACGGATTAAGTCCCTTGTGCAGCTTGACGGATCAGGCTACGATTGCTGACGGATCAGGCTTGGTTGCTCCGGAGAGGCTTGAAGACTTTCGCGTGGCGAAATTGTTGTCTGTTTGTTGATAGATGTTGTTGTTGTTTTTTTCTTGTATCTTAACCCCTTTATATAGTGAACACTAGGGTAGACATTTACTTGTTTACCAAGGCACGGCACCATACTGCTAGGGTTAAGAATCCTTCTTGTAATGCAAGACAACCTCTTAAAGCCCAAACCTCAAAGCCCAACACTCTTCTGTTGGTAACTTAATCTCTCGTGACCACGTGCTTCATCCCTTATAACACTCTCGCGAACGCTTTTCCTCCCGCGAACACGTTTCATTAATACATAGCCCCTTTCGCGAGCGCGTTTCCTTCAGCAAACCAACTATCTCCCTTCGCGAGCGTGTTTCGTTACTATGCTCCTCGCAAACGCATTTGACTCTCCAAGCGTCCTCTGACCTTCTTGACCGCAGGTATCGGTCCACTTGCCTTTCCATAAATGGGCTTTTACTTTTGGATCTAACATTGCCCCCCAGCTCTTGAGGTTAAGCCCGTTTGCGAAAATCGAAAAGAGTTATACCCAGGCATCGATTTGAACAAAAGCAAACTTCTTTTCATTATCGAACTCCTCAGAACACTCAACCATCATTTCCCTCTGTAACTCTTTTTCAAACCTCCCTGAAACAAACCTCCGCCGCTTCTGCTTTCCTCCACTGCTTCCAAATCAATGGCACCCAAACATACTTTTTCTGCTGTGAAAACCTCACCCAGAACCCCTTCTGAGCACGAAGCTAAAGACTTTGTCCAAGCCATGGCTGATTTCCGACCCGCTCCAAGACCAAAATGCTCTTGGTTGAAAGTTAAGCCTGACAATTCCTGTGACCTGGGTCCTTGGGTCGATCTTTTCCCATACCAATTTCAACTGCCTTACCGTCAACATGCATCCCGAATTCCTCCTTTAGTCTTTCGCGAGGATGAAACTTCCTTTGTCGACTGGCAGAAGTCAGACGCCCAGACCAGGATTGGGCAATGGACGAACACCAATGATGCCGAAACCCAATGGTACCAACAGCGCCGCAATAAAGACCTTGAACGATGGCAAGCCGTTGGAATTGCCGATCCCATCGACCTCTGTTTCTCCCTGAAGTCTGGCTGCAACAGAGCTCCCCTGGCAGCAGTAATCTGTTTCTGGGACACTTCTTCAAACACCTTTCATCTCCCCGCAGGGCCGTTAGGAATCACCTTACTGGATGTGTATACGATTACTGGGCTTCCTTTCTCCAACGCACCAAGCCCTCTAAACGACCTCGCGCTGGAACACCAAATCCCTACTGATCAATCTCGCCCCAACTCCTACACCGCATGGGTCAGTCGCTATGGGAGTTCTGATGATGATTTAAGCGGCTTGGCATTCCTAGAATTCTGGCTCCTCAAATATGTTGAATGCAGCGCCACAAACAAACCCACCTTCGCCTGGGCCAGAACTGCTGAGCTGCTCTACAATGGTATTCCCCTCAACCTCTTAGAGCTAGCCACTGGGTTGTTATACAGGGCGTTACACTTCCTGTCCTTAGAACCTTTCAAACACAGATCTGTTAGTGGTCCTCTTTGGATCTTAGACTTGTGGCTTCAAACCTATTTCCCCATTTTCCGTTCTTCTTCTATCACCAGCTTCCTGAAACATAAGGTCTCAGGCCAAACCATTATGTCTGCCCCACATCCTCCAGCCATCAGCTATTTACGTTGTTTTCACCATCTGTATAGTATGGAACACCTACCTTCAGATTCTATTACCCTTATTTGCAGACGGACATACCCCTCACTTGTAGATGAAGGTTTTATTTATAGTAACCGTCACAAAGTCCAACAGCTCTTTTTCTTTCTACGCCTCCTCTCCACTCGCGACCTCAAACTGCCAGGCAGAGCTGGAGTAGAAATCTATGCACCCAACTTCTTCGCCAGACAATTTGGAATGTGCCAAAAAATTTCATATCCCCCATTGGCTAGCCGCAACCATTTCACTTCGTGGCGAGAAACCTACAATGCTGGAACCGACCCTGAATCCGTTCCCTCCCGCTTCAAGGACATCATACAGCCTGTAAACACCTATCCCCTTGGTGGAGTACGTCTGAGTTTTGCTGCTAATGATGAGTTCACTAGGTGGTGGACTTCAATTAACGAGGGTAGATGGAACCCAGATCACCTGTCTGTGTTCAAAAAGATCTTCCAGCCATATCAGAAACATTTCCGCCATGCTAAAGATTTGGCTGTGTTCGCTATCGAAGGCCCTCGCCAAAGCGTTGAGCCTTCCTTGTTTCCTGAGGTGTGAACAGAAGTGCTACCTGCCCCCAGGTATTTTAAAACTCCTCAACTGTAATAATCAACTTCCTGATTTGTATACCTTTTTCTGACCACCTTCTTTCCTTGCAGCATCCTCAAAGAACCAAGAAGTGTGCGAACAAGATTGGAGGTCGCCCTCTCAAGAGGCTCAAACCAAGTCTTCCTACTGAAGAGACCGTTTCTCAACCCCAGTATGGGTTCACTTAATCTGAAAACTCGTATGTTTATGTGGCCAAATCAACTAATCATATAATTGCCTTATAGGTGGATCAGCCTATGCAATCTAGCCCTGAAGCCGTGCGATCCCCTGAAGAATGCAGTCAGAATCCTGCTGTCCCCAGTGCTCCAAACCTAACCGTTCTAGCTGAAGCAACCTCTGTCGTGGTTCAGGAAGCAGCTCTCCCCTCCGTCAATTTGGGCACTGAGATTCCTACTGAAGTAGCTCCAAAGGTACCCCTCTGCTAATTTCTTCAATTGGAAATATCCTGAAGAAACTTGAGCTCAACTATGCTTCTGATGTTTCAGGGATCAATTCCTGTATATGAGGTCAGTTCTTCCTCCGGGTCAGACTCAACAGCTGCTTCTCAAGACATTTCCACTATGATGGGAGAAATCTTTAACGGAAGTACTAAGCTTGCTCCTCTCCAAACTGTTGCTGCGAACGAGTCAATCCCCCGCGAGACGATTTCCTGTTCGCCGTAGAGAATAATGACTGATATTCCCGCGAGCAACATTCCTCCCGCGACCGAAAGTCCTCTCGCGACTGAAAATCGTGCGCAGGTCCTTCCTCCCGCGAGTGAAGTCTCTTTCGCGAGCGAAACTGCTGCTGCGAGTGACAACCGCGCGAGTGGTACTGCTCAACCAATGCTTCAGCCAGAGGTCCCAACTGAAACTAATTCAAAGGTAAATTTCTTCTTTACTCTACGGCTTTTGTTTGTATCCTTACAAACACTAACTGTTTCTTCACTTGCCAGGTTCCGGTGAACCTCCCAGTTTCCTTTTCTTCTGATCATGTTACGCCTTCCATCATCGAGCAAGTTCAACAAATGCTGGATCTTTTTCAGGTAGACCGCTCAATTGCTGATGCGACAACATTCCTTCGCAACCTGGAGCACGAGGATCTTCTTCACCCACATACTAGGATCCAAGTAGAAAATAGGATCCAAGTAGAAAATGCCATTCGTATTCTTCGAGTTCAGGCTGACGAGAGGCTCTTGAAGAAATTGCGGCGTCTATGGGAATTCATAACCAGTGTTGCAACTCTGTCTGAGCGTGCCAAAACAGCTCGATTGGAGGCCCTTCCATATCATCAAAAAGCCGAGAAACTCCAAGCTGAACGGGCCAACAAAGCTACCAGTCTCGCTGGACTTGTCCATAACGCGACTCATTTGCTCCCTAACCGAATTGCTGAACTTAAACGGCGAAAAGCTGAAATTGAGGCTCAGCTAGCAGTTGCAGAAGAGGAAGCCCAACAAAACTTAGGAGCCTTGGAACAAGAGAAGAATTCCTACCAGACTCTTCAACAAGTAATTAACCAGGTGGACGACAGAATCGAAGATTCCCTGATCAATGAAGAAAATATCCAAAAGACCCTCGATACTGCCTTAGCTAATATCAAACACATCAGTAAATTTATTTAACTGACTATCTGTATCAACTCTGCTCGCGAATACAACTTTGAATGCAAAAAGTCTTTATGATTAATTCCATATCTTTGATCTTCTCGAAAACTGCCCCACGCTTTAACTGCAACGTTGCACCATTAACTTGCGCATTTATCGCATTCAACTAACCCAGCAAGCGTGATAAATGCTGACCAATGAACGAACAGCAAACCATCCAATTCCTTTGGTGAAAACCTAGCATTTCGCCTATAAATAGTGCTCAACTCTCTTTACCACCTTCAGCAACCAAGAACATGGATTCTCCTTTCAGTCTTAAAGCAGTTCCTCCAGACCTCTTTCTTCAACTTTCCCATCCCTTAGGCTTTACAACCAAACCTCAAATCCTGGGTAGGCTTCACAACCTAACCTCAGGCATAAGATCTGATACGCCTGTCTCAGAAGTTTCTTCAAACTGCACCATTGGAACCAAATTCCACTTGACTTCTGATATGGGACCGAGGAAGGCTTCTGTGCCGACATGATTCCTCTGTCGAACCTTTTCCATGTTAGGTCTGCTCAAGTCACTCCAACTCCACCACCGTCGGCTCACTTTCAACATGCTGGCCGCGCAAGGTGGAGGATGAAACCAGAACCGTAAAAGTTTGAGGAGAGACTTTATAAAAAGAGTTGTAATAGCTTACTGTTCAAGCAGCTCTGTTCTTGTTCAACACTGTACTTGTTGCGATCAGTTCTTGTTCAACACTGTATTTGTTGAAATGTATGTATGAATCAATAAACACAAATTGTTTATATTCTATGTGTAAACCACAGGTATTGGTTCAAAATAAAGCAGGGCTTGAAAAACACAACTTGTTCTTCCCCACGAATGTCGAAAATTTTCAAAAAAAAAAACCACATTAATTGGTTTCTGTGTAACTATGGTGCCCCCCAGTTTTATCAGGTGCACAAAAAGCAAAACCTTGGACAGGTTAAGCGTTGAGCAACATGAATGAAACTGATAAGACCCCAGTTCTACAATAAGTCAAACGAACAAACCCTAAGGCCCCAAACTCTGCCCCCCTTGTTGGGAAACAGGCTGGTCTGTAGTCTGTGGAGGCAAAGGATCGTCAGAAGCCCAAACACTTGGAAAATACTGTTTCAGATGCCTCCCATTAATAGGGTTATTATGGACTTCTCCATCCAAATCTCACAAATAGTAAGCACCTTTACCCACGATCTGGTCAATCACAAAAGGCCCTTGCCACGTGGGAGACCATTTTCCCCTGCCGCGAACATGCTCGCCAAAGGGAAGTACTGCTTTCCAAACTAAGTCGCCAACTCCAAAACTTCTGCCACGTGTCCTGGCATCATATGCGTGAGCAACTCGTTGCTTTTCAACCATAATATGATCTAAGGCTTCCAAACGAGTAATATCCAGCTGCTCATGCTCTTGATACATGGCCTGAACATAATCTTCCCCTACTAACTGATGTTGTTCGCGAACCCTTAAGGAATTGACATTTATTTCCATCGGTAAAACTGCATCATGCCCAAACATCAAGGCATAAGGTGTGGTTCCTGTAGATGACCGCTTAGATGTTCGATACGCCCACAGAGTATGATCAAGCTCATTGTGCCAATCTCTAGGATTATCAACCAACATCTTTCGCAAGATATTGATTATGACTTTGTTGCTAGCCTCAGCCTGGCCGTTCGCCTGAGCGTAATACGGTGTGGAGTGTAGAAACTTAATCCCATAATCTGCAATGAAGTCTTCAGTTTCCTTTGCTAGGAATGCTGCCCCCCTGTCTGCGACTAAACACTCTAGAATGCCATACCTGCTAATAATATTGCTGAAGATGAAGCTGCAAACTGTTCTAGCAGATGCATCTTTTAAGGGTACAGCCTCCACCCATTTTGTGAAATAGTCTGTTGCCAACAGGATGAACTTATGCTGTTGAGACGAAGCTGGATGAATAATTCCTATGAAATCCAATGCCCATCCTCTTGCTGGCCAAGGTTTAATAATGGGCTGCATGGGCACATCTGGGACATGCCGCACTGGTCCATGCGCTTGACACTCCTGAAATCCTTGAGCAAATGTAATGCAGTCTTTTAAGATCGAAGGCCAAAAGTAACCATAACGACGGATAAGCCACCTCATCTTTGGTCCAACCTGGTGTGAACCACAAACTCCTAAGTGTACCTCCCTCATTACTCGCTTGGCTTCTTTTCCAAAGATACATCTAAGATCAACTCCATCCCCCCTCTACGTAGGAGTTCGCCACCTCGTAACACATAGTTAGTGGCAAAGTATCTGACTTGTCTATCCACTGGAGCAGATGGATTATCCAAGTAATCAATGAGTGGCTGTCGCCAATCTGTATCGATAGCCTCCATCGTAGCAACATACCATTCATCCGTGTCTACCCTACGAGCCATGAAGGAAGGTAACGTTCTCCTTTCAACCTTCAAAATCCGCTCGCAGACTCCATCAGTCAATGTTATGCCAGTGGCAATTTCTGCCAACTCATTCGCTGCAAAGTTGTGTGCCCTTGGGATATAATCTAAAGTGACATCACCGAACTGCTCCAGTAGCTCCGTAGCCCTTTCCCAAAATGGAACCAAGGTGAAGGTTGTACACTTGTATAAGCCCTTAAGCTGATTGATCACCAACAGAGAGTCGCCAAACACACTTACCACTGTTGCCCCCATCGCGAGCAACATTTCCAATCCAATTATGAGTGCCTCGTATTCAGCCTGATTGTTGGTACATTTCCACTCCAGTTGGAAAGAATAAGCATGACAAACCCCTAGAGGGCTTACCAGAGATATCCCAGCGCCAGACAAACTCTCAGTACTGCTTCCATCAAAGTATAACTCCCAGGGCTGCAGTAAAACAGCTACCACGTCTAACTCTCTGTATTGTAAGTCTTGCTCCACTGGATGATGAAGCAAGATATCTGAAACCGCCTGTCCGGTTTGTGCCTCCAAAGGTGTATATTGTAGCGAGAATTCAGACAAAGCTAATACCCATTTGCCAATACGACCCCTGAGAATAGGTCGAGTTAACATATATTTTACCAAGTCTGTTTGTGCCACCACAACTGTTGTGAAAGATAACATATAATGACGTAACTTGCAGCCGGTAAAATACAACGCGAGGCACAGTCGTTCCATGTCACTATATCTGGTTTCTGCATCGATTAGTGTTCTGCTAAGGTAATATACTGCATGCTCAACCACCTTATCGTTATCTTGGCGCTCATCTTGTGCTAAGAGCGCAGCAATGGATGTTTCACACGCTGAAATGTAGAGCTTCAAAGGGTGACCAGGCCGTGGAGGCATCAGAACTGGCGGCGAAATTAGATACTGCTTTATCCTATCGAACGCCTCCTGATGACTTGCTTCCCAACAAAATTCCGTATCTGCCCTCAACTTTAACAGTGATGTAAAGGGTTGAATCTTTCCTGCTGAGTTCGAGATGAATCTGCGCAAGAAGTTAATCTTACCCAATAACTGCTGCAACTCCTTCTTGTTAGTTGGAGCTGGAGCTTCTAGTACCGACTTGACTTTGTCCGCTGGAATCTCGATACCACGCTGGTGAACCACAAATCCTAGGAAATCGCCTGACTGAACCCCAAAGACACACTTAGCTGGATTCATCCTGAGTTTGTGTTTTCGCATCCTCATGAAGACCTTTCTCAGATCCTCTACGTGGTCTGCTTTAATCTTGGACTTTACTACCACATCATCAATGTAAACCTCCAGTATCTTCCCCAGTATGTCATGGAAGATAAGGTTCATCGCCCTTTGATATGTGGCGCCAGCATTCTTAAGTCCAAAAGGCATGACTTGGTACTCGAATGCTCCTGTAAAGCCTGGACATCTAAAAGCCGTCTTGTGCTTGTCTTCTTCCTCCACAGGAATCTGGTGATATCCTGCGGTTCCATCCATGAATGACAACAGCTCATGCCCTGCTACTGCATCAACTAACATGTCCGCCATTGGCATAGGATATACGTCCTTAGGTGTGGCTGTATTCAAGTTTCTGTAATCCACGCACACCCTCATTTTGCCATTCTTCTTTCTGACTGACACTATGTTAGATAACCATTTGGCATACTTGGCAGGTCGAATAATTTCAGACTTAAGCATCTTTTCGACCTCTTCCTTTACTGATGCCGCTGTATCGGCATGCATTCGCCTAGGTTCTTGCCTGACTGGCCTATATCCGTCCATAATTGGTAGTTTGTGACACACTAACTCTAGTGCCAATCTAGGTATGTCTTCGTATTTCTCCGCGAAACAATCCTTGTATTCGTGTAGTAGCTCAATGAGCTTCTGCTTTTGTTCAGGTTCCAAATACATACTTATGCCAACCTCCATTGGTTCCTCTGAGGTCCCTAGGTTGACTTTCTCTACTGGATCCTTGACCTTAGGTGGAGTATCATCCAAGGCTGCCGGAGCTGGTTGGATAATCTCCTCCTCCTCTTCGTCATATTCCAAAACATCATCGTTGACACATTCTACTGCTGCCACCTGTTGGTAAGCCTCTTGCTCCTGCCTAAAAATAGATAATCTCTGGTGCAGGGAAGCGTAGGCTTCCAACTCCTCCTTACTGAGTTGTGGCTTCATTGATTGTTTTGGGATAAAACCATGGAGATTGGTCTACTGGCGTCTGCTTGGAGCTGCGCCAATCCCCATTGTGTAAGTTCAGTGGAGGTCACCCCATATGGATGTCCTTTCTTTGTAACACCACTGATTTTCAAAGGCCTCATATCTTCACTGTAATAACTTGCCTCAACAAAGCAAGCTGCTACTGAGAATGGTCTAGGGTCGGCCTTGATTATTTCAGACTCGTCAGTCTCTAGATTCTAGATAGCAAGTTCTTGATGGAGAGAAGATGGAACACAACCGGCTTGGTGAAGCCAATCTCTACCCAGAATCATAGTATAAGGAGCTGTGCATTCAGCCACGAAGAAGGTCTGATACATCTCTGATGGACCAACCCTAATTTTCAATATCACCACTCCTAGCGTCTGGGCTATGTTACCGGCAAAACTTTTTACCTTCATCTTGCTTTCTAGAATCTTCTCCTTTGGAATCTGAAGGTAATTCATAGTCTGTACGGTGAGGACACTTACAGCAGCCCCTGTATCCACCAATATCTTACTGACCCTTTTGTCCATCATGTCAGCAGACACATATAATGGTCGTAGATGCTGCCTCATGGCGAATGTGGGTTTGGAGAACAAAACATATTTCTTTCTCAACTCAGCGTCCATGTTTTCTTTATCTTCACTCGCGGCAAGCTCTTCTCCGCGAGCAGATGGTTCCGCTCCATTCTCACCCTCCGACATGTTGAGGAACACCTCAGATGATATTGGCTCATCCAATGCGTACATAGAAGGTAAGACATACACCATATTGCAATAAGCGTTTGTCTTTGGGATTGGCATCGTAGCCTCGGTTGTCACGTAAACCTGAGCAGATTCAGATTGGTCTGCGATCATCTCACCATGTTCGTCTTCTACGTAAAGCATGCTGCATGGCAAACTTTCATCCATGCCCCCGATTTCTTCCTCGTCTTCCTCCATCTCGTCTTCTGTAACGCGGAGTGCACCAACTTCTGATTCCTCTTCTGAACGAGCAAACGCTTTAGACATCTGTTCTACTAAAGAAACCTCTGGAGCAGGTTTCTGCTGCTCAACCTCAGTTATAGGTTCAGCTTTATTTGTTTCTCGAGACCCCTGTTCTTGATGCTGAACTGCTTTTGGTCTCCATTCCAACTTTGTTTTCGACGTCTCCCTCTTATCTTCGCTCTTAGGACCTTCCGCAATCCTAACCCTCTTTGCTGGAGACGCCTCAAGTATCTCATTAGAGGTGGAAGTAGATGTTTTACCTTCCACCTTTTGACCTACGCGCGACCAAACTGATCCCCGCGCGTGTTGACTCTTGTCAACGCCCATCCTTGACCACACGGATTTTCGTTCGCCGCTATTTTCTTCTCGCGAGACTCTCTTCTTTCCGCTATGCTCCGTGATAGTAGTCTCGGGGATATCGCGAACGTTCCTGACAGGGCAATAAGGTCTTGCTGACAATAAATCCAGCTTTCGCCTTAGCTGTTCTGGAGTCTCTCTGATTTGGTCTGGGCTAACTAGACCTTTATCCAATGCTTCCAAAAGCCTCTTGGTCTTACCATACCTTCGCTGCACATTCCTAGTCTGAGTAGGCGTAGCTTCTACCACCTTTCCTCTTTCTCTGACCATCCAGACGTTGTCCTTGAGTATGTTCCTGGAAGCTGGCGGTATGTAAGGCTTGGTCACTACGTCCTGTGGGCTGACCATTGGCTTTTTTCCCTCCATTCTCACCTGGCGCAAACGAAGGTAGAGGTTGGAGTCCCTCTGACTAGGACTTGCTGATCTTCTCACCCGCTTTGGACTGTATGGCTGATACGCTTCGGGGGGTGTAATAACAGCACTCCTCTGCTCCTGCTGTGCCTCTTTAACAATGCCGCATTCAGTTTTGCACCTGGCACACAACATGACCGCTGATGCACCTTCTCCTGACCCTTTCAGCTTAAAAATTTCTTCATCACCAGAACTCAGGTCAAGAGTCAGCTTTCTGTCACCCCGCATCAAATCAACTACAGCAATATCTGCTACTGCTGGATCACAAAAGGTAATGGACCCCTCATTGACCCACTGTTGTATTTGGTCTTTGAGCTGCATGCACTGAGAAGTCTTGTGAGTCCACAGATTATGATATTTACAGTAAGTCTTACCCGCTATTGCTTCTTCTGGGGGGTAGACTCCCCATGGGATGGCCACCTCGTTGGCTGCGATCAGCTTGTCCAGAATTACATGAGCCCTACTAGCATCATAGGTATACTCTTTGAACTTTGGCCTTGCTGGCAGAGGCTTTTCCTTTTTCCCGTCACACGGCACCAAGTCAACCATATTGATTGTGGGAAAAGGATCGATGTCCACCCAAGCTGCAGTCTTTTCTTCATTCGCTCCAAGTTTTCCCTCATTGATCCAAGTCTGGATGGTGTCCTTCAAGCGAATGCACTCTGAAGTATTATGGTTCCAAAGATTATGGAACCTGCAGTACTTCTTTCCCTTGAGCTGCTCCTGGGTAGGGGGAGGTCCAAAGTCATTCCTCACTTTCCCCAACGCTGTCAAATCCTCCAGAATTTCCGGGGCCTTGTGCGCATTGTACGTGTAGGACTCGTACTCCGGTTTTGCAAAAGCGGCGAACGAAATCTTTACTGGCTCCTTGGACATTTTTAACACCTGGGACTTGATAGGCTGTCTCCCCGCTAACTCCACTGCTGCCACTTCTTCCTCAAATCCCATCATGTATGGGTCTGTATAGGGCATGGCTTGTGGAGCCGAGTAGTAGGGATCCATGTGGGAGTAGATCGCCCCTACTGTCTTATGCCTTGCTGGGGGCATTCTGGGCCTCAACGTTCCTGGAATGAGAGCCAAACTGTTCCTGAAATTATTAGCCTCCTCGTCTAGCTCATTCAGGAAGTACTGGTAACTGCCAACCCTGTTCATTAGGTCAGTCATACTAGAGAACACTACATCGTGGTGTTTTGCTCTCTGCCTCTTCTCCAACCCCCGGATTGCAATTTTGATCAAGACAGGCTCTGGGATTGGAGTCTTGCACTTGGCTTGCTGAACCTTGAACCTCTTGAGGAACTCTACAGATGATTCCATAGGTTGCTGATACATAGCTGTCAAAGAAGACAAGTCAACCTCTGGCTCCACAGTTCCAAATGTGGTTCTAAACATGGTCTCCATCACGTTCCAGTCAGGCACTGATCTTGGTATCAACTTGGTGTACCATGTCAGTGCTGACCCTGACAAAGAAGCTCCAAACGTGCGCAACTTAAAAACAGTGTCTGCGCCATATGGTCCACACTCACCTGTGAACCTTGCGATGTGGGTGGCTGCATCCTCAGACCCCTCTCCTGAGAATGAAGTGAATCTTATCTGTCGATAATGTTCTGGCCATGGGCTCTCAGCCACCCATTCTGGATACGGATGCGCGTACGCAGTGTTCACAGCAGCAACAATGGGAGTTGCCCTTATTGCTTCCTGTATCATATTCTGAACTGCATCCCAGTCCAGCTGAGGTCTCCTCTGAATAGGTGTAGGCGAACGACGTGGTTGTTGCCTTGGAGCTCTCTGTCTCCCTCTAGCTCCTCCAGGGTTCTGGTTATTGTGCACCGCTAACTGGTTATCACCCACACGAAGTGGACCAAATCCCTCTCGGTGCACAGTTCTTCTATCCACCTGGTGTTCTACTTCTTCTAGCAACTCTTCTTCTGGAGGCTGTTGGTGGATAAGCTGTTCAGTTCTCATGACATTTAAAGTCTCCATGAACATATTCATCCTCTTGTTCAGCGCTTACTGATTTTCGTCCATCTTAGTTGCTAGGTCTGTATACCTTAGGTCCTGAATCTCGGCCTTCTTGTCCTGCTGTCGGGCTCGATCGCGGACCTCTTGGAAACCTTTTGTCAGGTTATCCAACGATGAGCTCAATGCTCCTACCTGCTCAGCAAGGTTTTGTGACTGACCTTCTTTAGTCATGGCACCAAATTTGCTAATGGCTTGCTCTGTAGATAGCTTCCTACAATAAGCCGAGTTGTGCGGCTTTGTGATTATGTGTTCCGGTTTGGAACACGAAGGATATTCTTTTTGATACTCGTCGAAGCCTGTAATCTTGACACGGTCCCACTGGGCGTGTCAGATGTTTGGTGTAGAATTTGCAGTCCTTCAAACAACCGGCTTGTAAATTTGTGCTAGGCGTGTCAGTACCTTTGGGTCAGGTACAACCTTGAAGTTGGATGCTGCTCGCGTCCCCCTTCTGACTTTTTCTCACAGCGACCGTGACAGACGCCGATCTTCTTCCTCTGTACTAGGTTCTCTCTTCAGACCTACAAGGGAAAAGTCCCTCTAAGATTTTTCTCCAACCTTTGCGGATGGCCGAATCTTACTTAGTATGCAACGAAACTAAGCAGCGGGTATCAAGATATGCAGGATATGGACTGGCGAACGGATTCTCCAGAACTGGTTGCGGGAGTAAAACTGCTTAACGGATTGAACAGGGGAATAGTGAGATTTCAACGGATTGAAACCTGTCAGACTTAACGGATTAAGTCCCTTGTGCAGCTTGACGGATCAGGCTACGATTGCTGACGGATCAGGCTTGGTTGCTCCGGAGAGGCTTGAAGACTTTCGCGTGGCGAAATTGTTGTCTGTTTGTTGATAGATGTCGTTGTTGTTTTTTTCTTGTATCTTAACCCCTTTATATAGTGAACACTAGGGTAGACATTTACTTGTTTACCAAGGCACGGCACCATACTGCTAGGGTTAAGAATCCTTCTTGTAATGCAAGACAACCTCTTAAAGCCCAAACCTCAAAGCCCAACACTCTTCTGTTGGTAACTTAATCTCTCGTGACCACATGCTTCATCCCTTATAACACTCTCGCGAACGCTTTTCCTCCCGCGAACACGTTTCATTAATACATAGCCCCTTTCGCGAGCGCGTTTCCTTCAGCAAACCAACTATCTCCCTTCGCGAGCGTGTTTCGTTACTATGCTCCTCGCGAACGCATTTGACTCTCCAAGCGTCCTCTGACCTTCTTGACCGCAGGTATCGGTCTACTTGCCTTTCCATAAATGGGCTTTTACTTTTGGATCTAACAATACCTAAGAGAAGCAACCAACATACAACACCTAGTGAGTTATTAACACTCTCTTCCAAATGTGTGTTGAAACTAATGTCGAGGTACAGACTGAGAATGAGAAACTCTGATGGTATGTTCTTCTGAATCTTGCAGGTGTAGTTGGGGAGTGGCCTAGACGAGATATCCTGGAATTTCAGTAATTTGTGAACAAGTATTCCATCAATTGGGTGATGACCGTTTCATATTCATTATACTAGGTTAGTAACTTAATATAGTCAAACTGAGTTTGTGTTTCCAGATTCAGGTTTTATCATTAAGTGTTCTAATTACTTTGCTTTGCTGGGCTTTGATGTAGGTGGTTTTGTAATGGGTAGAGTTTGAGATTGAATCTGAGCATTCATAGCTGGGGCTAATGCTTTTCTGGTATATTAAGATACAATACTAAAGACCAAAATAGTACTTATCACTGGACAGTTTGTAGCATTTTACATAGTCAAGTCTCAGTTCAACATAATGAACACATTTTTTGTACTATAACAAATCACACACGACAATAGATTGTATACAAAAAAAGACCATTATACATTAATAGATATGTTATGATTCTTATGATTATAGTTTACAATATGAAAATTTGGTCACCCGATCATTAGAAGTTAATGAAGTTGTACACCTGTGTATAATATATTAGGCATGTTAGGATGTTTACGTTGAGTCGCAATTTCTTCACAAAATAAACATATTGGTATATGGTTGAAATTTCACGCGTGTCAGGTAATGTTTGTTGATTGAAATATCCTCTTTGATGTAAAGTTGCTAGTAACCTACTAAAAAGTTTATACCATATTAATAAGCATCATAAGATATGACCAGAATGCTATGTAACCGTGAATTTATATAAAATGATAGACTGCATAACATTAAATTGGTATGCATATCCCACATGAACTGCATATCATAAACTAAAGAGAAAACCTAATACCATGTTGTGAGGGAATTAGGCCACACACACGGCAAGTATCAAACACGATCAACTTGTCTGTCATCAAAATATACATTGAAATGAGGGTTCATGAGTCTATCCTCTAAACTGCGGAATACATCTACAAGATTACAGAGGCTGCATCCAAACAGATTAGATGCAAACTACATGAATTACACTATCGATCACTACCAGAATCAGTAGTTTGACCGACGAAACATTTTCGTCAGCCTGTTAGCCAAATTCGTCAGCTAAGATCTTAACCGATGAGTTGTCGTCGGCTATGACTTTAGCCGACGATCTCGTCGGCTATAGTTTCACACTTAGCCGAATACATATTTTTCAATTTTTAACTATAGCCGACGACATATTTTTTAATTTTTCGTCGGCTAAAGTAAGACTAAAGCCGACGAAATAAATTGTCGTCGGCCTCAACCTAAGACTTTGGCCGACGAACTATAAATATTTCGTCGGCCAATTTAAAAAACTATAGCCGACGAAATGTACTATAAATCGTGGCTAAATATTTAAAAAAAATTAAAATTAAAATAATATAGCCGACGAAATATAGTATATTTCGTCTGATAAAATACTACTATAGCCGACGAATTAAGCCATATGTCGTCAGCTAAACTTTGAAAATAAAATAAAATAAAATACTATAGCCGACGAAATTTAACATAATTCGTCGGCTATAGTACTTTTTATACTAAAAAAACCACAAAATTTCTAAATTACCTTCCAAGCAAGCTGCAAATTACACAAACAATTTCATATAACCAACAACGTACACCATCAAAAATAGTCTAAACGTTTTGCGTTAAATTATTAATTTATAAATTGTTCATAAACCCATAAAACTAAATAAAATCTATATCATCTAAATCTATATCCGCGCCAGGTGGAGGTTGCTGTTGAGGAGGTTGCGGCGGTTGAGGTAGGAGAATAGGCGTAGACATGGGCGGAGGCGGAAGTCCCTGAAGCTGGGCAGCTAAAAAATCTTGCAAGTACTGGAACATCTGCTGCTGTGCCTGGTTGGTGGCATATACTGCCGCATTATACTCTTGTAAAGCGGCTTGGTGTTCCCGTAGCATCTGAATTTCCGCCTCTAGCTGAGTCGTTCTGCTGCTGGTCGAGGCTGCCTTTTTTTGAAATCCGGGAGTGGTCTTCAGTACCCCCTCACCCTTCTTTCCTAGACCCCAATAGTAGAAGTTATTTTCTCGCTGGGGGAATGCTGTGTCCATGATCCTCGCCCCAACCTTGAGATCCGAAGTGTCGATCCGAGACATGGCTTCGGACATGTCTTCCTCTTGCGTGTCTGGCCATGTCTCCCTCACTATAGCAGTCATCACCTTGTCACTAGCATGCTCACCCTCGCCTAATTGGATAGGAAAAATAATTAATTAACATTTTGAAAATATATATATATATATATATAATTTAAAAAAATTGAAAACGTAAAACGACTTACAATATCCTCCTGGGCGTCAGGATATGCCTTCTCGTACGTATAGACGTACCGGTTGACTTCTGGATGTTCCCTGGCCGCCTCATCCATCAACGATGCGAACGGTCTAGAACCGGCACGATGGTTCTTTGTGTTGCATTGCCAGTTCTGAGCGTTCGCCCGGGAAACGACATACAAAGGAAAAAAATTAGTAAAATATTTTTAAAACGTACTAATTAATAACAATATAAGAAATTATTATTTTTAATTACCTGTTTATGAGGGTTGTTGAATTCTGATATCAGAAGCCAACGCCACTTGTATTCCCTGAACTGGAACTCAAGGGGGGTACTAGAACGTTCGTTCCCATGCGTAGGCTAGTGGGTCCGTAACTCGTTCTTCCACTCCTTGTACCTACAGATACCACAAAAAATTATAAATATTATTAATTACACATATAATTTTTTTTTCATTAACTTTCCAACGTACATTCCCCCATGCACAATGTCCGCCTAAGTGTTCCTCAGTGATGGGGAACGTCAAACAACACCTGTATTAAAACGTTTATTAGTTTAGTTTTTCATAAATCCATAATGTAATACAAAATGTTAATTGTGAATTTTTTATACTTACCGACATTGCGTTGTGGACCATGTCTTTAACCTCCTGTGGGACCTCGCCCCAGTCAGACCACAACATAGGGACTCTATCCCTAATGAGCGCTCCCACGCGACCGGAGTACATCCTCGTCTTCCCGCCCGATACTACGTTTCCATCCCCGTCAGTATCGATGACGATCCTACCTAGGTACTCACGGTCTTCTCGAGAGCCTTCTCTGTGACGAGACCTCTCTTCTTCCTTGTCGGCTTGGCTCTGACAGCGCCTATCATAAATTGATTATTAATAAATTATTCTTATTATGACATTATAAGAAAACAAATTATTTATATATCATTACCTGAGGGCGTTGGGGCGGACGCGACAGATTCCGACTCTATCGCCGATAATGATACCCTCGCAGAAATTAAATCCGTACCAAAAGACACGAACATGTACGCCGTTGATGGGGTCACTTGCGGGGGCAGTGGATAAATCGGCGCCCCTGAGCCATCGACTGCCGGTAATGCCGGTATCAACCGCGGAAGGTAGAGAAGAGGCGGCGGCATCTGTGCCCCAGAAGACCCACCCTCCGAAACAATAGGGCCCGGAGTCGGTGCCCTATGTATCTCAGGCATACGTGGTGCAGACACCTCCGCCTGAGTCGGAGGCCACAACTGTCTCGAGGAGTGAGGGACGCTTGGCTGCCTCGAGGAGCGAGGGGCGTCCGGCTGCCTCAAGGAGCGAGGGGCGTCCGGCTGCCTGGAGGAATGTGTGGCCCGCAGCTGTCTCTGCGTCGGCTCCAGAAAGGACGCACGTCGGGCTGTCATTGAGCCCTGAAACGACGCTTAAGGGTTGCTAGACGTTCTCTCAGACGATTCAGACCTTTGACCCTTTGAACCCTTAGTTTTACTAAACAAGCCTTTCATCCTGTTTATTAAATAATTAGAATTTTTAATTTGCTAGACGTTCTTTTCATCCCAAATAGTTCGAGTGTTACAATAATCTGAATTCTTTTCATCCCAAATAGTTCGAGTGCCCACATCCTCCATTTCCGTATAATCTCTTGCTTTAATTGGCAAAACAAATTTGAGGTTTACGAACACTCTCAAAGGCTTGTCATAGACTTTGTGACATGGGAAGAACAATAAACACTGCATGCTATACATATAAGTTTAAGAGGTAGTTTCTTAGATGCTGGATATAAGCTACTTTCAATTTGTGGTTAGTTCCTTGTAAGTAACTGTTGTCTTGTACCTTAATCTATTTTAATCAAAGTTCTAAAAGTCGCTAGTCGTTCGTCGATTTGCTGGTCATGGACTATAAATATATATTTTTTAAAAGGTAATATTATGTATAAAATAATAAAAATATTCAATCAAACATTATAATATTCAACAACGAGATAATAATGTCTAAAAATATCAATTACAATAACTCAATGAGTTCTAAGTAATAAAAACAAATTCAAAATTTTATTTTTACCAAGGTTCTAAAAGTCGCTAGTCGGTCGGCCTGCCGGGGACTAGCGAGTAGAGGAGTAGTCAGGGGAGTAGTCAGGAAGTACTCGGTTTTTAATTTTTAGATTTATTTTTATTTTTAAAGCATATAATTAAATATAATTTTTAAAAAGTAATATAATATCCAAAATAATAAAAATAGTCAATAAAATGCCGAGTTTGGCCGATTTTTTCCGAGTTAGGCCGATTTTTTACTGAGTTGGGCCGATTTTTTACCGAATTGAGCCGATTTTTTCGAGTTGGGTCGATTTTTTCCGAGTTGGGCCGACTACTCGGCCGATTTTCTTCCGACCGACTTTGTACTCCGATTTTCTTAAAATCGCATCGGGAGGACGCCGACTAGTGAGTACTGACCGAGTACTTGGCCGATTAGGGCGAGTTTTAAAACACTGATTTTTACAAACATACTCAAACATATGTAACTATGTCGAGTTGTGCCGATTTTTTTATCTATTTTTACCAAATTTGACCTATTTTTTTAGTTGTGCCAATCACTCAACCAATTTTCTTCACTCTTTGTACTCCGATTTATATGTAATCACTTCAAATGGACGCCGACTAACGAACAGTGAGCGAGTACTCAGCCGAATTTTAAAACCTTAGTTTTAATAAAGTCACGTGTTTTCCAAAAAAATAAATCACTGCATGCTTCTTGAGTGAGACTGCTGTGACGTTCTTGAAAGGAGGTGGAAACAAGGGAGACGATTTTAGCTTTAGCTGTTTTTGACAGCTCTGTGGGCCCTGGGCGGTGCCCCTCTTTCGACAATTCTTTTAGATTCCTCATCTTATTTCTTAAATTTATTTTGCTCTCTAATCTCAATTAATTAATCTCTTAATCACCAACAAGATTCCTCATAACCACCTCAGACCTCTCCGTCTTCCCAACCCAGTCTCTACTCTCTAATCTTTTTCCACTTAGATTTCCTATTTCTCTCTTTTAATTAGTTTCTCAATAATCCCATCTCTTTTCACTAATACAACTAAAACCACAGCACAAACTATATATATTTGTTACTTCCAAATCACTACAACCTACCATTTTGATCTTCTTCTTGCACTCAGAAATGCTCAAGCTTTTTAGGGTTTAGCTCTTCCTCTCTCCCTTGTTATCTGGTAACATCTCAAAGCTCAATACTTTTTTCTTCCAATTGAATCAATCAATCAATCTCAAGGGTTTGAACTCTATGCTTTTCATTTCAGCAATTGGGTTTATTGTATTGGTTTCTGATCAAGGAAAACATGTGTGTTCTTGCAGAGTAGATTACCATTTGAGGTGTTGTCAATTTTGAAGTTGCTGCTCACATTCCAATCATCCTTTTCAGGCTGGTTTGTCTAGAATTCCCATCCCTTTGTGTCTGCTCTACTTTTGTATATGGACTCATACTCATATATAGATGTAGGTATATAATTTCAGGTATCTGTAACAACCAACTGTTGTATGATGATTTTGTGTGTAGATAGTTGCTTACTGTTATGTTCTTCACCAGTATTTGGTCTTTGTACGTTTATGATAGTAACAGAGAGTGCTTCGGGTTGATGAGAGTACCAATGATGGCTCCATCAACCTAACAGAGATACCAAGGCCTTGATCTTTCAAAATTGTGTATTCATACATCAACAAATCAGATGCCATTACTTATCTAAACTCTGAATTTTGTTTTGTTAAGCTAATAAAGATATAATAAGAAGAAGCATTTTTTTGGGCTTGATATAGGACCCTTATATTATCTTGTGATCATTATCTTGTTAGAATATGGAGCCATTTTATAGCTCACATCTAAATATTTGGAGTATCCCTTGCTTTGGACATATGCTCATGAAAACCCCTTTTGAATTAATACTTAACGGATTTTCTGAACTTAAAAGCTGCGAGATAAAGTTCTCTGCATTCTAAAGAAACAATTTTATATGTAAATCCTATGATGAATTGTATTATTACTAAAATATTGTTAAGACTGAAACTTCAGAAAGCCATAAAGGGTATAAGTGCCGCAAAAAAACCATCCTGCTAGTTTTACTTTGCAAGTAGGATCACTCTCTGTGGATGTATATGATCTTTTACATGATCGGGCACATCTTTTTGAGTTGATATTCTTACTCTCTGATCAGATCGTGAAGTTCAGAGTTAACTAAAAGATGGCTGCTGAGCTTGTCAATTCTGCAACAAGTGAGAAACTGACTGAAATGGATTGGACCAAGAATATTCAAATCTGTGAATTAGTTGCTCATGATAGTAGGTATGTTCATTGAACTTTTCCAACTATCTTTCTCTCACTCTCTCTAACAAAGGGTCGTTTATGTGTGTACTGTGCAGTATGCTTGTTTTATCAGTCTCTTGTCATTTGGTTTTGTATCGAGTCAAATTTTTCGTCTTTTTTTACCCATTTCTTGGGTAGGAGTGTTGAAATTTTTCATAACTTTGGTATAAGGTCAACTGAACTGATGTCATTTCACCTATCTTTCATTAAAGGTTTTCACTTTTACATGTTTGGCATGATGTTGCTGGAAACTGTTTAGCACATGATAGGCCATTTTACACACAGAGACAGTTGAGTTATGTGAAGCTGATTACATTCAAGTGTAAACAATTGTGTTTGTGGGTAAATTAGTTTAAAGTGAATGCTTGTTTCACTTTTGAATGTGGTTGTTTAATACAAGAGGGATATAAGTTACCACATGTATGATCTGCCTCAACTAATTCCTCTATGCTTTTCATGAAATGGTGTCCTTGTTATTATATAAATATTTTAATCAAATTGAGAATTTGGTTAAGTGTTGCACTCTGCAAGCCAATTTTTTTGGTCATGCCATATAGCCATTTGTATCTTATCTGTTAGTTTAAACTTTCCGTCATGAAATTCTGTTTCTCATTTGATTAAGCTAAATAGTCCCTTTGTCAGATTTTTATTATCCTCACTTATATCTTGCATGCGCATTCCTTTGGTTACGGTGTAGACAAGCTAGAGATGTCATTAAAGCTATCAAGAAACGTCTGGGGAGTAAAAATGCCGATTCTCAACTTTATGCAGTGATGGTTAGTGTGAGCCTGAATCCTTACTAATTTTTTATTCTATGATTTCTCTTTTCCCGTGAGGTAGTGCGGAAGAGGAATCTTCATACTTATCAGAATATGCTGTTACAATTTTAGCCCCCTCCCTGTAGCCTTCATTTTCCAATATGAACATCAATTAACTCAAATTTTCTTTTGATTTTGTAGTTGCTGGAGATGTTGATGAACAATATTGGAGAACAAATTCATAAGCAAGTGATCGATGTTGGGGTTCTTCATAGTCTAGTGAAGATAGTCAAGAAGAAGGTGTGAACTTGTACTCATGTAGACAATAACTGAAACTAGGTAAATTTGTAAAATTATTCATTTACTTAAATTTTGTGGTGGTTACAGTCAGACTTACCAGTGAGGGGGCGCATTTTTCTACTGCTAGATGCGACACAGACATCCCTTGGTGGTGCTTCTGGAAAATTCCCCCAGTATTATACTGCTTATTACGACTTGGTGGTAGGTACAAACTACCAATATAACAGCTCTCCTTAATGAGAAAATTTCTCTAGAATTATAGCATATAATATGTGATTAAGCATATCTTCTGAAATTATAGGTGCAGAGGTGATAGAAATCTCAGTTGTTTGTTCTGCAGACTCAGTGTTACCAATCATTTAGAGAGCTTATGATTTATATAAGTAGTAGTTATATGATCCTAGTGATGCCTTGCAGTTTTTTAAGAGCTAACATAATTCTCCAGTCTCTCCACATGAATAGTGAGGTTTGAGATCTCAGTTGTTTGTTCTGCAGAATCAGTGTTATCAAGCATTTAGAGAGCTTATGATTTATATAAGAAGTAGTTATATGATCCTAGTGATGCCTTGCAGTTTTTTAAGAGCTAACATAATTCTCCCGTCTCTCCACATGAATATTGAGGTTTGAGATTATGTAGGCTTTGTTTCCCTATAGGGACAATCGACCTGACTAATTCTTGAGCATAATGCTCTGCTATATGATGAAGGGAAACTCATTTGGTTGATAGGTAGAAAGGATAATATAATTTATGGGTTAGGTGGAGTGTAAATATACAACTATGTTGCAGTTATGTAAGTTAATGTTCTGCATCAATGTTTATGTTAAACCACTGATTTTAAAACAATATTATGCTGCTCAATATCATACTTCTCCTATCATTCTTATGGAGTCCCAAACTTTTTATTTTTCTCATTTTTATAAGAAGGTCGAAGTAGTGAATACACTGTTATTAAGAATGTTTCAAGCAACCTACAAAAGATATTATTTTATTCTTGGTTATTCTTTTAATGGATTCTTTTTACGATTGAAGATGGTTGTTCTAAAATAAGTAATGTCTTGGTAATTGATAGGAGTGTCTATAGAAAGTTGGTATATAATTGAATTATTGACCATCTGCTAGAACATATTTTGCAGCCCTCTGACTTTATTTTGTATCTTTTTATTGGTAGTCAACAGATCTAAAAAATGACTATCTCAAGAATCTTAATACTTTTATATTAGGGGATTGTCTAATCCCTTCTGAATCATTTAATTACAGAGTGCTGGAATACAGTTCCCTCAAAGGCCTCCTCCAGTCCCTTCAAATCGCCAAGTACAAGAACCAGCTAAGAATAATTTACCTAACATGGATGAAGGGGCTGCTCCACGAGTGGAGTCACGTGTTGTTCCTGAATCTATGTACTTTCAGTTCAGCTTTTAATGCAAACTTTTTCTTAGTCGAAACCATTTATTGATGCATTCTCAACCATCCCTACAATAATTATAGATACACAAACATGTGTTGCATACTCTCCTCCATGGGTTCACACAAAATCCACCAAGAATATGCAAATGTGAAGTGTTACCAAGCCTTCTTGTTGTGACTTGCATCTATGAAAGATCATTATTTACTATTGCATAGCTGTTTCATGCAGTATTATCCAGAAGGCTGCTAATGCACTGGAGGTTTTGAAAGAGGTCCTCGCTGCAGTTGATAGTCAGCATCCAGAGGTATGAAAATGAACTTTGGAAACATGTGTTAAAGTGATATATTTAAGTAATGCTACTTGACAAATTGACATCTTGTTTATGGTAACTTCTCAGGTAAAGTTAATATCTGTGTAGGGGTGTCTTTCTTACTTTTTCGGGATTTGAGAGTGACAAACAGAAATAAAAAATGTGACACGTTCCTTTTGGTACTTGTTGATGATAGATTGTGTTGATAGCTATCCCTTCTGTTCTCATATACTATTTTAGCTTAGAAAAAGATTACAAAACCAATTTCTACATACACAAATAAGAGTGAACAGCATGTGCGTCCCAATATTGGGCTAATTGGCTCATTACATACTTCACATTTCATCCTTTCTATGTGTAAAAATAATACTAGTCCCCAAGGATTCCTCAATGATGCTGAAGTCCCTTCTCGTGTACCCTATATATCTGATCCCCTAAATGCAGTATTAATGTGGGGAGGGGGCCACTTATACATGTCTGTAGTGTGTACATGAGGCATGGACTTGGATATTCAAATCTGACAGAAGAATGTAGGGAGCAGGGATATCTATTCAAAATGAATATGTAGGGAGTTCGGGCATCTATCTATGTGTTTACATGTTTTAAGAATATACCTGGAGCCTATAAAGAAAATAATTACACTGTAAGGCCTTTGGGTCCCAAGTTAGTTGCCTTAGTTTCTTTAGGTATTATCTTTTTGAGTTTCGACTGTTAATACGTTTCTTCAGGGTGCAAAAGATGAATTCACCCTTGATCTTGTGGAGCAATGTTCATTCCAAAAGCAAAAAGTTATGCATCTTGTGATGACTTCTCGGTAAGGCATTGACTGTCCTCTGAAGTGTATTGTTTTGCCTCCTTTTATTGGCTTAATAATATTGTTGAACTGCACTCTGATAACTAAATGCTGCATAAGTTGAGTTAAAATCTATAAGGGGTGCAATAGAAATATAGGTTGCTATCTACCAAGATATAATGATTTGGGATAACAAGATATAGTT
The DNA here is from genome assembly GCA_951800085.1 of Comarum palustre. Lineage (NCBI taxonomy): Eukaryota > Viridiplantae > Streptophyta > Magnoliopsida > Rosales > Rosaceae > Comarum > Comarum palustre. Next base: position 12,255,149 of record OX637575.1, on the reverse strand, counting down.
CTGGAAACTGGAAGGAACAACCTAAATGTCTTAAAATGATGCATAAATGTGGAAACCCTAGCCAGTACAGAGACCATAAACTGCTGCTGCCTTTTAGGCAAGCAAGTAGAAGAACCTAGAACATGGGCTTGTGTGATCCAAATGGGGTATTCTTCTAGAGGGAGGATGTCCTGGGCCTTAAACAGTTTACATTTAAGTACCATTTTCCAATTTCTAGAGGGTTTTGCGTCAAAGAAGAAATGTACTTACTGGATAAGAAATTCCCAACTGTTTCCCTTTCTCCTTTTGAAGGATGGAATGTTGGAAATGTGAACTTAACATAATACGTGGCTCTGATGGCAGCTGTAGTATTCTCTTAAAATGTGATCACTTTAGTTCAGGAACAGGGGATGTGTAGAGGCTAAGCATACATTGAAGCAAAAATGCATTCATTTACTACTATTAGCACTTGGAACTTCAGGTGATCCATGTGTTTTGAATTTCTTAGGAATGAGAAGGTGGTTTCTCAAGCTATCGAATTAAATGAGAAACTCCACAAGGTTCTTACAAGACATGATACCCTTCTTTCTTGCAAGCCTACATCAACCGTAAACCATCTTGCTGAAGAACAGGAAGAGGAGGAAGAAGAGCCGGAACAGCTTGTTCGAAGGTACATTCAACTACATGGGTTTAGAATTTTCGTGGAAACTTGATCATACATATTTTCTCTGCATGGGAATATATTATTCATATAAGTTTCTTTTAATCTGGGTGTGCTCTGGCAATTTCCTTTGAATGGATATTACCAGTGTTGGAATAATCTTGTGATCTGACATGTTGTCTATGGCTGAAAACCTTAACAGGCTACGGAAAGGAAAAGCTTGTCTGAGGCCTGAGGATGAAGAGCAGTCGGCTGAGCGTCCCAACTTGGGTTTGCTTGGATTATCCAATCCTGGAGAAAGGCTCAACCGTCCACTTATACGACCACTTTGCTTGGAGCCATCACCTGAATCAAATGGACATCATCCACCAGTTGCTATTCCACCCCCACCTGCAAAGCACATTGAGAGGGAAAGATACTTCCAGGAAACCAAAGTGGATGGCTCTAGTTTGGCTGGCCATGTCAGAGGTCTCTCATTACATAGTCGCAATGCAAGTAGCTCTCTCAGTGGAAGCATGGATTTGAGTGACTGACTGTCTTATTAAGGGGTCATGTCTTGTGTGCTCAGTCTGTTTCGTTGTTCTTTGGCAGTTGATATGGTGTCGGTTTCAGATTTGGTAGTGCTATTGGTGTTGTGGACAAGTTGGAAATATGGTAGTGCTATTGGTGTTGTGGACAAGTTGGAAATATGCTGAAGCTTCCGTATTAGTCATGTTTGATATGTGATCTTGTGTCCTGACCTCAGGTCATGTGCTTCTAAGATCGACCCTTTTATATATGATAGAGGACTGTACAGAGAATTTAAGAGGCTAATTATTCAATTTATTTGAGAAAATGTCTGAGTTTTGCATTTGGGCAATGACTCCAAAATTCTGTATCAAGTGAGTTGTAATCTTCTGATATACAGACCAATTGTTCCATCATCAGTTCTTCACTCTTACCAATCCTTTACCAGAGAAGACCACCACTAGCTTCTTGGTTATGGACATGAGAGTCACGCTGTCTACTTCAAACTAGAAACAAAATCACCAGGTTCCGTAGCATTATGATCCCATATCATACTGTTCTTTCCTGCCAAAGACTCCTCAAGGGTCAAGCAATACAGAAAAGTAGACCATTAGGATGATTGGATGTTCGTTAAGCCTAGTGGGAGTGAATAGGCTTCAGACAAATTTATGCTTAATTTAAAACAGTGATTTGATTAAGACCAAATTCACACAACAAAGAAGACCAAATTCACCAAACTGTGGCAGATTTCTGTATTATTTTCAAATTAACTACAAACAAAAATTACCATAGTCCAACCTAATGGTTGTTCGAGCTACTTAGTATGGAATTTCTATGTGAAGAGTTGGAGTCTCAACTCTCATCAATTTCTTCCCAGCAAGTTTGAGACGCATGCACTTGCGGCACGAGATTAGTTTCGCTTTGATCTTTTTCTTTTGAAAATATTGTTGATATACCCTCTCTCTACCGACTAAAGATAGATAAAGAGTTTGTGACACATAATCACACTGATACATAGATTAGATCTAATCATTTAAACGTTAAGGTGCTCTACTGAAAAGAGCCTACAAACTATATATGAAGAGTAAAGTTATAATCAAATTTAAAGTACAAAATTAAATTTTCTACTTGCCGTTCAAGCTAGGGCAAGTAGACGAAACAACACAAGCATACTTGTCAACATGGATTTGAGATTTGGCCTCCTTTCATGGCTGCTTTGGTGAGAGAATTCTGAGAGAGCTTCTTGTTTTTTGAACTAAAAGGACGTCCCTTCTTTTTCTTTCCGGGCACTCTAGTTTCAGTGAGAACAAGCACACCTCCTAGTCTAAGGAAAAACCCTAGCCACCACCAAGATGGCTTTGTCGCTGTTAAGAAGACGAGATCCGGCAATCGACGTCGATCTACCGCAATAGTCTCGTTGCCTGAGCTTTCATGTGGCGGGAACACTCTCATATTCTTACATTGTTTTCGATTGCTTCGTTTTGATTTGTTTGTGTTGTGAAATACTGGTTAGGCCTCGATGCCCATTTCCCTTAAATGCTGCGTTGTGGGAATCTAGGGTTTTGATCATCAATTGGGCTCTGAATTGTGTGTGCTTGATGAAATAGATGGTGTAGTGGTTCTTGTTTAGCTTGTATGGTTTTGTTGATCAATGCTGATGAGATGTGTGCTTACCGAGGCTGGTGGATTTTTTATTTGAGCTGTTGTCAAAACTATTGAATTGTATTAGTGAGGTATGAACTGGATTAAGATGTTTTGGATGGATTTTCTCGAATCGAAATCATGTTTTGCATCTGTTTGGTGATGTGTGTATGCTGTTTTCTTGATTGATGATTTTGTTTATGCTCGGGTTATATGCATCTCTGAGAATTGAGGGAATGCGTGAAGTGGAATTTCAAGTTTTGTGTTTAGTTTCTTCGCTGGAGTTGAATTTGGTTACTGAATCAAACTGGTTTTGAACATTTGCATAAGGCTATGCTAACTGGGCTTAGTCTTGCTTCCAAAACTCTTGCATTGTTTTTTCTTATTGTATTTCACTTTAAGATCTTGATGCAGCTAACTTTTCTTCTTTTAATGAACTGAATTGTCCATATGCAGGATTCTTGTGGGCTTTATTAGTGCATCTTCATTGAGTTATGAGGATGCCTCTATTAAAAAGAAAGCCTTTTCCCTTCGCTGAACCGCCCGATGGCTTGGATCCAAAGGAGCTCGTGTACCAAATTCGTTATACAGGAGAGATATTTCAGGATTATGAGTATCCCTACCTTATACTGTAAAAATTGTTTAGCTGTCTTTAACCTTTTTTTTTGGTATTGTTTTTTATTGTACTGCATTCGTGTGTTCTCTAAGTCTAATGCATGTAAAGCAGGATAAAGACAAATGATGTTGATCAAAGTTATGTGTCTTTAGGCATCTAAAAGACAGGATGGGGAGGGGCGTAAGAAATATTTAACCTTTTACAGTTTTCATGCATGTTCAAATTACCATTTCTCTAGTCTGACTTAACATGGATCAGTGAATATTTGAACCGGATAAATTTGTATTGCCAAAGAATTTGGATGTGCAAGGTTTCTGGAAAGACTAAGTTGACTTACGAAGAGGCTATGCTGTCAGAAGAACATGCAACAGAGAAGACCCATATGTTCCCTAAAGAGCTCATGGCAACTGCTCTGCAGATTATTCAATACAGTAAGAACTTATTTTGTCCAGTATCGCATACATTGACATAGTATATGGAGATGTTTCAGCTCCATACGCCATACGCTCTCATATATAGACATTTTTTCATTAGTGGAGATTTGTCTAGATCATCAGAAGAAAGTTATCTTTTATAACACCCCTCTACTTGAATACTTTTTTGGTGACATTATAAGTAGTGTGCCTTTGAGGTTCTTTTAATCAAACAGAAGGGAACACTTGACTAGAGGCTTATTCTAACATAAAGGCCTCAATTCCAATGAACTCTTTAAATATAAAATCTGTATTAGTTAATCTTCATATGCTGTCAATAGAAGTAAATGCGTGCTGAGATCCTCCAATACGATGATTGGAGCTCGAGTTGAACCCATCAAAAGAAATATCATAAGGCATCAGTTCTTTGTCTTATTGCTGCAAATTTGTGGTTGGTAATGGGGAAAGGATGAGGTCTTGGGAAGAGAGATGAGTTGGTGAAAAAGCTATACCATTACTTTCCACATTTTTGGATTATCACATTGTCATCCGTTTCTATTTCTGTGGGGTCTAATAACTCTCTTTATTCTTCCAATCAGTTGGGACTTTGATTTTCTAGGAAACTGAAGAGATATCAAAGTAGGAGTGCTTATGTCTTTTAGAGGGTGTGTTCTATTGGTTTAATGACTAGAAAAAAGTCTGGTTTCTGGAGTCATCTGGGAGTTCATGATAGGAAACATTTTCATCCAATACATTCTATCGTATAAGGCGGTGCATGTGTTATACTATATTCTGTAATTGTCTTAAAAATGTACTGGTATAGTCTTGCCAGATTTTAGTAAATGATTTGTCCTTTACTGTTGGGGTTCATATTTCATTCAAAAGATTCTTCTGAAAAAAAAAGAAAAAAAAAACATATTTCATTTATAAAATTAACAACAGTAGCAATTTTGTTTGTTTATGTTTTTCAATCAACCACATCACACATTCTGATATGCAATTGTTAGGATTGAGATTATAAGGCTTGTTTGCAGCTCATTCTAGATGTTAGATGTACCTTGATTCCATTGGCAACTAAAACCTTGATTCCATTAGCAACTAAATTCACAACCATTGCTGTTGGTTTTCTTTCATAAAGTTGCAAATTTGTATCAGATTTCTACTGATTTGTGGTTGCAACATTAACACAGTACATAATTTGTTAATTTTTTCATGGCAGGTATGCTTCCATTGAAAGATCTTGCTGACATGATAGCTGCAAAGTTGAATGAGCGGTTATTTGTCAGTGCTGAGTTGTATGCAAAGAAGGATGCTGGTACATATTCTTGCAAAATATCAAAGGTTCTCGAGCATGGTAACGGAACAATCAAATATGAAGTGGCCTGGCTAGACAGGAATAAGGAAGTTACGGGGACTTCCATCGTTAATGAGGAAGATCTGATACAGAAGAAGCCTCAGTTTAGTAGAAACTTTCTGAAATTGTTTATTCGGGAATCTACCTACCGAAATGCTCCTTGGGTGCTTCATGATAAACTTGCACAAAGCCACAGAATTTCCAAAAGTGTTCCACAGAACTTAAAGGGAAAAGTTTTCTTCAAGGATGGATTACTAGTTTGCAAGAAAAGAAAGGAAATGGGGGAGGTAGTTGAATAAACTCATTTGTCTTTTTGTTGAGAAATGTTAACATTGTTCCCTCTTATAGTTTATTTTATCATCATATGCAGGAAGCATAAGATGAACTAGGAAATTTTAAAAAGAAAAAGTCTGATGGTTCAGGTATGCAGTAACATTTTATAAGGTAGACTGTAAACCTATAAATTGTTATTTACAGTGGATTACTGCTTGAGTATCTGATCTAAAAAGATTTTCCCTGACACATTCTGGTAAATATTGTCAATCTATATAACAGTAACAATCTTTTGGCTTGAATTTGCAGAAAGTGATCAGCCAGCTGAGGAATCTATCAAGTATCCAATTGATGACCTCTTGGTGCAGCCACATCCAGATGATCCAATTTTTACTGATCGTCCGTCTCTATCTAGGGACTTCACTGTTCCAATGGAATGTGTTGGCGATCTTTTAATGGTTTGGGATTTTATTTCATGTTTTGGAAGGCTATTGCACTTATGACCATTTTCTCTTGAAGATTTTGAAAAAGCTATCTGCCACAAGATGGGCAATTTGACTCTTCTTTTTGAAACTCATGCGGCTCTTCTTCGGGTGCTCATAAATGACAATGGTGAACATATGGCAGTACAGACACAATGGCCAAAGGTTAAAAACCAACTTGTTATTTCTCTTGCCTAATGTTTCATTTCATGCTTGTTGTTGATGGCCTGATAACTTTTCCCTGATTTTTTATCTTGTTTTCTTTTTCAGATTACATTAGTCACTTGGATGGACTGTTTGTGTAATTTCTTAGAATTGGTGAAGATTCCTGAATTACGTGAGCACACAACAACTATCAAGTGGGGCCACTATGGCCTTTTAGATGCTAATGCTAAATTGGCAATTTTCCGAGAATTGATTAATCTAGCACTTGAATCAAGTATTTTTAGGGAGAAGTTGGATGAAATTGTTGAACAGAGGCAAGCACTTGGGGCCTCAAGGAGAGAGGAAGCATTGGAGGAAGCCAGAAAGAAACGAGAAAAGAAAGAGCTGTTAAAGGCTGAGCCGGATGTCGATCGAATAGTCAATCTCAAGAGTGCAGGAAATGCTTCAGCAAACGGTAATCGTATAAAGCAGAATGGATATATTGTAAAGAAACGAAATGGTGAGATCCTGTCAAATAGGGAGGATCATGAATCGGACAAAAGGTATTGCTTTCTCGTCTATATATACACATATATTTCTTACTGTAGCAAGTGACCAAGAATTCACTGCAGTCACCAGACGTTGGATTCAATATTACATGTTGAGATAAGGAATAGTTTTGCAAGGCACCTAGCTAAGATTAGGGACTCGGCTTTACTAAAAAAAAGGGAATATTTTTTGTTGTTTAAATCTCAACTGTTAACATTACATCCAGAGGTATGACCAAGAGGTCACTACTCTTAGTTACTGATCTTCCTTTAGTTTTAGGTTTAAAAATCTGTTTTCATTTCTTATAGTGAGATCAAGCAATTGGATACCGCGTCAAAACAGAATGTGGTAGGGAAAGCTCCAATACACAATGCGAAAGATTTATCTGACAAGGAAGCAATGAAATTTCCAAGGGATGATGGAAAGGAAGTAGCGGAAAGAGTAGCAAAGAACGGGTTTGGTCTATCTCCTTATTCAGCTCCTATCTGTGTCTCTATTTTCCTGTCATACCTATTTATGAAAATCCTTGCTTGACAGAGAGAATATTATGAGCGGGAGATGGAGAAGCTGTTTGTACGCACCGACTCCTTGGGTAAAGACAGAAATCATAACAGATATTGGTGGTTCCAGCGAGATGGTAGAGTATTTGTTGAGAGTTCTGATTCCAAGCAGTGGGGATACTATTGTTGCAAAGAAGAGGTGCCAAGTTACTTCTACTATCATAAGTTGATAACTGTGATGATTTTGAGTACGTTAACAAGTGGAAGGAGGAATAAGTGGGCTTCGGTTTTGCATTTAAGAGGCCAACGTTCCAATTAGTTTAGACTATTGGCTCCTGTAGCTTCTACATTTTACTTGGCATTAGGCCAAATTAGAGTAGCCTAATGTTTGGAGTTCAATACTTTCTTGATATATATCTTGGAAAATGTTTGGAGTTCGGGGCCTGAGGAAGTGAGGACATAAAAGTAGGAGAACAGGGAATGAGCATGCATGTGTTTGTGCTTTGCCATTCAACTTTTTGTAAATGATCTTGGTTCGCATTGATTCTCATGAATAACTGAGGCATAACATAGTATGACTATAATCATTATCCTTTTAATTTTTGAGTTCATCTGTCCTAGACAAGATTGCAACTGGCCGTGCAACTCATCTTTTTGACTCCAAGCTCGCTCCTTAGTTTATTTTCTTTTGGACAGCTAAGTGGCTACTAGATGTTGAGTGGAACATTTAGTGTCAGTATCGAGTCTGGTTGCTCTTCTACATGCATTTTCATTGTTCTCTCACAATGATGTTCAACTGTTAACCCGGCTCCAAATCTCCAAATTTCAACGATAAATGAAGCAAGGTATAAGAATTGTGTTGAACACCAAATGGTTACGGTGAACGCTTAATGGTTGATATAGAGAAAATGGCATCAACCAAGATGAGAGGTTCAAACACTTCAGAAGTCCTTCACTATATTAATCAGCTAAGGAAATATTATACCGGATACACCAATACATGGAGTAGATTTTGATAAAATAAAACTTTAAAACTATACTACGTCCATGCTTGAATAGAATCAATAGACTACTTTTACTTAGAAAATAAAACTAGTTCAAGTCTAAGTTAGGTTGCAACTTGTACTTTTTGAGCTGAAAAAGACAAAATAAATAGTAAAGATTTAAACTGATAAAAAAATGGAGCACTTCTAATGAACACCTCTATAATAAACACTAGTTGAAGACTTTGATTTATGGTTAAAATGACCACATTTTGGCATCTCATTCATTCAATTTTAAAGTCAAAATATCAGTAGATCATGTCCATAAATTTTCAGTCAAATTACTGATCGTTAAGATAAAAATATCAAATTAGCGGACAAACTAAATCTGTCAATTATAAACCGTTTAAGTTTATAATTAAAAAATCATACTTATAATACTTTAGTGATTTTTAATGACTGAAAATTTGTAAAAAATATCTACTTATAAATATTTATAAATTCAAAAGATGTAGATCTAAATTCAAAAGATGAGATAAACGGAAGAGTTATGGACTGCACCTCAACTTAACGTGCTGGTTACAAATGAAATAAAGCGCCAATATTGGTGTTTTAATGGGTCAATTGAAACCTTCCAAAGGTATAAACCCCCGCCAAACCTATCATCGGATTCAGAACACAGCTCACCTTTTGTATTCGGAATCTGAAACCCATTAATCATTATCCTCAATGCCTACATCTTTCGTGTGAGTCTTTAATCTCTTGGATACTTGATGGGTCCTGTCTTAGATGCACACCACCTGGTTGATGAAATGTCTCACTGAATGAATTGCAGGTTTGATTCTGAGAAACATGTACCGGAGCAAGGCGTGCCAATTTCTCAAAGAAATCGCAACCAGCGAAAAGGGCCAGCTCACACCTTTCAGTGTAACACCCCCAACTCTTAAATCAAAATTTCTTACTTTGGTTTCATATTCCTGTGTGTAACTGAATTTCTTTACTTGATCTTGTAGAGTGAACTATTTGATGTAGTGATTGAAGAATGTAAACAGCACTATCACGAGCTACAGTGCTTGATAAGGTAAACCCTATTTTACGTGATTCGTTTAGAAACTTGTTTACTATGGTTCAAGCATTTTTAATTGTTACATTGGTGCTTTAGTGGAACGGATATTCTTCTTCTTTTCTATAGTTAATCGGTCTTGCAGATCATGTTGTGCATTTTCAATCTTCTATTGGTTGCAGTCAGAATCTCATCACTCAGTTATTTGACCACTGCACTTATATTTCCCCTGTAGAGGAGTTTAATTTGACATGAGATGTACTTGCAAGTTTTTCTAGATTTCATCCGGGGATCACAAAGATACGTCTCTGTAGAACCATGATTATGTGGTCACTACATGTAAATATTTTCTCTTTTTAACTTTTGTATCTTAACTTAACAGGTAATAGAAAAAGTACTCATGCCAGTTAAAACATATCAGACTATTATAGACTCTTTGAATCTCTACCCATACCAGATCATTGTAACTCAAGTTCTCATTATACTTCTTTTCTGGTGCAAAAACTATACTTTTTTTTAGTTCACGTTTCACTTATTGCCTGCAACTGTCGAGCTCTTGTTTTTGCCTGCAATCTTTATGTCCATAGTTGTTAATTGATTAATTAAATTTTGAAAATTATTCAAGTGCTCAGTGACTCTCACGCCATCACTATACTTCATATTGACAAGCTCTTTGATTAGAAAGACTTTCTTGACGGCCGTCTTCTTCTCGAACAATGACTCCAACTTTGTTCACAACTCATGCGCATCAGTCTCATTCACCACATGATGGAACACACTATCATCCATCCACTCTCGAATATGACCGATTGCTTTGCGGTTCGTCTTCGTCCAATTTACATCCGAGGTGTATTCTGGCTTTGCCTCAGCTTCTTCGATAAGTTCATGCATATCTTTGCAATATATAATGTTATCCATTCACGGCTTCCATGTGATCCAATTTGTGTGGTTGAGTCGAACCATGGTACTCCTTGAACCTTCCATTTTTCACCCACGCTCTATAAACAGGGTTTTGATATCACTGTTGAGAAAAATAATATAATAGAAGTGGCAACTCAAACATTACAAAGGATAAAAATATAAAGATATAAAAGATAGAGGAAAGTGAACACCGGATATAACGTGGTTTGACAACATGCCTACGTCTACGGAGTAGTAACAATAAGAACTTCCATTATAAGAATGTGTACACAAGAGACACACAACTTCAAGAACATTACTTAAAGAAAACACTCTCTCACAACTTCAACATCTTTTGTAGTACAATGGTGATCCGCGTGCCACATTTGTTCCAGGTCCCTCTTTAATTATTTCTTTTACCATAACGGAGGAAGTCTTCTAGCATAATGAGTCTAAATTTGGGTCTGAATCCCAAATCACATCACAAACAAATAACCAAAACTGAGTCTCTAATTACACCACAAACAAATCATCATCACCAAAAATCATAATTACCAAATCACATATCGATTTTCGATGTGGGAATTGAACCAAATGAATTATATGTGCATACCTAAAAAGTTAGGTTGTACGTGAAGGAGAGTGTTGGAGAGGAAATATCACACATCAGAAAAAGAGTCAAATAAAATATATCGTATTCAATTGTACTGAGGTCTTTTATAGTACATTAGAGTACAACACCTTAAAGATAATTATTTTATGATAGTATTGATACAAGGGTTATCTGTGTAGCATTTCCGGTGAGAATTGTGTTTTGATGATTATTGCTCATTATGACTTTTTTTGTCGTGTTTTGGTAGGACTAAACCCAAGGGTTTGGGGTACACGGTAACAGGGAACTAAAACCCAAACTGAAATAGCCCCAAACGCTGCTCCTCCTAATTTCTCAGCTTTAGACAGAGAGCCCTATTGTATCTCCGACGCGACGGCGATGAATTTCCAAGTGGTGGTCTTAGCCGGCGGGACATCCAAGGAACTCGTCCCTCTCGTGTCTAAGGTATTCACCCTCTCTCCTCTCTTTTATTCCATTTTGCTCGTCTCATACTGTCTCGCTATGACAATGGCAGGAGGTCCCCAAAGCTCTCCTTCCGGTGGCGAACCGGCCGGTCATCTCCTATGTTCTGGAGCTCCTAGAGCTCAGTAACCTCAAGGATATCATTGTTGTACGTTTCCTTTTTCTTTCTCTAAATCTATATCCATGATCCTCTCTTTTTGATTGTTCATGATTGATGTGCCTTTTGTTGATTTTGTTTTCTGCTGACATTTTCAGGCGGTTGAAGGCAAAGAAGCTCATCATTGCGTTGAGCACTGGATTCTGGAGGCTTATATGGATCGATTACGTATCAAGGTATGTTGCAAGGCTCTGGTCTAGTGTTTCTCTATTCGCGTCGAATGCATCGGAATATCGGATTTTGAGTGTGCCAATAAGTGCACCTTGTGAGTGAGTGTTGTTAGGTTAATGAACACTTGGATGTCTTGCATATAGGAAAATGTCCTTGGATTTCTAAGTCTATAGAGGGTAAGAATTTCGATTAACAATTCAATGAGCAGCTTATAATGGTATTATAGAAGTTGATAGAGTGCGCCTTGAATCACTTGGAGTATAATTGACTAACTACCGTGAAGGACCATAGAGGGGCATGGTTATCCACAAATAGTGGCTGGTGTTCTTTTGACCAAAGAAACATGAAGAGGAGTGCTTTGAAATTTCCACATTAACGTGACCTATCTATGATGCATTCGTTTCTTTTGAGATGCTCATTCAACTCTAGGAAACAACTACGTCTGAGGACAATAGTTAAGCATGATTTATGTAAAGCTCTTGTGACTGGGGAACTGTGTGATAGAGTTTGATTTTGGGCATCACTCTGGTTGTTTGTTTCTTTAGCTTGCGAGGCCAGTTTTTATGATTGGAGTCCTTATGCTTCATTTTTTTGGCATTCTTTGGTTCTTGGTTTCTTTAGCAAAACTCTTCTCAGGCCAGTTCTAGTGACTAAAGAAATATCATGCTTTAGCAGATTTCAGTTCCATTTTTTAACTGTACTGTCATTATTTCTCCTTTTGTCGAGGTATCTCAGATTGTTGAAAAGTCCAAAGAACGCATTTTCCTTGTTTTTTGGTATTATTACGTATTTGATGGTTTGAGCCACCAAGACACTGAATATATTTTGTGCATTTGTGTGATGCTACGGGACTAGTGATTCTGGTTTTAGAGTACGTTGTTCTATGCTCCTTCCACTTTCCTCTTTGCCTGCAAGCCTCAGTTTATTGCAATCCCTTCTATTTCTCTAGTTCTATCTACTTCAATGTCAAAAGCTGTATGCCTTTCTTTTAGCCATGCAATGTAATTGTAAACAATATCTTACATAAATGATATCATGCTGAGCAACCTGTTTGTAACAGGTTGAAAGAGTCCCTGATGATGTTGGAACAGCTGGTGCACTTCGAGCCGTCGCACACCTCCTGACTGCAAAAGACATTTTGGTTAGCATCTTTGTCCTGTATAGTGTTTTCACCTCTTAAGCGTCTTAATAAGGATTAGTTAAATCTCATTGTTGGTGCAGGTTGTGAGTGGTGATATTGTCTCTGATGTTCCTCCCGGTGCAGTAGCTGCTGCTCATAGACGTCATGATGCAGTAGTAACAACAATGCTCTGCACTGCTCCTGTAAGTGGTCCTTCAGACTCTGGGTCCTCTGTTGCAAAAGACAAAGCCAAAAAACCCAGACATTACAATAGAATTGGGCTGGATCCCACAAAACAGTTTTTGCTGTACATTGCAACCGGTTAGAAATTTTCTTACAGTTTTATTTTTTGTTTCTTATTGTACTTTAGTTTTGTTTAGCAGTTAGCATGATATGTTCCTCAATGTTACCAGGAGCGGAACTTGAGAAAGACATGCGAATTCAGAAGAGCATACTCTGTGCGGTTGGTCAGGTAATTGATTGTCATTTGTGGACTGTCTTAATGTTTTGGACACTTTTTGGCTGTAAATTGGTTGATTGGTAAAATGTGTAGTTTCACTACTCACAATTACAAGTTCAAGTGACTTTCTGAAAATATGCTCACTGGTCTTTGCTTCTTAATTATCATCCTAATGTCCTTCCAATAAAGTTTCAAAATATTTTTTACATCACTGCTGATTGTTCGCATTTTTGCTGTTTTGTTGTCTAGAGAGTTCATGTCAAGATTTTAATATCTCATTTAGTGTTTATATGTGTGTACTTGTTCTTAATCTTAATAGATTTTGTTTATCCTCTTTGTAGATGGAAATTCGATCGGATCTCATGGATGCTCATTTATATGCATTCAAAAGGTTTTACCCTCTTTCTGCTTTTTCTCAATGGATGTTTGTTTCATATACAAAATATATCGTCATTGATTCTAAAATTAACTTTCACATGCCTTCCCAGGTCTGTGCTGCAGGAAGTTCTAAACCAAAAGGATAAATTTCAAAGTTTAAAGCAGGATGTGTTACCTTACCTTGTTCGTACACAGCTGGTTAGTTTAGTGGTGTTGCTTACTATTGCCCATAAAGAATAAGTCTATTTTCTGACTGGTTTATTTTTCTTATGCATACGTAGAGTTCAGAGGTGGTGTTGAATGGCGCACAACCAGAAGAAAACGGAAATGAAAAGGCTGGTTACCAAAACAACCAAGAAATACTATCTCAAGTCTTGTCTAATTCATCCACTGCAAGTTTCCATGAACTCTATGCATTAGGTCCTAAAGGCTCCTTTCATGTTCGAAGAACCCATAAATGCTGTGTTTATATTGCCAGCAACAGCAAGTACTGTATGCGGTTGGATTCCATTCAGGCATTCAACGACATTAATCGAGATGTGAGTTTGTGTTTATAGGTTTTGTTGTGGGCTCGTTCCAATGAAAATTACTTGTTCTACATCTCTGCCTTTGGATTTTCAATTCGGGGATGTCATATATTTTTTTTCTCAGGTTATAGGAGATGCTAGTCATCTGTCTGGATATTCCTTCTCTGCCCACAATAACATCATCCATCCGTCAGCAGAACTTGGATCAAAAACAACTGTGAGCCCCACTTTTTACTTACCAAAACTATATAATACTGAATAGTATCAAATCTGGCTTGTGTAGCCACAGATTATCTGATTCCATGCTATGAGCATTGCTATTACTGATCTGTTGGTGGATATTTTTAGGTTGGACCACATTGTATGCTGGGGGAAGCTTCAATTATGGGAGACAAATGTAGTGTTAAACGGTCTGTTATTGGCCGTCACTGCCGGATAGGTTCTAATGTGAAGGTAAGATGATTTGTTTATTCGTGGACTATTGATTCTAGATTTGTACTTCTAGGGGTCAATTATCCACCACAAGTTGTGTTTTGATTGTAGATAATCTTGTCAATTCTGAAGTTTTTATTTCCCACAGGTTGTAAATTCAGTTGTTATGAATCATGTTACTATCGCCGACGGTTGTACAATCCAAAATTCAGTTATTTGCAGCAACGTACAGCTCCAAGAACGTGTTGTACTGAAAGATTGTCAAGTAAGTAATCGGGATTTTTTTTCCTTGTTTTGCCTCACCTTTTTCTCATGTAGTGGCTGGCGCATCTAATCTTATGTTTTTGTATCAGGTTGGTGCAAATTTTGTTGTTACTACTGGGAGTGAGTGCAAAGGGGAGGCATTGGCCAAGAAAGAGAAATGAGTACGAGGGAACCTCCCTAGTTAGGAAATGAAAATGACAATTTCACAATTTGTCCTGTGTTTCAATAGATTGGAATAGATTTTGTTGCGACAGATAAAGATAAGAACTGAGAAAGATGATCTTTAGGAGTAGCTTTTAGACTGATCTGTGTGATTTTTTGTCTTCACATCAATATTTTCCTTTTATTGACAAATCGAGAGAGAACCACATGTAAAGCGGTTAAACAGTGCAAAGTGACCATTGTGTAGCCCTTTTCATGTTCCAAACAAACGTTGCACATCGATCCCGAATGTAGTTTGAGAATTTTCAAACTACTCTACAGAAACAGGGATTAGAGTTGCTGTACTCTGTTGACAAAAACTAGATGCAAAACAACTACAAAACTTTTCAAAAATTTGAATCAGGCATTTTGACTTGATATGAGTTATATGATACTCCAAATAACACTCTTATTCGCGTTTTGGAACAATAGCTTTCCAAATATTTTCCTAAAAATTGGTTTGCACTGGCAGATTGTAAGTTTAAAACCACGATCGGCAACAAGATCTCCACCACTATAATGGGAGGCGTGTCTTTGGTGTCAAAAACTTCACCAACTTTATGAAGTACCCGTATTAACCATGTGACAAAAAAATTCACTAAGCAAAACAGATAAAGGAGGGTTAATACTGTAAAATGCATAATATGGAATGTTTGAAATTTGAAATTTTGGTTGCTGAATTAGCTAGCTATTCTATACTAATTGGCTTCATTGTAGGTTAGACTCCCCAAGAGTTTCTCATCATCAATGAATTTACCTGGACAAATATTGCTGTCATGAGGATGAGAGAAGAGTTGTAGCAATCTAATAGATTGCTGTTAACGTAAGTCAATTCATGTACTATTAGGATTATGTATTGTTAGAAATATTTAGTATAATTAGTTTCTTATTAGGATTGATATAATCTTGTATATATACTCTATTCTTAAAGGATGTTAATATATCACATAATTCATAATATGTTTAGTTCTTCTTGATTTGGTATCAGAGCCTTGTTTTGTGAATTTGATTCTTTTGGTCATTGAAGTTCTCTTGGTTGTTTGAGTTTTTTTTTCGTTTTTCTTGTGTACGTTGAGTTTGATGATTTTTAGTTGTGGAGATAACTTTGTCAGTTTGGAGTATCGAACAAACTTTGTTCAATTGTTTTGGAAGTGCCGAGCAAGCTTTGCTTAATTGCTCTGTTTAATTGGTGAAGACGCAAGCCTTGTTTAATTTCTTTGGAGATGACCAACAAGTTTTTTATTTAATTGGTTGAGGTGATTGTTGATTGACAAAGAACAGAGGTGTGCGACAAACTTTGCTCATTCTAAAGTTTTTTGGAGGTGAATTGAGAAGGAAGGAAGAAAAAAAGAACTAAATGTGTGTTTGTGAAGTAGTGCTTTGTATTTGTTATTCCTTACATTCGTTCTATCTGTGATTTGTTGAAGGAGATAGAAACAAGATGATCAATTTGACTTTCAACGACTATATGGCTCGCTACGATTATAATGGTAATGGATTAATGACTAATAAAATTTAAGGTAAAATTGGTGTTACTTTACATGTTTCTGACTTTATTAGAAGTGACACGTGGGTTATTGATTCTAGTGTCTCAGATCACATGACTTATGATAAGTCATTTTTTGTCACATTATTCTCTTCGTCTATAAATCAAGTTTCTAATACCAATGGTGAGTTTTTTTTTCTGGATATAGGTATTGGGTCTATTCATGTTACACCTTCCATCGTTCTTCATAATGTCTTATATGTACCCTCTTTGTCTCGCCATTTCTTGTCTGTGTCTCAGTTAACCTCACAAAATAAGTTTCTGTCACCTTTTTATCCTATGTATGTTGTTTTTCAGGATCTGTGCACTCAAGGGATAATTGGAAAGAGAGACCTAAGAGGGAGACTGTTTCACTTGGATTGCATGTACACTGGAAAGATACAAACACCATAAGGACTAGTTAATTTAAAAGTGAGTTCTGATAAGTTAAATGAAGTTTGGTTGTGGCATCGGTGTATGGGTCATCCATCATTTAGTGTTATGAAGAAGTCTGTGCCTTCTCTGTTTTATGAGATAAGTGATTCTAGCCTACACTGTGAAACTTGTGCTATTGCTAAGAGTCATTGATTTTGTTATCCTTTGAGTTCCATTCAAGTTCACGATCTTTTGAGTTAATTCATTCATATTTATGAGGACTTTCCAAAAATTCTACCCTATCAGGTATGAATTACTTTGTTCTGTTTATTGATGACTTCACAATATTAACTTAGGTTGTTTTGCTTAAGATGAAAGATGCTTGCACAATTTTCTCTGCCTTTACAGCTTTCCATAGTTTTGTTCTTACCCAATATGATGCTTGCATTAAGATATTTCGGTCTGATAATGGAGGGGAATTTGTTAACCATTTTTTTGTGATTACTTCCAATCTTATGAGATTATTCATCAAACCACTTATTCTTAAACACCAGAACAAAATGGGGTCTCTGAAAGAAAAAATCGTCATCCGTTAGACATGGCTCATGCTGTATCGGCCCGGGAGGGGGAGCTACAGCGGCCACGATTTTAAGCCAATAAGAAGCCAACACGTCCGAAGGACGTGCCGACAACTTATTAACCTAAAGTCATAGGCTTTTTAGTAAGTAAAATAAAATTAAACTTTAAACTCGAGTGACACCACAATAGTTTCTTAAAACATTCATCAGAGTTTTTCCAATTTCGCGGAAGATGGACAAATTAAAGGGGTCAATTAAAAACTTTAGCGACAACAATAAAAACATACAACAAGGTTTATAAATCAGGAAGACACCTTTACTGTTTATGTCAAATACTCTGGTAAATGATCCGAAGGATAAAACAGGAAAAGTGATTACAACTTGGACCAAACATCGAGTAGGAAATGAGGCTCCACACACACAGCTCTCTCTATGTATCCCATCACAGTACACAGTACCTGCAAACAACATGTTGTAGGGATGAGCATCGTCCTCGCTTGCTCACTTATAGGTCCACCAATGATAGGTTTGAAAACCATAAAACCATATATATATATATACATATAGATTTGAGCTCTAATTAAAACCATTTAGAAATCCTTGGCACACAAAATTATCATTTTATATCTTTCGGGAAAAACTGTGCAGTATGCTAAAACAAGGGCCAGAAGGCTTAATGAATAATACAGCCTGCAGGGCTTCACGGATCTAGGAGTCGAATCCCGGGTTTGTCAATACAGCAAACCAGGGCCAACTACGTATGCGTCCGAAGACGAATAGTAGCGAGAGTGTCAATTTACAGCTAATGTCCAACACATCAAACGTAGTACACACCACACTTACGGCTCGCTTAACTTTGTACGAGACAGGCGTAAGCGGGAAATAAAATAAACAGGGCATTGCCCCTCCGGAGGTTCACGGTCATCGACACCGTGTGAGTACTATATATTAGGTCCCGCAACTCTCAGGCCAAGCACCGGAAATCAGGACAACGATACTACTTTTCGATCCGAGTCATCACATAAAAATCATTTATGTCTACCCTCGGGTTTTCTTGGCCCAATCATAAATCATTTACCACATAATATAAAGAAAACTTTTCCGAGGCATCGAGCATACAAAAATCATGCACTTTCATATATAGGCAAAACCATTATCAAAGGGGGTTTAGCTTCCCTACCTGCACTTTCATATATAAATTCACCAAGGGCATATAGGTAAAACCACTCAAGGGGCACCCTTGTAGTTAGGTCTTCTTTTATGTTTTCTTCTTTCATCTTCATTCCTCTCTTCATCTCCTCTCTTCATTCCGTTTCTGGTTTTATTTAGCAACATTACAATATTACCCTTTAATGAAAATCTACACATAATAGAAGAATAATAAATCATGGGTTTTTTTTCAGTATTTTAAAAATTTATCCTTTCCAGATGATTCCTAAATATGATCTCGCTTTATTAATAGATATATATATATATATGTGTTAATTATTAATTTGTTACTAATTAGTTGTAGTAGAATACTAAATGAATTGAGATTTTATATATGAAATTTAATTAATTAGAGTTATACATATATATTTTGTTATATTTTTAAGAAATGGATAAGAGTTGGATATTGTTTTCAAAATGGGACACAAAATATGGTAAATGAGTTATGAGTTTTTTGAAATTACTGTGGCTAATGTTAACAAGAATACAATTTTCAATTGCTTGTGCACGAAATGTCAGTGTCGTAGCGATATACATCGATTTACGATTGACAAAGTATATCACAACCTAAAGAGTAACAGGTTTTAGGAGAAGTACCCATGTTGGATATATCATGGTGAAACATCATCAGGGGATCCGTATGATCGTGGTTAATTTTCTGAGACTGGCAGTACATCTAACGATCCAACAATAGTCTTCATTAACGATATGTTTCCATATGAGAGCTTTGTATGTGCTCAAGGACAATATATGTCTGAGCCGGTGTAGACCTTCTCTAGAGTTGTCAACACTGCTAGTATAAACAAGTACAACAAACTGCTTGCTTTCCAGTAGACTCCTGTGTATCCTGGTTGTCATAAGACTGTTGTTGATCAGACACTACCTAGATGTGATGCACATAGAAAAGAATGTGTACGATAGTGTGGTGGACACAATGCTGAACTTAGAGAGGAAGACGAATGACAGTCCTAAGGCACGCATTGATCTAAAAAATGGATATACAAAGACATGTGTGGTTGAAAAAAGGGAAGAAAAAAATGCCTCATGCTCCTGACACCAGAAGATCGTAATTTTTAAGTGGATGCGTTATATGAAGTATCTTTCAGGCTATGCAGAAAATATAGCCCGGTGTGTGAACTTCCGGAGCAATAAGATGTACGGGTTGAAGAGTCATGACTGTCATATTCTGCTACAACGTCTCTTCCCTGTTTTTATTCGATCGTTTCTTTCCCGTCAGGTGGTGGAGCCGTTAGTAGAGTTGTCAAGATTCTTTCAGAAGTTATGCACACGGGAAGTGAAAAAATTTGACCTCCGTGAAATGCAAGAGGACATCATTTATATCATGTGTAAATTCAAGATGATATTTCCTCTAAATTTTTTTGACATCATGCCTCACCTGATGATCCATCTTCCTGAGCAATTGTTGCTGGTCCAGTACACTACACTTGGATGTATCACATGGAAAGGTACATTTTTTACACCTAAATTCCTCAATATACATGTTCAATAACCATAACACTTTGAAACTTGATTTATAGGCAACTTGGAGAATACAAAGCTTGTGTGGCTAATAAATCCCTGCCTAAAGGATGTATAGTTGAAGCATATATTGCGCACGAGTGCGTCACCTACATGAAGTTGTATTTAGGGGCATTGAAGGAAACTCTGCAAACCATACTGGTAGATGTACTGAAGTTCAATCTTTCCACTCTCCAGTGATGTTGAAGTTTATAGATTTTTGTCAGAATCCTACAAGTTGCAACCACATGAGTTGGTCATTATCTACTGATGAGTATTGATTAACTGTCCAGAAGTTGAATATTGGAAAAACATCCATTTATATTGGCCAGACATTCAAGGTGATCTCGAGTACCACAACAAGGAGTTCACAAACTATTTTGGCGGCTGGGTAAGTAATTCTATATTTCTGTAGCAATTTGCCTTATAAAACTATTTGATTAAACGTTCAAAAACCCAGCAAACGTCCCTCCTTATTTATATGTTCGCACTACCAAGATTTAATTAAACAAGGGTACAAGAGTATGTTAAAACCAAAAAAAGACGACAAAAAGAGAACATTTATTCCATGTTCAGTTGAAGAAGATTGCAATTGATATTCAACTGCTTACAAAACTGAAGAAGATTGCAGTTGATATTCAACTGCTTACAAAACCGACATGATTCGTTTCATACAAAACAGGTTGACAAATTAAAGGAATAGACGCGCGAGCATTCAAAGGTGAGGTCTTTAATTTTCAGTTCATCTCAATATCTGTACATATCCTGACCAGTTCGGTTTCCATTCTCTGCCATTGGTAGGTTTATTCACCAAAAAGCGAAAGATAAGCCTCTGCGCGAAGGTGGAAATGGTATTTGTTTTTTTCTTCAATTTGAATGAATAATGTAATTGCATGTTTTTCTTTCTTGGCTAGGTTCCTCACCTTCCCATATATACAGATCAAAAGATGAAGGGCTAGGTTTTGGAGAGAAAGAAAGAAACAACAGATTATGGACCAGAAACTTGGAGAGAGAGGAGGCGACAAATATCTTTTCTGAAGTTATCTTTTTAATCATTGATATACATTTTCTTTGTGAATTATTAAATAAAACTTGCTATAGATATATATTTTTTCATCTTCTGTTATTTACGTGATATTGAATTTAGTAGGTGAATTGCAAATGGATTTGTCTCCCTTGCTACAATTCTGGAATGTCTGATTCTCTTCTATTTGAGGTTATTTATCATTATCTCATTGCATGATAATTAAAACAATAAAGGATAGGAGATCAGGTGTTAAATTTCAAACCAATGATAATGAATCAATGACGTTGTTCAGTACACTACCTTAAACAAACCAATTGCATGTTAAAACTGAATTGTTCATCTTCTTCTCTTCTCCTCTCTGCTTATTGCTTTCATGATCAACGCATGTGATTTGTCTTGGTAATTCATATGGAATCCTTGAACTCCTAATTTGCTTAAGTTGGTTAAATGAAACTAGGGAATTATCAGGTTGTATTATGGTCTCAGCTATTCATTTCGTTTTCGTTTTATTGGAATCAAGTGTTTCAATTCAATTCCATCGCTATCTACCGGAGAAGAATCACACAGATTGCACCAAGGAAGCTAACGGTGAAGGCAGTGGTAAATTCCTTCACTTAATGCTATTTTATATTTTGAATTTTCTTTCTATTGTTTCATTTCACAATCAGTTTTATGATTCTTTATCAAAACCTTTTATATATCAATCATTTAATAGGTTTTGTTATTTTGGCAGCGGTGATCAAGTCAAAACATTTCAGCCAATTTATGAGGTTCAAACAGACAGGGCATGCATTGAGATAGCACAAAAAACATAGATCGACAGTAGGTCCGGACCTGAGATTTTCAGACCTGAGTCAAACTTTTAAAAATATGCCCTTAAATTATAGTATTCATTCAAATTTATTTTCTCTTTTCAAACAAATCATGAACTAAAGCTATAAACTCAAAATCTAACGACATAAAACATTAGAAATCTTTTTATACTTACTTACACTACTCATTTTTTTCTAAAATAGTAACTAATGATTGTAATATAATGCTTGTTTTTTTACTAAACTAATGTGATCACACAATGAGAAAATAAAATTTTATGTCCTTAAAGGTTCGGGACCCTGAGTCCATCAACTCTTGAGACTCTATTCAGGTACGGGTCTGATTGACAGAGTAATAAGACCTCATCCTTTCTTTTAATTCAGTGTCTTCTTTATGTAACTGAGTGTTGTCATATCACAGACTACATGCACGAGCACATTCTATGTTAACCTTCTCTGTGTATTCCATATTATTTGTGTATTCCATGTTTGGAAAAGGGACGTCTTCCGAAGTTGAGGCGTAATATTGAGGTGGTAATATATATATATAATGAGTTGTTTTATAGGATCTGTATACTTGATTGAATGAATTTAACATTTTCTTTTACCACAGTCCTCTTTTGATAATTGAAGTAGGGGGTTATTGCAGTTACTGAATTATCAGAATTCATGGTAAGTTGTTTGATGTGTTAATATTTTACTTTTAAACCAAGATAACTTGGAGATTCATTATCTTACATGTTTTTTCTACCCTTAATTTATAGTTTAATCAACGATGGTTGTCAAATGGATGGCTGAGATGGAGTTGTTCAGACCATATGGATTTGATTAGACTTTCTTTAAATTCATTTTCAAAATCAATTTTAAAACTGTTGTTATTAAAAACTTGAATAAGTAGACATAAGGCATGATGCCCTAGCCTCATGCTGGGTTCCAGTCATCAAAATTTTAAGTATTAAACGTTGTGTAATTGTCTATATCTTTTTAAAACATACTCCTTTCATCTTCAACAATGTTCCATAATTTTTATCAATTGATAATTTCAATGCCCTTTCAACTTTCAATACTGGTAATAAAAAAAATTATTAATGTGTCAAATGCTACAATAAAGACAGACACTACATTCATTGATTAAAAAATATTAAACTAATGCTTTTAACGTAAAAAAATTAAACGCACGCGCGAGCGCGGCCCTTTCGCACGCGCATCGCGCGTGTAAGAAGGCTAGTTTATATTTATTGCATAATTATCCATATTTATAGTACGTTTAATGGTTGGTTACAGATGAACCATATTCAATTTGATGGTCACCCAAATTGGCCGCACAAACTAAGACTTTTAGCGATGAAGCCAATAATGTCAAGAGTTTATCTGATATACAAGATGAATGATATGCAATTTATATGTGAATAAAGAGACAGTAGATAGAGAACACAGAATTCTGGGGTGATGGTGCATGGTGGGCGGAATGGAGTTGACTATTATTGTAACACCCCGCCATAAAATTTACCCTTTTACCGGGATCAGGCGAGTTACAGAGGGTTGTAACCGCACTTTTAACTTTATCCGAATTAATATTCGGATATAATATCGAGAGATTTTGCGGTTTGAGGAAAAATAGATTATATGTCCCGAGGGTGTAGAATATATTAATACGAGTTCTCCGGTATGTTCAGAATGTTTTTCGAAACTATTTAGTTTAATATGTTCAGAATGTCTCGAGCTGTTTAATATGAATTTATTTAGTTTACGGAAATCATAAATGCTATTTACCTTATCGTAAAAAGGTGACTTTGCGATAAGTCGAGAATTTGGGGAAGCTTCATTCGAGAAAGTTGTTGGGGGCGTTAATACGAAACATTAGGTATGTGCTACGCTTTAATCGGAGTTCGTATGCGAGAGTTATTAAAGATAATGTGTTGTTACTATGCGATAAATAGTAAATACTAAAAAATATATATTTACAGTTCACGGTAACATTTTAATATTTTATTTGGGCCACTCATGTAATTAGATCAAATCCAAACCGTTGGTTATATATATATATATATGTATGTATATATATATATATATAGTAAATACTAAAAAATTATATATTTACAGTTCACGGTAACATTTTAATATTTTATTTGGGCCACTCATCTCATCAAGTGTCGATGGTTTGATAGTAGCCCCAGAGCATGAAGATCGATCAGTATGAAATATTATCGGTGAACACTGCTACAAGCTATTACGAAGATTTATTTTTGCCACATCAGTAAACAAAGTGTTTTATCTTGAAGACCTTGCTAAGGGTGACGCATGGAAAGTAGTGAACCTAGTGCAACCTCAAAACATTTATCGGGCGGCTACACTTAGAGAGGCTAAAGACGAGGAAGAAGATGTTGCGTATCAAGAACCCAGCGCAATAGTGATGTGCTTGTATTTTCCTATATTTCTATGCCCTTTAAT
Source organism: Comarum palustre (assembly GCA_951800085.1). Lineage (NCBI taxonomy): Eukaryota > Viridiplantae > Streptophyta > Magnoliopsida > Rosales > Rosaceae > Comarum > Comarum palustre. The sequence continues at coordinate 12,230,804 of OX637575.1, read as the reverse complement.
CTTGATAATTGTATAAAGTTCTCCTTGTTTTTAGCCTATTTACTTAAAATAGTGTGTTTGTAGGTTTGAAGAGCAAAGATGAGGAAAAGAAGCAAAAACGGGATAAAGAAGGATTGAAAGGAGTTTTGCAATCCTGACAGCTGAAGCAGTCGTGACAGAACAGCCAACTTCGAGGATTTAACTGTGCTGTTCCAGGAAGAATCAGAGAGTGAGCCTTATATGCACGGAAAGGCCTGGATGTCTAGTTTCTATAGAATTTTACGGTTCGTGATTTCGATATTCCTAGAGGGAGATATAACCGTTTTAGTACAGACTATTCAGGAATGACGAATCTACACTGCATTTGAAGAGCTCGAGTTTACAAGACTAGAATGACTTGGCAAAATTCCATGCGAGTTAATTCAGCATTATGGACCTTTTGAGAGTCCAATACATGTTTCCTTGGACATTTAGAAGTCTCCTTTTGGGCTATGCAATTAAATAGAAAACCCAAGTCTGAAGGAAGAAGGAAAAGGGCACCATATAAGTAGAGATGTTGTCAAGCACAAGGGAGAGCCGGATCATTCAATTCATAATTCCATTCTAGAGGCTGCTGTCCTCCACCGGTTCCATGTTTCATCTCCATTCAATTAGATTCTTTATGTTTTCTTTAAGCATGAGTAGCTAAACTCTTTTCTAGGGCTAGGATGAAGCCCTAACATGACTGTCTTCATGTTTTGATATTCAATTGATGGATTGTTAGTTTCTTTTAGATAAATTCTTAATCTCTGCTTGATTTGTTGCTTGTGATAAAGTTCTATTGATTCGCGACCATTAGGCTTTGCATCTAGCTATCAGAAGTAGGATTTGAGGCGTAACTGCAATAGAATTCTATTTAGCTTCTTGAGATTAGGAATTGTGAATTATACTGTTGCCGTAACTGGAATGGTAGTTTGCATGGTTCTCTGTTTTCAAAAGCATCATGAGTCCTAAGTGTTAAATTTATGCCGTAACTGGATAGACTGCATATTAGGATATACAAGCTCTGCCGTACCTGGAGAGATTCATACTATTAAGGAGAACTAAGGTCTAAGTGTCGTAACTGAACTTAGATACGAGAACTGTTATCTGGAGGAACATAATAATCCATTAGTTGTGTCAAACTGTAGATAGGATTGTTTGTGGTAGATTCCGACACCCTAGGTTCATCATCATCATATTCATACCCTTTTCGAATTCAATTGTTTTCCTCTTACTTTCTATTTACAAGTTACTTTTCAGTTTTATAAAACCCTTTCTCAAACCTCCTAAATCACAAGTTCATTTAGTCTTGAGTCATTGTTTCCGTGTTCGTTACATTTTGCTTCTTGTTCTTGTATGTTTCAGAGTAGTTAGATTAGGTATTTCATAATTTAGATTGAACTAATATCCTCGTGGGATCGACAACCCTCTCTTCTTCCGTTTTCTAAACTACATCCACCCTGTATACTTGCAGGATTCCATCAAATAGGTATTCCTGACTCCTCTACTGTTTGCCTTAATAATTTTAAAGCGATTCGTTCGGTTCGAATTCGTGATGAAGAGCCAAGGCTTATTGATTTTGATCCAAATCAAGAAACAGACAAAGACTAGTGATGAGAAAAGGCATAGATTGTCAAAAATTAATTCTGACACCAATGAAGACTCATCGGACGATTCCGATTACGAGCCTTAGTTTTAATTTAACGAACCTAATTTATTAATTTGTAATAAAAAAGAATTTATGTGCTTTATAGTTTACATATGTTGAATTTATTTTTCTGTTATTTTATATGAATTTTGGTGATATATGAACAGGAAATTGGTATGATTTATATTAAACAGCCTACTTTAGGTATTTTTTATACTATAATTTGTCTGTTAAAACCACCTTATCCAAAGAAATCAGCTATATTTTGTCAGCTAAAACTATCTTAGCTGACGAATACCTTAATGTTTTATCGGCTAAACCCTAAACCTTATCCGACAAATACCCTAATGTTTCGTCGGCTCTTAGATAATAAATAAAATAAAATTTGTATACCACTAGTTGCGTCTTATCGATTTGAAACTATTATCAGTTGTAGATCCGGCCAAAATACGTAATTTAGACGGCCAAAATACCACTGGTTGTATTTAGGGGTTTGACTTACGGGATTGACCGTCCGGATCGAGTCCTTAACGTTGTCGGATTAAGTTGAATTTTTTTCTCAGAGAGATATTTCAAAATAATGATGATATCCTACAGTCAGATTTTTGTTTGTTAATTTTGATCATCAGAATCACAACATGTCTACTAATATTGTGTAATTTGTTTATTTTGTTTAGTAAATGTTTCGTTTCAAAAACAAACTATACGTAGAACCTTCAAATGAAAAAAGTCGTAATTAAGATATGATCGGAATGGTGAAATACGTCTACGGTTGAAAAATCACGTAATTCCGGTAAAGTCTCGGTGCCGATAGTTGCGGTCAATGCAATTTTCCATTCTTTGTGCCTATAAGTAGTCCTATCTTCAGTGGTTATTCTTCATAAAATTTTTATACCAATGGTTGCGTCTCATTGATATGAAACTATTTTCAGTTGAAGGTCCAGCCAAAATACATAATTTAGACGTTCAAATTACCGTTTTTGTGCGTTTAGGGGTTTGACTTACGAGATTGACCGTCCGGATCGAGTCCTTAACATTGTCGGATTAAGTTGAATGTTTTCTCATTGACATATTTTGACATAATGATGATATCTGATGGTCGGAATTTTTGTTTGTGAATTTTGATCATCGGAATCACAATATGCTTAATAGTGTTGTATAACTTGTTTACTATGTTAAGTAAATGTTCCGTTTCAAAAACAAACTATACGTAGAACAATCAAACGCAAAAAAGTCATGAAATAAGATATGACCGGAATGCTGAGATACGTCTACAGTTGAAAAATCATGTAATTCCGGTAAAGTCTCGATGAAAATAGTTGCGTTCAATGCAATTTTCCATTCTTTCTCCCTATAGGTGACCCTATCTTCAGTGGTTATTTTTCTTAAAATTTTTATACCACTGGTTGCGTCTCATCGATTTGAAACTTTTTTAAATTAAAGGTCCGTCCAAAATACGTAATTTAGACGATTCAATGATTGTTTCAGTACGTTTAGGGGTTTGACTTACGAGATTGACCGTCTGGATCAAGCCCTTAACCTTGTCCGATCAAGTTGAATTTTTTTCAATACATGTATTTTATCATGATGGTTAGATCTGACGGGCGGATTTTTATTTATGAATTTTGATTATCACAATCACTATGTGCTGAATGTTTAAAAAGAACTATAGCCGACGATATTATATAAACTTCGTCGGCTATAACTAATAAAATAAAATAAATGATAATGAAAAAAATAAAATGAAAATAAATAAATAAATATAAAAAAGCACTATAGCCAAAGATATTATTGAAAATCCGTCGGCTATAGTTAATAAAATTAAATAAAATGATAGTAAAAAGAATAAAATGAAAATAAATTAAATAAATAAATATAAAAAGGACTATAGCCAAAGATATTATTATAAAATTTTCGGCTATAGTTAATAAAATAAATAAAATAATAATATTAATAAAATTAAAATTAAAATGACTATAGCTGACGAGATTATTGAATATTCGTCGGCTATAGTTCAATATAGCCGACGAGTTTCTTGAGTATAGCCGACGAAATAAAAAATTTGTCTGCTAAATGTCATGGGCCCCAAATCGAAAAAAAAACCCTAAACTGCTTGCCTCCACCTCTGCTGCTTGCCTCCACCTCTGCTCCTCTAACTCTATAGCCTCCTCCTCTACCTCCAAAGCCTCCTCCTCTACCTCCACAGCCTCCTCTGCCTCCGCCTACACATGTATGATTCGAATTTGATTTGGGTACTTCCGTAATCGAATTGGTTACTTCTGTATATGTATATATGTTGTAATAGTTTGATTTGAAAAGTAATATGTGTATAATTATGGGTTTTGCAGATTTGAGTTTTGCAAATAAGTGCCGATTTAATAGTGAAATGAGAACTTGGATATAGGATTTCAACTTGGATTTTTGAATTATTGCTGAAGATTGATATGCATTTGTTTCGAATTGTTTCAACTTGGATTTCAATTGGGGATTTTGATTCAAATTGTTGCACTGCTTTGTTGAATTTCTTGTTGATTTATATTTGATATGCATTTGTAGATTGATATCAAAAAATATATATTTTTCTGTCTTGGTTACTATGAAATGTGTTTATAGAATATTAGAATATGTAGTATGTTTGTTAAAATGGAAAATTAGGTTTGGTTTGTATCCTCATAGTATTTTCAATCTTAGAAATATTAATTAAAAAATAGAAAAATTAATAATTAACAAATATTAATGATATTTATTAAAAATTAAAATTTCAAATAATTTTAAAATTAAAAATTAAAAAAATCTTGCTGGTACACATTATGGTTTTAGTTACACATATGATAATATATGTTTTAGTTAAAACATGTTAATTAAAGATTGTTAATATATTAAAATGTTAATGAAAGATTGTTAATATATTGATAATTTTTTTATATATTATATTTTAAATTAAAATATATTTAAATGAAATGTTTATTAATTTACAAATATTAATGACATTTATTAAAAAATTAAAATTAATATTCACTACCAGGATCAGCACTTTAGCCGATGAAAAATTTTCGTCGGCCTGTTAGTCAAATTCATTGGCTAAGCTCTTAGCCGACGAGATGTCGTCGGCTATGACTTTAGCCGACGAAATAAAAGTGGTCGTCGGCTATAGTTTAAAACTTAGCCGTCGACTTATTTTCCTATTTTTCGTCGACTAAATTAAGACTATAGCCGATGAAATAAGCCATATTTTGTTGGCTAAATCTTGAAAATAAAAAAATAAAAAAATAATATAGCCGACGAATTATGGTAAATTTCGTCGGATATAATACTTTTTATACTAAAAAACCATAAAATTTCTAAATTACCATCCAAGCAAGCTGCAAATTGCACAAACAATTTCATATAACCAACAAAACCATTAAATTATTTATAAACCTATAAAATTATATAAAATCTATATCATCTAAATCTATATCTCCATCATTAGGAGGTTAATGTTGAGGAGGTTGTGACGGCTGAGGTAGGGGAATATGCGTAGGCATGGCCGGAGCCGGAAGTCCTTGAAGCTGGGCAGCTGAAAACTCTTGTAAGGACTGGAACATGTGCTACTGGATGACATATGCTGCCGCATTATACTCCTGTTCCCGTAGCATCTGAACTTCTGTCGCTAGCTGAGTCATTCTGCTGCTAGTCGAGGCTGCCTTTTTTGAAATCCTAGAGTGGTCTTCAGTACCCCCTCGCCATTCTTTCCTAGACCTCGGTAGTAGAAGTTATTTCCTCGCGGTGGGAATGTTGTGCCCATGATCCTCGCCCCAACCTTGAGATCCGAAGTGTCGATCCAAGACATGGCTTCAGACATGTCTTCCTCCTGCGTGTCTGGCCATTACTCCCTCCCTATAATAGTCATCACCTCGTCACTAGCCTGCCTGATCTTCGTCTAATTAGATAGAAAAAAATAATTAACATTTTGAAATATATATATATAATTTAAAAAATTTGAAAAAGTAAAATGACTTACAATATCCTCATGGGCGTCAGGATATGTCTTCTCGTACGTATAGACATATCGGCTGACTTCTGAAAGTTCCCTAGCCGCCTCGTCTATCAACGATGTTAACAGTCTAGAACCGGCATCATGGTTTCTTGTGTTACGTTGCCGGTTCTGAGCGTTCGCCCGGGAAACGACCTACAAAGAAAAATAAAATAAAATATTTTAAAACGAACTAATTAATAACAATATAAGAATTTTTTTAATTACCTGTTTATGAGGGTTGTTGAATTCTGAAATCATAAGCCAACGCCACTCGTACTCCCTGAACTGGAACTCAACAGGGGTACCAGAACGTGCGTTCTCATGCGTAGTCCAGTGGGTCCGCAACTCGTTCTTCCACTCCTTGTACCTACAGATACCACAAAAAATTATAAATATTATTAATTACACATATAATTTTTTTTTCATTGACTTTCCAACGTACCTTCCCCCACGCACAACGTCCGCCCAAGTGTTCCTCAGATGCTGGGGAACGTTAAACCACACCTGCATTAAAACGTTTATTAGTTTAGTTTTTCATAAATCAACAATATAATATATAATATTAATTGTGAATTTTTTAAACTTACTGACATTACGTTGTGGACCATGTCCTTAACCTCCTGTGGGACCTTGCCCCAGTCTGACCACAACATAGGGACTTTATCCCTAATGAGCGCTCCCACGCGGCCGGAGTACATCCTCGTCTTTTAGCCTGATACTATGTTGTCATCCCCGTCAGTATTGATAACGATCCTTCCCGAGGTACTCACGGTCTTCTCGAGAGCCTTCCTTTTGACGAGGCTTCTCTTCTTCCTTGTCAGCTTGGCTCCGACGGTGCCTCTCTTCTTCCTTGTCGGCTTGGCTCCGTCAGTATTGATTATTAATAAATTATTCTTATTATGACATTATAAGAAAACAAATTATTTATATATCATTACCTGAGGGCGTTGGGGCGGACGCGACGGATTTCGACCTTGTCGCCGATGATGATACCCACGCAGAAATAAGATCCGTACCAAAAAGCACGAACTGGTACGCCGCTGATGGGGTCACCTACGGGGGCAGTGGATAAATCAGCGCCCTTGAGTCATCGACTGTAGGTAATTCCGGTATCAACCGCGGAAGGTAGAGAAGAGACGGCGGCATCTATACACCAGATGACCCAACCTCTGAAACAATAGGGCCCGGAGTCGGTGCCTTTTGTATCTCTGGCATACGTAGTGCAGACACCTCCGCCTGAGTCAGAGGCCACAGCTGCCTCGAGGTGTGAGGGGTGCCCGACAGCCTCGAGGAGTGAGGGGCACCCGGCTGCCTCGAGGAATGGGTGGCCCCAGCTGCCTCGAGGAATGGGTGCATGGCCCTCGGCTGTCTAGAGGAATGAGTGGCGTCCAGCTGCCTTTGGGTTGGCTCCAGAAGGGATGCACGTCGGGCTGTCATGGGCCCTGAAACGACGCTTAAGGGTTGCTAGATGTTCCCTCAGACGATTCAGATCTTTGGCCTTTGAACCCTTTGTTTTACCGAACAAGTCTTTCATCCTGTTTAAAATATTAATTTATTAAATTATTTGAATTTTTTATTTTAATTGTAATTTTTAATATTTTATTTAACACTTGTTATCAATATATTAAAAAATTATATGAATATATATTGGAACAATTAATAACAATTCATAGAATTTCTACAATTAATAACAATTAATATTTTAATTTTAATTTCAATTTTTAATTTCAAAATTTTATTTTCAATTTCAATTAAAACTGTTAAAACCCCCAATTTAATTTAAACATTTTTAATTTCAATTTCAATTTCTAATATCAATTTCAATTTCTACAAAACCCAAATCTAAATCTACAACAACATTATCAATTTCAATAATAATAATTCATAATATTAATAATTCAACATATACACATATACATATATAACAACATTTACATAAAACCAATATATACATCAATAATTCAAAATAATTATTAATAATTCGATATTTATTAGAGAGATCGAAACATGTACTTGAGGAGGAGGAGTGTGTGGAGGCAAGGAGGAGGCTGTGGAGGGGCAGAGGAGGCTGTGGAGGCGAGGAAGAGCCGAGGAGGAGGTTGTGGAGGAAAGGAAGCGGTTGTGGACACATGGAGGAGGGTGTGGAGACTAGGAGGAGGCTGTGGAGGCGAGGATGAGGGTGTGGAGGCGAAGGAGAAAGGGTTTTGAGAGGTGGAGGCGAGGAGAAGAGTTTTTTTTCAATTAGGGTTTCAACTGTTTCGGACGAGACTGGATTTTGAATAAATAGACTGGATTTTAGCCTACGACATAAGAAACTGGTCGGCTATAATCATAAAACTCGTCGGCTATATTTATTTACCTATAGCTGACGAATTTATTGAAAATTCATCAGTTATAATCCTTTTATATTTATTTCCAATTTATGTGTTTACTTATCTTTTTATTTATTTATTTACTTATAGCCGACGAATTTTTAATAATTTTGTAGGCTATAGTCCTTTTATAATATATTTATGTAACTAATTTCTAATTTATGTGTTTAAACAAAAATCCAACTGTCAGATATTATTGTTATGTTGAACTATGTGTATGGGTAAATTTTCATCAAGATCCGACAACGTTTAGGACTCCATCCGGACGGTCAATCTCGTAAGTCAAGCCCCTAAACGGAAAGAAACAGTAATTTGACCGTCGAAATTACGTATTTTTCCCAGACCTTCAACTGCAAATAGTTTCAAATCGATGAGACGAGAACAGTGGTATAAAAAATTTATGAAAAATAACTATCGGAGATAGGGCTACCTCTAGGGAGAAAGAATGAAAAAAGCATTGACTGCAACTATCGGCACCGAAACTTTATCGGATTACGTGATTTTTCAACTGTAGACATATTTCATCATTCCAGTCATATCTTATTTTCTACTTTTTTCGTTTGAAGCTTCTACGTATAGTTTGTTTTTGAAACGGAACATTTACTTAACACTTGGTAAACAAGTTATACATTAGTAGGCATGTTGTGATTGTGATGATCAATCTTGTGAAACAAAAATCCGACTATTAGATATCATCATTATGTTTAAACATGTGTATAGGTAAATTTTCAGCTAGATCCGACAACGTTAAGGACTCGATCCGGACGGTCAATCCCGTGAGTCAAACCCGAAAATGCAAAGAAACGGTAATTTGACCGTCTAAATTACGTATTTTGCCCGAACCTTCAACTGTAAATAGTTTCAAATCGATGAGACACAAGCAGTTGTATAAAAATTTTATGAAAAATAACCATCGGAGATAGGGCTACCACTAGGGAGAAAGAATGAAAAAAATGCATTGACCGCAACGATCGGCACCAAAACTTTATCGGAATTACATGATTTTTCAACCGTAGACATATTTCATTGTTCCGGTCATATCTTATTTCACGACTTTTTTTCGTTTGAAGCTTCTACGTATAGTTTGTTTTTGAAACGAAACATTTACTTAACACTTGGTAAACAAGTTATACAACATTAGTAGGCATGTTGTGATTGTGATGATCAATCTTGTGAAACAAAAATCCGACCGTCAGATATCATCATTATGTTGAAACATGTGTATGGGTTAATTTTCAGCTTGATCCGACAACGTTAAGGACTCGATCTAGACATTCAATCCTATGAGTCAAACCCCTAAACGCTTCGTAACGGTAATTTGATCGTCTAAATTACGTATTTTGTCCGGACCTTCAACTGCAAATAGTTTCAAATCGATGAGACGCAACCAGTGATATAAAATTATTATTTTATTTATTTAACTATAGCCGACGAAAAATTAGGGTATTCGTTGGCTACAGTATAGGGTTTATCATTTAGCCGACGAAATATTAGGGTATTCATCGGCCAAGATAGTTTTAGCCAACGAAATATGATATAATTCGTCGGCTAAAACTAAAAAATACATAAAAAACAGGCTGTTTTATGTAAACCATCCAAATTTCTTGTTCATATATCACCAAAATTAAACAAAATATTGAATTCAACAGCTTGTAGCATATAAAGCACACATCAATTTGTATTACAAATTCAAACTAAGAAGGCTCGTAATCGAAATCATCCGATGAGTCGTCTTTGATGTTAGAATTAATTTCTGGCAATTTATGCATTTTCTCATCACAAGAGTCTTTGTCTGTTTCTTGATTTGGATCAACATCAATAAGCCTTGCGTCTAAATCATGAATTCGAACCGAACGACCCGCTTTAAAATTATTAAGGCGAATTGTAAAGGAGTCAGGAATATCTATTGCGCTAGGCTCTTGATACGTAACATTTTCTTCCTCGTCTTCGGCCTCTCCAAGTGTAGCCGCCCTGTAAATGTTTATATGATGCACAAGTTTGACTACTTTTCACGCGTCACCCTTAACAAGGTCATCAAGATAAAACACTTGTTTTACCGATGTGGCAAAAACGAACGGGTCATCTTCGTAACATCTTGTAGCAGTGTTTACCGATAAAGTCTTGTACTGATTGATCTTCATGCTTTGTGGGCTGCTAGTATCAAATCATCTATACTTGAATAGGTACACTGTCATGCCTTGCCCATAAACGAGTTTCACCACTGAATCGAGAACACTTTCAAGAACCGTCTTCTAACAACCGGGGTACACAGGGGTCTGTTGGAAAACAAGTAGTTTGTTGTACTTATCAATACCAGCAGTGTTGATAACTCTAGGGAAGGGCTGCACCGGCTCAGACATATACTGTCTTTGAGAGCATATACTATCACATATAATTGATGAAGGCCGTTGTTGGATTGTTGGATGTACTGCCCGTCTCAGAAAATTGTCCATAATCATGCGGACCCCCTGATAATGTTTCACCGTGATATATCTAACATGTGTACTTCTTCCAAAACCCGTTACTCTTCAGGTGCTGCCAAACTTTGTCAATCGCAAATCGATGCATATCGCTGCGACACTAACATTTAGTGCATGTGCAATAGAAAATTGTATTCCCATTAGCATTATGTATCACATATTCAATAAAACTAATAACTTATTTATCATATCTTTTGTCCTATTTTGAAAGCGAAATCCAACTCTTATCTATATCTTGAAAAGATAACATAATATATATGTATAAACTCTAATTAATTAATTAGTTAATTAAATATTCAAATCATTTAGTATTCTATCTACAGTTAACGTACAATTAATTAATAACAAATTAATAATTAACACACATATATATATATACATGCATATATATACTAATTACTAATTATATAACAATATTATATATCAATTAACATCAATCATAATCAACATATTAATTAATTCATAATATGCATCAACACAATATTATAATTAATATATATATATATATATATCTACTACTTATTAATAACAACAACTTCATATATATTATCAAATCAAAATCAATCAACTCAATCACACTCAAAATCCAATAATTCAACTTAAATTAAAACTCAAAATCAATATATATAACTCAAATAAAACTCTTAAATCAACTCAAAATCAAGATATATACACATATACGTACCTATATATAGCTCCACAAACTAATTTTTGACAGATTTCGACGATACCCAACAATTTCAACAACACCCTAACTTTTTCTTCCGTTTTTTTTTTCAAATGAGCTGCTGTCTAGATCTAGAAATATAAGGACTTTTAGCAGACGAAATTATATATTTTGTCGGCCAAACTTTTAAAATTTCGTCGGCTATCGTTTACAGACTATAGCCGATGAAAAAATTATTTTAGCCGACAAAAAAACATTTTGTCAGCTAAAAATCCACTTTAGCCTATGAAAAAAAATCTCATCGGCCTGTTTTTTTCGTCGGCTATAATATTTATGCTGGTAGTGATTTTAAACAGGATGAGCGGCATTTTTAGATCGACAAATGGTTCGAAGGGGTAAAGGTCCGAATCGTCTGAGGGAACCTCTAGCAACCCTCAAACGTCATTTTGGGGCACCATGATTGTCAAACGTTCGACCCTTCTAGAGATGGCGTAGTGGCAGCCGAGCGTTTCACATTCCTCGAGGCAGCTAGGCATCCCTCAGTCCTCTAGGCAGTTGTGGCCTTAGACCCAGACTGAGGTGTGTTCACCCCGCATGCCTGAGATACACCCAGCGCCGACTTCGGGTCTTACTGCTTTGGATGGTGGGTCATCCAGGGTACAGATGTCGCTGCCTCTTTTGTTGATACCGGCATTACCTGCAGTCGATGACTCAGGGGCGCCAATTTATCCACTACCCCCGTCAGTGGCTTTATCAGCGGCGTACCAGTTCGTTCCTTTTAGTACGCCTCTTATTTCCGCATGGATATCATCATCGGCGATAAAGACGAAATCTGTTGGGTCCGCTGCATCATCCTAAAGTAATGAATAATTTGTTTTTCTTATAATGTCATAATAAAGGTTCTCCGATTTTAATAATCAATTTGGTTTATTATGTGATAGGCACCGTCAGAGACAAGCCGTGAAGGAAGAAGGTCACAGAGAAGACTCTCGAGAAGACCGTCAGTAGCTCCAATCCTTCAACAAACATCAGCACCATGACCAAAAACCCGTCCGACTGCACTCATCACCCTCGACAAGGCCATAAGACTACCTCGGCGCGATGAGCCGTTAGACAAGTACAGAGGAGGAGAGTGCATGAAACCCTAGTTTGGGAGAATCTTTTTTTTTGTGCATGCCATGTTTATAAAATCAGAAGGCTCTAGATTTATTAAGTTTTGATGTATAGGTTTTACATACTTTCCAGTGAACCCGAATGATTTTGTGGAGAAGAGAGAAGAGATTGAGAAAAGAGGAAGAGAGTGATATGTCGTGGTTTTGGGGAAAGAAACAGATGTCGAAGAGAAAACAAAAGGAGGGAGAAAATAATAGGGCCATTTTAGGAAGTAAAAAGTAACTGGGATGAGATATTATTAAAAAATAGAAAAGTGAGTTGTGTAGCTTGCAAATTTTGAAGTGTAAATTTTAGCTCCTTAATATTACTATATGAGTGTGGTGTTGGTTATAGCTAGCTCGATAACATCGTCTAATCTAATATTAGTTGGTTAATTCGCATATAATTTGCATATAATTCATGAATTATATGTGTATACGTATTATTTCTGAATTATACATCTATTTTCAGAATTGTTTCAAAGATACAGAAAAATTAACATATTTTTGAAGCTAGCCGAATTACTCGTGTATACGTATACATTTTTTTCCGTATATTAACACAAAAAAACACCAAAATTTTTTTAAAAAATATTTTTTGTTCAATTTTTTTGTCATGTATTTTCTGTTCAACTATATGAAAGTCAATTAAGAAAAAAATGAATTTTGAATCCTTTATTATTATAGTACTATTTACATTTCTTATTCATAAAATATTTAACATGTATTGATGTTTTGTATATATATAAACCCATGACTATTTATATTTTAAATGTTATAAAAATACGTATAACTACTAGAAATGACAAATGTATATATCTGCATTTTTTCGTTCGTATTTTTCATTACATCCCGAATTAAACATGTACATATTATATTTTTAAATTTACCGTATCTGTATTTTTTGACCGAATTTTTACTTATTTTTCATTTATGATTTTCAAATTATGCACGTATAAATTTTTAACATATAATTTGAATATCGTATTTTACTAACTATGAATTTAATATCAATCTTAGGCATCGAGTATATATACCGGTCCAAGAACAATAGTATCTTCTTTTTGGCTTCTGAATTGCCGAAGATTGAGTCCATAACACTGTTATCTTGCAAAAAGATACATTGCACCTGGACTTCCTTCTACATTATAATCGGGAAACCACAAATAGCGGCGGAACTTTGACAAAAGTTTTGGATGGACCAATCTGTCAATGAATTTAATATTATAAATACACTATTATATATATCATAGAAATTATAATATTAATATATAAGAAGAAATGTCCATTTACTACTAATTATAAGAGTTTATAACCCATTCCAATAAAAAACTTATTCTAATGCTCATTTCAATTATTCTTTACAAAATTACTATTGTACCCGTAATCTACTTAACTCTCATATCATCATCTACCTCTTATTCCCGATATCCTCTCTCTCTCACCCGAAGTAGGCCCACGCTTAACCGGAGCCAGCCAACGCCTCGAAGTCGAGCTTCGATCTTCGAGATCCGATCTTCAAGCAGCCTCGACGTGTTCCAAGCCGAGCTCAGCCCTCTGGTCTCCAAGCAGCCTTGATGCACTCCTTCAATCCCAAGTCGGCGACAAACAGAAGAGCCAGAGAGAGATCTCGTCGACTATTTTGAAGCGGATCTAGCTATAGTGTTTAGTATAAGTTTCTGGTACGACAGTCCATGCCTGATGCAGAGAGAGATCTCCTCGGCCTCGATGCGTGCTTCCCTCATGTCTCTCTCCAGATCAGTGAGTCGAGTCCGATCCTCTAGATCATGAAGGCGGAGGTCTCATCACTGTCGCCTGCATCGATGATCTTGTCCTACGCTAGAGATGCGATTGAGATCTGGCCCTTCTATGGTGATATCCTACGCCAATGTCAAACTTTTTGCTCTCTTTTCCGTCTTCTGCTACATTTGGTGTGATATTTGATTGCACATTTATTAGAGTTTTGTTAAGAATACACTATTTTGGTTTTGTAAAATTTTAGTTTAGAAATCAAAATGGAGTGCCCTCTCTGCTTATGTTTAGTTTTAGACACATCGAATCAAACAGAGTATGAACTTTCTTCAATAAATGGTAGTTTTTTGTTTATGAGATTCAAAGATTTAATGGTATGGTATAGTACTATGGTTGTTATTGGTTGATTTGCTGATATATTACTTGGGTAATTATATCAGCAACCGAGTTACTAGGTATCTGTAACTGAGCTAGTACAGTCGTCGGTATGGAAGTTCTGATGGAGACTCTGATGGGCGTTGATATAGTCTTAGATCTTATCTCTTTCGTCGTTGATGTCCATCATCGATGCAATGAGCGTCTCCCACTAGATCTGGTGCTTAGACGCTTTGTTCGGATCCAGCTTCATCAACTTCGCCGCCTCTCACTCTCTCCTTAATTGCATTTTCTTTGAACTTGCCTTGTACAAAAATGTTGTAAGTAATTTCTAAACTTGCCTTCTTGTACAGAAATGTTGTAAGTAATTATTTGAAGTTCTGATGGATTCTCTCTCTCTCTCTCCTTAATTGCATTTTCTTTGAACTTGCCTTCTTGTACAAAATTTTTGTAAGTAATTATTTGGGTTAGCAACCCGATTAGTAAGGGTTGGTAATCAATTATTACATGCTAGTATCAATGATTTAGTGATTAGATTTAGTGATTATTGGAGGTCTGGAACTCAGTTACTAGGGGTCAGTAATTAGAATATCCGAGTTGCTGGATGTTAGTAACCGAATTAGTAATGGTTATTGGGGTTAGGAACTGAGTTATTAAGGGTCAGTAACTGAAATATCTGAATTACTAGGTATCATTAACCGATTTATTGGTGGTTATTGGGGGTCTAGAACTCAGTTACTGGTGGTTAGTAACTGAATATCTGAGTTACTGGGTGTCAGTAACCGATTTACCGGTGATCGGAACCCGGTGACCGGAGAAATCTGATCACCGGCAACCGACGACCGAAGTCTGGTGACAGACGACCGGTGACCGGCGACCGGAGTCCGACGGTGCTCAGACAAAGTCTTCTCTCTTTAGTAAGAGACAATGAGTAAAAATGTCTTGAAAATAATTATTCTAATATGGTTTTAATAAAGATTTGTGTGTTTGGGCACAAATAAGTATATCTTTCATTCAATTGGGTTTTAAAGTTTTATTTTCATTAAAATGAGTTTTGATTTTTTTTATGCAAATGAGTATCAGCCCAATATACAATTATACCATAATTACACATCCTTACACCCTAATGATATATAATTATACCATAAATTAAAAGTAATTTAAACCCAACCCACTCTCACCCCAACTAAGATCCGCCACTGACCACAAGAACTATCGATTATGTTGCTCTTGCTGTTACGTGTAAGATCAGTAGAGACACGTCTACCGAAAAAAAAATGAAGAACAAGCAATTCTTATGGACTCTACTCTTACACGTAAATAGCAAGAACCGAAGACATCATAGCAAACACTGCTGTGCATGCATGAACAGGTTCATATGCATGTAGCCTTTATAAAAAAAACTCTCCAATTGTACGTAGCAAGTAGTTTTGCAAAACTATCAAACTCAAACCTTTCTCTTTGAATGGAAACACGACAAACGTACGCTTGAAATTGAGCAAAGATTCATGAATCCAACTCAGAAAAAAAAATTATCTCATTTTAGTTTCTGTTCAATACTCAGACTTGGATTACGTACGTACATGCATGCATCCCAGATTCCCACGCACATATCAAGTTTATATCAACTTAAACCTAAACTATGACCAATAAGATATCAGCATAACTGTGTATAAATACGTACGTGCAGATATACATGGAATAGGGCAATAACTTGCGTATATATCTGCAGCCATGAAGCCTACGATAGTCCGCACCAGTTCTCATGAGCACAACGGAAGTTTCGGGACCTTCTTCGAGGGTTGGCTTTCTGAACAAAACCAACACCTCCAGCACCTCACCAGAATCGCCGTTGAACACAACCACAGCGAAGCTGACGATACGGAATTGTTACGCGTCCTGGTAGAGCAAGTGTTGAAGCATTACGAGAGATACTACGAAGTAAAGTCTAGATGGGCTGAGCACAACGTACTGACCATGCTCTCTCCTCCATGGAAGAGCTCACTGGAACACGCCTTCCTTTGGATAGGCGGGTGGCGACCGAGCATGGGTTTTCATTTGCTCTACGCGAAGTCCGGGCTACAACTAGAGGCTCAACTCGCCGAGGTGATGCGAGGTTTGAGCACCTGTGATGACCTGAGTGATCTTTCGCAGAGACAGGTTGCGATGGTGGACCAGCTGCAGGCGGAGACTATCAAGCAGGAGAAGCAGATTTCTCACAAGATGGCCAAAGTGCAGGAGACTCTGGCAGACACAACGATGGTGAAGCTGTCACACATGGTCACAGGGACGATGAAGAACGGTGATCTTGAAGAAGGAGATCATGATGATCATGAGGACCTAGTTGAGTCTACGCTCGCATTGAAGGAGAAACGTTTGGAGAAGATTTTGTATAGGGCTGATGAGTTACGGCTCGGAACGCTCAAGAACATCACGCATATACTGACACCAATCCAGGCAGTCCATTTCCTGATTGCTGCCGCTGAGTTGCACTTGAAACTTCACGACTGGGGCAAAAAGAAGGACGCCTCCGGCCAATAACTGACTGCTGAGGGACTCTTATAAACGCCGTGTCTAGCTAATTAGTTATCAGAATGTGATCGAATAAGAAATGTCTTGTATGTGAAACTAGCTAGAGTGTTTTGGTGTGTTGCTCTTTGGTGCTTAATTACTTGTTATTCTTTGTTTGTTTTAAGATATGTCCCTGGTTGCTTATCTTTCATTTATTTTTTGGGGACCAATATATGTATTTTTGGGAGTGTCGAGGGTCAAAACATTGAAAAAAATGCTTCCTTTATGTAATTGAAGGGAAATTATAAAAGGCCTTAGAGTGATGCGGGAAGCGTAAATACCGGCTCCGTCAAAAACCATATGCGATAAAGCTAGAATCCAGAAATAGAGGGAAAAGGTTACATACGTAGCTTGGACTTACGTACCTTCATTGCATCAAATGAAGAATGACAAGTAATCACTGTCCAATATGATTTCTTCAAATCGGTGGAAAATTCCTATATGTCAAGAAATGGTATGAAAGAAGCATCTAGAAAACAACTGGCTGGTGTTTTTCAGAGGCAGCTTCCACTGTCCATGTTTCCTACAGAAAAACGTACTTTGCAGCCAGCAACAAACAAACAAAAGGAATTCTTTGAAATCCAACCGAGGTTTGGTTTAAAATCCAACCGAGGTTTTTCATTCTCGTCTTTTTTATGCTCTTCAAGTTTTTAGGTTCCATTAAAACCAAAGATTTAGCTTGTCTATCTTGTATCTCTTATATAATTAATCAAATGATTCATTTGTCTTATTGCTTCACTCGTCATTCTTATTTCGTTTTCTTCTCTGTTACGTTCTTCCATTTAACAATAGGAAAATGATTTTAGACGCTTAAGATTTGTGGCCTTAATCATAGGCATGGTTCTAAAAGGCCTCGTCTAGCACCGTCTAGTCCATGCCTAGTCTCTAGGTTGCAACAAGCCACCTCGCTTTTCTTCAAGGCTTTTGTGTCAGGCTGTGGGCAATTAGGCGGCCGCCTAGCCCGCTTAATCGCCGCCTAGCCGCCTAGGGTTTATATCTCTCCGGCTAATTTTATTAACATTTGGTGGTGGGGCTGTTACATTGTGGGGAGCATGAGAGTATAAGAGTAAATAATGTTTTTAGAATGCCAAATCTTGGCTATAATCTATTTTATAAATATATCTAACAAGATTTATGTTGAATAATTTATCCATATTTGACTGTTTTCAAATATTGTAGTACATAAAATATATATTTTTAATTAACAAATATGAAAAAAGTAAATCGTCTAATCTCTGCCTAGTCCCCGCTAGGCTGTCCAGGCGCTAGGCTATGGGTCACCGCCTGCCTATCGCCTAGCGCCTTTTAGACCATTGATCATAGGTGACATGACATGTCACATAAACATATCTTCAATTGACAAAAACATGTCATGTCATTCTTAAGTAAAAATACAATCACACCCTTCGGAAATCCAATGTTCTAGATTATTTTTATCTTTATTCTATATTAAATTATTTTCTAAAGCTATTTTCTTTCATTCAGGCTTAAATTAAAACATTAAATATATAATACGAGATGTGTATGTATATATATATACACTTCAAATTATACTTGTTCGAAAATATGAATTTATTTGAATATATATATAGTTTTTTTTCAAAGAAAAAAATATACACATTCGTCAGAAAAAAGTTCATATATATAATTCATTCAAAGAGGATTCGATTAGAGGTTTTATTTATTATTATTATTATTACATATTTTATATTTAAATTTTGATGAATATAAGTATATATTCATATATTTATTCGATGAATATATGTATATATTTTGATCAATGTACAATATGTATATGAATATTGTACTTCTATATGTATCTATATTAATTGTATAACTGAAAAAGAATGATGAATCAAAAAGTATAAAATTGAATTTTGATTCATAAAGATGAAAATAAATTTATATAATCTTAATTATGACCCTATAATCAAATAATTTATTATAATGTTATATTGTATTAGTAACTAAATTTAATAGTGTTCATTTAAGGTAACTAAATTATCTCTATAGAAAAGGAAACGAAAATGATTGTGAAGGATAAAATTGTGTTTTTACTTAAAAATGACCTGACGTCATTTTTTAAACTGATGATGTGTCAATGTGACATTGCATGACACATAGGATTAAGGCCAAAAATATTAGGCCTTAATAATGCCCTACAGCAACGCCATTTAACAATATAACTACTGTGAGACCCCAATATTTTTATTTAATTTTTTGACACATCTAGGGTTTATTTTTTATTTCTTTCTGGTACGTCGAGAATGTACCCTAATACTTTTATATTAGAGCACATGTCGCCACATGCGTAGGAATATTTACGAAAGATTTTTCTGACACTCCATGTATTTGTCCTATTTTACAGATTTAATTTGTCGTTTTATTTTATTTTTTTTTCAAATATATGATTTTCAAAAAAATAATTTTGGTTTTTCTTTTATTTTAAAATTAGAGTTTAATCATGACCGTTGGTTTTGATCATTAAATCCTAGCCATTGAAAACTCTTGTAAAAACCTTCCCTTATCCTCTCTCTCTCCACCGACACCCTTATCATTATCTCTCTTTCATTTTTCTTCTTTCCTTCTCTCTATTTTCCCTCTCTCTCTCTCTATCTCTCTCTCTATCGACAAAGAGTGTCTCCAGATCAAAGACCACTCCCAATCGAGCCTCGCCGCCGCGCGTCTTTCCTCTCCACCACCACCAACTGCCTCGTCTAGCCCTTATCAACCTTCCCAGACCCTTAGCCACGTCGAAGACGCCGTGACAGACGCCAGCTGTGGAAGAGGAATGCACTGGAGCTCTGCCTAGTCGATTTCAACGTCGAACCAGACCGGAGGCGAGCTAGGGGAGCTCTAGGCAACAGCAGAAGCTGTCCAGAAGCACGGAGGAGGAGGAGAATGCCCAGAAACACATCGTCGGAGGAGATCTACCGAAGATCTGTTGAATCACTACCAGAATTAGCAGTTTGGTCGACGAAAGATTTTCGTCAGCCTGTTAACCAAATTCGTCGGCTAAGATCTTAGTTGACGAGGCTTCATCGGCTAAGATGTCGTCGACAAAGACTCGTCGCCTATGACTTTAGCCGACGAAACTAGAAGTAGTCGTTGGATATAGTCTGAGACTTTAGCCGACGAAAATTTTATCTATTACGTCGGCTATA
This sequence comes from Comarum palustre, assembly GCA_951800085.1. Lineage (NCBI taxonomy): Eukaryota > Viridiplantae > Streptophyta > Magnoliopsida > Rosales > Rosaceae > Comarum > Comarum palustre. Next base: position 12,210,606 of record OX637575.1, on the reverse strand, counting down.
ATATCATCCTATAATCGACTAAATGATGTTTCATCTACCGTAGTCTTAAACTTTAGCCGACGAAACATTTAATATATTCGTCGGCTAAAGTATTTAATAAAAAAAATTTAAAAAACCATAGTCGATGAATTTATAGCTAAATTCATCGGCTATATTAGTATTTAGCTGATAAATTTTCTATAATTCGTCGGCTAAATCTTGAAAAAATAAATAAAAATAATATAGCCGACGAATTTAGCTATAAATTCGTCGTCTAAATACCACTATAGCGGACAAAATTTGTCATAATTTGGCAGCTAAACATTGAAAAATAATAATAAAAATACTATAGCAGACGAATTATGGCAAATTTCGTCGGCTATTAGTCTATTCCAGCAAAAAAACCCGAAATTTCTAAATTATCATTCCAAGTAACTTGCAAATTACACCAAAACAATTTCTTATAACCAACAACACCATCAATGGTGACAACACGTTTTTCATTAAAATATTTATAAATTGTTCATAAACACATAAAACTATATAATTATGTAACTATACAAAATCTATATCGTCTAAATTTATATCGGTGTCAAGAGGAGGTTGTTGTTGCTGAGGAGGTTGTGGCGGCTAAAGTAGTGGCATATAAGTAGGTATGGGCAGAGCCGGAAGTCCCTGAAGCTGGGCAGCAGAAAACTCTTGCAAGTACTGGAACATTGTTGCTGTTGTGTCTGCTGGGTGGCATACACTGCGACATTATACTCTTGTAAGACAGATGTATAGGTTGTCAGGGTGGCTTGCTTTTCCCGTAGCATTTGAACTTTCGCCTTTAGCTGAGTCATCCTGCAACTGGTCTAGGCTGCATTTTTAAAATCCTAGAGTGGTCTTCAGGACCCCATCGCCCTTCTTTCATAGACCCCGGTAGTAGAAGTTGTTTCCTCCCGGTGAAAATGTTGTGCCCATGATCCTCGCCCTAACCCTCAGATCCGAAGTGTCGATTCGGGACATGGCTTCAGACTTCTCTTCCTCCTACGTGTCCGGCCATGTCTTCTTGACTACGGCAGTCATCACCTCGTCACTAGCCTGCCTCACCTTCGCCTAATTGGATAGGAAAAAAATAATAAATTAACATTTTTACATATATATACGTAAAAAAATTGAAAACATAAGATGACTTACAATATCCTCTTAGGTGTCAAGATATTTCTTCTCGTACGTATAGACGTATCGGTTGACTTCTAGATGTTCCATGGCCGCCTCGTCCATCAACGATGCGAACGGTCTAGAACCGGCATGATGGTTTCTTATGTTGCATTGCTGGTTCTAAGTGTTCGTCCAGAAAATGGCCTTCAAAGAAAAAAATATTAGTAAAATATTTAAAAACTGACGTACTTAATAAAAATTTAACCAATTAATTTTTTTAATTACGTGTTTATAAGGGTTGTTGAATTCTGATATCATAAGTCAACGCCACTCGTACTTCCTATACTGAAACGTGTGTTCCCTTGCGTAGTCCAGTGGGTCCGCAACTTGTTCTTCAACTCCTTGTATCTCTAGATACCAAAAAAATATTAGAAATATTATTAATATCACATAAAATCTTGTGTTTTCATTAACTTCCCAACATACCTTCCCCCATGCACAACGTCAGCCCAAGTGTTCCTCAGGTACTGGGGAACGTCAAACAACACTTGCATTTAACCGTTATTTGTTTAGTTTTTTCATAAATCAACAATATAATACATAATATTATTGAGAAATTTTGTAAACTCACCGACATCGCGTTGTAGACCGTGTCATTAACTTCCTGCGGGACCTCACTTTAGTCTGACCACAACATATGAACTCTATCTCTAATGAGCGCTCCCACGTGGCCAGAGTATGTCCTCCTTTTCCTGCCCGATACTACGTGGTCATCCCCATTAGTATTGATGAAGATCCTCCCTGAGGTACTCACGGTCTTATTGAGAACCTTCCTTATGACAGGGCCTCTATTGCCGATGATGATACGCTCACAGAAATAAGTTCCGTACCAAAAGGCACGAACCGGTACGCCGCAGATGTAGTCACCTGTGGGGGCAATGGACTGATGACCCACCATCCAAAGAAGTAGGACCCGAAATTGGTGCCCGGTATATCTCATACATACGTGGTGTAGACACCTTCGTCTGGGTTGGAGGCCACAGTTTGTCTCGAGGACTGAGAGCCCCCCGGCTGCCTTGAAAAATGGGTGGCGTCCGGCTGCCTCTCCGTCGTCTCCAGAAGGGTCGCACGTCTAGCTGTCATGGGGCCCTGAAACGACGTTTGAGGGTTGCTACATGTTCCTTCAGGCGATTCAGACATTTGGCCATTTGAACCTTTCGTCGATCTAAACAATCATTTCATCATGTTTAAAATATTAATTTAACAAATTCTTTGAATTTTTAATTTTAATTGTAATTTTTTAATATTTTAATTAACACTTTTTATCAATATATTAATAAATTATATGAATATAGTAACAATTAATAACAATTCTTAGAATTCCTACAATTAATATTTTAATACACAACAAAATTTCTAGAATTCCTTAATAACAATTAAACTAAAACTATTAAAACCCCCAATCCAATTTTAATTTTTAATTTCAATTTCAACATTTTTAATTTTAATTTCAATTTTTATCAATTTCAATAAATCAATTTCTATCAATATCAGTTTCAATATTATCCAAATCCAAATCTACAACAACATTATCAATTTCAATATCAATTTCTATAAATCAATTTCTACAACACCCAAATCCAAATCTACAACAACATTATCAATTTCAATATCAATTTCTATAAATCAATTTCTATCAATATCAATTTCAATATTATCAAAATCTGCAAAAATTCAAAACAAAAGTATTAACAAAAATCAAAATCCCCCAATTCGAACAACATATGCATAACAATATTTACAGAAAAACCAATAAAGCAATGTACAAAACAACATCAAAATCATACCAATTCAAACAACATATACACATATACCAATTCGGATCCGAAGCTAACAATCATGTTGTACCTATCCCTAGACCTCAAACATTCGCATCATACAAAGTAACATTTGCCTACAATCATGCTATACCTAATTTGCATATCGAATTACCCAAATCCCCAATTCGAATACCGAATTAAAATAAATTGAAAACTATTAAAACCTGCATAAAATCGAAATAAAAACCTGTACAGGCACTGTGTAGCGAGAGAGTGGATGGCGAGGTTAGAGAGAAAGAGAGAAGATTAGGGTTTTCGTTTTCGGGCAAGAGAGGCGCTGGCTTTTTTATACATACCCTTGAAGTATAGCTGACGACACAAAAAAACTCGTCGGCTATAATGATTAAACTCGTCGGCTAAAGTACCAATAGCTGACGAATTATCAATAATATCGTCGACTATAGTACTTTGACCGTCTAAATTACGTATTTTTCCTGAACCTTCAACTGAAAATAGTTTCAAATTGATGAGACGCAACCAGTTATATAAAATTAGGGTATTTTTGCTAGCTGAAGAAAATTAGGGTGCACAAGGTTGACTAGTTTCCACGCGTCACCCTTAACAAGATCACCAAGACAAAATATTTGTTTTAACGATGTGACAAAAATGAACGGGTCATCTTCACAACAGCTTATAGCAGTGTTCACCGATAAAATCTAGTACTGATCGGTCTTCATGCTCTGTGGGCTAGTATCAAACCATCTACATTTAAAGAGGTGCACTGTCATGCCTTGCCCATAAACGAGTTCCACCACTGAATCGAGAACATCGTAATAGTCAACTCCATTCCGCCCATTATATGCCATCACCCTAGAATTTTGTGTTCTCCGTCTGTTGTCTCTATGTTCAAATATAAATTACACTCCATTCACCTTGCACATCGGATATACTCTTGACATTATCGGCTTCATCGCTAGAAGTCTTAGTTCGTGCGACCAATTTGGGTGACCATTGAATTGAATATGATTCATCTGCAACCAAACATTCAATATACTGTAAATATGGATAATTATGCAATAAAAGAGTCATGAAAAAAAATGAAGAATTACATACCTAGCCGTAAAAATAGTTTGCGAACTCCTTGTTATGGTACTCAAGATCACATTGAATGTCTAGACAGTATAAAAGGATGTTTTTCCAGTATTCAACTTCTAAATAGTTAATCAATACCTACATGTGGGCTATGACTAGCTCATGTGGTTACAACTTGCAGGAGTCTGACAAAATTCCATAAATTTCAACATCATTGGAGACTAGGAAAAGATTGAACTTCGGTACATCTACCGATATGGTGTGCGGAGTTTTCTTCAACTCTTTTAAATACAACTTTATGTAGGTGATACACTCGTGCGCAATATATGCTTCAGCTATACATCCTTCAAGTGCAGATTTATTAGCCACATAAGTTTTGTAGTCTCCAAGTTGTCTATAAATCAAGTTGCCAAGTGTTACGATTATATATTGAACTTGTATAGTGAGGAATTTAGGTGTAAAAAACATACATTTCCATGGGATACATCCAAGTGTAGTATAGTGGACCGGTAAGAAACAATTTCTCGGGAAGATGGATCATCGGGTGAGGCATGATTTCAAAAAAATTTGGAGGAAATATCCTCTCAAATTTACACATGATATAAATGATGTCCTCTTGCATTCCTAGAAGTCAGACTTTTTCACTTCCCGTGTGCATAACTTCTGGAAGGAACAATCGAATGAAAATAGAGAAGAGACGTTGTAGTATGATATGACAGTCATGACTCTTCAACCAGTACATCTTATTGTCCTGGAAGTTCACACACTGGGCTATATTTCCTACATAGTCTGAAAGATACTTCACACAACTCATCCACCTGAAAATTACGTTCTTCTGGTCAAGCTCCTTGGTGTAAGGAGTTTGAGGCATTTTTTTCTTCCCTTGTTTCAACCACAGATGTCTTCTAATATCCATTTTTTAAGATCAATGCGTGTCTTAGAACCATTTTTTGTGTTTCCCTCCAAGTTCAGCATTGGGCACACCACACTGTCGCACACATTCTTTTATATGTGCATCACATCTTGATAGTGCATGATCAACAATTTACTCCAGTATGGGAGTTCAAAGAATATGCTCTTATGTGTCCAGAATTTTTACTTGTCGGGTCTTTCAGGTATTGCTGCCATAATATTGGAATGATTACTGAGCTACCCAAAATCGTACTCATTAAGCACTGCTAAAATTTCTTCCCTCGTCCATTTTCTGGGAGGCACACTATTTTCTACGGTCCCATCAAATGCCTTGTCATCGAACCGATATTCGTGATCATATGGAAGGAGAATACGGTGACCCAATTTGCATATCTTGTCTCATCGCTAAGGCACTTTAGACAAACACTGTATCCCCTAACAACGTTGCCCGACAACATCCCACTGGCAAAAAATCACTAATGGTACCAACAATTATGGCATGCATCTGGAACATCTCGTGCATATACTTGTCATAAATGGGAAGACCAACGTCCTAAAAAAACTTATGCTCTTCAATTAAGGGTCTCAAACACATATTGAGACACTTCCATGGATAACTGGGCATCGGAATCAACAAACTCAACATATTGTATTCCTTCTTCATGCACATCCATGGAGGAAGGTTGTACGGTACCAAAAGGGTTAAACTTGTCGGATGAGAGTCCGAGCATCTGACGCAAAATGATGAAAGTCCAGTCTATATGCTTCCAAGGCTCCCCGTCAGCAGTGTGTATAAGGGTATCTTTGTCATGCAATTCCCTATCAGTGTTCCATCTCATAGCTTTGTCCGTGTGTGATGACATGTACAACCGCTGCAGCCTATCCCTTAACGGGAAATACCGAAGTACCTTCAAAGGTTTCCTATTACCTACAGTAGTTAGCCTATACCTGTCAGTGTGACATACCGGACATGCGTCAAGGCCACCACGGTCATTCATTTATGGATCTTTATCCTAGAAGAGAACGTAGCCATATATGCATGGATGGATCTTGATGTAGGAAAGCCCAAGATCTTTCAAGATACATCGGACCTTATGATGAGTGGTAGGAAGACGATAACCGTGGGGCAGCATCAAAGCAATGTCTTGTATATAATCATCAACAACTTTCACGGTCGATTTTGTCTCAACTTTAATCTTCATTACGTCCATCATACTTTCAAAAACCGTCTCCTGTTAACCGAGGTACACAGGGGTCTGTTAGAAAGAAAGCGGTTTGTTGCACTTTTAAATACCAGCAGTGTTGACAACTCTAGGGAAAGGCTGTACCGGCTCAGGCATATACTGTCCTTGAGAGCATAGACCGCTCTCATGAGGAAGCATATTGTTGATGAAGGTCGTTATTGGATTCTTGAATATACTCCCCGTCTAAGAAAATTGTCCATGATCATGCGGACCCCCTGATGATGTTTCACCGTGATATATCCAACATGTATATTTCTCTCAAAACCCGTTACTCTTTAGTTGCTGCCATACATTGTCAATCGTAAATCGATGCGTATCGCTGCGACATTGACATTTCGTGCACGAGCAATAAAAAATTTTATTCCCGTTAGTATTAGCCAGCACATATTCAATAAAACTAATAACACCTTTACCATATTTTTTGTCCAATTTTGGAAGCGAAATCCAACTTTTATCCATACCCTGAAAAGATAACAATATATATATATATATATGTATAACTCTAATTAATTAATCACATATATTGTTTCCGGGTAAACTCGTGGCCCCTTTAGCGGGTTACACGGTTCCAGAAATAGCAAACTTCCTTGTACTCCCGAGTTTTCCTGTGTAAAGAACAAACACGTCAAAGGGCGTCCCCGGGTTTACCGAGGGAAGCCACTCCGATGCTTAAGTCAGACACTGTCAGATAAGCAGAAAACTCAAGAGTAGTTAAGGAATTGTCCGTCCCCTTACCGGGAGGTCCTCACCGGTATTTATAGTAGCATTAAAGGCTGCACTTTGTCTTTTTCCAATGTGGGAATGAACTCCCTTGCTTTGCCTCAAACTTACAATGAACTGGGCCCTGACAAAGGACCCAGAGTGGCTTCTCAAGTCTGACTGGCCTTTGGCCCTGTAAACAGTACTTCAAGCATAATAAACGATGCATATTTAATAATTGACCACACTTGGTGTTATTTCTTGAATTGTAACCCGGTAAAGGAGAAATATTAGGTTCCACATATAAACAAGTCCCCCAAGTCCTCAGTCAAGGGGTACGCTTGGGTGGGGACTTGAAACCATTTCTTTACCGGGTTACAAGGGTATCATCCAGACCTGGTGTACCCAGTCCCCCAAGTCCGTACGCAAGGGTGCCCCGCAGACACGTTGACTATGGGAACTGAAAATGACGTCTCCGTGTTGTAGTGGGGGAAACTGAAAAGTTTTCGGTTTGAAGTGGGGGAAAACGAAAAGTTTTCAGTTTTGAAGTGGGGGAAACTGAAAAGTTTTTCAGTTTTGGGACGCGGCATGCGCGACACGTGTCGATTTTCTCGAAAAACCGAAACGTCCTTTCAGTGTACGTCTCTCAAACGTCCCTTCAGTGTACGTCTCTTAACTGTATAAATAGGGGTTGAGGGTGACAGTTTTGTCGTACCTTCGAAATCGAAAACTTTTTCGTGCTTTTGCTCTCGTCCTCTGTTGTCGCTGTGCTTGTTGGATTTCCAAACGTAAATCGACCTCCAAATCCTTTCAAACCCTCACAAGTAAGGTACTGTTCTCTGTTCCGATGTTTTTGAGTGTTTTGGATCGATATTGTGTACTGTTTTCTGGGATCCAAACTGGGTTGCTGCGTTAGTGTGTGCGTTTATCGTTGTGGTCGCCGGGGTTATCTGGGTTTTTGACGATGTTCCCGTGTTTCTTGTTTTGCAGATGACAAACCCCGCAATGGATGCTCATGTCCCCGAGTTTGCCTCGGTTACCTTCACTGATGGGACCGCTCTTGACCCTCCCGGGTACTCGCTGACCGCGGAGGAGATTGTGGAGCTAAGGAGCAATTGGAAGATTCCCGAGTCTGTTGAAATTCGGACTTTAGAACCCGAGGATCAGTTCTTCGCTCCCGGGGATGGGTGGACGCTATGCCACGAGTACCAGCTACGTTGCGGTCTGTCACTCCCGCTAAAGGTGGAAGTGCAGTATCTCCTGGCTGCGAGCAACTTCGCCATCGGGCAAGTTGGGCCGAATATGTGGAGGCAGCTGCTAGGGTTGTGCGTGATGTACAAGGTGTTGAAGCAGCAGATGCCGAGCTACCACGAGTTACACGCCATGTACCGGGCCGAGTACTCCCGGAAGGCGGGTTTCAGTGGGACCATCCAACTGAAGTCCAAAGGGGTCTTCAAGAAGATCATCGAGGACCTGCCGACCTCCGTGAGCCGGACCTGGAGGGAAAAAAGTTTCTTGATAAGAAACTTTCAAGACCCGGGACACGCGTTTCAAGTACCGGGTGACTTCCAGCCACTGATGAGTAAGTCCTTTCTCTCCGGATTCTTCTTTCTTTTCTCTTTCTCGGGTTATAATTATATTGTACGTGTTGCAGATGTTCCCGACATTCCTCTGGAGCCGGTGATGGAGAAGAGGATCCGGAGGATGCTATGGGCCTTCAGAGGTCAAGATGACCGGAGCTCGTACCGGCTTTGCAGGCTGTATGTGTACAGCCGTTGCCGGTTGATGGAGCTTCCAGGTTTGTCTCGTTTTCCTTTACAATTTTTGTTGTTTACATGCTCCGGTCTAACAGGTTATACCTTTTGTTGCAGCTCTTCTCCCGATGGAGTTCACGAAGCGAAAGAACCCGGGAATCTACGACGGGTTCGAGGACAAAGCTGTATGGGCCGGGATCCGGGCGCAAGGCACGGAGGGGCTGGCGTACGATATCGACCTGACATCGAAGGCGGCTTTTCTGCGCCCAGACGCCGAGCAAGGGGAAACTCGGCAGTTCCACGTTGACGTCTCTTATTACAACGAGGTTCCCGCGTACTTGGCTGAGATTCACGGGCCAGAAGTCTACCCGGAAGGAGAGGAGGTTGAAGGGAATCCCTCGGAGGCGGACGATAACCCGGTATTTGAAGAACCGTTTGCCGATGAGACTGAAGAACCGGTGGTGAGCGCGGTTCCCTCGTCTGTGTTCCCGGGCGAGGAGGAATTTACCGAGGAGGATGACGAAGGGGGTGAAGAGGTTGGAGGGTTGGAAAGGGAAATAGGTAGTGAGAACCCGGAGGGGAGTGAGGGGAGTGACGAGGTTCTTGAAGTGGAGCCCGTGCCTTCTCGCAAGCGTACCCGGGAGGCATCCAGCTCGGGGAGGTCCGAGAGGAGGAAGAGAAGGAAGGAGAGGAAGGAGAGGAGGGAGAGAAAGCAGCAGCGGGACACTACTGAAATAATGGAGGAGTTGGCGAGCGCAGGAATGGCGGACGCGGCCATCCAAAGGATGGTAGCGGATTTGAAGAATTGCGCCGCTGACTCCTATGTCCTGGAGCACGAGGACCCGTTGACTGTAGCCCGGAGGGCGCAGGAGAAGCTGATGCGGGTAAGTTAGTCTTCTGCTTTAACTCGTTATCTTTTTGTTTTTGGTTCCTTGCACTAACCCGTTGTTTTATTTGTGTAGGCTGTCAGGTTGTCGTACTTGGCGACTGACCGGCTCATAACCGAAGGCATCCCCGAGCGAGAGAGAGTCCTCAGGGATGATCTCCGGGCCGCCCGGGACCAGGTGACGGCGAGTGAAGAAAACCTGGCTCGGGTCCGGGAATTCGCAAGCGCATCAGCGATCGCGTCGAGTGCGAAGTTGGCCGAGGCGGAAGAACACATAGCAGACCTGGTGGCCAAGAACTCTGAACTGGAGAATGTTATCGAAGGTCACCGGGAGGACCGGTGTGCTCAAGACGCCGCGATAGCCCAGCTGACCGAGCAAAACCAGGGGCTGCAGCAACAGGTCACCTCCCTGGAGCAACAAAAAGGAGATTTGCTCCAGGCAGTTTCCCGGGCCAAGGACTTAGCGGTCTCCGAGTTTCTGGCGAGCCCAGAGTTTGACCTGAAGCTGCGGTCGGCCAGGGCCGAGGCTCGTGCCGAGATAGTGAGCGCTGGGATTCGCCAAGGCTGGCTGGACAAGGCGGGTTATGACGGTCATCAAGGTCATGTCAGACCCGACGAGGCTGCAGGCACCTCCCGGTCGACTCCTGCCGTGGCTGCGAACCCTAGGGCTCCTGCGAACCCGGCTCGGAGTCCCCCGGTTCGTTCTTCAGCAGCCGGGAGAGGTGCTTCCCGTGGTGGGATTGTGGGTGGTCCTAGGAACCGGCCACCTCTGCGTAGGGGTCAGTTCATCATACAGCCCCGCGGAGGTCGTGGCGGTTCTAGCACTGGCGGGGGTAGGGGGTCGTCAACGGAGCCTTAGGATGTTTTTCATTTCTGTAACAGATTAGTCTACCTGTAGCGGTTTGCTACTTTTTTGTAATTGATATTTTTGAAGTAATAAAATTTTTCCTTCTCGCAATCCTTCCTGTGCCAAAACACGGTAACCTGATAAGTACAAAAATGTACATATAACGCCGGTTTGCCATGTGAATAAAGATAGTGCCGCTAAGGCTTTAAAGGTCGCTAGGGCTTTATGGATCCGTTAGGAATTTCAACCCGATGCATAACCTGCAAGTGTTGAGAAAATTCACATATAATGCCGGTTTATGGGAAATAAAAATAGTCCCGCTAGGGCTTTATGGGTTCATAGGACTTTCAACCCGATGCATAACCTGCAAGTGTTGACAATTCACACATAGTGCCGGGTTGGCATGTTAACATTATAAAGTGAAAATAGGGCCAGTAAGGCTTTACGGGTCCGTTAGGACTTCCAAGGGCTTCTGTGCCAAATAACACGGTAATCTGATGCAAAATATGCAAATGTGATAATTTACACATATAATGCCGGTTTAGCATGTAAGTAAAAATAATGCCGCTAGGGCTGTATGGGTTCGTTAAGACTTTCAAAGACTGAAACAAGGCCGTGATAGGCTTGCAATATTTCAAGTTATGGAGATTACCAGAGATTATTAGAGATCTATCGGAGCTTGCCGAGTTTTGACCATGAAATAAGGCCGTGAAAGGCTTTCAATATTTCATGTCATGGAGATTATCAGAGATTATCGGAGCTTGGCGAGTTTGACCATGAAATAAGGCCGTGAAAGGCTTTCAATATTTCATGTCATGGAGATTATCGGAGCTTGGCGAGTTTTGACCATGAAATAAGGCCGTGAAAGGCTTGCAATATTTCATGTCATGGAGATTATCGGAGATTATCGGAGCTTGGCGAGTTTTGACCATGAAATAAGGCCGTGAAAGGCTTTCAATATTTCATGTCATGGAGATTATCGGAGATTATCGGAGCTTGGCGAGTTTTGACCATGAAATAAGGCCGTGAAAGGCTTTCAATATTTCATGTCATGGAGATTATCGGAGATTATCGGAGCTTGGCGATTAAGGCATACAAGTAGGGCCGCTAAAGGCTGCATTCACTTCAACAAACTCTTTAATAAAACATAACCCGGTAGGGGAATTCATGCATTGTGGGCCTGAAAGGCTTTATATACAACATCATAAACAATAAAATTGGACATTCATAGATAACTCGGTACCTATTTGGGGAAGAGATGCAGATGTTGGGCGTTCCATGGTCGTGGAAGCGTAACTCCATCTGTACCCCGGATGTAAAACGTTGCCGGGCCCACGACTTCAACGATTTCATATGGACCCTCCCATGGAGCTTTAAACCCCGTTGGCTTAGGGATAACTTCCTTCATTACCCAATCCTCGAGTTTGAGTGGGCAGTTGATAACCCGGAAATTGTAGTGTTTAGCCACCTTTTGCTTCTTGTTGATATTTCGGAGATGTGCACGCTCCCGGCGTTCCTCCAGGAGGTCCAGGTTAAGGCGGATGCCTTCATTGTTGGTTTCCCTGTCAAACAGTTGTACCCGGTCACTCAGGACTTCCATCTCTACCGGGATCACTGCTTCAGAGCCAAAAGTCATAAGAAATGGGCTCTCCCCATTGGCTTCTGTTGGAGTTGTCCTTAGTGCCCACAAAACCTCTGGAAGTTTCTCAGCCCATAAACCCTTTGCGTCCTCCAGCTTCTTCTTCAGAACTTGCTTGATGAGCTTGTTAACGGCTTCAGTTTGTCCATTAGTCTGCGGGTGTGCAGGGGAGGCATATAGGACCTTTGTCCCATTGGAGTGTAAGAATTCCCGGAACTCATCGTTGTCAAACTGCGTCCCGTTATCTGTGATAAACGTCTCCGGGATTCCAAACCGGCAAAAGACATTGTTCCAAAGGAATTTCTTAACATTTGCGGTCGTGATCCGTGCCAGGGGTTGAGCTTCTATCCACTTGGAATTATAGTCCACTGAGACAATGGCATGTTTGAGCTGTCCCGGAGCTGTGGGTAGAGGCCCGATGAAATCAATCCCCCACATGCAAAATGGATATGGAGAAATTATTATTGATAGTGGGACTGATGGTGCACGGGGAAAGCTTGCAAATCGGTGACATTGAAGGCAGGAATCTACGACGATTCTGGCATCGTGTTCCAAAGAAGGCCAGTAATATCCCATTCTTAGGGTTTTGAAAGCCAGGTTACGGGCTCCAAAGTGATTTCCACATACCCCGCTATGAAGCGACTGCAAAACCCGGTCTCCTTCCTCGGGTGTAATACACTTCAAATCAGGAAAAGTTTGTCCTCGTCTGTACAGTTTCCCATCATGGATACTATACCGCGCCGCTCGAACCCGTAGTCGTTTGGCCGCTACCGGGTCCTCAGGTAGGGTTCCATGTTGGATGAAGTTGATGAACTCATCCATCCAAGATAGTGGCGGGTTTGCCTCTACCGCGAAAATCTCAGAAAAGGAGAGTGAGATGCTTGGTTTCTCCAATGTCTCGACCAGTAAGCTTTTAAACTCGGTATTGGAATCTTCCCCTGTTGCAATCCTAGCCAGGGTATCTGCTCTCACATTCTGCTGCCTCGGTATCTGAGTAACCTCAAAGCTGTCAAATTTCTCCAGCAAGAAAGCCGCTAACTTTTGATAGGACGAAAGATGTGCTTCCTTTGCCTGAAATCCGCCGTTAACCTGCTGCACTACCAGCTGTGAATCACTTAGTATGCGGAGATGCCGGGCGCCCATATCTTTAGCGAGTTGGAGCCCTTTGATTAGGGCTTCGTGCTCAGCCGTGTTGTTTGATGCTTTGAAGTTAAAGCGTAAGGCATAGTCAAACATATTACCCTCCGGGTCTACCAATGTAATGCCTGCTCCACATTGCCTCTGATTGACTGATCCATCTACAAATATCTGCCAACTCTCCGGTTCAGCTTGTGTAGGAAGAGTTTCAGCAACTGTTGAATCTGCTGGGATTAACTCGGCAATGAAGTCTGCTGCTGCTTGCCCTTTGATTGCCGTTCGCGGTTTAAAGTGCAAATCATGCTCCCCCAACTCAATTGCCCATTTGACCAGTCTTCCCGAAGTCGCCGGGTTTTGCAGAACCTGCCGTAGCGGTTGGTTGGTGAGTACATGGATGGAATGTGCTTGAAAATAGGGTCTTAACTTCCTTGCTGCTACAACCAAGGCCAGGGCCAGTTTTTCAATATCTGGATAACGAGTTTCAGGATCATTGAATCCTTTCCCAGTATAGTAGACCGGCAGTTCTTCAGAGTCTGGCTTTCTTATCAAGGCACAACTGACAGCCGTTTGAGACACCGCCAGGTACAGATAGAGTATTTCCCCAGGGTTTGGTCTGGATAAAGAAGGGACTGACGCCAAGTAGTCCTTCAACTTTTCAAAAGCTTGATTGTGCTCTTCCTGCCATGTAATCCGCTCGCGGTGTTGACTCTTGAGAATTTTGAAGAAGGGGGCACATTTATCTGTTAACCTGGATATAAACCGGGATAAGGCTACCAGCCTGCCAGTAAGTTGCTGAACTTCATTCCTGGTTTTTGGCGGCTGCATGGCCAAGACGGCTTGAATTTTGTCGGGGTTTGCCTCAATTCCCCGAGCGCTGACCATAAACCCGAGAAACTTTCCTCCCGAAACACCGAACACACACTTCTCCGGGTTTAACCTCATCCCCTTGCTCAAGGCAATGTCGATGACGGTCTCCAAGTCATCCGGGTGTTTGCTTGTCTCCCGGCTTTTGACCAGCATATCATCTATGTAAACCTCCATAGTATCCCCGAGTTGGTTTGCAAACATGCCCACTACGAGGCGCTGGAACGTGGCTCCTGCATTCCGGAGTCCAAAAGGCATCACTCTGTAATAATACATCCCCTTGTCCGTTGTAAAAGATGTGTGCTGTTGATCCGCGGGATTCATCGGAACTTGGTTAAATCCCGAGTATGCATCTATAAAGCTCAACTGGGGGTGGCCCGCGGTTGAATCCACCAGTTGATCAATCTTTGGAAGGGGAAAACTATCCTTCGGGCAATCCTTATTCAGATCTGTGTAGTCGACGCACATCCTCCACTTTCCGTTTGCCTTCTTGACCATCACCACATTGGCCAACCAATCCGGGTATGTTGCATCTCCAATGAACCCGATGTCTTTAAGACGTTTAACTTCTGCTTGAATGGCCTTGTACTTCTCTGCGCAAAATGCACGACGCTTCTGTCTTACCGGTTTAACACCCGGGATAATATTGAGGGAATGTGTCATAACGTCTGGAGAAATCCCGGGCATGTCTGCATATGACCATGCAAACACCTTCTGTTTCCGGGTTAGCAGCTCAACCATCCGGGTTCTGACCTCGGGGTCAAGGCCTGTGCCAATGCAAATCTTCCTCTCCGGGTATTCTTCTGAAATCTGAATCCATTCTGTTGCTTCAATTGGGGCTGGCCGGGGGAACTTGGCAGGATACTTCTGGCTCTTCTTTTGTGCCGTCTTGCTGATGGGCAAAGAGTCCGGGTCATCCCTGGGGTCATCCGGTTTGTCAAATGGAGACAAGGAAAAACCGGCCGAAAACATCTCGTGCTGGGACTGAGTTGCTATCGCGTTGCATCTGACAGCGGCTTCTTGGTCTCCGCGAATTGTAACCCAACCCCCGGGTGTAGGTACCTTCATAAGCAGCATGTGACCCGCTATAAAACTTTGTAGGCCCCAGAGTGCATCTCTCCCGAGTATGGCATTGTAGGAGGATGGGCAGTCCACAATTATGAAGGGAACTACAATTCTTGTGGACTGGTGCCCGGTTCCAACTGTAACCGTTAGTTGATCAGACCCCAACGGTTGAGTCGTCTCTCCTGAAAAACTGATCAATGGCTCGTGGTTCCTATAGAGCTTATCTCGTCCTCGTTTAAACCCCTTATAGCAACTGCTGAACATGACGCTGACAGCGGCTCCCGTGTCTATTAGAACCCTCCGAGTTCTCCAGTGGTCAATCTGAAGAGTGATAATGAAAGGATCATTGTGATGCACTTTCAGCGTGTCTTCAGACTGAGAAAATGACACGGTATCCCAAGGAACCAGCTCCTTGCGGCATTCCTGACGAAGCTGCATTATCTCAAACTCCGGGCCTCTTGGGCAGAGTCTTTTGGCCCGGTGACCGGACACCCCTTGGGTGCCACCCCCGTGAATCGTCATTATCTCCCCATATACTTCAATCAGGTTGACACCTGTGGCGGGTGACTTATACTGCTGTAACTTGCCGTTCTGGATCATGTACTCAATGGTGTTCCGAAGAGAAAAGCACCGGTCGGTTGTGTGGCCAGACTCGTTGTGATAGGCACAATGTTGCCCGTTGTCCGGCCCTGCCCTTTTGGGAAACTTTCTTTTTGGAGCTGGGGGAACTTCATTCCTATGGCGGTTCCAAATTTCTTCATAGGAGGCAGTCAAGTTGGTCAACACTTCATATCGGGGGATGTAAGTGTTCTTTTCCTCCCGGGTTGGATGTCTTGGGTATGGAGCCTCTCTTGGTTTCTCCCTTGGTCTGTTTGAACTTTTGCCGTGGTATCCCTGGCCACTCTTATGCTGCCCTTCCTTTTTCCATCCATCAGCTCGCTGGCTTGTGAACCCGGTGTTCGTCCGGCGTTCCCCGAAGGTGTCGTACTCGGCTTGAGCTTGCCGAGTTACTTCATTAATTAGATCGTCGTAGCACCTGAACCGCTGCTTCCTGAGCTCCACCACAAAGCGGGTTGGTTTGAGCGCCTGTAGGAACGCCTCTGATGCTACTGACTCGTCCAAGTGCCCACACTTGGAAGTCGCGGACAGCCAACGGGTTACAAAAATTTTCAAGCTTTCATCATCCCTTTGCTGGACTTTGAATAACGAAGTGGTGCTTCGGTTGGCACTTGACAGCAGGATAAACCGGGACAGGAACCTCTGTGTCAACTGACCATAGGTCTCTATTGACAAAGCCGGTAACTTGAGGAACCAACTCAATGCCTCCTCACTGAGTGTTTCCTGGAAAGCATGGCATGCTTGGGCGTCTGTGAACCGGGTTGAATCCAACTGAGACTGGAACAACTCAAGGTGTGCATACGGGCACCCCATTCCGGCATATCTCTTAATCTTAAATGGCTTTGCTTCTGGTGGCTTTTTGTCTGCTTGAACCCGTGCGGAGAATGGGCTTGCACGGGTAATAAAGGGTTGGTATTGTTGTGGTCCCGTTCCCGAGTTTAGGCGCTGCTCAAGCTGGGTCACAGTTTGTGTCAACTGTAACAGCAGCTGGGTCTGGGCATCTGCTGGGGGAAGTGGTTGATTTAACAACGGCTCTGGGGGTGGAGGAGGTCCTGTAAGATTGTGATTAAACAAAGGATTGGAGAGATGGATCATTTGTGGATTTGGGTTAGGGTGGGCAGTGGTTGGGAGAATAGCGGGTGGTATGTATGCACTGTCAAAAGTTCGCGGGTTTCCACAACCCGGAGAATTTCCTTCTGGGGTGATGATATCAGCAAGTCTGGCTGACGCCCCCATGGCATGAATTTCCTTCTGGGGTGATGATATCAGCAAGTCTGGCTGACGCCCCCATGGCATTCGCTCTTTGAGTTAAGGTTGCTTGAAGAAGCCCATGCTCGGCCTGGATAGTCGCTAACTGCTCCCTTACCGTTATTAACTCGGCATGTTCTCGAGTAGATTGCTCCTTTTGAGCGAGAAAGTCCTTTTTCAAGAGCTCGAATGCTGCTGCCAAATCTGTTTGGCCAAACTGGGTCCCGGAGGTCCCTGGGTTATCATCCCCTGAGAAATTAAGCCTTCTAGTTGGATCTTGTTCTCCTGGCATTTCCACCGTCCTTCGAAATACGAATTGGGAGGTCTTGAGTTCGACTCTCAACGAGAGCACCAATTGTTTCCGGGTAAACTCGTGGCCCCTTTAGCGGGTTGCACGGTTCCAGAAATAGCAAACTTCCTTGTACTCCCGAGTTTTCCTGTGTAAAGAACAAACACGTCAAAGGGCGTCCCCGGGTTTACCGAGGGAAGCCACTCCGATGCTTAAGTCAGACACTGTCAGATAAGCAGAAAACTCAAGAGTAGTTAAGGAATTGTCCGTCCCCTTACCGGGAGGTCCTCACCGGTATTTATAGTAGCATTAAAGGCTGCACTTTGTCTTTTTCCAATGTGGGAATGAACTCCCTTGCTTTGCCTCAAACTTACAATGAACTGGGCCCTGACAAAGGACCCAGAGTGGCTTCTCAAGTCTGACTGGCCTTTGGCCCTGTAAACAGTACTTCAAGCATAATAAACGATGCATATTTAATAATTGACCACACTTGGTGTTATTTCTTGAATTGTAACCCGGTAAAGGAGAAATATTAGGTTCCACATATAAACATATATAAAATCTCAAATCATTTAGTATTCTATAACAATTAATTAATAACAGGTTAATAATTAACATGTATATATATACATACTAATTAATAATTACATAACCATATTATATATCAACATCGATTATCACAAAATCATAAACAACATACGATCAATAACTTAATTCATACCATGAATCAACACAATATTATAATTAAATTAGTTAACATATATCTACTACTTATTAATTTACTACAACTTCATATATATATATATATATATATAAATCAAAATCGATCAACTCAATCATACTTAAAATCTTTTAATTCAACTCAAAATCAATATTATATAACTCAAATAAAACTCTTAAATCAACTCAAAATCAACATATATACACATATACGTACCTATATATATAAATCAAAATCGATCAACTTCATATATATATATATATATATATATATATATAAATCAAAATCGATCAACTCAATCACACTTAAAATCTTTTAATTCAACTCAAAATCAATATTATATAACTCAAATAAAACTCTTAAATCAACTCAAAATCAACATATATAGACATATACGTACCTATATATAGCTACACAAATTAATTTTGGACAGATTTCGGCAACACCCAACAATTTCGACAACACCCAAACTTTTTCTCTCGTTTTTTTTTCAAATGAGTTGCTGTCTAGATCTGCAAATATATGTCACTTTAGTTGGCGAAATATATTATTTCGTCGGCAAAACTTTTAAATTTTCATCGGCTAAACACGTTCTCCTTGTAGTGTTTCTTGCCTGGTTAGATTGTTTGGGCTGTGTGGAACATAGATATGCAGTTGGAGGAGCTCAGTTTGGCCGAGAAAGCTTGGTTTCCGGCCAAACCAGCAGATCAGAGAAGAATAGGTAAAAACTCTAGTTTTTATTGTGACCGATTTACCCGTTTACCATTTCGTGTTATAAAATTACCCTGATACCCCTATCAGATTTCAATATTTACAAATTGTCATTTTTACTGTTTTACTGTTTAACTTTTACGGTTTTACAATATTACCCGAGTTACCTTTTTACAACTTTACTTTTATAGTTAACCGTTGACTGTTGACTTTTGCTGTTCAGGTTGACGTTCACTTTTTACTATAGCAAATTTATTCACTTACCTTTTTACCTCAATAGTTATTTAATTTAAAGGTTTTGTAATTACCAAAGGTTTACGCCCTTTTTACCAAATTTGATTTTGAATATTATAAATTAAATAGGCGACGGAACGACGTAAATACCGAATGAATAATAATCCCAAATCTATCCCGATTCGAGAATCGTGATATCAAATAATTAGACTCTAATATCGGGAAAAAATAAACGGGAAGTTTATCGAGTTAATTTTGACCAACTCGGTAGACTTGGTCAATACCTTAAAGTCAACCTTTGACCTTTCCAGGTCAAACTAGGGAAGTTGACCATAAGATAACCGTTACATTTGTACCTTCAGCTTATTTAGTTGTTGACATGTTTCTTAACGGATTCATGAGTTCACATACACTCAGAGCTTGAGGATTGAGACTTGGAGACGTAGACTTCAGCTTCGTCATATCAAGTAAGGTGAGCCACCCACTAGAGTGAGCTGTAATTTCTGGGTTAGTGACATTTTAAATTTGTGTAGTGCTCTATAATATAAAAGCTATATGATCTTTGTTTGTGCATTGTCGATGCCTCGTGATATATGTTTTCTTTACTTTATCGCTTCACTTAATTATTTAGAAAACCGACGCTAGACACATATGTGATGATTCCGATCGGAAAGTAGTACAATAGTCCTGATTTCTAGTGCTTGGCCTGAGCGTGACGAGACCTAGTATTTAGACTATGATTCCCACGGTGTCGATGACCGTGAACCTCCAGAGAGGCAATGACCTGTTTACATTTTTTCCTCACTTACGCTCGTCTCGTACAAAGTTAAGCAAGACGTATGTGTGGCATACTACCTTGAGTGATCTGTTGGGTATTTGCTGTAAATGAACATTCTCTCTACTATTTGTCCTCGGGCGCATAGGTAATTGGCCCCGGTTTGTAGTATAGTCAAACCTGAGATTAGGCCACCTAGATCCGTGAAGCCCTGCAGACTGTATTTTTACTTTGAGCGCTCAGTCATTTTTATGTTTGCATTTGAACATGGAAATTTATATAAATCTGCCTATACAACCAAATACTTTTTTTGGTTGTTGCATGTTTTATGAATTGTTTTATCAACGGTGAAATCTGTATGTAGTATCTACATATGAGAACTACACCTTTGTTTTCAAACAGTACCTCAGTTAGGTTCGGCCCCTTTGGGGTTAGCGAAGACTAGTGCTTACCCCTACTTTGCAGGTACTCGGTAGACTTGGTTTAGAGGAGTTGGATCGGTGATTAGGCTCATGGCAGGGCTTGTTGTTCAACATTTGTGTTTCGGAATCACCTTGATGGAGCTATTCATCTTTAGTGATACTTTTACTTTCCGATCTTCATGATTGTTGATTTAGACGCATTTGGCGCACTCTGACCTATCGAGGTTTTATCCATTGGTACTTTGCTCGTTGGTCCATGTTGTTTATATTCTGACATGGACTTTTCTTCATGTATCTTGTTGTCTAAGTTTGAAATGCTACCTTCCGCACTTGTATATTTCTATTTATTTATTCAATTGTTCATCTCATTTATGTCCTTTTAAATTAAATTAGCCTTGTGGTTTTAGCCTAGTGGGTAGTCACACTAGTTGATTTTCACTCTTAGCTGACGAAATCTAAACTGTTCTGTCGGCTAAGAAAAATCGTTCGTCAACTAAGCCCTTCTTAGTTGACAGAAAAAGGATGTCAGGAATTTCCGTCGACTAAGCCCTTCTTAGCCGATGGAACTGTGTTCCTAGCTATTCCGTCGGCTAAGAAAGCTCTTAGTCGACGAAAATATTCGTATTCCGTTGACTAAGACCTAAGAGCCTAGTCGACAAAATATAAACTTTTCCGCTGACGGAAAAATCTACATTTCGTCGGCTAAGAAAGATTTTAGCAGACGGAAAAGTTTATATTCCGTCGGTTAAGATTAAAATACAGTAAAAAATTAGCCATAAGTTTTTTCTTTGGAACTGTACATAAGAAGCAAAACTTAAAAAATCGTGAAATAAGATATGACCGGAATGGTGAAATACGACTTCTGTTAAGAAATCACGTAATTCCGGCAAAGTCTCGGTGCCAATAGTTGCGGTCAACACAATTTACCATTCTTTCTGCCCATGGGTAGCACTATCTTCAGGGGTGTGAGACCCCGCATGTTCTTACCGTGGTTAAGGACGAATTATTAAGGTTCAAGCCGTGCTCGGTAACTTTGTGAGTGAACGACCACGTTCATTTTTGAGTTTTTCAAAGTTCTTCAAATTCCTTATTTAAGGACTCGATGTCATAATACATGTAGACACGAGTCTCCCTGTATTTTCATAATATTTTTTTAGAGCTTCCGTTAATTTTTTATGAATTTTTGAAGTTTCTAGTAATCTTTAATTACCATTCCGGTAAAATAGTTTTACCATTTAACCTTTTACTTTTTACCTTCTTTAAATCTGGACCGTTGGATCGATTCCAGATTGAATCTGGACCGTCCATTTTTCTATAAAAAGGCGTGAGACCTTTGACCGAAGTCAAATATCCCATTTCAGTCAACTCTCTCTCTCCTTCCTCTCGAGCTCCGCTCCTACTCCACTGTCTTTCGTCCGGCGCCGGCGACTCCGGCCACCACAGGCCGGAGGACCACCTCCATTCTTCTCGTCTCGTCTCTTTCTCTTCTACCTGACCCAGTCCTCCAATCTTCCAAGCATCTACTCTCGGTGGAGATCTGATTTCTGGCAAACCAGGCGACGCTAGGGCACGTGGAGGGTACTGTTCTTCTCCTCTTATTCTTCCTTTTCCTGTCCTTGAAATGTCAGATTGAGCCCTATTTCGATGAGCTCCATTTTCACTGTGTTTTGCCTTTTTTCTGGGTTTCGGTTCCTCTACCTCCGACGAGGTTAGGATCGGTTGGGGAAAGCTCGAGCTCATCTGGAGAGGAGTTGGAGGCAATGTGGTGCCCTTCCTTGATGTAGGGTGGTGAGGTGCTGGTCTGGTGGAGGTAAGGATTGGGGCAATGAGTGCTTGAAGTATTGTAGCTGTGGGAGGCAGAGGAGATCCAGCTGGAGGAGGCTTGGGGCTACTGACATCAATTGGGGCAGAGACACAGAGGGTAGGATTTCTCCCTCTAAAAAACTGTCTAAATGCTTATGTCGTACTGTTTTGTGTTGTACTGTGTTGTTATTGAATTGATGTTGATCTGATGTTGTTTTCTTTGTCTATTTGTCGATAACTTAGAGACGAAGAAACGAGAGAAGTTATGGCGAAATTCCGACAAGTTGCCAGAATTCGGCAAAGGTTCTGACGAGGCAATGAAAGCAGCAGAAATGCCGAGAGGTAGTTTTCAACTCCTTAAAATGCATTGTTTCCATTTTTAGTCGAGTTAAGAGTCATAATCGAAATTTACGTAAGGAAACGTACTAAAACGGAAATCAACCAAAATTAGGAACTTTCCATTTTAGGAAACTTTCTATTTTTAGAAACCTACTAATTTGGGAAACTTTCCATTTTGGAAAAGTTTCAATTTTAGGAAAGTTCCATTTTTAGAAAAACGGTTTAGTAAAGAATTGACGTTCAACGAAGTTTGACACAATTTGGTTAAATTGGTAAAGTGTTGAATTATTATCGAAAAAATGATAACTGGAAATTTCAGAAAAGTCAAGTTGACCGTTCTAACGTAAAATTGGTGTTTCACGTAAATCGATAAATTGACTCAAGGTTAAAGAATTGGTTAAAGTGACACGTTGGGTGTCCATAGTAATTCAACAAATTATTATGTGACACCTTAACGTCAAATTGATATGGTGAAGAAAAGTTCAGAAGTTAAGTCGGACTTCCGGTAAATAAGTAAAGAGTCGCTAATCGGAAAAGCAAGTTAAAAAGGTTAAAGAGTTAAAAAAGAAATTGGTTGGTCAACTTGGTCAATGTGGTTATTCCTGGTCAAACTAGGAATGTTGTGGTCAACTGAATTGTTATTGATTCTTGGTTGCTAAGCTACTTTATTCTGCAATGATTCATTGGACGAGGTAGCTTGCGCGGTGACCTCGATTTATCCGAGGCAGTTCTTGGAATCTTGGACCTTACGTGAGAAACGGCTATTCCAGGTAGGGAAGCTAAACCCCCTTTGTTAGTGGTTTTACGTGATATATGAAAGTGCATGATTTTGTATGCTCATGGTCGATGTCTCGGGAAAGTTTTCTTTATTTATGTGATAAATGATTTATGATTGGGCCAAGAAAACCTGAGGCTAGACGTAAAAGATTTTTATGTGATGACTTGGATCGAAAAGTAGTACCGTTGTCCTAATTTTCGGTGCTTGGCCTCAGTGTGGCAGGTCCTAGTATATAGTACTCCCACGGTGTCGATGACCGTGAACCTCCGGAGGGGTAATGCCTTGTTTATTTTATTTTCCCACTTACGCTTGTCTCGTTCAGAGTTAACCGAGTCGTAAGTGCGGTGTGTACTACGAGTGATGTGTTGGGCATTAGCTGTAAATGGACACTCTCGCCTACTATTCGTCTTCGGACGCATAGGTAGTTGGCCCCAGTTTGTTGTATAGACAAACCCGAGATTCGGCTGTCTAGATCTGTGAAGCCCTACAGGCTGTATTGTTCATTGAGCGCTCTGGCCCCTGTTTTAGCATACTGCACTGTTTTTCTCGAAATATATAAAATGATGTTTTTGTGTGCCAAGGATTTTTCTAAATGATTTTATCAAAAGCTCAAATCTATACGTGTATATGTATATGTATATGTATATGTATATGTATATGTATATGTATATGTATATGTATATGGTTTTCAAACCTATCATTGGTGGGCCTATATGTGAGCACGCGAGGACGACGCTCACCCCTACAACAGATTGTTTGCAGGTACTATGTACTGTGACTGGATAGATAGAGAGAACGGTGTGTGTGGAGCCTCATTCCCTACTCGATGTTTGGTCCATGTTGTACTCACTTTTCATCTTTTATCCTTCAGTCATCTACCAGAGTATTTGACTTAAACAGTAAAGGTGTCACCCTGAATTGTTACCCATGTTTTATATTTTCATTGTTGTCGTTAAAGTTTTTAATTGACCCTTTATTTGTCCATCTGTGATGAATGTTTTAAGAATTTTATGTGGTGCCTTTCAAAGTTTAAAGTTGAATTTTATTTACTTACGAATAAGCCCATGACTTTAGGTTAATAAGTTGTTGGCACGTCCTTCGGACGTGTTAGCTTCTTATTGGCTTAAAGTCGTGGTCACTGTAGTTTCCCCTCCCGCGGCGCTACAAGGGGATATTTTTCAGTAAATTTTTATACCATTAGTTGCATCTCATCAATTTGAAACTGTTTTCAGTTGAAGGTCAAGCCAAAATACGTAATTTAGACGGTCGAATGATTGTTTTCGTGCGTTTAAGGGTTTGACTTACAGAATTGACCATTCAGATCGATCCCTTAACATTGTCAGATCAAGTTGAATTTTTTTCCATATCCATATTTTACTATAATGATCAAATCAGACGGTCAGATTTTCATTTGTCAAGTTTGATCATCAGAATCACAACATGCCTACTAATGTTGTATAACTTCTTTACTACGTTTTAAGTAATTGTTTCGTTTCAAAAACAAACTCTGGTAGAACCTTCAAACGCAAAAAAGTCATTAAATAAGATATGGCTGGAATGGTGAAATAGGTCCACGGTTGAAAAATCACGTAATTCCGGTAAAGTCTCGGTGCCGATAGTTGTTGTCAACCCAATTTACCATTCTTTCTCCCTATAGGTAGCCCTATATTCGAGGGTTATTTTTCAGTACACTTTTATACCACTAGTTGCGTCTCATCAATTTGAAACTATTTAAAGTTGAATGTCCGGCCAAAATACGTAATTTAGACGGTCGAATGATCGTTTTCGTGCATTTAGGGGTTGGACTTACAAGATTGACCGTCCCGATCGAACCCTTAACATTGTCGGATCAAGTTGAATTTTTTACCATATCCATGTTATACTATAATGATCATATCAGCCAGTCAGATTTTCGTTTGTCAAGTTTGATTATCATAATTATAACGTCGCCTAAGTTCTAAAAAAAAGAATTTTTTACCCCTTAGCCGACATAATTAAATAATTTCATCTCCTAAGGTATCACTTAGCCGACATAATTAGTTAATTTCGTCGACTAAGGGTAAAAAAAATTCTGAACAATTTTCTCGAGCAAAATTTTAGACCAAAATTTCAGAAAAATTGTTCATCATTTAGCAGACGGAATTATTGCATTCCGTCCGTTAAGAGCTAAAAATTTCAGAATTTCTTTTCCTGCGCTTAATTTCTGAAAATTTTTCAAAAATCTTCTTTAAATCTTCTCTTGCCCTTACTATTCTTCTCCAAACTCTCTCTTCTCTCCTCTCCTCTCCCTCTCATCTCTTCTCTTCTCTAAATGGTGGTTGTGGTGTGTGGTGGTGGGTGGTGATGGTGTGTGGTGGTGTGTGGTATGGTTTTTGGTGGTGGTGGTGTGATGCTGGTTTTTGGTGATGGTGTGTGGTGATGTGTGATTTTGTGTGTGGTGGTGGTGGTGATGGTGTGTGAAGGTGTGTCGTTGTGGTGGTGATTTTTGGTGATAGTGGTGTGTGGTGGAGGAACCGGAATGACTGGTGAATTGCCAATGATAGATCGCTGGCGGTGGATTTCCGGTGATCGATCTCATTTTTTTTTATTTTTTTTGTTAGGTTAACCAACGAAATATTTCCCTCGGCTAAGAGTTTTTATTGTTTTTTATTTGAAAATATTTCCCTCGGCTAAGATCTTAGCCGATGGAATTTCTGTCTCTTAATTAATCTTAGCCGACAAAATTTCTGTCTCTTAAGTAACTATTAGCCGATGAAATATTTTAAATTCCATCGACGAAGAATTACTAAGGAGACGAAATATTTTTAATGTCGTCGGCTAATATGATTATTAATTTTTTTTATTTTAAAATAATTCCGTCTCTTAAGTAATTTCGTCGACAGACTAATTTTGTCGACTAAGATCCTAGGAGACGGACCTTAGCAGACGAAATTTCCGTCGACTAGGTTGTCTTTTAGTCGACGGAATAAATTTTTCTGTCGGCTAGGATCTTCACCGACGCGTCTTAGCCGACGGATCTTAGTCGACAGAATTTCACTCTTAGTAGTTGGAATTGTTACGTCGGCTAAGAGCCATAATCCACCAGTGTCAATACGTCAGATGATGTATTTGTTATTCATTAGTCCGAGATCACGACGGTTATTGCTGTATTTCAGAGCCGGAAATAGCCTCTGGATGCGACAACTATATATGTTTTAGCCTATCAAAGGAAGAATGTAATAGTTGTTTGGAAACTTCATAACCTTTAATTTTGGAGGATGATATTCACAAACCCTAAATTATTAACCTCACACCCATTTCTTTTTTATTAATATTTTATCTAACAACTTGCCACACTTCCTAAAACCCTCTCGTGTGAGTTTTTTTTTCTTTATCTTTCACCTCTCAACTGTTGCTGCTGGGATAAGAAAAATCACCGAGTGATCTCTTAATCCTGGCGAAGAAGATCAATCTGTCATTTCTAGTCTGCGTCGTGGCTTGTTAGCTTCTTTTTCTTTCTCATCTGTGATAATCTCAGCGAAAGTGCTTATGGGTTGGAGAAAAAATTTAACGTTATGGGAATTGCAGCAAAAAGCTGGAGGGGAATTTGATGACTTGGAAGATGAGAAGGAATAAGGCAAGAGTTTTGCTCGGTTTCTTCGTCGCGCAGCTATGAACCCCATTCAAAATTTCTCAAAATCATGTGGTACAAATATCCAAATCTTCTTTCTATCCGTCGGGTAATTTATGCGAAGCCATAGCTCTGATCTTCAGACACTTCTGATCTCACTCATCACTCTCACCCACAACATTTTCTCTGACAAATCCACATTTATTTCTAGCAACACATTTGGATGGAGTGGGTTTGGTTTACCTCGAAGAGCCGGGATGGGACGTCGGGTCTTTAGGACTCGACCGGTTTGAGCTTCATGAAGCTCCATTTATTGAACCATCTCATAAACCGTACCCGGACAACAGTTGGGTATGGATGTTTGATGGATTGTGAGTTGGTGGAGGACCAATTTCAAGTCCATATTACGGCCACGACGATGTTGCTTGATGTGTTGCTTCTCAATTTGATCATGTTGGGAAAGAATAATATAATGGAAGTGACAACTCAAACACTACAATTGATAAATATGCAAAGATATAAAGAATAAAGGAAAGTGAACATCGGATATAACGTGGTTCGGCGATGTGTCTACGTCCATGGGGTAGCAACAACAAGAACTTCCGCTATCAAATAATGGGTACACAAGAGATATACAACTTCAAAAACACTATTTGAAGGAAACACTCTCTCACACTTGTTTTGCTACAGTATACTACACTCTTAACTTGGAGTGTACACTCTTCACTCTTTACTTGGATGAAGATGCTTGAGATGGATGAGATGATCGACGTGTTAGAATGAGCAAATAACCTCTCCTTTTATAGGCTTAAGGAGGAACCCTTATTAGTGCTCTCCCATAATGATGCTTCATGTAATTCCGGTAACTCATGATACCATAACTCAAAATAACCATCCATATTCTTGTGTAACACAAGTCTTAATACCTTGTAACTTAAGAGCGCGCTACTAACTCCTAAGACCACTAACTCATAAATTATGAATCTTTAACATTTTTATCATAAATTATTGGTCTGAATATTATAGCAGATCCACACATAGAAGTTGAGGTCTTGTGTGACCAACCAATAAGTCTGAGTTTGAAACCAATAACAAAAGCTTATGGAAAATTAAGCGAAGTTGTTTCTGGTTATCAAGGTCTGCAGCTTTCGTGATTGAACATTTGATAAGAGTATATGGGAATGATATCATCAACTATGCCAAACTTGATCGAGTTCTATTGGTGAGTTTTGGAAAATGGGTTCACAATTGTCGGTTTTGTTTTTCGTAAAAATGTGCCTGTTATGATCATGTCTAAGATAACTTTGCTCAGATAATCACAGTCAAGTTTCTTGGAGAAGATAAGCAAGAGGAAAATAAAGACTCTTGGTGTGTCTGGTTTGAAGAAGAAAGACAAAAAAACAACAAAAGGAAATAGAGAAACTCACGTGTAAGGGTGTTTTAGGAAGTGTAACAAGTTTTTGGATACAATAATAATAATAATAATAATAATAATAATAATAATAATAATAATAATAAAAAAGGGTGTGGTTAGTTATTTGGGTGTGAATATTAGCCCCCTTAAATTTTAGTACTTTTGTCTCTTTGCTGGAGTTTTATTTGGTGTGTGAATATCAGCCCCCTCAAATCGTGAAATCGTCAGTGTCATTTCCATGGTAAGGAGTTTCATTTCCCCTTCTTGGCCTATGCCTCCCCTTGCACTCAATCCCAGTGATAACAACAAAATTTGCACCAACCTGGGATACAAAAGACAAGATGAGATGCCAGCCGCTACATGAGAAAACGAGAAGGGTAAAACGATAGGGATAAATCTTGATTACTTACTAGACAGTCTTTTAGTACAACACGTTCTTGGAGCTGTACATTGCAGTTGTAATCTTTTAGGTAGGGAATATCTGAAGTACAATTTGTGATGGATCATCTTACCTTCACATTAGAAACTATCCGGCAGTGACGGCTAATACAGACCGTTCAACACTACATTTGTTGCCCATAATTGAAGCTTCCCCCAGCATACAACCTACACATATCCACCAACAGATCACTAATAGCAATGCACATAACATGGCATGGGATGACTTGATTAATAGCCTGTTGCTCTCCTCAGTAGATGAAGATGTAGTTGCTTCCTAGAGTTGAATGAGCATATCAGTATATTCATACCTCTCTACGTCATACGAAAATTATTCAGCGCACTCAGGTGGATCTGTTTGCAGATTGGGGTGTTTGTTGGCCGTTTGGTAGGCGAGTGAGGGACTGAGGGGGAGAGAAAGGAGAGAGCAACTAATTCTCATTAACCGAAACGCCGAAGAGCCAGTTACCTGGTCATGTGGGAATTGATGCAGATCAAATGGTGGAGCTCGAACTCGAAATTTTTGTATAATTAAATTAAACCCATTAAAATTCGCCGGAAACCATCCACATCCAACCGCCATGGCTGAATTATTTATGGACAGGAGATGAAAGGCCCCTCCTTCCGTCGTCGAGATGATTCGAACCGAGCCCGTGCGATGCTTGGATGTGGCCAGATGACGGAGAACCGTCTGGCCACCAAATGGAGGACTAAGTAGCATAGATACGGGTACGTGTGTCCGTATCCGACACGATACGTGGACACGTTAAATTTTTTATAGTATATGGACACGTGGTGGACACGTTATTATTTTAAATATTTAAATATTATAAATATTATTATTATTTAAATATTAAATATTTATTATTATTATTTTACATTTATTACTAAGTTCATAGTGTCACAATGGTAGAATGATAAGAAAAACTATCAGATGTTTGCATGTTGTAGAGTCTTAACCCTAAACCCTAATTGAGTTTTTTTTTGCTCAATGTCCAATTTACCCCTCGTATCTTGTTTATTTCCTACCCAGATACTCACGTATCCAACTAAAATACGCGCGTGTCCGCAACGTGTCCAAATAAGATACGCGTGTCTGATCGTATCTCAACGTATCCGAGCGTATCGTACGCGTATCCGTATTCGATAGGCGATACAGAGGCAAAATGGCGTATCCGTGCTTCATAGATGGAGGAAGTGTCAGTGGCCACCATACAATCAACTACTCACGTGTGGCGAAGCTCTCATTTTCTTTAAAACACACCGACCTATAATTCTTTCTCCATTCGAGAGGGATACAGAAGATCGGAGTATCTTTAATATACGACCGTATATGTACATGATATATCATGTGAACGGTTAAGATTAGAGAATATAATATTGATACATGGGTTATCAAATATATGACTTGTTATAAATAGTTAAGATTGTGTTGTGTACATACACGGCCGTGCCTACAAAAATTTTCCATAAAAACTGAGGGTGGGTCCATTAGATTAAGAGCCCTACTTTTTAGGTTTGACTTGTTTTTTTCCTGAAAGAAACAAAATTACAATGAAAATCCTCCAATACAACTAAAACTCTATAGGTTTGACTAGTTGAAAACTTCAAATCCTAAAAAAGAGACTCAAATAAAAATTAAGAGCCAACAAAATTTCTAATTTATAAAAAACATAATAAATAAAACATCAGAAAAAATAAACACAAGCGCAAATAACTCAAATGTATGAAAAATATTCTACGAGTATACACTAAGATCAACCGTGTTTCGTGTAAAAAATATAGTAAATTACAGTCTAGTTATCAACCAAATATTAGTTTACAAATATATCATTTGGACAATATCTTACATTTTTAAGGATACAAATTAACAAATTTGGACATGTTGATGTCCATTTGACATTTGTCATTATATATTTTACAAAACTACAATTCCTAGCATCTTATACTGCTATTGCTGAATTTGATGTCTATAGTTGCTATTGCATGCCGAATTGTGTGTCTGTTGCTGTTACTGTCAAATTGGATGCTCTTCGCTGCTACTACCTTGGATGCTCGTAGCTAATATTACCAAATAGGACGATGTTATTACTATTACTGCTTGCAAAGATGCTGCTACTGCCTGATAGAATGATGTTACAGCTACTACTATCTACCAACTAAGACGCATGGTAACAACACGCAACACCACCACACTTCATCATCGCACAATAGCAGCCTGCATCACCACCATGTAGTAGCAACAGTCGTACGCAGCACACAATTCGAAGCTTTGCCAGTGAGAGTCCATTTTTGCAAACAAACATGCATCAAATCTAAATCAAAGAAAAAGAGTACACTGACCACAATCTAGATATACCAAAATCAACTAGATTCCATTGAATCGTGACCAACGAGAGGTGTCATTGTCATTGTTGTATTGAATTAAGACCTTGAGGAGGCAACGAAGGACTCCTTGGTAGGATACATTGGTGCACAGGCAGATATTTTTACTCGAAGTAATTTCTTCTTTTATGAGCACAGGCATGGAACAGACTTCTACGATCAAGTTCCAATCTCAATACATGATCAGATCCCGATCGCGACCTTTGTTCGTATGATCTCGAACATGCAGCAGATTCAAAATCCCAATAGGATTCTGATTCCAAAAGCCCAGGCTGCCCTTTACATTTCTCTTCAAAACATGAGATCACTTGCCTTACACAATGAATTTATGCTAGTCTATTTTGATTCCTCAGGAAACTACACACGACCAACTAAATGGAAAAGAAACAAGTTTTGTTCGCACAAAAAACCACGATCTCACATGCTTAGAAAGATAGAGTAGTAGATCTGAAAAAAAACGAAGAAGAAGATCTAAAAAAAGGCGAAGAAGTGAGAAAGATGAGGACGAGACGGTATTTAGGTTATTGATGGGTAAATTTTGCATCGGGCCTGATGCAATTAATTTTGGATTTGGGTTCATATCTTAAATTCTATAAAAAGTTATTAGAAAAGAAACCAGGAAACTACACACGACCAACTAAATGGAAAAGAAACTAGTTCTCTTCGCACAAAAAACGACGATCTCACGTGCTTAGAAAGATAGAGTAGCAGATCTGAAAAAAAAATGAAGAAGATCTAAAAAAGAGTCCTTGATGCAATTTGATGGTTATTTAGGTAATTTGATGGGTAAATTCTGGATCAGGCCTGATGCAATTAGTTTTGGATTTGGGTTCATATCTTAAATTCTATTAAAATTATTAGAAGTAGGTTTTTTGTGTTTTTTAATTTGATTTGTTCCTTATATATGATTATTCCAAAAAAATGATGACTTAAGGTTGAAAATTTGATGTGGCACGTAACGAATCTAAAACAATGTGAAATTTTTGTTGTAGAACTATTTAATTATCATAACTACATCAGACAGTGGGATCTATATTTTAATATATTTATGACTTTTGATCCCCACGTACATACGAAAGCAGTATAACTTGTTTAGTATGTTATATGCAAGATGATGCAAAATTTTCAAAAATTCTCAAAAATCTTATGAAATATGATTTTCTCAGAATAGTGAAATATGACTAATTGTGAAAAATTATAAATTTCAGGTAACATTTGTGCCCCGATAAAAGATGACAACCTTAATTACACTTATGCACTCCTAAGGGGAGCGTAACCACTAGATGGTCAATTTAACAAAAAAATTCATGGGTTTCTAAAGTTTATATATACAAGCTTTAGGTTCAAAAACTGGGAAAATCAGGGTTTAATACGTTGTCGGTCAATCGCGTTTTGTGTAAAAATGATGTTGAATTAAGGTTAACCGGTTCAATAGAGAATGTAACGAATACAAAAGGTGTAGATTTTGTTTAGTACACTTATTTAATTATCATGACTATATTAGATGGTCAAATTTTTTTTTCACATATTTATGACCTTGGATCGTCTCATATCTACCAAAACGGTATAACTTGTTTAATAAGTCATATATAAAAGTACATCATTGTGAACCAATTATATAAAGGAAGCAAATTTGATGAAAAATTAGTGAAATAGAATGTGATCAGAACAGTGAGATAAAATTAAGGTTCAAAAATGAAAAAGCAATAGCAAATGAGTCAGAATGTTCTTAAAAGTTTACCGGATGTGACTCAATGTCTTCATCAGAATCATCCATGATTACTCTCCTGCTCCTCTTGCTAGGTTGTGAAGTTGATGCTTGGGCTGGAGGGACACTTAGATTTTGTTTCTACATTGTTAAGCAATTAGTTAGTGGTTTGTTAACCAGGATGAGTAAGAATCAGTTTTTGAAGGAAAGATGTAATTACTTGTTGATTCGCGGTTGAACTCTCAATTGGCCCGAATTTCTTGGGAATAGCAGCTCCATCAAGAATGGCTTTGTCTTCAGCAGAGAGGAAGGATCTGGTATGTCTGCAAGTCATCCTGAAGAAAGTACTGATGTCTGCAGACCAATGATGATCATGAAGAGAATCCCACCACTAGGTGTATTCTGCAGAAACGCCATTAGTGTAGAACATGTCAAAGCTGTGGATCTTGACTGTAGTTGGGATTAATCTGGTCTTGAAACGAGGATCCCCGATCTTTTGCCTTGGCATTTTCTCGATTCGCCAGAAGCTGTAACAGTTGAGGCTATCAGTGAAAGAATAAGGTACACAATGATGGAGGCCAAGCTGGCGATAGAAATGGTTGGATGCATATAGCTCGAAGCCAACCAGTTTGGGGAGAGGAATATCCATCACAGAGATAGACTGATTAAACAGTGTTCGCCCTTCAGGAGATTGTGATGTGGACCACATGAACACGTTCGCCAGAGCTTCAGGATATTTATGATTGAGGACTAGAAGACCAGAGTCTAGTGTGGTGGCGTCCATGATGAATAGGTACTCCAGAGACCTGGCATATCCTATAGATGGAGGTGAAGAAGCATTGGTGAATGCTCTCCCTAGTACTTGATTAGCTGGGAAGTCTGTGACATGCTCATCTCTGAATTGGATAAAGTAAATCTGCAACCAGAGGTCTAGTATCTAAAGGGGACCAGACTCATCACTACAATTTAACTGATGGAGGGACAACTTATGCAGTGCTCTATAAAGGAACCCTAATACCAGTTGAGCCAGGCCAAGGCGGTGCCCATTGAAGAGAAGAGTTGCAGTACGTGCCCAGGTCTTAGTCAATTTTTGAGTGGTTGTGCAGACCACGAACTTAAGAAGCCAGAAGTCAAGGAAGACGATTCCACTCTGCTCATCTGCGCAAGCATAGAAATGTCCAACCCATCCTTTATAGGACAGGTGTGTAAGATAGTCTGCTGGGTTGGTGATGTGGAAGACATCTGCATCTTCAAAGAGGTGTTCCTGGTATGCTTCTTCAGTAACTAGGAAGCTAGTGATTGCATAAATGTCCAGGAGGGTGATGCCTATCTGATCAATCCTGAAATCCAAGGTATTAATGTAGGAATTCCAAAAACAGATAGCAGCCATCATTGGGGTCGATTCGCGCCGCGACTGTTCAAGTTGAAACGTAGATCAATAGGTACCAGTCTCCATCGATCCAAATTAAGAGCTCGACGATTCTGGTACCACTAAATCATTTGATCACTTGGAAATGGTCAGGCTCCAATTCTGGCTGGACAGTCACTTTGCTTCTACCAAGAAGTAACATCTGCAGAAATGTTTTGGAAAAGGAATATGAGGATCCTGGATTCATGATAGTAGTGCTGAACTTCTGGGAACTTTTTTATAAATGGCCCAAGTCCAGCAGTGGCTCTGGTGGTCAATTCCAGATGAGAATGGGTTGAGTGGTTGATAGCTTTGAGGTTTTTAGAGATTCTTTTGTCATCAATGGCAGTGTCGTGGGTTGGAATGTCAGCCATGGTGTGAAAGAAAGGATGAGAACGAGATTTGACGTTAGAGTATTTAGAAGAATCGAATAGGTGCCTCTAAATCGAAGTGTTGTTTGCTGAAGGTACACGACGGTGAAGGAGGAAACAATACAGCGTTTCCTATTATTTTAAAGAAACTGGGCCAGGTTTCTAGCCCTTATCGATTTCACAAGTGGGCTTCGTGTTCAATCTCAAGGCCTAGGGGCAATGTTTGTGTCAAAATATTATATTTCGACGAATGCTTTGGAAGAGGGCCTAGTGGACCGATTCTTGCGGTTTACGTTATTATTAATATGTTTCATTTTGACTGGAAGTCATAATTGGCAAGGATTTGTGGTTGCTTAAGGAATCCTTTGAAGATCCAAGATGATTTGATATGCCTTGATCCACGAGAAAGAATAAACCCTAGTGTTCACTATATAAAGGGATCAAGTTACAGAGACAAAAAACATCTCAACGATTCAATACAACTTTTGCACACTGCAAAACAAGCCTCTCCAGAGCACCTCTATCAGAAAGATTCCTTGAGTCTTTTTATCCACCAAAGCCCTATCCGTAGGCATTCCCCGCTGCTATTCACCAAAGCCGGACCCGTCGACATTATCCACTGCTACCTCACCAAAACCTCATCCGTGAGCATTACCCGCTTCTACTAACCAAGCCTCATGGGTGAGCAAACAGTCCACCACCGTTTCATAAAGCCCTTTCCGTAGATGAATACCCGCAAAACCATTGTTAGAGTGAGAACTCTAGCAAATATCATCCGTGAGCATTACCCGCTTCTACTAACCAAGCCTCATCCGTGAGCAAACAGTCCACCACCGCTTCATAAAGCCCTTTCTGTAAGTGAATACCCGCAAAACCATTGTTAGAGTGAGATCTCTAGCAAATATCTCTAGTTTGTCAGAGAACCCTTTGGCGAACGTACTGCACTCCTGATTTTTAGCTCTGCTCAACTGCACCGGTCTGAGTAAAAATGTCCACTTCACAAGATGAGGAGAAAAATCATAGTTGCTCTTCAGCTAAGTCTAAGAAGAACCTGAATACAGACATGACCAACGCCTGTACAACAATCGTTTGAAGAGAAGTCAGAAGGCAAACGCGCATCAAGACCAAGGTTGTACCTGACCCATAGGTACTAGCACGCCCTCAAACTTGGTTGTTCGAAGAAAATACATTTTCACGCCGAACAATAGCTAAAGATTTCTGACTCTCATAAACTCAGGTTATGCATAAGTCACTTCTGCAGTTCTGCTGACTTACTCGGACACTTTACATTATGATTCAGCTCTCTGTAAAGACCATCAATTTACATGAAATTGCAATGCTCTATTGTCATTGTACACGTTAGTTGTTATCATGGCAACTGCAAAACCTAAAGAACAAAATCATAGATCTAGATGTGGTCTAATTTCCAGTAACTTTACAATTAACATATTTGATCAAGCATATCCACACTTTCACAAATCAATCAAAAGGAGCTTAAACATCAAAATATATATATATATATATATCTTATGTGTATAATAACCGAGTAAACACCCACTTTAGTTCACCTCCTTTGCTCAACTTTGTACAATTTTTCTACTGGAGAGCATTTGAGACGGAATAAATAAAGTCAAGGAAGCCAGTTCCCTTGAGAAGACCCTTACCGGTCAAGAGCTCAATATCTAATAACAAGAGGAACCCAATTGCAGCTGCCTTCCCATTTATTATTTCATTCCTCCTTGTGAAACCAAACGCCCCTCCTTCTAAGCTCTCATCAACCACCATTTTCACCTGATCAATTTGAATAAAGCATCATAATTTATCAAACAAATCAAATCAACCGGAGATTGGATGTGGTAACTGCTCCCCCACTCCCATTTTTTCTTTTTTGCTCAAAGAAGATTGAACATAGGAATGCCATCTTGGAAAAAAAAATCTGATCCAATGATCTCAATTGTTTAGATTGAACGTATTCGACTTTAGGCACATGCATGGCCTCCTGGATTGATTATTTAAAAGCAATTTTCAGTAGTTTTGCTGTAGGTTTATTCTGTTTTTTCTTTCTCTAAATATTAAGCATTTCAATTGATTTTCAACTTCCTCTAAATATTAAGCATTTCAGTTCAACAATTTAATTACTAAATCTAAATGGCAACGCACATTCAAATATGTGAAATTATCGCAATCTAAATCACCCAAGAAGATAAATTTGTTGAGTTACCTCCTCGATATTGACATCAGAGGCGGTGACACCAGGTTGCGCCTTGCCACTGAACACAATCTCGGCAGCTGCATCAGAATTTATTGTTCCATCTTCGAGGCTAATGTAGATGTTCTTCTCATCAGTCTTGCATGGATAAATATAAAGAGTCCTCAAAGCCGGTGTGAGAGCCCTCAGCACCGGGTTTTTAGGGTACCAATCCTTGACAGCGCCACTCCGAAGATCAAACGTGCTATCAGTTGATGGACACACAATACACCCATCCTGACCAAACACATCAATTACGAAAATTAGTGTTACTCGAACTCACACCCCGCGACTTAAATAGTCGCGAGTGACGAGGCAGTTAATTATAGACCTGAGTGAGCTTTGCATTGAGGAGGCCTTCACTGTAGGCACCTTCCGCCGGCGAGCGATTCTCAATGGCGAAAACTTCGTCCTTATACCACAGCAGCAGTATGGCCTCTCCGTCCTGAACTATCACGCGCCGCTCTCCCTTGGGCAGCGCAGCCAGCGGCACCACCGGCACCCAGTTCTCCGTTTCCGCAACCGAGATCTCCGCCGCGTTGCACGTCGCGGTTGCTCGTCGAGGGACACAATGGTAATTCTTCCCTAGTGCGTTGAGGGATGATGATGATGAAATGGGGTGAGTAGAAGCAGCGTGGTAAAGAGTATGCGGCGGTTTGGGGAGGAGAGGGCGGGAAGATGGAGGGGTAGGAAGGTAATTACGGGGAAATGAGGGGGTGAAAGGGGAGGCGTTGGCCATGGATGAAGAGGGTTTGAAGAGGAAAGGATAGAGAAAAGATGAGTGTAGAGGAGGAGAGAAAGTGAAGGGTGAGCATGGTTCACAACCCAACTGGATAACGTAAGCTCTCGTCCTGTCAAAAAAAACAAGCTATGGTCCTCTTCGCATTTTTACAAATATTTTTGTTTTCAACTGTTTTGTAACTTTTGTTTGTTATGAGTGAGACAACTTGTTAATAAGAGTAAAACAGGAAAGAAAGAGTAAAAACAAGAGAAAATAGATAGAATGGTGTTGTTGAGTTGTATCATTCACTCATTGTAACACTGATTATGGTGTTAGAAGAATAACTCTATTTAGTAAATGAAATAGGAACTCAAATTTTCAGACATTTTGAGTATATAAAACCTAAAATTTTATCAAGATTAATTGCGGCTGCACTCAAGTCCTAATCAAGCTGTCAACGTACCTTTTAAAAAGGATTAAGTCACTCATAGTTTAACCTTTATACTAATCTAAGCATAGTTTCAATCCTTAAAGCATTATTTTATTATCCAAAACAATTCAAATTCACAACTCATATAACTCATGAGATTACAGATTTACAATAAATCCATATAAATCGTAACAACTTAAAACAACCCCTAAAACTTGACACTCATCCCTAAAACCACAAACGTCTTTCCACTAGTATTTATAATAGGGGTATTATACTCCTAATTATGGTTGTTTCTATACTAACCTTGCTAATTTAATGATACAAAGAATCTTTACGTCTTCAGATTCATGTATCCATATCCAAACTATATGACGTACATATACGCAAAATGCACGTACACCCATATATAAATATAAGGGACACGACACTCCACCAATATTTCTCATCTATCCATCTCACTTAACCTATAACACCCCGTATCTAAAAGTTATCTTTTTACAGGGGTATATGACTTACCGAGAGCTTTTAATTGTGATCGATGAATTATAAAGTTATCACTTGAGTTTATTTTCAAGTTTATTTTCGAGTATTTCTCCGCTGGCCTCCTCCCCCTCCTCCATGCTCCTGGACAACTCCTGGTGTTACCTGGTAGTCCTTTGGCTCACCTCTAGTCCTAGCTCGAGGTCAACTCCAACCGGCAGTGCTCAACCTTCCTCTCTCCTCCACTGGGCGGCGGTCACGGCGACTCTGGCGTGGTTGAAGGTCCAGACTTGGTCGTCGGGATACGGCAGAGCCATTGGTGGTAGCGGTGAGGCAAAACGCGCGGCTGTGGAGAGCAGCTAAATCGGTATCCGTTGAGGAGAGAGTGAGCGAGGAGAGAGACAGATTCGGCCGGATCCCATACATATTCAAAAACCAACGGCCTAGATCAAATCACCGATTGATCTGACGGCCCAGATTGAATAAAAAAAAAGTTACTATGAACAGTAAATAACTATTTTGCTGTTTACTATTTTACCGCATAGTAACAACACATTATCCTTAATAACTTCCGCATACGAACTCCGATTAAAGCGTAGGACATACCCACAGGTTCGTATTAACGCCCCCCTACAACTTTCCCGAATGAAGCTTCCCCAAATTCTCCACTTATCGCACAGTCACGTTTTTCTGATAAGGTAAATAGCATTTATTACTTTCGTAAACTAAATAAATCCATAATAAACAGCTCGTGGCTTCGGAAAATATTCTGGACATACCGGAGGACTCGTATTAATTTATTCTACACCCTCGAGACATTGATTCTATTTTCCCCCAGAATCGAGAATATCTCGATATTAAACTCGAATATTAATTAGGGGAAAACTAACAGCACGGTTGCAACCCTTTGTAACCCGCCTGATCCCGATAAAAGGATAAATTTTAGGGCGGGGTGTTACAAACTACCCCCTTATAAAAATTTCGTCCTCAAAATTTCCACTGCAGGACGTAAAACTAACTGTCATTCCAAATAACACCATTCTTTACTTCACAAATAAATTTGCAAAACTATAGGGAAGAAGATCACACTTTTTGGTTCCATAGAAGTCATTTCTTTAATTACATTTATTTAAAGATGATCCACATTCCAAAACTTTATTTGTCCAACTGTCAAGGAATGTCGTCAAGTTTCACTGGACGAAACTTCAAGCAAACAAAAGTCACAAGCTCTATGTACCAATTTCTTTAAAAAAGAAGTCGTCTCGTAGTTGCAATACGAGACACACAACTACGCCTGCTTTAAAACACTTTTTTCAGGCACGATATGCTCGTCTCATCACTTTTGTCGTAAATCGACTCCACAAGGCTTGCCTCTTAGCTCTTCTCGAATAAATTCCTGAAATGGCAATTAAGACAATCTGATAGTTTTTCAAGACATAAACGTAGACTAACTCGTAGTCAATACGTATACTCTACTTTTACAACTGTCACACTTGGCGCTTAATGCCAATGTTTTCCTCGTGGGAGGATGTAAATGCTACAATCCATCATCGTAGGGGAAATTCATACGTCTCTCACACCTTTCGAGACAAAAAGAAACGTGCACTTCCTACATTAGGCCTTGAGGCCATGGACGTATTATCTCCTACGTCCTTCAATCAAAAATTCTCATTTCTCGTTCATTGTACCCTAACTTTCGATCACAGGGCTCAAACAAACTCGCATACCACACTACGATCTCAAAACTGTTCATTCGGCTAATGAATCCGCTAAGCACCGCGCCAACATGGATGTCATCTTCACATACTCACTCACAAAAGAATTTCCTCATCCTACTCCACTCTCTCGAGAAAGAGTCTACAATAGGGCATTTCAAAACAATAAGAGCTAATAACTAGCTCACATGCTAACTCATGTGTGCTCAAGTCCTGTCTAAAGGACAAAAGTTGAGCTCAAAATCCTGCATGCATCTCATGGTGCTTCCATAATCAATTTCAACATCACAATCTAATATTGCACCAATCAGCTCAATATATCTCAAGTGTCACGTTCGTATATATTTATTAACCGTCAACCCAAAATCTCCTTCCGCACAAGTGGGTTTCCCTCTAAGAGATACCCCTATCTCTTTTATCAAAATTCAACCACCACTCATGCAAACGATCACAAGTAAACCAAACCGTCTTCAACTATACCCTTAAAAATCTGAAGTACATCATTCTTAAATTTTATATACTATTCATAACTAGCATAGACATGTCAGCCTCTCAGGCTAAGGATGAAACTTCTTAGACGTGGAAAGCTTTAGAGTGAGTGGACCAAAAATCAATGCCAAAAGTAATGGTTCAAATCCATAAATTCAAATTTAATTTTTCTCCCGAAAACAAGCCAGGCCTTACGCCAAAAATAAATAAATTCTCGGCCCTCGACCAAATATAAATCCAATCACAGCCTGCAGCCAATATAAAACAAATGATGGCCTTCAGCCAAATATAAATCAAATCGTGACATGCAGCCAAATGTAAATCAAATCGTGGCCTACAACCAAATGTAAATCAAATCGTGGCCTGCAGCCAAATGTTAATCATATCGTGGTCTGCAGCCGTATATAAATCAAATCATGGCCTGCAGCCGAATATAAATCAAATCATGGTCTGTAGCCGAATATAAATCAAATCATGGTCTGCAGCTGTATATAAATCAAATCATGGCCTGCAACCCTATATAAATCACATCAGGAAAAGAATTTCACAAATGATCGATCACACATAACAAGGTCGGAGCGAAGAGCTTTAGCAAACCTCTCAGTGAGCACGCAATCCCGCGCTAATACTACCATATCTCCTATAGGGAGAGGAGCGCAATGAGTGGCCCGCTTCCAATCTGCCGAACTAGGAGCGTTGCCCGCTAGCTAGTAACAAATAATACATATGAGAACCCTTCATGATAGTGAGCCTCACAGACTAGGGTTGAAGCTAAGAGCTATGGCGTCTCACCCACTGTCTAGTGAGAACTCAAATCCCGCATATCATCCACTCTCTGTAAGAACACATATCCCGCGTTTTCACTCCATCGAACGAAGAGTGCGGGGTGGACGCGCTTCTACTCCACCGAATGAGGAGCGCTACCCGCTAGCTATAATAATCCGATGACTCTTTATGGTGAAATTAAAACAAATTCTCAATATATATATATATATATATACCAGGCCCAAAACCTATTTATAAAATCCAAGCAAATGCCAAAAATTTAACCCAATCCCGGCAACATGAAAAAAACAATTCAAACTCGGAAAATGCCAAACATAGAAATCCCAGTAAAACACTTGGTCTGATTCCCATCTGTACGACAAGTCTCTCCCGTCAAAAACCATTCGAAATTCAAATGAAGATAAGCGAGCTGAAATCCATGAATCAAATAGAAATAAAAAAATAAAAACACTCCACCGAGGTGCTCACAAAACCAAAGGAATCGAAAATATACATCCTTGATGGGAAAATTTTAAAACCGTTTAAGTAATAAACCATGACACGAATTTCTTTAAAACACTTCAAAGGTTCACTCATCATACTGACAACACGTCTCCTGCTTCAGGTACGGTACTCTAGTTGTCCTCGATTGACTACCTCATAATCAATAATGTTTCTCATGCCCGTATACGCCGTATTCGGTTCCCTGACCGTAATCACCTATTACTATACGGTTTCTCGACCGTAATAACATAGTCGTCCTTGAGCTTACTCTTGGGCTCTGAAATATTACGTAGCCCATTTCTCTTAACTTCAACCAGCATCTCAATCACCTGATCATGCCTGATCTTCCTCGAATATAATTACGTAACACTAGTGTGTTGACAAAAATGGTCCTACATACTCCCTTAACCCATCGATCAAAATGTAGGACGCTAAACGACTATCGAATAGTCTAACACCCAATTTTTCTGGTTTGACCAGGAAAAGTCAATGATTGACTTTACGGTTGACCAAGTCTTTCCATGGTTGACCAGGAACTCAACCAAGACTTTTCATCTAATCGACAAGGATTAAACCATAAAAAGCTTGATAATTGTCGATTTAAAAATTCGAATAATGTTAGGCGCACTTTTAAACATATTTATGCCCAATACTGAAATTTGAAATTACTTTTCCTAATCTAGCTCGATATTAAACTTATGAACCTCACGACCTTTCGATTCAACGAATAGTCAGCATCGACATCTAAATGCAATTGATGTCGTAAACTTAATAATTACATTTAACTTTACTAATTCGTTCCTAGGTGGAAACCCTTGCTATGAAACATATTTATACATATAAGCAACTAGCCTCACTTGGAAATCATTAACGCAATTAAACATTTCTAAGAACTTTAATTACCCGAACCTTTGGTCTGAGATTTGAACCTAGGCTCTGATACCATTTGTCAAGCCCCGACCCAAGTTTACCTCCCTAAACCTGAGATAGGACATGCGAGACCCATCCCAAGAGAGATTTACTTGTAATCCCCTTTGAGAAGGGATAACCCTTTTTACCCAAATCATTTTCAACAATCCAAATGATACCGGAATAGACCTCACAACCGGAGGTTATCCCGATTTTCGCATTTGGATTTCATACTAATTACTTTAGAGGACCTAAGGTCTAAATATAATTTGTGACTGCACCCAAATCCCGGTCAGGCTGCCTACGTACCCTGTATTCAGGGA
This sequence comes from Comarum palustre, assembly GCA_951800085.1. Lineage (NCBI taxonomy): Eukaryota > Viridiplantae > Streptophyta > Magnoliopsida > Rosales > Rosaceae > Comarum > Comarum palustre. The sequence goes on along the minus strand of OX637575.1, from coordinate 12,167,666 downwards.
TTAAACCATACGTAACTCTTATTTACTTTAAATTTTTGGCCGGATAATTCTCACTTTTCTATTCAGCGGTCTCTTTAATAAACTCGTTAAAAGTGCTCCTATCGTAAATCCGGTGTTTAACCCCTCCGGTGGCCGGATGAATCCACGACGAATTCCAAACCGATAACAATACCCCAACACATTAATCACATAAATAAAGATAATGGAAACCACGTAACTAATAAATCCATCAAGAATATAATAGTCAATTTATCTCTAATGACATTCTTGTAAATACCTTAAACTACCAGAGGTAATATTATCAATTCAGCCTCAATGACAGCTTGGTAAATATGCTAAGCTGTCAGGGGTATTTCTAGAATTTCAGCCTCAGGGGCAGCCCTATAATTAACTAAATCTATCGAGGGCGGTATTGTCTTTTTGGCCTCAATAACAACCTTGTAAATATGCAAAGCTACCAAGGGTATTTTTGGGATTTCATCCTTAGTGACATCTCTGTAATTAACCCAAACTGCCAGGGGTAGTTCTGACATTTTACACCCCACAGTAAAATGGTAAAAGGTAAATTTGACATGGTAAAAACCAGGGTTTTTACTGTGTCTTCTCCGATCAACTGTTTCACCGGAAAACTGAGCTTTTCTAGCCAAACCGAGCTTCTACCCCTGCATAAACAGCTTCTACACATCGTAGGTAGTCCAACAACACCTCAAACACGAGAAAAGTCGAGGTTTTATACCTTGAAGTCAACCTCTGTGAACTCCGGTGGAGCTCCGCTGGTCTCCTCCGCCCTCCTCCATGGTCCTAGGCAGCTCCTGGTGCTGCTTGGCAGTCCTTTGGCATACCTCCGGTCCTGGCTCGACGTCAACTCTGACTGGCAGTGCTCAAGTTTCCTCTCTCCTCCACTGGGCGGCGGTCACGGCGACTCTGGCGTGGATGAAGGTCCAGACTTGGTTGCCGGGATATGGCAGAGCCATTGGTGGTGGTAGCGAGGCAAAGCACGTAGATGTGGGAGCAACTAAATCGGTCTCTATAGAGGAGAGATAAAGAGAGAGAGAGAGAGAGAGCGAGCGAGGAGAGAGAAAGATTCGGCCGAATCCCATATATATTCAAAAACCAACGGCCTAGATCAAATCCCTGATTGATCTAACAGTCCAGATTGAATAAAAGAAAGTTACCGTGAACAGTAAATAAATTTTAATTTTTGAATTTTTGTCATCGGAATCACAATATGCATACTAATGTTGTACAACTTGTTTATTAGGTTTTATGTAAATGCACAACTTTATGAACCAATTCAACATAGAAGCAAAATTATCAAAAAACTCATGAAATAAGATGTGTTTTGAATGGTGAAATAAGAATATGGTTCAAAAATCACGTAATTTGGGTAACGTCTGGGTGCCGATAGTAGCGGTCAACCTTATTTACCATTATAATTTCCTATGGGGAGCCCTATCGTCGGTTACGTCTTGTCTACGTGAGTGTTTTTCGTGTAGATTGTTTTCTAAAAATACGTAATATAGAGATAGATATGAGTATTTCCGTGTGATAACTGACGATAGATCAGGGTTGACCGTTTCGATCGAGACCTTAACTTTGTCGGAACCAGTTGAATTTTTTACCACAGAAATATTTCATCTTAATGATCAAATCTGACGGTCGAATTTTAATTTTTGACTTTTAGTCATCGGAATCATAATATGCATACTAATGTTGTATAACTTGTTTATTAGGTTTTATGTAAATGCACAATTTTGTGAACCAGCTCTACATAGAAACAAAATTTTTAAAAACTCGTGAAATAAGATATGTTCAGAATGATGAAATAAGGCTATGGTTAAAAATCACGTAATTCGAGTTAACTCTCGGTTCCGATAGTAGCGGTCGACCCTATTTACCGTTATTATTTCCTATAGGGAGCCCTATCGTCGAAAGGTAAATGTCCCAAAATTTTTATACGGGCGGTTGCGTCTCATCTACATGAGTGTTTTTCGTGTAGAAGGTTTAACAAAAATACGCAATATAGAGGTAGATATGAGCGTTTCCGTGTGAAAACTGACGATGGATCATGGTTGACCATTTCGATCGAGCCCTTAACTTTGTCGGAACCAGTTGAATTTTTTACCACATAAATATTTCATCTTAATGATCATATCTGACGGTCGAATTTTAATTTTTGACTTTTAGTCATCGAAATCATAATATGCATACTAATGTTGTATAACTTATTTATTAGGTTTTAAGTAAATGCACAACTTTGTGAACCAGCTCTACATAGAAACAAAATTTTTAAAAACTCGTGAAATAAGATATGTTCGGAATGATGAAATAAGGCTATGGTTAAAAATCACGTAATTCGGGTATAGTCTCGGTTCCGATAGTAGCAGTCGACCCTATTTACCGTTATTATTCCCTATGGGGAGCCCTATCGTCAGAAGGTAAATGTCCTAAAATTTTTATATGGATGGTTGCGTCTTATCCACGTGAGTGTTTTTTCATGTAGAAGGTTTGCAAAAAATACGTAATATAGAGGTAGCGTTTTTGTGTGATAACTAACGATGGATTAGGGTTGACTGTTTCGATCGAGCCCTTAACTTTGTCGGATCTTGTTGAATTTTTACCATAGACATATTTCATGATAATGATCATATCTGATGGTCGAATTTTTGTTTGTGAGTTTTAGTTATCGGAATCACAATTTTCCTACTAATGTTGTATAAGTTTAATAGTTTGTAAATAAATGTACAACTTTATGAACCATCACTACCAGAATAAGTATCATAGCCGACGAAAAAAAAATTAACAGGCCGACGAAATTTTTTTTCGTCGGCTAAAGTCCACTTTAGCCGACGATTTTTTTTTTCGTCGGCTAAGTAAAAATTTCGTCGGCTAAAGTGACATTTTAGCCGACGAAAAAAAAATTCGTCGGCTAAAGTGCTTTTTTCGTCGGCTATAGTATGTGAACTTTAGCCGACGAAATTTGAAAAGTTTAGCCGACGAAATTAGGGTATTTCGTCGGCTAAAGTAACTTTTAGTTATAAAATTGTACTACGGATATTTCGGTGTCCGATTGACTATTGTGATACCAATCTGGAAGCAGAAGGGGCGTAGGAGCAAAACTCATCGCTTCGCCATGACATATAGGCTTTTTTGGCCATCCAAGTTCGTTTAAGGCTTCAAAATGAAGTTTTTCTAAACGCTTAATACACGAAAATGTCCATATCTACGCCTATATAAGGTATTTTGGCCGAACCTTCAACACAACAAACACTCACCATAATGAGACGCAACTGTCCATCTAAAAATTTTGAGACATTTACCCCTCCATGATAGGCCTTCCCGTATAGATAAATAATGGTAAATAGTAGGCATGTTGTGATTCCGGTCATCAAAATTCACAAACAAAAATACGACCGTCAGATATCATCAATATGTTGAAATATATCTCTGGTAAAAAATTCAACTTTATCTGATAAATTTAAGAACTTCATCTAGACGGTCAATCTCGTAAGTCAAACCTCTATATTGTATTGACTGCAACTATCGGCACCGAGACTTTACCGGAATTACGTGATTTTTCAACCGTAGGCGTATTTCACCATTCCGGTCATATCTTATTTCACGACTTTTTTGCGTTTGAAGTTTCTACGTACAGTTTGTTTTAGAAACGAAACATTTACTTAAAGCTTAGTAAACAAGTTATACAACATTAGTACGCATGTTGTGATTCCGATGATCAAAGTTGAGAAACAAAATTCCGACCGTCAGATATGATCATTATGTTGAAATATGTATATAGGAAAAAATTTAACTTAATCTGACAACGTTAAGGGCTCGATCCTTACGGTCAATCACGTAAGTCAAACCCCTTAATGCACGGAAACGGTCATTTGACCGTCTAAATTACGTATTTTGCCCGGACCTTCAACTGAAAATAGTTTCAAATCGATGAGACGCAACCAGTGGTATAAAAATTTTATGAAAAATAACTACCGGAGATAGGGCTACCTCTAAGGAGAAAGAATGGAAAATTGAGTTAACCGCAATTATCGGTACCGAGACTTTACCGGAATTACGTGATTTTTCAACTATAGACGTATTTCACCATTCCGGTCATATCTTATTTCACGACTTTTTTGCGTTTGAAGCTTCTACGTATAGGGTTTAGGGTTTTAGCCGACGAAATTAGGGTAATTCGTCGGCTAAGGTTAAATTAATAAATAAATAAAATAAATAACTATAGCCGACGAAATTAGGGTAATTCGTCGGCTAAGGTTAAATTAATAAATAAATAAAATAAATAACTATAGCCGACGAAATTAGGGTATTTCGTCGGCTAAAGTTAATTAAAAATTCAAATTTTTTGGCGGGGATTTTTAAAATTTTAAAATTTTTCGACGAAAATTTTGAACTTTAGCCGACGAAATTTCGTCGGCTAAAGTTCAAAATTTTCTATATCTTTCATTTTCTCCTCCTCCTCCTCTTCATCTTCCCTTCTCCTCCTCCTCCCTCCTCTTCATCCTCCCTTCTCCTTCTCCTCCTCCTCTTCATCTTCCCTCCTCCTCCTCTTCATCCTTCCCTTCCCCTCCTCCTCCTCCTCTTCATCTTCCCTCCTCCTCCTCTTCATCCTTCCCTCCTCCTCTTCATCTTCCCTTCCCCTCCTCCTCTTCATCCTTCCCTTCTCCTCCTCCTCCTCCTCTTCATCTTTCCTCCTCCTCCTCTTCATCTTCCCTTCCCCTCCTCCTCCTCTTCATCTTCTTTCCTCCTCCTCCCTCTCCTAACCTTCTCCTTCAAATCCCTCCTACTTCTCTAAAATAATAATTACAAAAATTAAAAAAGAAAAAAATATGAAAAAATTAAAAAAAAAAAGAAAAAAAACTATAGCCGACGAAATACCTTAAAATTCGTCGGCTAAAGTTTTTTAAAAAATAATAATTACATAAAGTAAAAAAGAAAAAAATATGAAAAAATTAAAAAAAAAAAAGAAAAAAACTATAGCCGACGAATTTTAATAAAATTCGTCGGCTAAAATTAAAAAAAAGAAATTTTTTTTTAAAAAATAATAATTACATAAAAAAATTATAACTTTAGCCGACGAATTTTAATAAAATTCGTCGGCTAAAGTTAAATAAATAAATAAAAATAATAGCTTTAGCCGACGAATTTTAATAAAATTCGTCGGCTAAAATTTAAAAAAAAATAATAATAATAACTATAGCCGACGAAATACCCTAAAATTCGTCGGCTAAAGTTAAATAAATAAAAATAATAGCTATAGCCGACGAATTTTAATAAATTTCGTCGGCTAAAGTCCAGAAATTAAGCGACGAAAAATTTATTCGTCGGCTAAATAAATGACTTTAGCCGACGATGAACAGTAATTTCGTCGGCTATAGTGTTGGCCGACGGATTTTGCCCGACGACTTCTTAGCCGACGACGTGTCGTCGGCTAAGGCTTTAGCCGACGAAATTTAGGGTTTAGCCGACGAAAAAATTTCGTCGGCTAAAGTGGTTGTTCTGGTAGTGCATAACTATTTTTCACTATAATGATAATGAGAAGAAAAATTATCAATTATAAAAAAACTGAACCGGACTGAACCGTAGGTGTTGTTTGGTTTGCGGTTTGGCCTATGAAATAGTAAAAAACCAAACCGGACCGGACCGAAGTATAACATTGGTTTGGTTCGCGATTTGGGGTATAAATCAAACCGAAGTGAACCGGAGCCAGCCCTATGGGATAAAGGTGCTCGGTAGCTGAGTGTTAGTGCTCGGCAACTAAGCATCCTGCACTCGGCAGTTGGGCATCCGGCACTTGTAGCTGATTCTCCTACCTTGGTGATTCTCAACGGGATTTTAACTCAGAGAAATTTGCTAACGTTGATTAAACACAACGCGGAATGGCACAAGCAATCCATAAATAGCATACAATAAACCGACGTCGGATATAAAAAAATCTTGGTGCACGGTGCTCGGCAGCTAGTGCTTGACACTCAGCAGTTGGTGCTCGACAGCGCTCAGCAGCTTTAGGCAACCAGCGCTCGATAGTGCACTGCAGCTAGTGATTGACAGTGCACGGCAGCTGGTGCTCGACATCTATCGGGAGCCAGCGCTCGACAGTGCTTAGTAGGTGGTGCTCAACAACGCTCGGCAGCTGTCGGCAGCCAGTGCTCGACAGATGCACGTGCCAGCGCTCGGCAGCATCGCATAGTGAGCAGCAGCTAGGCTAGTGGTGCCGGTGCTCGGCAGCCAGTGCACACATTTTTTAGGGTTTTCAAAATAGCTTGCAAATATAATCATCCCAAACATAGAATGTGAATGAAGAAGGGATGAATCAATTTTATCCTCCCCGAGGTTATTGAACTTTGAAATAACTCAAAATTTAAAGCACATAAAATCATATGGTTAGTTAAATTGCCATAAAATAGTAGCAAAATTAAAAAACATCAACCATGTGGAGGATTCAAGGAAAAACTAGGAATGCAACTTGTTTTTCTCAAGAAAAAACGATTCATATGCGTGTTACAGTGATTGTGAAGACCGAATGGCCAACTTTTACTCTGGTTCTGAAGGTGCTCTTTTGACTGAACAATCCTGATATTCTTGTGCATATACTATCCAAACTTCACAGTAATCGGACTTCAGGAAGTGCCTGAAATGTTTGCATAAACACTTCGGTCGAACTGGTAATTTTGGCATCTTGTTCTGTCCCTTCTAGGCCGGTTCTTGGAGTGAGACGGGCGGCGTTGGACTCGTGACAACATAATCTTCAAGTTCTCTGTTGATGTCAAAAACTAATTCGGATTTTATTTTGACGATATTGGCTTAGGCAGCCTGAGGCAGATTTAGGGTTTCATGGGTGCGCAGGTGCACAGCAGGTGGGGGTGCGCAGGTGCACAGAGGGGTGTGCAGCGGTGCACTGGAGGTGTGCAACGGTGCATAGGGGGTGTGTAGCGGTGCACAGGGGGTGTGCAGGGGGTGCGCAGCAGGTGTACGCGCGACAAGAATTTTTTTTCTGTTTTGTGTGGCGGCCTACTTGCTCTCTAGTGTTAGAGCTAAGTGGTGATAACGTGTTCTAGGAGAATGAATTCTACTCATCTTATTGATAGAATGAAGTCATTTATATAGAGGAATACATGGGCTTCTTGGGCTATTACATGAGTCAATTGACCTATTACATGGATATGTGTAAAACCCTATTACAATATGGATTACTACATAAAACCCGAATACAAAACATAGACCAAGACACACATACATATCAAATATCCTAGAACATTATATATATATATATATATATATATATATATATAATTTATAGAAAATTTTATATAGAAAATTGGGCTTAAATGATGCCCAAGAAAAGAAAAGAAGATTGCCTGCTTCTTTGTCCAAGTCCAACAAACAAAGTATAAAAGGGTAAAAGAGATGGTCTCCTTCATTGTCCAGATTGCTGCTATTTTATTGCTTCTTCCTTTTTCTTTTCAAAAACTGTTATGAGGATGATGTTTTTCATCGAATTGTTATGTATTGTGAGTCTGCGACTCTGAGACATTTTAATTTCTATATTTGTTTTTACTTTTTTGTCCTGTTAAGAATCAAATAGATGAACATGGAAAAATACATAGGTTAACTAAAAATAAAACTGAGAAAAACCGTGGATAAAACCGCACAAAACCAAACCGAACACAATCAGTTTTTTTAAGTCCAAATGCACCAAATCAAACCAAAAAAAGTTCGGGTTGGTGTTCAGTATTAGCTATAAACTACACCATTCACACCGATTAACACCCCTATTCACAACCTTTGCTCCAAAATAAAAAACTCAAAAGCGACCACGGACAACAACGAGGAATTGATCACTTGCTCCTTTTCTGATTCCGCATCTGAAAGCAGCATGTCAGAGTTGCAAAAGGCTTCGACGAAGCTGCTAGCGGCTTTGGAAAATCACGGATGAAAGCTGAACCTGGCCAAGTTTGACTTGACAGCTTCAATAACCGGAACTCTATGCCAAGAATGCAGGGCTCAACGCCTTCTTGAACTGATGGCAACGACTAATGTGCCCCGATCTTTGGAAATAGAACTAGCACTCAACAACAAGGTCAAATACGCTCTCATCTGTTCGGGGTGAAAATCGGTTTTCTTCGAACAACCAGGCTTGAGGCGTGCTAGTACTTACAGGTCAGGTACAACCTTGATCTTGATGCTTGTTCGCCTTTTGACTAATTCTCAAACAACTGTCGTACAGGCGCTGGTCAGGCTGGCACTTAGGTTATTCACAGACTTTGCTGAGGAGCAACTAGGATTTTCCTCCTATTCTCACAAAGCGGACGTTTCTTACTCAAACCAGAGTGGTTGAGCAGAGCTATAAATCAAGATTGCGGGGCGTTCGCCAAAGAGTTCCTTGACAAACCGGGGATATTTGCTAAGGTTACTCACCCAAACAATGGTTTTACGGGTATTCGCCTACAGATAGGGCTTTATGAAGCGGTGGTGGACTGTTCGCTCACGGATGAGGCTTGGTGAGTTAGAAGCGGGAACTGTCGACGAGTCAGGCTTTGGTGAGTAGCAGCGGTGAATGCCTATGGATATGGCTTTGGTGAACAAAAAGACCCAATGAATCTTTTTAGTAGAGGTGCTCTGAGAGAGACTTGTTTTGCAGTGTGTAAAAGTTGTTTGTTAATTGATTAGAGATGATCTTCTTAATTTGCATGACCTCCTTACATAGTGAGCTTCTAAGGTTCTTCCTTACAGGCCAAGGTAAATCAAATTCTTGATCAACTAGGAAAAGAATCTCCTGGATAATTATGAAAAGAAATCTTCTGTATTCCTACAAATAAGTCAAGCTTGACCTCAAAAGAAAAAAGAATATATACAATTACTTAGACCGTAAGAATCGGTCCAATGGGCTCAAAGGACCAGCATTCGCCAAGAAATATTATTTTGGCCCAAACATAGCCCCATGTCTTGAAGGAGAAGCCATGCGTCTTGACTGAAAAGACCTATAGTCTCCATGCATCGTTTACGTCGTAAAAAACCACTTACTGGCTTAACTGGCAAACATCAAACTCAGATGTAAGTCTTGAAGCTTCAATGACAATGAGCAGTAACTAGGCAACCCATATAATAGCACAACTAATCATCAACATGATAACCAATGCACTCAACATGAACACCTTGCATTTGAAGATGATAAAACACATTCTGACAAGAACATGCCTTGAGCTCACGTTGACCAACTAGATGCAGATAAGAAACCCCCCATGCTTAATTAAACATCTTAGCATGACCACAAGCATTTGTCTTAATGATAATTGATAGCAATGAACCAAGAAAATATAGCCCCAAGGTAGGCACAATTGCACTCCATGAAGCAAACTTTTGATGAATTAAGAGAACTTGAACCAACCACTTACTAGTTATTTTATAACTTGACGTTTTTCTTGAACATTACAGCATCTAAGATGAACCAACTCCCTCCAAAAGAACTTCCAAGAAGACTAAGAAATCAACCCAAAATAAAATTCATCAAAAAAGCTGATGACATTTTGCTGCTCAGGAGACCAACTTTAGGCACAATTTACACCATCCTCGGATGATGATTTTGATCGGATCTTGGCTTGATAATGTAGTACAATATATTTACTTGAAGGATTGATAAAGAAACCCAGGAAGATGCACAAATGGTCTCCCAAAACAGCCCCAGGAAACACATTTTCTGGAAATTCAGTTTTTTCCTTATTATTTGGTCGACTTGAAGAGCTTGTACCTTGAGCTTCACAAGGTATTTCTTAAGTCTTGACAACTTTTTGCTGCTACTAATGTTTTCAAAATAATAAGCCACAAGTGTTAGCCTTGAATTATAATGATCAACCTCAAGAATAGACTGACAAAATAAAATGTAAAACCACAAATTGGTTTTGGAAAACCACAAGGATTGGTTCAAAAATAAAATGAATACTGAAACTCAAAAAATTTCCCCAAGAATTTGCATAATATGAATAGTGTAGCCCTCCAGTTCAATTGGGTGCAATGAATGTAGTGAGAGTATGCCGATTAAACTGATCTCCCAAGCTTTCGGAGTAGGCCTTTCTTGTAAAACCTGATATAGAAAATTGAGCTGTATATGTAGATTTAAAACTTATTTCTTTGCATGATTGCACTAATTTGACTCCATAGAACAAGCTTCTTGTGGTGATCAGACACAATAAAACTTGTGTTGTTACTGTGAACGTCGTGCCAAACAATATATAGACATGGTCTTCTTGTATTGTTCTCAACTCTTTCTCCATTTCTTCAAAAGATATCAGAGCGTCCTTTAAACCCCTTCTGTTCAATGTCAAATTTCTTGTCTTTATGTCTGCTCCAAACTCATCGTGTACGTCAAGGCTGGATGTAATTCATCTCCCAAGTATATCGGTTTTTAATGGGTAATTAGGTGATGATGTAATATGGCCTCCATTCCAACGTATGATCTCTTCAACACCATAAACATTGGTGTTTTAAAAAACTATGAAATTTGAGAAGCCATTAAACTTCAAGTATGATTATTTTCTTCTGTGATGTAGTAGCGAATGTTATGTATTTGTCAGATTTTCATTCCAAACGAGAACCCTTAAGAAAACTGCAAACTTTCTTCCACCAGCTTGCTTTGGATGCCACGATATTTATAGTATTGTGGCTTTCCTTTGAAAATCCTTGCTGCCAATTAGGGATTTGAAGCCCCCAATATAATTCAATGAGTCCAGTTGTCATCTTCAATTGTTGCTTCCGACGAATAGGACTTATGTGGTGGCACTAAGTGAGAGTACTACATCAAATAGGCTGAAGACATCTTCTGAGCAAGTACTACCACCCTGGATAAATAAAGAAGTTTGCCTTGCTATCCACTTCAACACTAAACTGTTGAAACTAGTAGATCAGCCGAGATCACGTCCTTTGAACATGCCACCTCAAACTCTTCCAATCCTAGCATACTGCAAATATTCCTGATCGAGCTGCTTAGAATCCATATGTTATTATGATTGGCATCCGAACATAAACCACAACTATTGGGTTAACAATTAAGATCATGGAACCCATCTGTATATGCATGTTCTAGCGAAGGTTTTATATCTCATTCCTGTGCACATATGAAAATCCTCACATTCATTCAGCTGAAACACTTCTTAATCCACTTCTCATTCTTGGCTTGACTGATACTGCACAAGCCACATATATTGTCTTCACAATGTCAAGACCCCTCAAAGTAGACATAAGCATGCATTTGCTGAGCCAAGAAAGCTTGAACTGTCCATTCGCGCGAACACAAATGAACCATGCAGATTCTCGCGCATCCTGACACATCTGTACTCAAATTATCATAACTCTCTCCTAGAACATCCAAATCATGCATCGTAAATTTTGTTGGAAACTAGACACCCAGGGCTTTCCATACATGTGCAGTTTTCCCACTGATTTGCTCTGGATCTTCCCAGGTATATCTGCGAAGTTACTGCACAAAAGCTGTCACTGAAATTGGTTGAATTGCAACTGTTTAGTTTTGATGTCCATAGTTAGGCGAAGGAGGATAGCGAATCTTGAGTGTCAAGCTCCCTAAGTATATAAGAACATGTATAGAAGGGACCAGTATACATTCACTAGCCAAACGAGAACTTTAAAGCCCATTCGCACAAGCATAAATGCATGCTGCCAAGTTTACGTTCATCCTGACTTTCCTGCCTTCACACTGCAATAACTTTTTACTGGAACATCGGAATCACAAGCTGTAAACTCCGTTAGAAACTGGACATCGATACCTTTCCACCAATATACAGTTTGAGGACTAATTAATATCAAATCATCACCAGTGATTCAATGATGTTGCTACACAGTAGTGTAGGCTTCTGAAAATGTGCCTTATGACCTGTCAGGACTCCAACAGCCATAACTTCTTCTTGGACTGTTGAAATTGCAATCCGCAAATTGAGTTAGAAAGTAGACATCCAGGGCTTTAAGTGCATATGAATCTTGTCTTCTAATTCTTCCTAGATCTTCCCAATTTAATTTATGAAGTTGCAACACATAAGTTGCTGCTGCAATTTTGCAGAAGTGCAAACTTGTCTTCAAATCTTTGTTGTCTTGCACTTCCTAGCAGTAGGGCAGTAATTTCAAGACACAAGGATTGTCTCTTGTATTTATATTCGAAGCCTCAGGGGTAGGCTCCTAAATATATGATAAATAATTCAAACCTCTTGGCAGGTAAGAACATCATCTTGCATTTCAGCAAAATACAAAATCTCTTTTTGTATTTTTTGTTTTTCAATGCAACAGAATCAAAACGAACACGAACCAAAAACTCAAAAGCAGAAACAAAGAAGCATGAAACTCAGTATAATTAGTTACCCTTCGTGTGGCTACGGGGGAGGCCACCAATGCTTCATTTCAAGCCTTGACGTCTTGATATTTGCAGCATGGTGTTCTCTTCGGCGAGCACTTTCAAGAACTGAGCTTAATGTCAACGACTTGAAAATTCAGAAAAGGCAGCTCGTAGGGCATGTCACAAAGCCCCCCATGCATCTTCATTGTTATTTGACAAAGCATGATCATCAATTGCACCTTCACGGATGGCTCAATGTGAAAATCTGCCTTATCGCCGACTACCATGTCGTAGTGCATGGCGTATGCAGATGTAGTCACGTATTGGTCTTCCGAAATAACCAATTGCTGGTTCATATTCTCAAGACTGAAAGACTCAATGTAATTTCCCTCTGTTGATGCGGATTCATCGAAAGAGAGGTATTCGCCATTAGATTGATCAAAGAGTAATTCAATCTCTTCGGTGAGACTGTCAGCTTCAACTTCTTGTAAAACCTCTTGGTTAGTCTTGCAAACATCATGATTTGCTTCATTTTGCAGCTTTGTGGTCTTCTCATTGGCTTCCTAGATTTCCTTACTATGTTGTCCATGAGTCTGCCCAAACTACAGCAATGTAGCGTCTAACCATGCCAAGATTTCATCCCACTTCTCAACTCTTTGAGTCAACTTCCTTATTTGATCAACAAGATCCTTCAATATCTGTTTTGTCTCATCGTCCATGATTACCACACTACAGCTAGTTGACTATGTTAATTCTTTTGGTAATCATCCAAAACGTGAAATCGTTTTTTCTACAATCCTGACACGTTATGTCTCACCGGGCGTGCCAAATGTTCAAGGTGAAAATCACTTTTCTTCGAACAATCAGTCTTGAGGCGTGCCAGTACCTATGGGTCAAGTACAACTTTGATCTTGATGCCTGTTTGCCTTCTGACTTCTTCTCAAACAACTGTCGTACAGGCACTGGTCAAGCCAGCACTTAGGTTCTTCACAAATCTAGCTGAGGAGCAACTAGAATTTTCCTCCTCTTCTCACAAAGCGGACATTTCTTACTCAGACTGGAGTGGTTGAGCAAAGCTATAAATCAAGATTGCGGGTTGTTCGCTAAAGAGCTCCTTGACAAACCGAGGATATTTACCAAGGTTATTCACCCTAACAATGGTTTTGCTGGTATTCGCCTACCGATAGGGCTTTATGAAGTGGTGGTGGATTGTTCGCTCACGAATGAGGCTTGGTGAGGTAGAAGCCGGAACTGCCGACAAGTCGGGCTTTGATGAGTAGCAGCGGTGAATGTCTATGGATAGGACTTTGGTGAACAAAAAGACCTAAGGAATCTTTTTGGTAGAGGTGCTTTAAGGGAGACTTGTTTTGCAGTGTGCAAAAGTTGTTTGTTGATTGATTGGAGATGATCTTCTTAATTCGCATGACCTGCTTATATAGTGAACTTCTAAGGTTCGTTCTTCCTTGCGGGCCAAGATAAATCAAATTCTTGATCAACTAGGAAAAGAATCTCCCGGATAATTATGAAAACAAATATTCTGTATTCCTGCAAATAAGCCAAGCATGACCTCAAAAGGAAAAAGAATATGTACAAATACTTAGACCGCAAGAATCGGTCCAATAGGTTTAAAGGATCAGCATTCACCAAGAAATATTATTTTGACCCGTACAGCTCTCATCAAGATAGGGCAACAAGAAGGTGGACTTGCTAGGGAATACGGCATCAACCAGAAGCCATTCGCCGAACGCCGTGAGTGTCCGGAGAAGCACTACCTGGAAGCACTTGAATTTTTGACCGACTATTATCTGTATCTTGGGGCACAAACTCTCGCTGCTGTGGCTACGACTAAATCTGGTTTGCCTGCGAGCCTTGGGTTAATCAAGATGCTTGTAGACCAATGCATACGCTATGGATCATATTGAGTAACAACCTGCTATTGAAATTTACATTAGTTGGAGTAAGTTATTGAACTTTTGGCCATGATTATGTAGTCTTGACGAAATTGTTTCATCTTAATTCTTGCTTAAAGCATAGCAGATTGATGGACCTGAAATAGTAATAAGGTTTAGCTTCCAAGTCAATTCAGGATGGTACTTCATTTTCATTGTTTAGCTTCTTTCCATCATCAATATTGCATTTCAGATTTCAGAATGAATACTCATTATTATTATTTTGATCCAAAAATGAACTCTCATTATCCACGGCTTATCTCTCCCACCCACAATTGTGTAAGAACCAGCGGTTCATTTACCACGATAAATTGATTCAAAAATCTTGCAGGCGTACAACTACCACATACACAAACTCAATCATAAAATCAAGAAAAACATAGCTCGATCTAACCACCAATGTTGTGAACTCTAATCTCATGGTCTCTCATTGTTTCTATGGGCAGTAAGATAAACCTCAAGTCTTAAGAAAATATTCCTGCTTCTTTAGCAACATAATGAGACCACGCCATCTGTGGTATGCAAAGGTGAACTTCCAAACCTATATTTTCTGCTTTCACTGCAATGAAAGAAATATTAGAAGTGAAAAGCAGTTCTTGAAATATTTCTTTCCTGATTTCGGCCATAGGGCAACTGTGCGTCTGGAGAGTTGAGCGTTAGAAACAGAATGAGGCAATTTTCAAGAACAGCAGAGCTCCTTTTTTGATTTGCAGATGGCTGGCTCTGCTTTCAAATAATGCTTCTCTGATATCTTCCGAGAAGGTTCAAATCTATATTTGAACCTTGTCTATTATCTTGAAAAATTATCCTTGTTGGCACACTAAGAAACTGGTTCAAGGCAATCTCCGGAGGTTAGTTGATAGAACAGCCCCGGGGCTCTGTACACGTTTGCTAAAGGGAATTGGGAAATTGATAGTACTGCTAGTTTCAGAAAGTTAAACTTCGACCACCTCGGTGTTGCAATGCCAGAAACCAGTGACCCAAGTTGGTTGAAGCATTCCAAGGTAGTCGCAATAGTAACATAAGATGATGAGCCATTTGTGAGGAAAAGCAGAACATGTTGCTGGGTTTTTGAAGGTTGGTGATTGATTCACAAAAATGAGCTTATTATGTAGGGGGAGGGCAGTTTAGATACACAACACTGATCCTGCCAGTGAAGTCATCAAACTAAGTTATGAGCTCACAGAAGCTGCAAATACAAATCTGGGTGCCTGTGACGCTAAGTACGGACTATGGACTGATTGGCATATGCAACTTTGCTGTTGGACACTGTTTCATTACTGACTTTAGAAGTGAAAGCTCTTTATCACGCTAAAACTACAAATGAATTTGCATACCGAAAAACTGTCCTGCTCTGTTGGTTCAAATGAAATAATCACCACTCTGCTACCCAAAAACTGTCATGTTTCTGTTGGTTAAAATGAAATAATCATCATTCTATGTTGCCATAAAATTAGCCGTCAAAGTTGAATCAACTGTGATAGCAGAATACAAATACAATGCTGGTAGAAAATGGTGAGTGCAAACAAGGGTCGGGGCAGTGAAGATTTGAGAAAATACAGCACATAGATATAGATGTGGAATGCAAGCAAAGAGATGGCGCGGAAACTTGACTGTAATATTAATCTATCACATACTTGACTTTAATCTTAATCTATCACATTCATATCCATTTCAGTCCCTTGCTCACTTCCACTTAGTCAGAAGAGTGAAAAACGATCCCTAACACATGATATTGCTTCGTACAAAACCTATAATCATAAATATAGACACTACATAATTGGCTAACCGTGATGGGTGATTGAATTCAACTCTGGATATGGAGTGGATATTACTAGTCCGAACAATCTTGGATTGAGGGAATAATTCACTGGCGATGTCCTTCTGGTAGGGCGACCACCTTATGGAAGGGCACTGTCCTTTGAGGCAAAGACCCATCTTCCTCGTCATCATCAAATTCCAATAAATAACTGCACAGATATTCAATTATGTGAGCCATATCATTCTATTGATTCCCCATATATCTGAAAACAGGAGTCTTTTCAAGTATGCCAAACGATACAGGTTGGAATTCACCACAACATACACAATGTACTGTTACCAATGTTTGTCTATGCAAATAAAGTGCAAATGATGATATCACTTACTCATCTGTCTTCCTCTGATATTTGAGCATTCGATGGAAGCATGCAGAAAACAATGAGTTAGCTCTAAATCAGAATTGTGGAAGGTATTCACACAATGAAACAATATAAAGAACAATAAATGGATAGAATTTTCACCTTGCGATGACCGTTGACCACAGTTGCCTTGTATAGTGCAGTTGTTCCTGGATAAACTGCCAAAACATGTCTTCCAGTAGGAAAATCTAGGGTAGGTGAAGGATCATTTCTCTTGGGAAAAGCGATTATAGCTGTCATAGGCAACTTGTACTTTCTGAGAGTGCAAAACAATACTGCCTCAGAGGAAATCATAGATTCATAGTGTAGATGATCAACAGAAGAGAACGAGAAAATATATTGTCTCAACAACTACTGGGTTGGACAAGCAACAATTTTCATAGAAAAAGGCAATATACATCCCTCAGAGAAGCAGCAATGTAGAGATCTCAAAATAGATTTTTGAAGTTTGGAATAGGTTCCCATATTCCCATTATAGTCAAACACCCTTAGATGCATGTAAAGGTATCCATATACAGAGCAACTAAGTTGTATAAGTACAAAATTTCAAATTTTATATTATAACGTACAAAAATCATGACATGAAAAGGCGACACATAGAACTGACAAAGAAATTGTTAATCAATCATCCAAAATGAATAATTACCTCTGGCCACTGCCTTCCTCATCATCACCAGGCTCCTCGTCTAGTACTTCAAACCTGCACATGATGTAGAAAAGGACCACGTAGAGTTCTTAAAGTCTACATATATCAGAGGAGTGACAATCTCCTAATCAACTTGTATTAACTAGCATCACATTACGTCCTAATAAACAGACAAACTTGCTGAAAGGTAATGACTGCTCAATCTGTTATCATTACAAACTAAAATAAGGCTTTTATGTAGGTTCTAAACTTACTCTTTGGTGTCCTTGTCAAAATGCATCACTTTTACAACAAACCACTCGTCCTTATCAGCATCTTCTGGAGTGACCCTGGCAGCTACCTAGAAGTATAGTAAATGTCAATAAAGCACAACCTTAAACAGGAACAATCAATGTGAAGGATATCACTGTAACCAAGAGTACTAGGGTAGCTGGACGTGATAAAGAGAACCAGATTTAACAGAACAGCATACCTGTTCACCTTTTAAACTAGCACAGGCCTCAAGTTGATTTCGGAGGGCTGCGGAAATCCTTGGAATCTCAGAGTCAGTCTTCATTCTCTTCCTTTTCGGCTCATTGCCTTCTGCAGTATATATAAATCAGCTAAATGAAGAGAATATGATATTCTTTTCACACAAATACATAAATAAACAAAAACCAGAAAGAAAGAAAGAAAGGAAAAAGGCAGTGCCATCTCATAGGAATATTAGTCACTGAATTGCATTTTAGGTTCTGCTACAAAGCTTCTTTTTGGCAGTTGAAAAGCTTCTGTAACTGCTAATTAACTTTTAATTGGGATACTTCAGCATGTAAAGCAAACACTTGTCATTTAATGGAAGGAAATATTTATATCTTCGGTACAGAATATTTTACTGTTTACTGACAAAGTAAAACCACTCTACTAAAGACACTACGAATTTGATTAATTGTCATGAAATACCGACTGCAGCACCTAAGTCTTATACGAATGGATCCATACCTATCCTTCTCCGTGGCTGCCCTTGAGGTCCAGAAGGTAATAGAGCATCAAGTTGACTCAACAACAAATTTGAAACACTGCAACCAATAGAAACAACAACCCTGACAGGTTAGAAGCAACTAACTTAAGTAAAAGCCTTGAAAACAAAAACCATGAAGTTCACAATCATCATATTTCTTATAACCTCGACACTCAATTGAAAGCTTTTAAGGCAAAACCCATTATGTTTAAAATCATTATATATCTTATAATCTTGACACATAGAATACAAAAATGAAAAACAAATTAAAAAACGTACGTTACTTCATTTTCTGAAAGCTCTTTCGCATGAGCATATAAATACTTCAGCTTCGACAACGAATTATCTCCAGGCTTCTCAACTACTTCCGGAGCTGCGCCAACATATGCAACAAAAGATTCAAAAACCAAACCATTTTATCATCACACAAAGTCTACGTAAACAGACAATCAATCAAACAATAAAACTAGCCACGAAACGCAACCAAAACAACAGACATTGTTAAAAAAGAGAGTAACTCACTGGCTTGGAGCTTCTTATGCATCTTATTAATCTCAATGAGCACATCCTCTTGGTCTTTCCTCAACTGATCAAGCTCTTTCGACCTTTCTAGTATCCCCGCAATGTCGGGCGTTGACATCCTTCTACCTAACAGATTACTCCAAACCTCAAAACTCTTCACTTGCAATTCCAATTCACTCAAATTTCAGTAAATGAAAAATTCGGTGCTCCAAATATTTTGGGAAAGAAAAAAAACACACAAGTCGAAAACTTTCTATAAGTAGTATGGACATTTCACATTTGTGCTCCCAAATTGTAAAGAGAATACGAATTTACAGGGAAAGCAAAGATTTACGGGTGTTACCTGAACCGATCGGGATTATTCGAAATCGGGTAGCTCCGGCGTTGGTTCAACTCGGAAAGATAAAATTGGGTAGCTCGGGATTATTCGAAGAAGAAGACCCGATTTTGGATTGGATTGGAGATGCAAAATGGGAAGAAGAAGAAGAAGAAGAAGAAGAAGAAGAAGAAGAAGAAGAAGAATCTGTCTCTGGGTTTTTGAGAAAAATTGTATTTTATTAATTTGTTATTGCTTTTTGGTTTGTTTAACTGAGACTTCAAAACCCTTTCCTTTAAAATCTGTGGACCGATATCAAGTCGTTGTTTTGAAATATTTTGCCCATATTGTTCATGTTATTTTCTGGTGAAATTTCTACATTGACCTCCTCGATGTGATTTTATTGGTGGAGTATTATATTGAGCAAGTTAGATAGTAACATGTTAAATTTCAAAACACAAAAAAAACTATTCATAAAAATTAGGATCCAAAACCTAGTGTATTAGACCTAAATTGAGTTTTGACAATAAAAATACCTAATATCCAGCTTTCACATCCAAATTTGGTGCATGCCAATCTATCTCTCTTTTTAACCCTTCTTCGATCCGATATGAATCCCTAATTTGCAATTACCTCTCTCTATCTCTCTTTTCAAGCTCAACGCCGACGTCGCCTATGCAGGTGCTTGAAGGACGTACCAAAATTGGTCAGAGACTTTATCGGAGTCTCCTGTGAGTAAAGCTCACTGATCTCTACCATGGTCGTCTTGGAAGATGGATTTAGAGGTCGCGGTTTGTTCTAATAGTAGCTATGGTAGGTAGAGGAGCAGGTTTGATAGATTAGATCAAGGAGAAAGAAAGACTACAAAGCTAACAATGACATCATCCATTGCAGAAGCTCCACACACTCTCATGGATTGGCAAGATCCATTCACAAGGGGAGGATCGTATCACACCCCGGACCCGATGTCGCTCGTTTCTAAGTACTCGACACCGAACTCGAGGCGTGAGCGGGAAAAGTAAAAGAAAATGAAACAAATTCAAATACTTTGCTTGAAATAAATACAAGAAATAAAACATTTAAAAATAACAAAACAGGTCTTAGGTTCTATCTCACTTCTAATCTTCCGTAATCTTTCTCGACTCTCGTACACATCAGTTAAACGTGAACAAAGGCTCACATGGGTGAGCTTATGCTCAATAAGGTCAAAACTTTTAAGTTATACTTAACTAGTCGCGCAATCATTCTATATATTTAAACCTTTTATTAAATAGCATGCGATACTTTAAATATATAAAGAACAACAATAATCGATGCATGGATGATAATGCACTCCCTCCATTCAATTACTGGCTCATTAGTTCATACACACAATACATATGAACCTACAAGTCTCATACCGTATAGATGTCATGAATGCACGACCTAACAAATCAATGATATCTTACCACCCATACCACTTTTGCTAGTACTTTTGTCTTACTCATGGTCTCCATACCCGAAACATAATTAGATCGTTTAATCAACATCCGTCGTCAATGGGGCCTGCATTCCCCACTCTTGTGCACACGTGAGCCATAGGATCATGGACAAACTCATGAGGAAACTGAAATACACAAAATGTATTCATTCTATCGATCTCATTCTCCTCTCCATAATCACTATTCTCGCTATTCTCACGATTCCTCACGATAGATTATGCATTATGCATAACAATTGAGCATCAATAATACTCATTATCACTATTCTAAAAGGCGGTGCCTTACCCCGCCTAGGCGGCACCTAGGTTATAGGCAGAGGTCTATCACCCTGATTTTCATCTATGCATTTGAGGTAGGCGGCCAGCATTCCAGGGACCGCCCAGATGGCCAAGGAGCCGGCGAGGCGAGAAAGGCGCATCGAAGGCGTTCTCAGACCAGCTACGTGATGCCGGCGCTTTCAAAAAACCCTATAAAAGCTAAAACGTGAACCCTTAACCTAAATTCCGAAATCGATTTCTCCTAAACTACACCGCTACACGACCTTGCCATTTTGCCTCCCGCAAACTCAGCGACCTCACCGTTCTCTACCAGTCAGTGACCTCCCCATTATCTATCGATCAGCGACCTCGTCGTTCTCTACCGGTCAGCGACCTCGCTGTCGACTCCTTCTCTCAAACTCAGTTACATCACCGTCGACTCCTGACAAAGGTTAGTGTGTTGTTGTCTTAATCGTTTATTTGTTCCTCCCTCTCTCAATACTATTGTGTTGATGCCTTAAACAGCTGAGAATCGATTGTAAACTCATCAATTTGTCTGTACTTTGTGTCTCTTAACTCTCTTTTCAATTTGTTGGCAGTAAGACTATAAGAGACAAATGTCTCTTTGATTCTGGAATGAATATAATTTCGTGTTGTTTACTTGTTCTCACTTAATGAACTCTTTATGTTAAATTGTATGAATGACTGAATGTGTGAATGTATGAGTATTTGATTATTGAATATTGAATAAGGAAGTGAGGCTGCAATACAGGTACTGACATGTTGTAAAGTCTATTATACAATATGGAGAAACAGAAGTGCAAAATACAATGCTTGGACGGTTGTGCCTACTGGGTGGCATATACTGCGGCATTATATTCATGTAAAGCAGCAGTATAGGTTGTCCGGAATGCTTGTTCCCGTAGCATCTGAACTTCCGCCTCTAGCTAAGTCGTCCTGCTGCTAGTCGAGGCTTCCTTTTTTTAAATCATGGAATGGTCTTCAAGGCTCCCTCGCCCTTCTTTCCTAGACCCCACTACAAAAATTAATTCAATTAGCCACGGCTGAATGCCGTCGCCAAAAGTCATTTTGTCGTCGCCAAAGGGTAACAACGACGGCTTGACGACAACATTTTTATCGTCGCCGTTGAGGGCGTGGGCTTTGCTCTAGGCTACAACAATGAGCCGTCGTCACCGTATTTGCGACGGCACATAACGACTGCTAGAGCCGTCACTAATTCAGCGACAGTAAGTGGTGACTACCTGCGCCATCTCAATTCACCCATTAGCGACGGCATATTTGCCGTCGCCAAGTTTTATTTATGGATTAAAAAAATCTAGCAAGCATATTAGCTTGCTATATTTTTTTTTGAAAAAAAAACTGTGCAAAAAGAAATTAAACATAACTAAAAAGAATTGTTACATTCAATTAGAGTCCTCAAATGTCAATTTTACATCAAAAGAACTATCAATCCAAGCATATCAAGCAATAATTAACAAGTGTTTCTACCAAATATTTCCTTGACATAAGCACAAAACCAACTAAGTGCAACTAACTATTTCAAAGCCTCCAGCCTTGTTGTATTCCTCCAATTCCATCTTGTAAGCCTCCATGGATTCAGTAGCATGGTCATTCCACAAATTCCAATCTTCCTCACTCAATTCCTATACCGAACAATAATAATGATTAGTTTCTAGTTTGATCAATGAAAAAGGCCATTAACTTGAAAAATGGAGAATGTCTATGTTCAGTTTATGATAACTTAAACATGTTTTGAAAGAAGAACACTTGTACTGCAATCAAAACAAACAAACAGTAGCATAATAGAATACAAAATTTGATGATGCAGACCTTTAACTTCAAAAATTCATATCTTAAACTAGAAAACTTATTGTTAAGAGATTTCAGTTTGGAATGATCATTAAAAAGTCTACTAAAACTTTTGTGAAGATACTAACTACAAATTCCGAACCAAAATGTACAAGTTTTAATAGAAAAGGTAACTTGATCCAAACTTGGAAAACTGATGCAGAACCTTAATTTACATAAATCTTTTTCAAGAGATTCAAACTCCTAAATAATGTTTAACATGTGTACTACAAGTTTCATGAAGATACTAACTTTAAAATCTCAACTGAAATGTACAGATTTTTGGTAACAAGACAGCTGTGTCAAAACTAAGAAATATTAATATGTAAAATTTTCCACTACAAAATCTCTACTTGAAAAATCATAACTTAATCCAAAAATATCCTTTTTAAGTGATTCAAATTCAGAAATAAAACTTAGAATGCATGCTACAACTTTCATGAAGAAACCTACATCAAATAATCAACCTAAGTGTACAGAATATAGCAATCAAGTTAGTGACTCCAATTGGCAGAAAAAATATCTTAAGCTGCTTATTTAGGAAATCATAAGCTGCTTATTCAAATTCAAAAGGGAATTCCAGAATAGCAGACATAAGAAAAATCAGATGAGTCATTTAGAACAATAAAGTTTAGATCATACTGCTTAAGTAAATCACTGCACCCAAATAAACTTCCTGAAAGAAATCAAAGGAAAAGTAAAACTTACACTGATATGAACCCAAGTTCACTAATTTTCCCAGTAATAAACTAAATCATAGCTGAAACAAAAACAGTAGAATAAAAGAAGAGCACAAACCCAGAAAGAAATTGAAATGCAGAACAGACCCGAATCTAACTTCAGAAACCGACGGGTAAAACCCAGAAAAAGAACCCAGTTAGGTATAAAATCTAAATCCCAGCTCCACATAAACCAATAAAGATGTGGCTACCAAATGTGGGAAAGAGTGCAGAACCCCCCAAATCACACTACGGGTGGGCAAAAATCCGATTTTCAACCGAAAACCGAAAAAACCATCCGAAAAAACGGATCGGATAACCGATCCATTTAAAGCGGGTCAAATAATAGGTAAAACCGATTCGACCCGGTTTGAACCGGGTCGGTTCCGGTTTTGATTAAAAACCGGTTCGAAAAAACCGAATTTTTTAAATACATATATATATATATATATATATTTTAATATAATATATATATAAACCGAAAAACCCTAATCGGCCCTCTCTCCTCTCTCGCAGTCTCGCCTCTCTCGCTCTCGCCTCGCCTCTGAAAAAATTTTCTCTCCTCTCTCGATCTCAGTCAGTCAGTCATCTCACCTCTCTCGATCTCAGTCAGTCAGTCATCTCACCTCTCTGATCTCAATCGGCCCTCTCTCCTCTCTCTCCTCTCTCGTTCTCACCTGAGTCGCCTCTCGTCTCTGAGTCGCCTGAGTCATCTCTCTCGCCTTAGTCGCCTCTCTCCTCTCTCGTCTCGATCTCGACTCGCCTCTGAGCCTCTCTCTCCTCTCTCGCCTCTCTCGATCTCACCTCTCAGTCTCTCGCCTCTCTCGATCTCACCTCTCTCGCCTCTCAGCCCTCTCTCACCTCTCTGTCTCTCACCTCTCTCGCTTGGGACATTTTTGCATCTAACTCTTCAGGAGTTGGATTGACAGGTAAACTGTGAACACTACGAAATTTTATTTGTATGAAGCCTGAATTATATTTTCACCTTGCATTTCAGAAAATAGGATTACTGTTTGAAAATTGAGAATATTGTCTTGAATAGAGTTCCTGAAGTCCCTGCCATCGATGTTTTGGAACTCGTATATTGATTTAGAAATAGTATAGCAGCTCAATGTTTCATGTCTTGTTGGTTAAAGTTGAAGCAAATGAGAGATCTATATAATCAGGATTTGATCAGATATGAGAATAAGTAGCTAGCTGTAAACTTATATTTCAATTTATTGTGTCATGCATGCAGACAAGAAAACTTTTGTTCATCTGGTACTCTTTACCAGCACCTTATATGTTTATGAGCTTGCAGAACCAGATAATAGGTTATGAGATCACCGGCTCTAAAATTAAAATTCCCACTTAAATACCTGTATCAAATTCTGCTTTTCTTAACCTTTTGTAGATATTTATACCATCAGTTATTTAGGATGTTCAGCCTTGGTTCAAGGATTCTTGATCCATTTCGAGCAAGTCTGACCCCAAAAATGGTTGAGGCCCTGGTTTGTACCAGTGACTGGTTGAGAGACACTAGTAAGCCAATGTTTTCTGAGCCTGTGAAGGAAGAATTAGAGCAGTATTCAGAAATAGAAAAGCTTACATCAGGTAACTATTTCCGTTTTGCTTTCATACGTCATAACTTATAAATATTTGTGTTTAGATTTTTGTATGATTTTAAGATTCTTACAAGTTTGTTATATTTCCCTTATTTCTGTAGAATCTGTTATGACATCATTGACATGCTCTCCTGAAGATTGACTGTTGCCTAGTGAAACTGTGGAAGGAGACCGAGTCTGAATTCAATTCAAACTTTCATTAGTTTCATGTTATGAACTTTAATTTATTTCGGGACAACTAAATTTGCTTATGGTTTGTAACAAATTAACTTAACTATGGTGTGTATGTGTATGTTATCTACTATTTGAAGTTGGTGATGAACATTTGATGATTGGATTGTTTTTGAGGTTTGGTAACTGTAGGATTTTGAAATTGGAAATTGTAAACTGAAAGTGAAATTATCCAAATTCGGGTGAAATCCGAATCCGATCCGATCTGATCCGGTTTTCGGATGACCCGAAATTCGGATAACCCGGATTTCGGTTTCAGATTCGGATGCAGAATTTACAAATCCGATTGATTCGGATCGGATACGGTTTGAGCTCAAAACCGGTCCGGTCTGAATTTACCCACCCCTAAATCACACTACATTGTTATGCCTTGAACAAATCGTCAAAACTTCAAACCCATCATTATTGAGCAAACAGGTCTCACTTGCATTTTCACCCATCAATTAATCTTCCACCAACCATTGAAAAGATGTCCTCAATCATTAACGTGTTTAACCCCAATTAAAAAATGGACCTTATTAAAACTAAGAAATTTATAGCCTATGTCTACAAGCAGTCCAAGACTGAAACGTATTCGGTCCAATAATTCATACCAAAAAACACATACCAATTAACTGCAGGGGAGAGGAACAAACTTACAAACAATTGAACCACTGTAAGTTCGCTTGACCGTTTCTATCAATGTTATATTTCGGTCCGGTTTGATTTTCTATTATTTAAAAGGTCAAACCGCAAACTAAACCACATTTACGGTTTAGTGCGGTTTGGTTTTTTTTAAATTGATAATTTTTCTTCTCATTATCATTATAGTGAAAAATGGTTATAGTTCACAAAGTTGCACATTTATGTACAAACTACTAAACAAATTATACAACATTAGTAGACAAATTGTAATTCCGATAACTAAAACTCACAAATAAAAATTCGACCATCAGATATGATCATTATGACAAAATATGTATTTGGTAAAAAATTAAACAGTATCCGACAAAGTTAAGGGTCGATCGAAACGGTCAACCATAATCGATCGTTACTTATCACACGTAAACGCTCATATCTACCTTTATATGACGTAGTTTAGTCAAACATTCCACATGAAAAACTCTCACGTAGATGAGACACAGCCACCCATATAAAAATTTGGGGACATTTACCTTCCGACGATAGGGCTCCCCAAAAGGAATAATAAAGGTAAATAGGGTTGACCGCTATAATCGACACTGAGACGTTACCCGAATTACGTGATTCTTTAACCATAGCCGTATTTCACCATTTCGTACACATCTTAATTCATGAGTTTTTTCATAATTTTGCTTCTATGTAGAGCTGGTTTACAAAGTTGTGCATTTGCTTAAAACCTAATAAACAAGTTACATTAATATGCATATTATGATTCCGATGACTAAAAGTCAAAAATTAAAATTCGATCGTCAGATATGATCATTAAGACGAAAGATTTCTGGGGTAAAATATTGATTTGGATCAGACAAAGTTAAGGGCTCAATCGAAACGCTCAACCTTGATCCATCGTCAGTTATCACAAGGAAACACTCATATCTACTTCGATATTACGTATTTTTTGGCAAACATTCTACATGAAAAACACTCACATAGATGAGACGCTACCGCCCATATAAAAATTTTGAGACATTTACCTTCCGACGATAGGGCTCCCATAGGGAATAATAACTGTAAATAAGGATGACTGCTACTATCGGCACCCAAACGTTACCCGAATTATGTGATTTTTGAACCATGGTCATATTTCACCATTCCGAACACATCTTATTTCACGATTTTTTTGATATTTTTGCTTCTATGTAGAGTTGTTTCATAAAGTTGTGCATTTGCTTAAAACCTAATAAACAAGTTATACAACATTAGTATGCATATTGTGATTCCGATGACTAAAAGTCAAAAATTAAAATTCGACCATCAGATATGGTCATTATGACGAAAGATATCTGTGGTAAAAAATTCAACTGGATATAACAAAGTTAAGGGCTCGATTGAAACGCTCAACCTTGATCCATCGTCAGTTATCACACGGAAACACTCATATCTACTTCGATAATACGTATTTTTTGGCAAACCTTCTACATGAAAAACACTCACGTAGATGAGACGCTACCGCCCATATAAAAATTTTGAGACATTTACCTTCCGACGATAGGGCTCCCCATAGGGAATAATAATGGTAAATAGGGTTGACTGCTACTATCGGCACCCAAATGTTACCCGAATTACGTGATTTTTGAACCATGACCGTATTTCACCATTCCGAACACATCTTATTTCACGAGTTTTTTTTATATTTTTGCTTCTATATAGAGCTGGTTCAAACATCTCTTCCTCCTGCATGTCTGGCCATGTCCCCTCACTATAGCAGTCATCACCTCGTCACTAGCATGTCTCAGCGCAGCCTAATTGGATAGAAAAATAATAATAAATTAATATTTTTACATATATATAAGTAAAAAAATTGAAAACATAAGATGACTTACAATATCCTCTTAGGCTTTAGGATATATCTTCTCGTACGTATAAACGTACCAGTTGACTTCAGGATGTTCTCTGACCGCATCGTCCATTAACGATATGAACGATCTAAAACCGTCATGATGGTTCCTTGTGTTGCGTTACCGGTTCTGAGCGTTCGCTGGGGAAACGGTCTTCAAAGGAAAAAAATATTAGTAAAGTATTTGAAAATGGACGTACTTATTGATAATAATTTAACCAATTAAATTTTTTAATTACCTATTTATGAGGGTTGTTGAATTCTGATATTAGAAGCAAGGTTCTAAAAGTCGCTAGTCGGTCGGCCGGCCGGGGACTAGCGAGTAGAGGAGTAGTCGGTGAGTACTCGGTTTTTAATTTTTAGATTTATTTTTATTTTTAAAATATATAATTAAATATAATTTTTTAAAAGGTATTACAATGTCCAAAATAATAAAAATAGTCAATAAAATGCCGAGTTTGGCCGATTTTTTCCGAGTTGGGCCGATTTTTTCCGAGTTTGGCCGACTACCGGCCGATTTTCTTCCGGCCGACTTTGTACTCCGATTTTCTTAAAATCGTCTCGGAAGGATGCCGACTAGCGAGTACTCGGCCGACTAGGCCGAGTTTTAGAACACTGATTAGAAGCCAACGCCACTCGTACTCCCTGAACTGGAACTCAACAGGGGTACCAGAACGAGCGTTCTCATGCGTAGTCCAGTGGTTCCGCAATTTGTTCTTCCACTCCTTGTACTTACAGATATCACAAAAAATATTAGAAATATTATTAATATCACATACAATCTTGTTTTTTCATTAACTTCCCAACGTACATTCCCACATGAAAAACGTCCGCCCAGATGTTCCGTAGGTGCTGGAGAACGTCATGAGGAAGGAGATACCCCGATCTCTTTACCAAAATCCAACCACCACTCATGCAAACGATCACAAGCAGGCCGAACTGTCCCTAACTTTACACTTGGAAACCTGGAGTATCCCACTCCTAAATTTTATATACTATTCAAAACTAACGTGGACATATCATCCTCAAAAGCTAGGGCTGGAACTTCTCAGACGTGGAAAGCTTTAGAGTGAATGGACCAAAATCGATGTCAAAAGTAATGATTCAAAACCATAAATTCAAATTTCATTTTCCCCCAAAAACAATCTAGGCCTTACCCCAAAAATAAATAAATTCCCGACCCACGACCAAATATAAGTTCAATCCCGGCATGCAGCCATTATAAAACAAAATTGTGGCCTACAGCCAAATATAAATCATATCGTGGTCTGCAGCCGTATAAATATCAAATCATGGCCTACAGCCGTATAAAATCAAATCATGGCCACCGTATAAAATCAAATCATAGCCTGCAGCCGTATAAATATCAAATCATGGCCTGCAGCCGTATAAAATCAAATAGTGGCCTGCAGCCGTATAAATATCAAATCATGGCCTGCAGCAGTATAAAATCAAATCATGGCCTACAGCCGTATAAATATCAAATCGGAAAAAACATTTCACAAATGATCGATCACACATACCAGGGTCGGAGCTAAGAGCTCTAGCGTACCTCTCAGTGAGGACGCAATCCCGCGCTATCACTACCATCTCTCCCAATGGAAGGGGAGCCTAACAAGTGGCGCGCTTCCACTCCGCCGAACAAGGAGCACCGTCTGCTAGCTAATAACAAACATTACATATGACGACCTTTCATGACAATGAGCCTCACAGGTTAGGGTCGGAGCTAAGAGCTCTGGCGTCTCATCCACTATCTAGTGAGAACGAAAATCTCGCATATCATCCACTCTCTGTAAGAACACATATCCCGCGCTTCCACTCCGCCGAACAAGGAGCGCTGGGTAGACGCGCTTCTACTCAGCCAAACGAGGAGCGTCGCCCGCTAGCTATAATCATACGACGATACTTTATGTTGAAATTAAAAACAAATCCCTGATTTATATATAAATCCAGGCCTGAAGCCTATTTATAAATTTCAGGCAAATGCCAAAAAATACTTCAAATCCCGGCAACATGCCAAACAATCATATCCCAGTAAAACATCGGGTCTGATTCCCATCTGTACGACGAGACTCTCCCGTCAAAAACCATTCAAAACCCAAGTGAAAATAAGTGAGCTGAAATCCATAAATCAAATGGAAATAAACAAATAATAACCCTCCACTAGGGTGCTCGCAAAACCAAAGGAATCGAAAATGTACAGAAACCCGAAAAGTCATTCATTCTGGGAATATTTTAAAACCATTTAAATAATAAACTATGGCATGCATTTCTTTAAAATAAATCAAAGGTCCACTAATCATACTGGCAAAACATCTCCTTTTCTAGGTACGGTACTCTAACCATCCTAATATTCAGTGACGTCTCTCCTGCCCGAAAGCAGTTCCCTGACCGTCGTAAAATATTTGTCCTCGAACTTTATGGACTCACCACGCGTCCGATGCGTCACTTTGATACTTTACGTAACTCTTTTCTCTTGGCCTCAACCAGCATCTAAATCACCGAATCATCCCTGATCCTCCTCGAATATAATTATGCAACACTAATGTGTTGCCAAAAGTGGCCATACATACTCTTTTAACCCATCAATCAAATGTGGGACGCGAAAAGACTATGGAATAGTCTAACAGCCCAATTTTCCTAGTTTGACCATGAAAAGTCAATGATTGACTTTAGGGTTGACCAAGTCTTTCATGTGTTGACCAGGAAATTAACCAAAACTTTCTGACTAATCGACAAGGATCAAACCCTAATAAGCTCGAAAATTGTCGATTTATAAATTCGAATAATATTAGGCGCACTTTTAAGCCTATTTGCGCCAAATACTGACATTCAAATTTACTTTTTCAAATCTGGCTCGTTACTAAACTTACGAACCTCTCGACTTTTCGATCAAACGAAAAGTCTATATCGACATCTAAATGTAATTGATGTCACAAACTTTATGGTTACATTTAACTTCACTAATTTCGACCCTAGGTGGCAACCCTTGCCACCACACACTAAGTATAAACGGCTATTTCCACTTGGAAAATCAATAACACAATTAAACGTTTCCAAGGATTTTAATTTACCCAAACCTTTGGTCCGAGATTTGAACCTAAGCTCTGATACCATTTGTCACACCGGAGTTGAGAATCCGAAACCCAGGAAAAACAGAAGAAAAGGGTTTTCGACATTAGGTCTCGATTCAATGAATTTGGGGCAGGAAAGGAAGAAGAAACATGGGGGAGAAAAACCTTACCGGTCACGCGCCCTAACGCCGCCTTAACGGCGAGTTCTCACCGGAAAACCGCTCGCCCTAACTTCCTCCGATCTTCACCGATTTCCATCGCATGGGGTTTTGGATAACTAGGCTAGGACAAGAAGGGAGGGAGGAGTCGAAAGGTGGTGGTGGTGAGAAGAGACGCGCGACGGGGCGACGAGAACGAGGCGGTCTCCGTTGAGGAGAGAGAGAATTTGATCTTCACTATCAACGGCCCAGATCAACTATGAAAAAGTTACCGTAAATAGTAATTAGATATTTTACCATTTACTATTTACCGCACAGTAACTCTACATTATCTCGAATATCTTTAGTATACGAACTCTGATTAATTCATAGGACATACCCACGAGTTCGTATTAACGTCCTCTACAACTTTCCCGAAAGAAGTTTTCTCAAATTCTCGACTTATCGCAAATTCATATTTTTACGGTAAAGTAAATAACATTTATTACTTCCGTAAATTGAATAAATTCATAATAAACAGTTCGTAGCTCCGAAAAAATATTCCGGACATACCAGAGGACTCTTATTATTATAATCTACCACCCCGGGATATAAATTCTATTTTCCCTAGAATCGAGAATATCTCGATATTAAACTCGAATATTATTTCTGGAAAAACTAACAACGCGGTTACAACCCTCTGTAATCCGCCTGATCCCGGTAAAAAGGTTCATTTTAGGGCAGGGTCTTACAGGCTGCCTCGAGGAATGAGTAGCGTCTGGCTGCCTCTGTGCCGTCTCTAGAAGGGTCGCACGTCTGGATATCATAGTGCCCCGAAACGACGTTTGAGGGTTGCTAGAGGTTTCCTCGGACATTTGGCCCTTCAAACCCTTCATTGATCTAAAAGGGTGGCTAATCCTGTTTAAAATATAAATTTGAATCAAATTAATGAAAATGTCATTACTATTTTAATAAATTATTTTAAAGTAATTTTTAATTTTTATTTTTAATAAATTCAATTAATATTTGTTATTAATTTTTAATAAATTTAATTAAACTATATATATAGTTTAATTTGCAAACAACCATATATGCATGTATGTACTGTTGCAAATTAATATATATATATATATATATATATATATATATATATATTAATTTGCAACAGTACATACAACCATACACTTAAATCAATATATACATCAAAAAAACATATGCAAACAATATATACATCAATATATATATTCATTTGCAGCAATATATACAAATAATTAAAAATAATTATTAATAATTCAAAATATATATACAAAAAATATATATATATCCCAAATCCCTTATTCTGAAAATAATTCAAAATCCTGAAATTCTTACCTTAATTTGCTAGAGAAAGAGAGAGAGAAAGCGGTGGAAGAGGTGGAGTGGATAAGGCTGTGGAGGCAGAGGAAGGCAATGGAGGCGGAGGAGAGCAGTGGAGGGGGAGGAGGGAAGTGGAGGCGGAGGAGGAATGGAGACCGAGAGAGAGAGAGAGAGAGAAAGGCGGTGGAGGCGAAGGAGGGCAGTGGAGGTGGAGGAGTGCGAATCGAAGGAGAAGAAAATATAGGGTTTCTGTTCTGGGGGCGAGCTAGGTTTTGTCTATATAGGCTTAAGTATAGCCGACAAAATAAGAAATTCGTCGGCTATAATTCTGATTTTCATCGGCTAATATTTTTTTTAATTTTTTTAATTAACTATAGCCGACGAATTTATTGTAAATTTGTCGGCTAATTAATTTGCTATTTATTTTTTTTAAAATTAACTATAACCGACTAATTTATTATAAATTCGTCGGTATATAATTAATTTTCAATTTGTTTGGATAATTATCATTTTATTTTTTAAAATTTAGCTATAGCCTACGAATTTATTATAAATTCATCTGCTATAGTTCTTTCTATATTTATTATGCATGTTGTGATTCTGATTATCAAACTTGACAAACAAAAATCTGACCGTCAGATATCTTCATTATGTTGAAATATGTGTATGGAAAAAAATATATCTAGATCTGACAAAGTTAAGGACTCGATCCGGACGGCCAATCTCGTAAGTCAAACCCCTTAACACACGAAAACAGTTATTTGACCGTCTAAATTAAGTATTTTTCTGGAACTTCAAATGAAAATAGTTCTAAATCGATAAGACGCGACCAGTCGTATAAAAATTTTATGAAAAACAACTAGTGGTATTCTACAACTATTAATTAATAACAAATTAATAATTAACGCACATATATATACATATATATACTAATTACTAATTACATAACAATATTATATATCGACATCGATCATCACAAAATCATAATCAACATATCATCAACAACTTAATTAATTCATATCATGCATCAACACAATATTATAATTAAATTAATTAATATATATATATATATATATCTACTTATTAACAACAACTTCATATATATTATCAAATCAAAATCGATAAACTCAATCACACTCAAAAACCATTAATTCAACTCAATTAAAACTCAAAATCAATATTATATCTCAAATAAAACTCTTAAATCAGCTCAAAATCAAGATATATACACATATACCTACTTATATATAGCTCCACAAACTAATTTTGGACAGATTTTGACAGCACCCAACAATTTCGACAACACCCAAACTTTTTCTTTCATTTTTTTTAAATTAGTTGTTGTCTAGGTCTGCAAATATAAGGACTTTTAGCTGACGAAATTATTTATTTCGTCAGTTAAACTTTTATACAGACTATAGCAGACAAAAAATTAGTTTTGCCGACGAAAAAATATTTCATTGGCTAAAATTCCACTTTAGTTGACGAAAATTGAACTTAGCCAACGAAAAAAAAAATCGTCGGCCTGTTTTTTTATTTGTCAGCTATGTTGTTTATGCTGGTAGTGTTCCACACACAACCATAACCAAAAACCACCACCAACACCCACACACCACCAACACTCACCACCACACACCATCACCAAAACCGCCACCACACCACCACCACACACCATCACCAAAAACCACCACCACAACGAGACGCCACCACAAACCATCACCACCCACCACCACCACACACCACCACACACAATCACATAAAACCACCACAGAGAAATTTTTTTCTGAAATTTAGCGTGGGGAGTCAAAATTTTGAAATTTTTAGGTTTTAACTGACAGAATGCAATAATTCCGTCGGCTAAGTGATAATTTTTCGCAAGAAAATTGTTCTGAATTTTTTTTTCCCTTAGCCGACATAATAAAATAATTCAGTCGACTAAATATACCTTATGAGACGAAATTATCTAATTCCGTCGGCTAAGTGATAAATAATTTTTCTGAAATTTCAGACTTAAATTTTGCGTGGTCTGCATTTTTTTGCCCTTAGCCGACAGAATTAAATAATTCTATCTCCTAAGGTATCGCCTAGTCGACAAAATTATTTAATTCTGTCGGCTAAGGGGTAAAAAATTATTTTTGTAGAACTTAGGCGACGTTATAATTCTGATGATCAAACTTAACAAATAAAAATCCGACCGTATGATATGATTATTATAGTAAAACATGGTTATGGTAAAAAATTCAACTTGATACAATGTTAAGAGTTCGATCCGGACGGTCAATCCCGCAACTATCGGCACCGAATCTTTAACGGAATTACGTAATTTTTCAATCGTAGACGTATTTCACCATTCCGATCATATCTTATTTCATGACTTTTTTGCGTTTGAAGGTTCTACGTAGAGTTTTTTTAAACGGAACATTTAATTAAAACTTAGTAAAACGAATTAAAACATTACAAGTGAATTCATATATATATATATATATATATATATATATATATATATATATATATATATTTGGACTTACATGTTAAGAAAAATAAAATGAATTAAAACATTACAAGTGAATTCATTATAATTAGACAAATTAAAAGCCAATATGAATAATCAATCACAATCAAGTAATAAAATATCAACGATCATGGAAATATAAGTTGTTCAAAAAAAGAAAATCTTGATAAATATATTGAGAAAAATCGAATATTCATGAAAATTTTACCAAATTTTGTTAAAAGTAAATGTAAAAATGATATATTTGATAAAATGACAAAAATGCCCTTGAAATTTAACGGTGTTAGTGGTCAAGGTATCAAAATGCTAACAGAATGAAACTTGGGGTATGTAATTGCAAGTTTTTGATGGTTAGGTATGAAAATGAAAAAACATCATAGTTCGGGTGATTTTTTGTAATTAATCCTTAGTGTTTGAGCCCAATTAATATTGGGTCTGAAATTAATCAATTTTGGATAACATATTGACCAATCACTAACAGGATCAGTACTTTAGCCGACGAAAAAATTTCGTCGGCTAACAATTCGTCGGGAAAAAGTCGTCGGCTAAGACTTTAGCCGACCAAATTACTATTCATCATCGGCTAAAGTCATTTATTTAGCCAACAATAAATTTTTCGTCACTTAAATTCTAGACTTTAGCCGACGAATTTTTGGACTTTAGCCGGCGAAATTTTATTAAATTTAGTCGACTATATCTATTATTTTTACTTTTTACTTTTTTTATTTAACTTTAGCCGACGAATTTTATTAAAATTCGTCGGCTATAGTTATTTTATTTTTTTTCCTTTTTTATTTCTTGTATTTTTATTAATTTTTTTTCTTCTTTTTAGTTTTTACACCGGTGGTGGAGGGTGGTGGAGGAGGAGAATAGGAGGAGGCCGGCTATAGGAGGAGGAGAGAGGAGGAGAATAGGCTAGGAGGAGGAGAAAGAGTTAGAGGAGGAGGAGATGAAGGATTTAGAGGAGGAGAGGAAGAAGAAGGAGGAGGAGGAGGAGGAGGAGAAGGAGAAAATTGAAAGATATAGAAAATTTTGAACTTTAGCCGACGAAATATCTTAATTTCGTCGGCTAAAATTCAAAATTTTAGTCAGAAAATTTATAAATTTTTAAAATCCCCGCCAAAAAAATTTGAATTTTTAATTAACTTTAGCGGACGAATTTTAATAAATTTCGTCGGCTATAGTTATTTATTTATTTTATTTTATTTATTTATTTAACTTTAGCCGACGAAATTAGGGTAATTCGTCGGCTATAGTTATTTATTTATTTTTTAATCTTAGCCGACAAATTACCCCAATTTCGTCGGCTAAAACCCTAAACCCTATACGTAGAAGCTTCAAACGAAAAAAAAGTCGTGAAATAAGATATAACCGGAATGGTGAAATACGTTTATGGTTGAAAAATCACGTAATTCCGGTAAAGTCTCGGTGCCGATAGTTGTGCTTAACGCAATTTTCCATTCTTTCTCCCTAGAGGTAGCCCTAGCTCCGGTGGTTATTTTTCATAAAATAACGATACTACTGGTTGCGTCTCATCGATTTGAAACTATTTTCAGTTGAAGGTCTGAGCAAAATACGTAATTTAGATGGTCAAATGACCATTTTCGTGCGTTAAGGGGTTTGACTTACAGGATTGACCATAAGGATTGAGCCCTTAACGCTGTCGGATCAAGTTGAATTTTTTCCTATAGACATATTTCGACATAATGATCATATCGGACGGTCGGATTTTTGTTTCTCAACTTTAATCATCGGATTCACAACATGCCTACTAATGTTGTATAACTTGTTTACTAAGTTTTAAGAAAATGTTTCATTTTAAAAACAAACTCTATGTAGAAACTTCAAACGCAAAAAAGTCGTGAAATAAGATATGACCGGAATGGTGAAATACGTCTACGGTTGAAAAATCAAGTAATTCTGATGAAGTCTCGGTGCTGATAGTTGCGGTCAATGCAATTTAGGGGTTTGACTTACGGGATTGACCGTCCGGATGAAGACCTTAAATTTATTGGATCAAGTTGAATTTTTACCATAGGCATATTTCAACATATTGATGATATCTGATGGTCGTATTTTTGTTTGTGAATTTTGATGACAGGAATCACAACATGCCTACTATTTACCATTATTTATCCATATGGAGAGCCTTATTATCGAGGGGTAAATGTCTCAAAATTTTTACATTGAAAGTTGCATCTCATCATATTGAGAGTTTGTTGTGTTGAAGGTTCGACCAAAATACCTCATATAGGTGAGATATGGGCATTTTTGTGTGTTAAGTGTTTAGAAAAACGTCATTTTGAAGCCTTAAACGAATTCGGATGGCCAAAAAAGCTCATATATCATGGCATTAGCAATAAGTTTGACTCGTAGGGCCGTTCCGCTACCAGATTGGTATCACAATACTCAATCGGACACCGAAATATCCGTAGTGGAATTTTGTAACTAAAAGGTACCTTAGCTGATGAAATACCCTAATTTCGTTGGCTAAACTTTTCAAATTTCGTCGGTTAAAGTTCACAGACTATAGCCAACGAAACTAGGGCTGGCATGGTATGGTAATTTACCGCAATTACCGCAAAACCAACCGAGCCAATAAAGTTGGTAACTGGCATAGTCGGTTACCGACTTCTACGGTATGGTTACCGTACCAACTTCATTCTAGCGGTACGGTAACAGATTTTAATTACCGTGGTAATTACCGTACCGACTGTTATTTATATATAATTAAAATTATATTAAATCTTTTAAAATCCTAGCCGTTGATTAAGGATCTTTTAATCCTAGCCGTCTATCCTATACTAACCTAACGCGCTGCCTGACTGCCTCATTTCTCATTTTCTCAACCTCTTGGTCCTCTCGAGCTCTCGCTGTCCCTGAAGCAGTGAAGCCGCCGCTCCTCCCCTCGACGCGATCTCCCCTTCTTGACAGCTCTCCAACCTCTTCCGCCACAGCCGTTCAGTCCTCCTCCCCTCGACCGCGGACTCCTCGACAGCTCTCCGATCTCCTCCTCCTCCACCACCGTTCAGCTCTGCGACTGAGGATTCATCTGACGCCGGAGGTCGATTTGAAGACAGAGACAGAGAGGAAGAAGGTACTTTCCACTAGAATCCCTGGACCTCTTCTTGTAGTTTCTGTATGAAGAATCCAAAGACGACTAAAGTTGTGTAATTGCTTTTTAATTTGCTGAATTGTTGTATGTGTATTAATTATAGATCAAGGATGGGTCGCCAAAGGATTAGGATGACCGGAAACGCATTAGGGAGGGGCAGGCAAGGTGCACAAGGCAGGGGCAGCCCAGGCATGCAAGGTGCAATCTCTTTCTTAATTTAGATTCATCTGATGTTTTGTACTTCTGTTCAAATGGTTAGGATTTTTATTGGTTTTTGTTTTTTCAATTTTCATAGTAGATGCACCATTGTCACACATTCGAAGCAGTAGAACTAGTAGCTCATCTCCATCTGTTCAATCAACTGCACATGTAGCCCCATTAGGACCTCCCCCTGCCCCTGAACGACCTCCACTCCCTCCTCACCCTGCCCCTGAACCTCAACATGAC
Organism: Comarum palustre; assembly: GCA_951800085.1. NCBI lineage: Eukaryota > Viridiplantae > Streptophyta > Magnoliopsida > Rosales > Rosaceae > Comarum > Comarum palustre. The sequence goes on along the minus strand of OX637575.1, from coordinate 12,129,381 downwards.
TCTCAACCAGAAAGTAGCTCATAACCTTCTTGTGGGAAAAAAAGAAAAGAACCTGTCAACAAAAGTCGTCTTTGAGAATACTTTACTCGATGTAGGTTACCAAATGGTGAAATAGATCTAGAATGGTGCACCTGCAACACTTGTGGTACTGATGTGTTGTGTGCAGTTAGGAGAAATGGGACAAGCTCAATGTGGAACCATATGAGGAAATGTGAGTCACACCCAATGTTTGGCGAAGCAAACAAGCAAACTTCTGAATCTGAGCCTAAACAAGCCAAGCTAAACCTAAATAATGTGTCTAGAGGAAAACCTCATAAGTATAATAAAAAGAGGTGTGATGATCTGTGTATAGAGATGATAATCAAGGATGAACTACCCTTTAGGCATGTGGAGAAGGAGGGGTTTAAGGCTTTTGTAATTACAACCGGAGTGGCCGATATTGAATAGAAAGCAGGTTGCCAAGGGTGTATTAGATAAGTTTAATCATGAGAAGGCGATTTTGTTGAGTGGCTTGAAGGCAGCAGACACAAGGATTTCGATCACCACAGACACTTGGACATCGATACAAAACATCAACTACATGGTTCTTACAGCTCATTTTATGGATGTTGACTGGAAATTGCACAAAAGAATCATAAACTTTTGTCCAATCGTCAGTCACAAAGGTGATGATCTTGGTAGAGCAGTGGAGCAGTGTTTGAGGCAATGGGAGATCTCAAAAGTGTTTTCCATCACTGTCGACAATGCATCTGCTAATGATATGGCAGTGCAATACATAAAGAAAATGTTGAGGGGTTACAAGACTTTGATGTTTGATGGTGAATTTTTGCATTTAAGATGTGCTTGTCATATTATTAACTTGATAGTTAAGGATGGTTTGAAGGAATTGGAGAAGGGGATTGCAGCAATATGGAATTGTGCAAAGTATGTTAGAAGCTCATCTGCTAGGCTTAAAAAGTTTAGGGAGTTTGCTGTTGTGGAGCAATGCAGGGCTAATGCAAATGTTCCATTAGATGTTGTAACAAGATGGAACAACACATTTCTTATGTTGCAAACTGCTTTGAAATATGAAGTTGTTTTTGGGATGATGGCAGAAGAAGATGCTTTATTTAGAAGCTATTTTGAGGACAAGATTGGACCACCGGATTATGATAACTGGAGGGATGCTGAAGCCTTTTGTTTGTTTTTGAAGAAATTTTATGAAGCTACTATTAGGCTGAGTGCATGGAAATCAGTGACTACAAACATATTATTTGTGGAGATGATTACATTGCATATTGAGATTGACAAGGCTTGTGACTCTCCTGATCCGGTTTTGAAGAAAGTTGCTGTGTCTATGAAAGCCAAGTTTGACAAGTATTGGGGCAGCTTTGAGGTGGTGAACAAGGTGATCATGATAGCTAATGTTTTGGATCCGAGATACAAGTTGCAGTGGGCTAAAGTGGCAATGAAAAAAGTAAAAGCAAGTCCCCAAGTAATTGAATCCATAGAAGCTGACTTGAAGAAGGTCTTGATGAAGATGTATGATGAATATAAAGGTGAAGAAAATATTGACATGACTGGGCAGGCTTCTGGTAATGATATGGCTGAAATGGAAATTGAAGATTTGGATGAACTCGATGAAGTTAGCAGGGAGATAGCTAGGGAGAGGGTGGCTGAGCAATCTTTGTTCATAAGAAATGAAGTTGATCAATACTTATCCGATAGATATGTCAGCCTTCTATCCAAGGGCTTTGAAATTGCCAAGTGGTGGAAAGACAATGAGGCAACCTATCCAATGCTATCAAAGCTGGCCAAGGATATATTTGCTATTCCTTGCTCAACAGTGGCATCTGAAAATGCATTTAGTTTAGGTGATCGAGTTGTTGATCCTTTTAGAGCATCATTGACACCGAGAATGGTGGAGGCCCTTGTGTGCACTAGTGATTGGCTAAGGGCTGATCCACCAAACCTATACAAGGATCCTACTGAAGATGAACTGAATTTTTACTATGAGTTAGAGGAACTTGAGAGAGTTAACTAGACTTTTAACACTGTCAATTGATATGAAATATCTAACCTTAATTTTTTTATAACTATGTGAATTACTGAATTTGGTTTCTTTTTTTTTTTTTTGCAGAAACTTTCAATGATCAAGTATTTGATGCACAAACCCCAATAGAGCTTACTGGAAGTTCTGGGCAAAACAGTGTGTAGCAGTCATTGAGGTTTGTTTTTCAGTTGTTTATGGTTGTTTTTCTGTTATTTATGGTTGTGCTGCTTGTGGTTCCAGTCAATCTGAGTTGTGCTTCTGGGTGTATTAAAAGTTTCAACTTGACACCACTTTTGCCACATTGGGTCAAGACTAGAAACTACACTGAATAAGTCCACCTAGAATGACCAAGTCTACTGTCAACATCTATCGCAGATATTATATTTGATGAATTGAAGGGAAACTTATTTTCATTTACTAGTGCAGCGTTGATGAATTGATGAATATTGAACAATTTGAAGTTTTGAACTGTGTTTGTGACTTTGTGGTTGTATGATTCATTTGTATGAACCTTGTTAAGTTAGTTTATAACTCATTGTTGATTATTTCATATTACATTTTGAAATTATGCACCAGTTCATAGCAGGAGAACTCCAAAAAATTTGGGTCAGGTCTTATTTTTCATGAAAAAAACTGGCCCAATTTAATGTTGGTACAAGACCCAACCGTACCGTACCAACATGTCGGTATACCGACTTTGGTGGTTGGTAATGGTAATAGGATTTTGTTTACCGATTATAGTTGGTTGGTAATTGGTAATGGAAAAAAACTTGGTAACCGTACCATGCCAGCCCTAAACGAAACAATTACTTTAGCTGACGAAAAAAATTTCGTCAGCTAAAATTCCACTATAGCTGACGAAAAAATTAGTTTAGCCGACAAAAAATTATTTCGTCAGCTAAAATTCCACTTTAGCCAACGAAAATTTAACTTAGCCGACGAAAAAAAATTTCGTCAGCCTGTTTTTGGTTATTTCATCGGCTAAAATTTTTTTCTAGTAGTGAATATATACTAGTTGACCAACAATAAGCTTTTTCAGTTTCGGCCTAGGAGGACAGGCGAGGCAGAATCCAAGTGGCAAAGTGTCTCGCATGCATGTACAGGATTCTAGGAAATAAAGTCCGCATGGGAGACTGATAAGTTTCAATAACTACTAGGTCAGTACTAGTGACCTAAGCGAAGCTGGTTGTAGTTGGGACTGCGTCATCTCAATTACTCATTGCCAAGTAAAACGAATCCTTGTGCAATTACGGTATTAGAAACCTACTTAGATTGAACAAGGTCTGCATCCTTATCAATATATTTCGAGTCTGTATATATAGAGGGCTCGAGGATCATACTAAAAACAACTTTTACACACAATCAATCAACAACCTCTACAAACAAACAGGTCTACAACTACAAGTAGATCTGACCTCATCGATTGTAACCTCACGCTAAAGCCTTACGCCTTAGCACTCATCAACTCGGTTCCCTAGAACCATCTTCGGCACGCGGCTCGCACCTCTCCAACGGCGTCCCGCCCTGATTTTCCTGTGAAGCTCTGCTCGTCTAACATGAGTATCGATTAGAAAGAGTGGTAGATCGCTCGTAAATTATTCATTCAAGGTGATGTCTGTAACCTATAGTTTTCTGAAGCGCAGCCAGGTGGTGCGGAACTCCTTTCCACATCCGTATGGTGGTGCGGAACTCCTTTCCACATCCGTATGGTGGTACGCCCGCAACCCCTTTTATTTTTCCTGTAATTTACTTTTCTGCAATTTAAATTTCAGTATTTATACTACTTTCCAGCCAGCTGAAAGCGAGGCCAAAACATTTAATATTACTGTAATGTTCTGAATTTGTTTGGCAACAACTAATAACCAACTGCAGGTTTGTTCTATATTTCATTAGCTTTACATAAATCTGTTCTCTCCAAAGTGACTTGCTTTAATTTGGTGACTTTCTCAATTTATACAAGTATTTGTTCTATCTTTTTGTAGGCATCATTTACAAAACTCATCAGTGTTACGACATGGCAAGTGTTCCCCAAGTGTTCCCCGGACAGCACTGCTTACTCACTTTTCTATAAACATGGATAAAAGCACAACAATAGGCATTACCAATTTTCTCATATATAACTTGCTGTATACTATAACTTTCATTAACTTGTACTGGTTGAAAATACCAAGTAAGCTTCAATCTACATGCACATATAACTAGACTATAAATTAGAACTATCCCCCTTCAGATAGACACACCTGAGAATAGAACCTGGGTAACTTCACCTACATATATTGGTATAGAATATATAGACCATACAGTACAACTAGGCACTATCCCCCTTCCTAAAAGATATATTTTTACTCCTGAGCAAATGGTCTGTGAGAACAAACCAATATAGCCCAAGTCTGAGAACTTACGAAGAATCACCAGAAGCTGAAGCTTCTAGACTTGGGTAGTTGGTCACAGTTTCCAGGAGTCCATCCAATCATCTGCTTGTCATTGTCATAAATGATCATCTTATCTTGCATTGAAATGTCTATAACATGGGAACATAAACAAAAAAATATCAGTACCATGTGTTTAGTTAGTGGTCATGTTTCGTGACATATACATGGAAACTCTTACCTCCAATGATGTTTAAATTTTGTAAGCCAACTTCAGTACCATCTAAAATTCCCAAGCAAACATTTCCCTTGGACTGGAAGATCGATATATCGTTAACTTTTTATCATAGTGATTATACTTGTAGTTGAGATCTAGAGGAAGAAAATAGGGAGAAAAGGGAGGAGAAACTTACTGATATTATTAGATAAGCTTCAGGGGACAATTCAAACTGAGCTGCATCCTTTCTTCCAATGGCGAATCTCAGTGCAATGGGCTTGAAGTACTTCTTGACATCATGTATGTTCTTAAATGGCTTTTGACCCTTCCAACAGAGTGGGAGAGTTCTGTCATCTGAAGTTTCTTTTAGAGGCTTTCCATTTAGCTCCCTCTTCAACTACAGTAAATTAAGATGAAACAACTGAAGCATGATGTCAATGCAGGAAAGCTTCTATATATTACAATCTTTAATACTGAAGCACATCCACAACAAGAATCTCTCTGGTGTTAAATGACACTGGAAAAGGATGAATGCAAAGATTCCCTAATGCAGGAAAAGACTGAAAGATAAGGTCATGTTATGATGTTATACGTCTGGATTGCGTAAGTGAAGGAAGGGGAAGAAAAAACATAACAAAGCTTTGCTGGGATGTACACGTAAGCTGCATTTTACAAACCTTACCCATAAAGTCAAAAAATTATAAGCCTGAGAATTGAGATAAGTGTAAGAACTCCCACTGTCAAAAACCAAGTGTAGATTTCCCAATCCAGTAGTCTTCCCATCAAACATCAGTTCCGCAAATCCAGGTGAATAATGTTTTCTGATTTAAAACAGAAGGAAAATAATTGATACCGGAGAGAAATATTATAACTATCAAGTATATGTTTAAACAGAAAACCTGTGGGAGATAAAGAATAGGGATCAATAAATGGTCATACAAGTAATCTGGTGACATTGGTGTCCACACTGCGCGTGAATAATCATACAGGTCATCCCCAAAGATGAAAAATCCTCCACCTCGAGAACTTAAACAATGACCAATGACATTTCGCACGAGACCCTGACTAGCAAGTTGTGACATGATGCTAGATTTCCCCTTGCCAAGGCCGAGAACTCCATCTATAGGATGATAAGATGATCCAGGAAGTTGATCATATCCGCACCTGCGACAAGAGAAATATACAATTAAATGACCAAGATCATATGTAGAAGCAGCTTCACTAAACATGTTTCAGGCAACTCACAAAAGGTACAATAATGCGGATATAAACAAAGGCTTGGTTTCCACTTTGTTGCATACTCTTACACAGATTATGATTTAATCCAGTATCCCTTTTCTGCAGAATATCAATATAAACCTGATCCTAAGATCATAATTGGCATCACCTTACTGCTAATTATTCTCAAACGAATTGATCAAACCTAGCAGCTTTAGTATGTTATCGCTAAATGACTTAAAAAAACAGAATATCACAACTTGACCATGAGCTTAATTACCTACCAGTCTACTACTCCCCTGCGAACATTATTTTATAAGAAGCAACAGCAATGATATGAAGCTATTAAGAATTCAAGATACTTGCTGGGAGTAACAACAGACAGAGAATGACTGCTGGTAAGAGCATCTTTAACAACACTATTTCTAGAAAAAAAAAAATATATATATATATATATATATATATATATTAGATGAAGAAGACCAAATCATATTACGTAACAGCTAATTCCCTGAGGATTTTAAAATGCCATGACAATTTAAACCATATGTTTGAAATGATTGTTTCTGAAGACAATGGTGTCACACCGTACTACTTAGTTTAGCATGGTTATATATATATATATATATATATATATATATATATATATATATATATATATCGAAGAAGAAAATAAGCAGGTAAAAGTTGCACACCCAAGGGCCAGATGAGGTATTTGCTGGACTCCATTTGTAAAGTTGAGGTGAAAGGCATCCATTACAAGTACACCGAGGGATGAACCCCCATCTGCATACTCAACTTCATAGTCGCATTGCTCTGGATTGTCACATTTGTGAGCATCAGGTGCGTGTAAGGATGCACAGATAGGGTCCCTACAGACCACCAGGTCATTGTTAGGCCGGTAGTATGGATGAGGCGCCTGCAGAGAGTAGATTGAATAGTATCAGGACCCTGATTGCATAGCATATGCAAGGAAAGATGGATTCAACAATAAACAGGATCACATAGACTAATCCTCGAAAGCCAAAAGATATCATCAAAAAAATTCAAAAAAGCTAAAAGAACAGGCGCATTGCAATTGCAGGATGAAAATCAGTTTGTAAGCAAGGGACACCACACCCCAAGTAAATCTCATCAGGTAGGAATTCAGCAGAAGAAACATTGGCTAATAATTTACGTAATTATTTAAGATAAACGAAATTCGTTACAGGTTTCCATTTTCTAAGGAAGTATGCATTAGTGCAGAGCTAAAAACCCTCAAGACTACTGACAACTTATGCAATGAACTGTAGGTTAGTTACCTCAGTACATCTGACACAAGGAGCATCACATTGGAGCCATGTAAGATCACTACCGGTGTCGGGGTCGAGAAAGTAGGGCTTTGGAGGCTGACCAATGTTTAAGGTAACATTATATGACCTGCAAACAAAAACAAACAAACCATGACTTCAAACACTCAACGATCATGATTGCAAGGCATACAGTCTCACACATATATATACCACACTTACCCAATTGGGTACACGTTCCCATGAACAGGTAGCACAACGGACGACGGTGCACGGCTAATCGCCAAAGACGACGTCGCTTCCGCCGGTAGGAAAGCTTTCCTTCCTCGATACCGATCACCGAAAGAAGCTGACGTCAGACTTACAGACCAACCCATCACCAACATCAACACCAACCACTTCCCCGCCATTTCTCAGATACAACAATGACCGAATCAATGTCTGTACATGAATGAGATTTTGATTTGTTCATATGGGTTTGATTGGTTTGCGCCAAAAGTGTAGTCGGGGGGTTTAAACAGTTGAATTGGAATCGATTCGATGATGACAGAGATGGGTGGCCATTTACTTGAGCATTAAGGATTCATGGGATTGCTTTCCCTCGGCTAATTGCTTGGTTGTTCTTTTATGGTGCCAGCTTCTTTATTCGTTTCCTCATTGAGATTTGGAGGATTGCTAATGTGAGGGGGTTGAGTTTCAAACAAAGATACCAATCTCTAATAAACAAACGAATATACACGCCATGATTGTTTGAGATTGACGGACCGACCGACCGGTAATATATATAACTTGTAAAGCTATCAAACATTCAAGCTAAACTATGAGTCTTAATCCATAAGCACAAAATTACAATTTTTCTTGCCGTCTCTATGTTTGTTTCATTTTTTTCCGTAAATTTATTGATCTTTCTCACGTAAAAATGTGCATAAAAATGTAGAATGTCACCCGATGTAATTTTACTTTATCTTATTAATTAAAATAGAGTTTTAATTATGTATGGTTCAACACATTCAAGACATAATATATCTCTTAATTACAATCCCTCGTTACAAGAGAACACCCTTTGATTCAATTTATCAAGAAACCAATGTGAGTTTGTTTGTTTTTGCAACTGCACCAGTATTTTAGAATGGGTTGCCTACGTACCCTGGAGGAGATCAAGTCACTCGTAGTTCAAGAGTTCCAATGAGTGAATGACTTATTAGAGGGCTTTGATTTTGAAATAGAAATAGTGTTTGAGAAGCGGCAGTATCCAGATTATTTGATTCCAGATTGTCTACATGTCCTTGTAGTTCCAGCTTTTGGGATTTAAATGGGTAGATGGCCCATTTATTTTTGGATTTGTGTTTGAGACATTTTTGAGGGTTTAAAGTCCGTGAATTTTATTTTGATAATTTGGGGAGCAATTTGGTATTTGTGGTGCTTGGACAAATTTGACTCGTAGGGTTAGGGATTCAGATTTGATGAATTTGACTGGCGGAGTCGGAGATTTGATTTGAGATTGACGGTTGCATCTAGTGGGTCGCTAGATTGCCTACATACCCTTTTGTAGGGATCAAACCATTGTAGTTCAAAAAATTAGGATTTGGAGGTTTCGTTAAGGTAGATGACCTGTCGAAAGGCTTGGTGAAATATTTGAGAATTTGGCTTGGAAAGAACTAGGATTTGGTTTTAGCCACGGTTGTATCCAGATTTAAATTCAGACTGCCTACATACCCCATGAAGGGATCAAACCATTGTAATTCGTAACATTTGGGTATTTAGGATTTCTCAGTTTTGTACCGAGTGAAATTTGATTTTGGGTCTTACAGCATTTCTTTTCTTGTACGTGTACTTAGGTTTGGACACTCGCAGCAAGCTCAGAGACGGCAAGAAGTTTGTTGTTGTTTTGGACACCCGATTTATTTCTGAGGGCCCAGTGATATGAAGGCCCAACTGATTTCTTCTCTTTTATTTTTCTTTTCTCCGTTTCCTCTTCTCTTCTTCCTTTCTTTTCTTTGTCTGTCTTGTTCTTCTGCTGCCATGGCGATCGAAGCCCAGAAGAAGACTTGAAGGTTGAAACTGAATGAGAGAAGGATTTTGGTGTGTCGATCGACTCGGAGATGGAATTGCATTTGAGTTCTCGTCGGGACAGATCAAAGCCTGGGATTTGGGATATCTGCACAAATCAGGTGAGGATAGCAATCTTTATTCCACTCCTTGATTTGATTAGTGCACGACAACAATCGAAAGCTTCTATTTAATTTCTCCATTGAAAACAGTGAGATTGCACTTGATAATTGAGTAGTAAGTTTCTGGCTTGATTGAAACTACCAATTTGTTGATGAAGACCTTGGTGCCGAAGCTATCTTCATTGTGCTCCAGAGTCCACTACTCAGAAGCTTGTTTCTTCACATGTAGTGTTTAATTTAGTTGCTCCCCTCCTGTCGAATAACTGTTTTATTACCATTCTTCAACAACTTTGAAGAATTTTAATTTCAACAAACCCTTTTTTGTGCAGGTATGAATGAAACAAAGGCATAGTATCAGAACAATTTGTCATAGTTTCTGCATTTGAATTTTGAGGGTGCGCCTCTGTTATTGTTTCTTTTAGTTTCATTGCACAGTATGTGAGTTGGTGCTATTTGGAGAGGTATTTGGCCATCGTAGTAACAGAATGGCGGTGGCTATTTTTTTATGGAAGTTTGAGTATTGTCTTTGTGTTTTTGGTTTTGTAGGATCAAAGGGAAGTAACATGAACAACCAGGTTGTCACAATCAAAGTAGCCAGAGAACCAGAACCATATAGAAACCATAGAACCAGAACTTCGAGGGCCATAACCATTAGTAATCAGTAACCATAGTATCCGGTAACCAAAGTAGCCAGTAACCAAATCGATCCGCAAGGGATTTGAGTCTCCATAGTCACCAGTGTTTAGGGTAACAAGTAACCGGGAATGATCCACAAGTAACCAGAGAACCGTTGCCATAGTAACAAGTAACCAGAGCGATCCGCAATGGGATTTGGGTATCCAGAATAACAAAAAACCAGGAACAATAGTCACCGAGAGCTAGGGGCCAACCACAAGGATCATGAAAGCAATGATGCCTCCATCAGCAGAACATAAAGAGAGTTGCGCAAAGGGAAAGAGAACTCGCCATCCGAACCTTGTAAAGAATGAACCGCTCCTCTGTTTGCTGCCTCCTCCTGTTAGTGTTGTTTTTTTCTTCTTCTGCGTCTTCCCTCCTGGCGTCTTTCTGCCCCTGCGTCTCTCCTCCTGTTGGTGTCCTCCCCTATTTTTTTTTCTTTTGTGCCGTGGAATGGTTCCTTATATATTGTCTTGTGTTGAGAAGGATGAGTCCCAATAGGCTTCTCATGTTGTGGTGATGAGATGAGTCCAAACATATCTGAACGTGTAACTTGCATGAGTTGTAGCTAAACTCATAGTTTTTCCTGGTGACCTCGACAATGAAGCTATAGCAGAGGTTTTGACTAGATTCTTCGTTGACGTCGTCGGCGAGATCAAGGTTCAGAAGCAAGGCGCCGGCGGGGGAGCTCCTCCTTGGGATGAGTTTGATCCTCATATCCGATCTCGAGAGAAATAGAGATAGAAAAGAGAGAAGTTTTCAGATCAGGGATGAGAGAGAGTGAGAGATATAGCGTCATCGGCATCGAGGCATCTTCACGTTGCTGGAGATTGTGGAGGCGAGATGAGGTCACCGGTCTGAAAGCGATGACGATGAATCGACGTGAGGATGAGATAGAAAAAGAGAGAGGCGGGAATGAGAGAGAAATAGAGAGATACGAGGATGAGAGAAGTGTTATCAGAAAAGATGAGTTAGGTTTTATTTAATGAAGGGTAATATGAGATTTTGATTAAGATTTATGTAAATGAGCAGTGTGAAATAATTTTCATTGAAATAGACTATAAATCTTGATAATTAGTATTAAATGGATATTAGTCCTTAAATTAATAATTTTTAACAATCCTGACATTTTTAATTTATAGAGTTTTAACTATATATATATAGGCCTGGGATGAACAAAACCAACAACATCCATTTATTTTGTTTCAATTTAGAGAAACGATTACAAGTTTACAACTCTCTTGAGTCTTGAGTAGTATTTTTTGTCACTGGCATGCTAGTTAGCTAGCTAAGGAGTGCAATGGTGATTACAGTTTTGTTCAGTATTATAACAATCTTCTTTACCCTGGAGAGTACAACACCATCTCCAGCGTCTACCAGCACATTGTTTGTCGCAAAACATGTATTGTTTTGATGCTTTCATATAATGGATGATCATTTCTCGACAACTTAAGTAAATGGTAGCTAAGACTTCAATAGTGTAACAACGAAGTGCATGCTCGTTGTAAAAGTTGATCGGAACATAGTCGAATTCCGTACATAGTCCTTAAAATGATTCTGCTTGTCTGAAATATGGCTGTTTATAAAAGTGTTGGCAAAGTGGTGGTCGGATTTAGGAGAAGCTACACATTAAAAGGACTAGCCAGTAATTATGCTTGCAAGAAGTGCCTCCAGAGCTGGAGCTAGTCCATCTCATTCACCCTCCATCTCATTCACCCTCCATCTCATTCATGTTTAGTAGTCTCCTTAGTTCTTCCCTATGCAAGTGTTAGAATGCTCAAGCCTTCCTCAACTTCTCATTCTCATCTAGTTTTGTAGATAGAGAACAGAGCCCTTGGTATCTAGAGATAGGAGACATCGCATAGACGGATGCATATTCGTTCTCGTTGTAATTTCGCAAAGAAATGAAAAATTGCTTGAAGGGAATAGAATGGCAAGGCTTCTATAAAGTTGGTAGGATAGGTGTCATTGATCAAGGATGTTTGTTTGACTTGATCTGCCATTCACAACTACACTAAGGACTTGAGGATCATTACATCAAAAAATTAAAAAATTCTGCCTATATAAAAATTTCGTAAAGGAATCATTCCCTACTTGATAATCTAACAAGGGCTGCCCACATACGTTTGTGCAAAACGTCACAAAATTCAATCATTTCTAGGAGATTAAACTATAGAGCCATCACATAGAAATACCAACCGGACAAAAAAATTCGGATCCCTCCCCCCCCTTTCCCTCTGTTCTTTTGTCCTCAGATTGAAATGAATTAAATTTGATTCTGCAGGTACATGAACAGGTCCTGCTGGGCCATCTGATACTGATTCTGAGCTTGAGCTTGAGCTTGATTGCCAAAAGGGTCATCAATATCTGCTAGTGAGAAGCCATCCATGTAATTGAACTGGCCATTGTTATCAAGGAAGTTCATGTTCATGGAATTGTCCAATTCACTGAATTCAGGACTACTCCACTGGAACTCGCTCTGGATCTCCGGTGAGAATACATGATCCGAGCAGCTAGAATAGTCGGTCGTGTGCTGCAATCTCGGTGCTGAATAATCTCCGGAAAGCACATCTGTGTGCTGTGTAACTGGTGCAACAGCTGATGGCATTTGTGGAACTTGCGAAGGTGCTAGATTGAACTGCATGTTTTTCAATTCTGGCTTCTCCTCATGGTCCATTATTTCCGAGTAAGTTAGGAATTGATTCCTTTCCACTGTTGCAATGTTATACTTCTCAATGCTACCTTTCTTGTTGTAAATTCGGCATAGCACCCAATCATCAAGCTGCAACATGAAAATGAAATTGACAGTAAGATAATGTGTCATGAATAAACATGCAAATGACTAATTTTGTGCAAGTTTGACAAGTTTGCCAACCCATAATCTTAGCCACCAAGGGAAATGCAATGACATCGACATGGTCCAAATACACAATTGTGGTGTTTTTACACAAGGGTCAAACTAATTGGGAGTTAAAACCCTACCAAAACCATTGAATTGGTTAAATGTCTAAATTCCAAACTTGCTTAGGTGATGTAGTTGGATTCATAGTCCGATACATAACATGTAATGCACCCGACTAAATGGAAACAGAGGTCAAGGGAAGGGTTAGGATTAAGTACCTTCAAGTTTAGATTTTTCTTGGAAGCAGACCGATCAACATTTGCAAGTCGATACTCATGCATGATCCAATTGGTCTTCACTCCTTTAGGGGCTTTCCCGGCATAGAAAACAAGAGCCTTTTTGATCCCAAGTGCCTTTGGCTTTCCAATGTGTTTGTCTGCTCCGGTCGCCTTCCAGTACCCGGTTCCGGCCGCCCGGTTCGGCCTTGAACCGTTTGGATATTTTCTGTCCCTTGGAGAAAAGAAATACCATTCCTTCTCACCATACAGCGCCATTTCTGCATCACAGAATCAAAAATACAATCAGATAAAATGTAAAAATTAAACCCTTAATCATGGAATATAATACAATAGATTTCCAGATTAAATCCTTTCCAATTTTTCAAACTCATTAATGGATTTAATCTGGAATTAATTAACAAAAAATCAAAACTGATTTTAGAATTCGGAAATGAGTTGCTCACAAGAACACATCTTCAGAAGAAAAAAATCCAGAGATGACCGAATATGATTCAGAAAACAAAGAATCAGAAACCAATCACTTACCAGGTAACTTCCACGGATCGAATTTGTAAAGATCAATCTCTTTGATGATGGGAACTGAAATATTCTTGGAAGCACATTTCTTGATCAAGTAGTGATTCACCAGCTCCTCATCGGTCGGGTGAAACCTGAACCCCGCCGGCAAATCCAACTCAGCCTTCATTTTCCGGTCAACTGTTTGCTCTGAAATATTGGTCTTTCTTCTTCTTGTGCTTGTTCTAGTTGCAGTTGTGATTTTTTGCTCTCAATTATCTGAAAGAATGGGCTTAAGAAGAGCAGGGAGAGGTTTATATATATACGCGAGGAGGCACAGGGACAAGGTTTTGTATTAACACACGTGGGCGCCAGCGACGGAAAAGTACGTAGGGGTTCGAAAGTGAGAGGGAGTGAAGCGCAGCCAGTGGGTCACAAGCTCCACCGTCAAGTATTTGTGTGACACGTGTTGATGGGCCCACGGGAGGGGGTTCGAGTTCTGTCATTGCTTCCGTCACCTAGTTTGGACGTTTGTTCAATCTGTAAGGTTTTGGGATTTGGCTCAAGTTGATCGTTGACGGTCACGCCCCCAAGTCAGGACTTAAGCGCCTGTGAACCTGCAGGTGTTGCTTTTGGTGTGCCTCCAATGATAATGGGCCACGTTGTGCTCCAGCTTATTGATATTAGCGTCGACATAGAATGAAAGAGAGAAGTTACTACGATGGGAAATTTTACCATATTATTTACCAACGGTAAAAAATTATTCAAAATCGAGATTGCACGGTTCCCTCACAAGCTTTTTTAAGACTAGACTAATTTGCCTGGAGAGATCTTATTCGGACGCTTCCATTTTCTTAGCTAGCCACCGATAATGGATCTAGATTGCACTCAGCAAATGGTAAACGAATAATAATCAATATCAACTTATTAGTAAACGAAATTTGATTTTATATCAAGTTTTGTTTTTGTCTTGTATATAATAAACAATAAATGTTAATTTAGTACTAATTTGGTCCGTCATTTACCTATTTAAATGATTATAAAAAGAATGTGTTTATTTGAATATAAAGTGTTATTATTTGCGCCCAAATGAACAAATTTTTCTTTAAAATCATGACATGCACTTTTATTTTAGAACTAATTTGCCCTCACTAATTAAGCATGCATAGAGAAAGAGAGAAAAATTTGAAGAGAAATGACTTGGCCGGAAACTTATGGACTCCAGTCGTTGGCTGCCGGCCTCCGGTTTAATAAACTTTGATTTTTGAAGTATATTGTGGTTAATAACTTCGATTTGAAGTATATTGAGGTTAATAAACTTAGATCTGGAGTATACTAAAGTTAATAAACTTCGGTTTAAAATATATTAGGGTCAATAAACTTAGATCTGGAGTATATTGGGATTAATAAACTTGGATCTGGAGTATACTAAGGTTAATAAACTTGGATCTGGAATATACTGTGGCCAATAAACTTGGGCATTTATTGATAAATTAATAATGTACTGACCACAATAATCACTTATCAATCCTCAGTAATCAAATGTGAGTATAAACTTTAATAAGCTTTCGCAGATCAGAGTCGCCTTGAGAAGCATTAGATCTACGCAATCTCGTCATCGCCGACTTGGAGAAGAAGTGTCGGTGGAGGAAGGACTAGGAAGCCTTGGAGGACGAGCCCAACGCAGTCTTTCGCTCTTCCTCGATGATGAGCATTCTTAGTGGCGTTGTTACCACCACCTCTGTCATGGTCGTTTCGTAGAAGCAAACTCAGGTAAGACGAAATAAAACCGGCCATATCTGGCTGTTGAAAAACCGATCCAGGCATGAGGATTAGCTCCGGCGACGTCGTGGAGATGACCAAGTCCAGATCTAGCTGAAACGACAGTGTTTTCTGGTAAGGTCGACCCTAGACCATAAGCGTCGCCGTTGAAGAACGTTGTCGTCGAGATCTTATGAGGTTGTGATGGAGGTGCGACGGGATGAGAAAGAGAGAGAGAAGAACAGAAGAAATCAAATGGGGTGGAGAGGTTAGATTTAATTAAACTAAGGACAATGTCATTTTTTATTCAGTTTTAATGAAAGGGGTTGCAAATTCTTTTTTTATTCGTTTAGGATATAAATTTCTCATTTTATGTAAATGAGCATGTGCTATAATAAATATCTCAAAGGACACCTCCCAAACGATCAAGTCATTTTCATCTTTGAGCCTCATCATGCATCGATGTTTATATGCTTTTGAACTTAATAAAGAGTACCGTGAGTTGAGGTTAGATATTTGTACATTCGTCCAAACCTTAGGAGGCGGCAGGTTAATTTGGCGGTGTGATTAACCAAGGTCTATTGGTCTTTTCCTGAAGAATCATCTCCGTAAACCAGGTGATCTGTACGAGGGCCGGACCGCAGATGATCAAAGAATTGTGAAAGGGAAGCTTGAGGCGCACGTCAGTGTTGCTTGGCGGCCAAGGATGACGTATTGGGAAAATCGTCATGGCTGTGCTGGCCTCTCTTTCAAGAAACAAGACCGTTGAATATTCTAGTAGAGTTTCATCGTCTACATACAGATTGGTCTTTTCAACGACGGACAACTACCGGTAGTTGTACTATAATGTGAACCCTAAACCTCTCTCTCTCACCGCGCGCCTTCCGATTCTCCGAGTCCGGATACCGCATGAATAAATCAACATTCAGAAACAGACACACCCTATAATATTGTAATACTAACAAATCGTCAACTTATTAATCTAACCATTAAAATCGTCCATAACATAATTTTAAATTACGACTAAACTCAGAAACATGTTTTTAAGGACTAAAAAATTCAAATTTAAAGGATACACAATGAAAATTGCATATATTATAATTAAAACATCAATGTCATTAAAAAATGAGTTAGGACGACAACTCTCTCTCAGAATCAACTACTCACAACCCATAGTTAAATACATGATCAAATACAAAAAAAATTGAGAGAAATGATAAAATTGAGAGGAAACATAAGTTATATTCATAAATTGTTATAGATAATTATGAACACACTTGATATTGAGTCTTTCCTCTTTACCCAAAAATCTCAATGCTTAAGTTTGTTAAATCTTGATGATGTTGGTAAGATCTCATTCTTAATGACCCTTGAAGATGAAGTGGCCTTAGAAGAAATTGGGGTTTAGTTCGGTGAAAGAGAAAATGGAATATGGAGAGTAGAGATGGTAAGAGTGGTTGTGCGGCCGTTTCGGTGAGGAAGAGAGGGTCTGTGTGTCTTCAAGAGAGAATGGAGTGTGTCTCAGTCAGTGAGGGTCGGTCTCGGCCTCGAAGAGAGCAAAATGCAATGTGGCGGTACGTCATTGGCTCAAGCCAATTATACCTTGTATAATTGTAATAGCGCGTGAGTGTGGTCTTCTTGCCGAAGTCAGACTGTCATGAGGCACTTGCTGATTGGCCATTGAAAGATGAAGATGAGATGCTCATGTGATGCTGCTGCTATGCTTCATTTAATAAACCACATGGTTAATTAACCGTTGAGTTGATTTAATTAAACCTTGATTTGGTTGATTTTTTTCCCTGTTTTCAAAAAAAAATCAACCAAATCAAGGTTTAATTAAATCAACTCAACGGTTAATTAACCATTTAATTGGTTAATTATCTCTATCATCCATTTCCTTCCATAAATATATGCTCCTGAAGCTTCGACTAAAGATGACTGAATCAAGAATTTTGGACATTTTTGTTTGTGGAATCCTCGTTATGTTTCAATGTTGACTCATTTTCTTCAAAATCTATATGTCTGTTTATTTTCTACAAATAAATAAAATTAGATTAATTACATTATGGATAATTTAAAGATTACTTAAATTCTAGTGTTTAAGTAGTAATTAAGTGTATATAATTCCATGCAAAACCTGCATATTTCACCAAAAAACTCGTTGGGCTTCACACACCCTGAATCAACAAAGAAGGAGCAAGGAATATTTCATCCATCCTTAATTTTTTCTTTAATGCCTCATGTTAAAGGATTAAATATCATAAATTATCCCTGTATTTTTCTCCTAAGGTGAATGCCTCTTTAAAAATGATACTATGAACATCCTTAATGTCCAACAGAAGTCTACTGTGGAAAAGTACTTAGGCATTCATAATATTCTTTTCTGGAAGAATTCTGTTAATGCAAATGAGTTTTTGCTCAAAATTACTAACAAACTTTCAGGTTAGAAAAAAGACACACATTCAAGAGTAGGTAGATTAACTCTTATTAAATCTAACAGCTCTTTAATGTCAAATCATGCGTTATCTTGTTTTAAATGTCTAAAGAAGCTTTTTAATTCCATTGACAAAAAGACTAGAGATTTTATCTTGGGCTCTGATGTTAAATGTCCACCCGTTGTTTGGGAACATGTTTGTCAGACTAAATCAGTAGGAGGTCTAGGAAATAGACATACCGCTAATTTCAATAATGTTGCTCTAGCCAAACTGGCTTAGAAAATTTTAACAGATAAGAAGAATTGGTGGTCTCAAATTATTAAATTCTAGACTAGTAATTGAGCCTTCGATTTCCCCTTGAATAACCTCCTTCCTATGAATACTAGAGACACTGTCACATCCTGATCCTAAAATTCTATTACGGTTGGTTACTTTAGTTTTTTACCATTTAAAGTAACCGTTTAACCGTATAATGACTGTAAAGTTGACTTTTCGTTAAGTCAAGAATTTAGAAAAACTTTCTTCATAAAAGTCGTAGAGGACGTCGATACGAGTTCTTGGACTCATAGGGCATGCTCAAATCGGTGATTATATGAAGAAGTTATGGTCTAAAAACAAAAGTTACTATTTTCGAAAAGGGTTATATAAGAAAACTTACCCGGAGTAGAAAGTTAAAAATCAGAAAAATTACATTCTCTTTCTCTCTCCTCTTTCCCGACCGAACCCACTGCCAGACCTTCTCTCCTCCACCGCGCCGCCGTCGCTTCACCATAGGCCACAGCACCGGTCTTAAAATGACTGCATCTGAGTCTACTTCAATTCTAGATAAGTCTTTCGATCTATCTCGCTTTGGTTTTGGAGAAATGTCGATTTGTTTGCCTAGTGTACAGTGTGGAGTCTAGATCAGATTTCTCCCTCCTCAAGCCACCAAATTGTGAATTCTATATATGGTTAGAATGAGTTTTAGGAGTACTACTCACCCCTAAAGTTTGGTGGATTGATTTGGAGTGTGGAAGGAGAATCGAAGATTTGAAGTTTAAAAATTTCGGGTTTTTATATATTTGTTTGATTGACCTAGTTAGAGGCCGATTTGGCCTTCGAGTTGAACTAGAAAGTTGTTTCAAATGTTGAGACGAAACTACTGTTAAAATTTGGTGGCGATCGGAGGTCGTCGGAATTTCTGCCGATGGCGGTGCTGCCACTTTTTAGGTAGTTTTTCATGCCCATTAAATAGTATAAAATGAGAGGAATATATGGTTTAAATTTGGTAATTTTTATATGAGTTTTGGTCAGGTTTTGAAATTTTTCAAGTTTAGTATTATTTGAGAGAGCAAGCGATGACGACGCTCACCCCTACAACAGGTTGTTTGCAGGTACTAGATAATGTGACGAGATTATTTGAGAGAGCTAGGTGTGTGAAGCATCTTTAACCTATTCGAGTCTTGGCTATGTTGTACATCCTTATTCATCCTTATTGTTCGAGTTTCTGGATAAAAAAGGGTTACCTAAGAGTTGTAAAGTCTTTCTAAACTCGTCTATCGTCTTTATCTTTCATTGTAGTCGCTAAAGTTTTTAATTGGCTATTTAATTTGTCCATTTTTCATGAATTTGGAAAACTTTGATAAATGATTTCTGAAAACTGTGCAGTTCCACTTAAGTAAAAATTTATTTCATCTACTCAATTGCCTACGATTCTAGGTTAATGAGTTGTCGGCACATCCTTTGAACGTGTTGGCTTCTTATTGGCTTAAATCGTGGCTACTGTGATACCCTCTCCCGGGGTGTTATAATTCTTGTCTCATGTGTAATAAGGATAATGAAACAGTTAACCATTATTTGGTTATTGTGACTTTGCTAAAGAAGTCTGTAGGTTATCTAATGTCGTTTCCCTAATTGACTGGGAAGAAAGTTACCTTAATGTTTTAAAGGAACTTCTTCTGAGTCAACATTATGATGCTGATTTATTTGCCAAAATAATCACTACTTGTTGGAATATTTAGAAATCTAGAAATGATTGCATTTTCAAGGGCACTTCTCTTAATGCAATGTCAACTATGAGAGATGCTGTCATAACTTCTCATGAGTATAATCTTAACATAGGATCTAGTGGTACGAATTCTTCAAACGTTTCTTCCATTATTACGTGGAAAGCACCTGTTAGTTCTTTTGTTAAGATTAACTTTGATGCATCTGTTAATGATGACTCTAATGTTGGTGGCTTTATCATCCGAGACGCCACTGATAAACCTTTTAGCAGAGGCAACTTCAAGAATAACCTCTATCCGAGTTGCAAAAACTTTGGTACTCAGAGACAGTCTGCTCACTTCTAAAGAAAGGAATTTCAGAAGAGTAGTGGAAGTGGAAGGCTGCTCCAACCTTGTCATTGATGCCGTAAATGGGGTGATCAACCCACCTTGGATACTCCTTAAGCTTATTGAAGACATCCACTTAATTACTGCAGACTTTGTGAGAATTTCGTTCAAACACCTATTTAGAGACTAACTTTGTAGCTGATGTTTTAGCCAATCTTGGTCATGCTATTGATGTTGTCTTAGTTTGGAATGATAACGTTCTTAGATAGGCTTCTAACATCCTCTTATTTGATATTGTAAACATTGGTTGGCTTAGAGGTGTCTCTTTTTAATGTTAATTATTTCATAAAAAAACGTCGAACAATAATGTACATACGATTATAATTTTGTCTTTGTCATACTTAATTGTAGGTGTATGACATCTTTTAATTTGAATATCCAATTACTGCTTAAATCTTGTGAAAGCTAAACTAAAATAACTATTAATTAGCCAACTATGTCTATCTATCGATCGACCCAGATTGAATGCCTAGCTAACCGAAACGTTGAGGTAGGTAGATAAAAAAAATAATGTCAAGCCATGCTGGATGCATAAGTTTTTTTTAGAGCAATGTTAATAATTTCATTAAAATGAGGATATAACATTATAACCATAAAGGATATTAATGATAAAAATAAATTATTCACTCTTTTCTCTACCTACCTAAACCGGTAAAATTCAACCGTACCTTAACATAAATTAAAAACTTAATTAAGCCAAAGTAGTCTCGTATTTACCGGTTTTTTTTCTTCGGTAGGTCAGCCACAGCACCTCGAATCCTCGAGCGAGAACTGTGTAGCAGTTTATATATGAATTAAAAGATTCATGTGATGACCTCATCGATGTGATGCAGCAGAACGTTTGAAAGCTCACTTAGTAATTTACAAATAAACTAGCTTTTCGATGCGTAATTATCAAACTAATTTAAACTCTGGTGTGTGTTCACAGTTCACAGAACTTAATAATATATACTTAGAGAAATATGACAATATATACTTAGTGAAAAGCACCGAGGTGTATATGACTCGGCTTTTATAAATTAATCGTAACCCGATATGTTCATTGTTATTATTTTTACATAATTAAATTATACTTTAGTGCTCTGATCGATTAATTTTTCAGTTGAATATAGGATAGATTAAGACATGGATCGACCGAGTATGGTTTTTCTCTTAAAAACAGTAGCATGGTTTCATTTTAACTACGGGCTAGCAGAGGATTAGATAAGTGTTTTTTATGTAATAAAGGTAAGTCAAAGACGTGGTATGTTATCATTTACCGCGTTAACATACAACGGGTACTTAATTAAGAGAAAGATTCGAGTGATCGATGTGATGCGGCAAAAGTCAGAAGTTTCGCTTATTAATTAATTGCCTGTAATATAGTGGTCGATGTCATGATTATAATTAAACTACTCTAATTATTAAGATCCTTGCAATTAACTAATTAATCAACTATTCTCCTCGTTAGTCAATATGTGGCAGTGTGACGTGGTGCATGACGTCCCTGCTGCAACATAGATAAGGATGGAAGCTGCTGCGATGCAACGCCTTAGTTGAAGTTCAAACACGAGATAGCTGTGTGAAATAAAATAAGATGAAATGGTGATAATCGTTCGATTTTTAATAAATTAATTTAAATTTGTTTTATTATGTCTGTTTGATCAATTTATTAAATATCAGACGTCTGTCGTTATTTCATCCTACATGACTATTCCCCGTGTGAGCAATCTCATAAAACTAAACCCTGAACTATTAAATTGATTTGAATTGTTGAGACTACTTAATTGGTTGCACGTACAATATTAATCTCAATAATCCATCTCGGTCAAAAAGAAGAAATGTATTATGTCTCGTGCTTCGATCAACTAACAATTTCTTAATTGCCGCCGGGGTCATATTATAAAGTTAATTTCAAGAGTTAAAAGCTTAGTTATTATAGATAATAATGATGGTATGATGAATGTTGCTCAGAAACATCACTGTCGTCGCTATAAATACTGCTGCTGGATTTAATTAATCATATATATATATATATATGAAGTAACAGGTCCAGGTGAAATGAACCAGGTGCAGGTGAAATGAACCACGTTTTCTCAACTTGCTAGCAGGTACTTATTGCTCCAAAATTTGTGTAACTATGATTTATTGAATTTTTTTTGACTGATAATATTATAATATAATTTAATCATCTATTTAAGTCGTAAGTGAGTGATGAATTATATACTGATTGCTTCTTCGTATGTTTTAATTTCCCACTTTAAATCAAACCCTTCCTCACAGTGTGTTGCAGCCAACCTTGACTAGTTACACATTTTTCGTTTATAAATTAATCTTCTTAAATTAATCTTTGTTACTTAGTTACTTAATTTTTCATTAGGAATGAGATTGATATAACCAACTTGAAACCCAACAACAATTAAATAACTACAATCAAATATCAAACACAAACAACAACAAATTGAAAATCGAAATTACTAACTTGTTTGATCAGATAAAGACCTCTAAATAATGACTTGAGACAAAAATTTGTCTCCACTTATGTTGCAATTTCCGGACATCTATCTTGAGAATACAACTAAGAACTTGCTCTGATGAAATTACAACATTTTTTTCCAAAATTAAGAATAGAGAAGGAGAAAGAAAAAGAGAGAAGAATTATTAGAATGAACGACAAAAGTTGTATATATAAAGTCAAAACTCAAAAGTTAAAACCGTTCATCAACAATTTAACATATTATTCAAATTATTTATTAAACCCAAGACCCATCTTATATATATATATATATATATATATATATATCCCTATAAATAAACTAAAAATATGGATCCCTTAGTATATATGGTCCTTCCACCAAGGGATCCCTATTTTTAGTTTATTTATAGGGATAGATATTTGACAAACTTTTCAATCACATTTTTCAATCTTAACCGTTCAATTCTTAGGTCCTAATATATAGATCACCGCTGTAAAATTTCATCCAAAGCGGTGATAGTTACGATTTTCAAAACTGCGAATTAAAATTATAGACATTAACGGTTCTAGTTTGACAGATTTGATCCGTCAAATGATTTCAATTATTCTAAAGCCTTAACGATCACCAAATTTGATGAAAGTTTACAGAAATGATCTATATATATGCATCTACATATTGAATGATGGAGATGTTGTTATGTGATCGAAAAGTTTGTCGAATGCCTATCCCAATAAATAAACCAAAAATAGGGATCCCTCAATAGGAGAGTCATGCATGTATATATATAAATGATCTATATATATGTATCTAAGTATTGAACGGTAGAGATGTTATTATGTGATCAAAAAGTTTGTCGAATGTCTATCCCTATAAATAAACCAAAAATAGGGATTCCTCAAGAGAAGAGTCATGTATGTATGTATTATATATATATATATATATATATATATATATAATTATAAGTCCAACAGAAAATCTCATATAAGGAAGGGAAGAGTTTAGTGGCTCCACATCAATTTAATTGTTCACAAGTGTATGGCCTTAGATCATCTCCCATAATAGGCTAAAAAGTCAAATTCAGCCTATAGTTGCTTCCACCATAAGCTATATTATCATTTCCAATGAGAAAAATTTAGAGGGGTGTATTGTATTTATTTCCAAGGTGTTTTAAGGATTTTTTTAAGATTTCAAAAGTTTGTGGGTATTCATTTAAGATTTATTTTAACTTTTAAAGAGTTCACTGAAATTTTAAGGTATTAAATCTCGATTTTAAATTTAAGAATTGAAATCCACAAAAATCTCAAGGCATTCAATAAAAACTTTTCAAAAGTCCATACAAGTGCAAGGGTATTCAAAAAATTTATGGATTGTATGAGATTTGATTCTCATGGATTATGGAGCCTCCGGTATAAATAGCAAGACCTCAAAGAAATCCCACCTCCACTGTCGCATCCCGGGGACTATTCTCGGTCCCAAAACACGACGGTAACCGCCGTAATCCCGATCTAGCAAGTAATCAATACGTCTTTCGACGTATTGATGACCCACCGGACCGAAACCACAAGGCTATAAATGAAATATACAACACCTGAATAATAATATGAATGTCAAATACAGAATGACAAATGATCAGAGTAGTATACAAATGTTTTACACGCGGAAGATAATAGAAAATACCCGAGACAGAAATAGTACATGAAAAAGTCTCGGAACACTGGGCCCGAATAAATGTCTCAGAGTATCCAACAGATTACAACATACGAAAATACGGAAATCAAGATACATGAAAACCACACCAGAATGGGAGTCCTCGAAAAGTGAAGTGCACGATAACCGACGCTCCGCGATCTAGTCCAGCTCCTCTAGTGTCGGGTGCTGTAGACCTGAAAAGATGTAGAGGTGAGCAACTCGTCCTCGCTAACCCAAATGGGGCCAAAGCCATCCAAGTCGGGTTTTAAAACCCATGAGAAAACATTTCGTATAAATGTATATGTACTCGTAAGTACGAAAGAGCATGTGGAAATGTAAAAGTACGGCACGCACACAAAGCTCGGTAAAACATGTGACCACATATGAAAGAACTCTCTGGATCTGAGCGGCCGAATCCCGGGTTTGTCTTCACTGCAAACCGGGGCCAACTATCTAAGCGCCCGAGTGCGCAGAATAGCGAGAGCGTCCATTTCCAGCTAACGCCCAACAAATAGCAGGCCACACTTACGTCACGTTTTACTCTGTTCGAGACGAGCGTAAGCGGGATAAATGAATAAAATAAACAGGGCATAGCCCCTCCGGAGGTTAACGGTCATCGACACCGTAGGAGTGCTAGAATACTAGGTCCCGTCGCTCTCAGGCCAAGCACCGGAAATCAGGACGACGGTACTACTTTTCGATCCAAAACTCACACACACACACACACCAAGTGCTATAAGAAGCATGTGGTCAAGCTTAAAACAATGCATCTTTATTTAATACGTAAAAAGTAAAAGAGCCGCCGACCCAAGAGGGTTTCGGCTCACCCAATGGGCGTGCTCCCCCTACCTGGTAAGATGGTACAGCTGGCTGCGCTCTAAACCCTAAACCCTAAAGTCAAAGTCAAATAGTCAACCGGTCAAAGTCAACAGTAAAAAGTAAATAGTAAAAGTAAAACTGTAACAGTAAAACAGTAAAAGTAAACAGTAAAACAGTAAAAGTAAACAGTAAAACAGTAACTGTGAATAGTAAAAACTGTAACCGTAAATAACTTAAACAGTTAGGGGCAAAATGGTAACTCTGCCCCTGGGTTAAAGTAAAAGTAAAACTGACACGGTAAAAACCAGGGTTTTTACCGTGCCAGTTCCCGACCGGTTTCTCCGCCGGATTTGGCTGGTTTTCCGGCCAAATCGAGCCTCCTGTCTCCTCCTAACACCTTCTACACATCCTAAGCTATCCAACAACACATCAAACATCAAGAAAGATCGAGTTTTATACCTCCCTCTGTCTCCACTGTGTTTTCCGGCAAAACCTCTCCGGCGGAGCTCCGCCGGCCTTCTCCTTCCTCCTCCTTGCTCCTGGGCGGCTCCTGGTGGCGCCTGGGAGTGTCCTAGCTCTCCAAAGGTGCTTGAATGCTTCGATCTGTGCTGCACAGTGTATCAGGAGCTTCTCTCCTCGGCTGGGCGGCGCTGGCGGCGGCGCTGGTGGCCTGGTTGAGGTCGCCGGGGTGAGGCGAGGCTGATGAGGGCGGCGGTGAGGCTTGACGCGCTGCCGGTGGAGGAGGTGCTGGGTGGCTGGGTCGAGAGCAGAAGAGTGAGAGTGGTTTCGCTCGAAAAGGAAGGAGAAACAGAATGGGAAAGTGGAGAAAAAGGAAGGAGAGAAAAGGGAAAGATAAAGGAGAGGTGGAAAGAAAGGGGAAAGGAGATAGGGTTATAAAGAAAAATGAATGGCCACGATTCGTCCATCGAATCAACGGCCACGATTCGATCCCAAACCCAAAATAAATTTAAAAACCAAAACCATTTCGAAAATTCATTTCAAATAACCAAACGTCAAATTTAAACGTAAAAGTCGTACGAAAAATTACGTGAAGTGCCTTTCACGCATGTGGCGACGCGTGTCTTAACGTAAAAACGTTAGACGAAATGACGACGTACTGAAAAGTAATCGGAATTAAACCCTAAATGTGTCGGAAAATTAAATTAAAATTTCGGGGTCTCACATCCACACCCATGAATTCTACTGGATTCATTTTGCCAAGCATCTCCACGTTTAGGTACGTGAAAACCTCATATCTAGGGTTTTTCCTTTCTCTCCTTCTTGAAAAATCATCGATCTGGAATCATGTTTATTTCGATAATTCCAATCAATTTCTTTGTTTGTAACATATTGCTATAATATGTATCCATGTTTTTGGACCCGATCATAAACGCTAGGTTTACTTCAGCATAGAGTAGTTGAATATATGTCAAACCCTAGAAGCTTACAAATGATTGACATATCAAAATGATTGTAAAGGAAAGATTTGTACCTAGAACCCTTAATTAGTTGATCCATGGTTTGTTCTAGGTCTTTCTATATATTTATATATACAGTTTCTTTATAGATTGATCTGTTCATACATGTATATATGTATACATTTTCATGATATATAGTTTGATCTATTCAATATATACATCTATGAATTCATATGTACGTTTCCTACTTTACACTATGACATGAAACTTTTATCATTCTACTCTAGTTAAGAACCATGTATCTCTCTACCCAATGCCCAATGAAAACTTTCTTTCATCATTCCTTTCACCCAATTTCCAGAACATAGCAATTTGATTAAAGTATAGCAATAATTGATCTCTTGAAATGTAAAGATATTTCTGTGTTAGATGTAACCAAATATATTAATTAGTTAAATGATAGAAGAGATATCTTTATAGAAAATAGATGTATGTATTAAAACAACACATGATTCTTTATAGCATTGTCGATGAGACATTCACAACAAGAAAATGTCAAAGGAGCAAATGAAGAGGGAAAAGATGGAGGAAATAATGACAAATGGACTAATGAAGAGAGTAATGAGTTGCTGCAAGTCTTGGTTGACGCTGTCAAACGTGGTTGGTGCGATCCCCAAAGTGGTACAATAGACAAAAAAAACAGTGTTGGGCAAAATACTTAAACCTTTTAATAAAAAAATTAGGGTGTAAGAAAACGTATAAACATTACACTCATATGGTGAAATGGTTTAAGCAACATTACACCATGTATACTGAGCTTATGCGCCACAGCTCCGGCTTTGGGTGGAATCCCATGTTGAAGAAAATAATTGCTACTGATGAAGTGTGGGAAGATGACTTCAAGGTAAGAAAATTTTCCTTTATGTTCATATACATTATTTGTTGGACTATGTATACTTTATTCATTATTTTTACTTTTTCTAGGCACACCCCACCAAAAGAAAGCTCTGTAACCAAACTTTCATAGACTATGAGGATCTGAAAATTGCAGTGGGAAATAGGATTGCCAAAGAAAAGTTTTCAATAAGTCTGGGAGATGATACTGATGGAACCACATACTTCGGTGAAAATTGTGAAGGTGGTGGTTTGAATGACCTAGTCTATGACAAAAATGTTGATGCTTTCACACAAGCAGGGAATGAATCATCCCACCAGAATTATGCACCACCACCATCGTCACCCTTACCTTCTGAGGGCACAAATGTGGCAGTTCCTAATAATACTCTGGAGAATAATACTGGAAGTAGTACAACTAGAAGACGCAACCGAAATGAGTTTAAAAAATAACATCTCCACTAATGATATTTCTGAATCTGAAATTATGAAAATGCTATCTCTTGGCATTGGTTCCATTGCCACCAACTTCAACAAAATGTATAGCCTAATGGAGAAAAGAGAATTAAAGGATACAGAATGCTGAAATGCTCTTAAGGAAACTTTAGGCCCAAATGATGAAACTCGTTACTTGGCTTATGAGTGGCTCAATACTAAAGCACTGAAGAGCATTTTTTGGGCATGACCCCGGAGGAGCGATATAAGTGGTTTGACTTCAAGACTATGCAATGAGTCTTGTAACTTGGATTTGATCATGCATGGTGTTGCTTTTGCTTGATGTTTAGTTTTTAGAATAATAGAGGACTTGAAAGTGGTCTAATAAAAAACTAATTGGACGAAAGACTTATTTGAATTAATTTCAAGAATTGAGATTTGAGTTGTTATCATTCTTATGGAATGAAAATTTATTTGAATATAATATGCGTTTATTGTCTTATTTGGAGGTATTTTGTAGTTTAGATATGCTTATATAATTTGTTTTTAATCCTTACTTTAAGGAACATCATGCAAATGTTTAAGGTACATCATGCAAGTGTTTTTTTAATTTTATTGCACTGAATTGGTGAGCTAATGTATTTTCTAAAACAAAAATCAGGATTGTATTGGAGCACTTGATGGAACACATATCCCTACAATAGTGAAGGGACCTGACATAAGCGTCTACATAAATTTTGTCTGCTCCATAAATTTTTCGTATGTGGTCGCCTAATTATAGATTACGATGAATATGTAAATTTTTTGTGGCGGATGCTGGATTTCCAAATAGACGTGGTTTTTAGCACCTATTCTAGGTGTCCGGTATCATCTCAAAGAGTTCAGTGATCAAGGTCACCATCCCTCAAATGCGCACGAGTTATTTAATCTTTGTCATGCTTCCTTGAGAAATGTAGTTCAAAGAATATTTGGAGTAGTTAAATCATAGTTTACAATATTCAAGACTCCACCTCCATTCTCATTCAAGACAAAAGCAAAGCTAGTTTTGGCTTATGCATGACTTCATAACTTTCTTCGTAGGAAGTGTCTATCTGATGCATTTCCTGTTGAACCGGAAGATGAAGATCTAATTTTAGGGGATGAAGAAAATCTTGAAGTTGAGTTTTAGACCCAAGACCAACAAAGAGAGGAAGCTAATGATTGGAGAATGCAGATAGCAAATAGTATGCGGGCAGATGCATAAGCTGGACATAATCTAGAACTTAATACCGAACCTAACCCTGAAACAGCTGTTGAAGGCAATCACAATGAAGCAGAACAATCATGAACGTTCACATATGACAAATTTGCAATTTTCGACGTTTCATTTTTTTCTTTTATATTTTCAGATTATGAGATAGTTTTTCATAAAGCTTTTGATATTATTATTGGCATAGTTTTTTATGAAATGATCAGATTCTATTAGCATATGTTTGCAGTGGTTAAGATTATCAATTTAAAGAAGAATTGCATCATCCCAGATAAACAATACCCAATAATTTTTTAGTTTATAATCTATGATATCGATAGCTATTACTAATTATGGATGGGCAAGAACTCATTTACAATTAAAAAAGCCAAGAGAAAGACAAACATGTTGGTATAAATTTTTTTGATCAGCCAATTAGATTCTCATCAAAATCATAATCATGCCTTGGGTTTAGAACCAATTTCTTCAAAAGCTGACAATTGCTTTCACTATCCTTCATTCCCACCGATCCATTTATTCTCACATCTTCCTCTTTCAAATATGAACAGGTACATATAGATAAATTCAGTGGAAGTAGTGAATATAAAGTTTACAAAACATAAAGCAACAAACAATTAAACCAAGAGGATGACGTCATACTAGAGAAAAGAAATCAATTTCTTCTTATGCGACCATTGTCTTGCAGCTCGGCATTATTTTTCGTTTACATGTTGTATCTCCAATCAAACTAAACAGAACTTTTCTCTAATCCAAATCGTGTATTGGGTTGATTCCAAATATCTGGATCTGCTCGACTTTTTTATTATCTGCTTATTTGCTTGTCACCTAATAACTCTAGCTTCCATTGAATGAATAAAATAGTTTCATTTTCTTTTATTTTTATCCTTTTTTTTCCTGTTTTGGGCTTAGACCATTTTTACAAACAGTCTAACAAAATCCACAAAATTCTAGTAACATGTTTGTAGAAATCTGAAAAAGTTTATACGAATGCATAATGAAGACTTTATAGAAGTTTATGAAAGTTTTTCAAATCATGCAAAGAGTCTTTATAAATCAACAAACTCTTTCAAAGTTCATAAACTTTTTTAAAATCTATCACTTAAAATAAATCCATAACAATCCAAGTACAATACACCCCCTTAGCTTTAGCTATTTGGTAAGCTAAATTTGGCTTATGAATTTGGTAAGTTAAAATTAATTATATTTTATTCATCTTTAGATTTATCATTCTAATGTACACTATCATCTAAATTAAAAAATTTGTACTAATAACCATCGTAAAGATCTTGACGAGATCTTCTATATGAGTCTCATATCGAGTATATTTATATAAAAAAAATTTCATTGTTAATTATTGACTCAAAAGAAATACATGACAATAAGAAAAAAATGTTTTAGCTTAGGATTTAGCTTATGGTGGGAGTCAATTTTAAGCCAAATTGGTATTGGTTTAGCTAAGAATTTAGCTTATGGTGAGAGAGTTTGGTAAGCTAATTAACAAGATTTCATAAAATATTCTTGTTTTAGGCTAAATTTGGCTAAAGATTCACTTGTATTCTTATTTCATGTGGGAAAAATTTCACACAAGTTCTAACAATATCATCTAGGGGAGGGAAGACTAATGGGCTAGGTGTGGATGGACTCAATTCCAGTCATCAGTTAGCTAGCTTTACAGTGGATCAGTTAGGTCCATAGGTTTGGGGCTAATCTTTGCTTCCCTTCCACAACAGAGAATTATGAACAATTCATCAACAAAGTTTTGATGAAAATTCTCCGTCATATATATTGATATTGATATTGATATTGATATTTCAGTCTCTGCCATGTGCCAAATATACTGAAATTACTATATAGACATATTTCACTTGATTGTTGGGTCAAACATATGCTACGCTATCATATATTCATATATATGATGATATTATTTTTAAGATTAATATGCACAAAGTTCAGGAAAGGAAATACTTCTACAGATGCATGCAGTAGTTGTATGTTCTGTTAAGTTCTTATTCAGTATAGGAAGAAACCTTGCTAGACTGAAGCTTCGATCAGCCTTGGCTATTATATATAGGTTTTGGCCCAATGCAATTTGGTTTCAGGATTTGCTAAAGGTCTTAGCAGCCTGTTCTTCCTAGAGCTAGCGTTGCATTGTGACCATCCCACAATATGTATGGCTACTGTGAATTTCTCATTCTAACAGTGACCCCTGAGTTTTGGCCTTCAATCCTCTGTACATACTCTTTTGGTGAGAGAGTTTATAATGAGGATCAAACGAGGACTTTCAAATGAATGATTAGTTAAAGATTCTTAACAAGAGCTTACAGATCCCATCACATAATGCACAAATACAGGATCTACCAGACCGTTACATAACTGCATCAACATGTAGGTTGCTAAATCTCTTGTATTATGCATTTACTTGATAAATTATCACGGCCCCATTGCTTCATTTGTTGTTCTTTTATCTCTATGGATTCGGAATTTGGAGTTTTTGTTACGAACTGACTGTTTGTGGTAAAGGTTGCTAATTGTGTTACTTGGTGCTTGGTACTTGTGATTTAAGGCATGAATGTGGTGTTTGTAGATGTGGCCAGGGCTAGTTCAGATGGCGAAGGAAGTAGGGGTTGATGTGATTGAGACATGTGTTTTGGAATGGTCATGAACCGTCTCCAGGCAATGTGAGTCAAGTTTGAGGATGCGGAAAGGCTTTGGCATTTTCATTAGGGGTGTACTTTGCCTTAATGAATAAAACTGAATTGGTTTCACTATTATTCTGTAGGACGATATGATCTGGTCAAGTTTGTAAAGATCGTGGAGGATGCTGGAATTTATTTGATTCTTCGAATTGGCCCATTCGTTAGAGCAGAATGATACTCTCGGATCGTCATGCATAACTTACTGGAATATCATGTTCATTACTGTTTTCTTCAAAACTCCTAAGTTGTTTGTTGGGATTATTTGCACATCCAGTGTCTGAATTCTTGAAAGACTGTTAATATAGTATCTCAACTTTTTAAGTGATCAATATAGTACCCAGACTCTTCTTTTAGTATCAATGATATATCTGTTAGGGATAAAAGTATAATTTCATTTTTTAGATAAAGTATTTAAGATATTCTACAAGTTAAAACATATTCACCTATCAACTTAAGAACTAGCCTTCAACATGTCAAGACTTCACCTAACGACTTCATATCTAAATGGTAACTATACTGGCAGAATCACTGCTCTCTTAAATTGCAACATTCATAGTTTTTAGTGTGCAGAGATATCTTAAATACAAAGTTTAAATTAACAACTGAAAGAAAAATAATTCTAAAACAAAAATATTTTTGTGACGGAATTAAGGATATAAACTAGAATTTATCATAACATAACTACAAATACAGAACCCAGAGCCTCGCTCTTGGGTAAACAACTATAATCTGTTTAGCTACTCATAATTATAAGCACAAGATACTTGTAATAAAAACACATCACACCGAATGATTACAGACTGAAATCTTCACACAGTACTCACACTCATACTCTTATTTCTTACTCTATTAGAGACATTGTTTACACACTATTTCTCTGGCTTTCTGACTTTAAGAGGAAGGTGAAGAGTGTTTCCAACTTTTGTTCCAAGTTTTTTCTATGCATTCTCTCAGAAGCTTGAGGCTCCTTATATAGCACATAGACTCCATACCCGAATTAAACACAGCAAAAGATGGGAGACAAGAGGAATCAAACTTTACTTTAGTAAGAGTAAATTTATTTGTTTTTATGCGTCGGCAGCAATAAAGAGAACACACAAACTTTAACAAAGGAAAAATCTTTTGTCTTGATGCATCGGCCACTACTCAATTCTCCACTATGTGTGCTTACTAACTTTAACAAAAGAAAAGTCTTTTGTCGTGATGTGTCGGCCACCACTCACTCCTCCATCATGTTTACTGTATTGTAGTATTCTTCCTCAGTGCAATCATAATCAGCCAACGAATCTTGGCCCTCTTGTTCCCCTTCTGATGTTTTTTTTTATCTTTTTCTTCACTGTCTAAGTCTGAATCATAAGGAAAGGGATAAAGAATCCTTATCAATTTTCCTTCTCCACTTTTTCAAGCCATTCTATAGTAGCTAGGGTGTAGTCAATTTTATTTCTCATAATAGCTGAGAAAAAGTCACAATTCACTGGTGGTGAATGATTATAGCAAGAAACCATTATCTTTTCTCCACTTGCCAGAAGGCTTGACTCATAATCTCTTCGCACCATGTTTTTGATGCACATGATTGTCATGACCTTCATCTATGAAATACTCTGATTAGGACTGCCATTTCCGCTCATCCTGCTCGATCCTTTAATCAGACCTTGAATTATCCTAACATAATGATAAGGAGAGATATAGGTCATTTGTTCTTTCAGCATTATCCATTCAGGTGGAGTTGATATGAACTTTAATCTAAGATTCATCCATCTGGCCTAATGTTCTTGACAGCTTGAACTAACAATTCAGAAAATCCCTCCAAGTCTTCATTATATTTTGTCCAAACATTATGAACAACACCATTCTCCATTAGCCACAGTTTTTGTTTCTGAGGGTGTTCAGCTTGGACGTTAACCAGATATCTCCCATAATATGGGCCAGAAACAGCAGACAAAATTGGTGAAAGCATCATTCATTTTCCCAGATGCTCATGGAATTTAAACCATTCAGACCGTTTCATTGTTGTCATAGGGATCTTAGCACTTTCTGGATTTTCTAGGTATACTACCTTAGACTTTTCATTCTCTTTTGCATGGATTCCATGCAATTCTTCTGTAAGTGTCTCAAGGGTTCCAAGCAGATGCTCTTTATTTTCTTCATGGAAAACATAAAGAATATTAGCTATGATAATCTTTTCCTTGAATGCCAACAACATTTTAGTCTGGAAAACTGGTTCTTTAAAAATCTTTAAAGACTGACCATGAAAAATTTTATTTTCTATAACCACATGCGCTCTGTTTCTCCTAAAATGGGCTATTCTACTTTTTGGCAAAGCAGCAGCCATTAACGGACTTTATATGCCTTTACCGTCTGCCGTTTGAGATGGGCTACCGATCTTTTTCCTTGAGAACGATCAGTTATGGATGTATCTTTGTGATACAACAAATACTCCTGAGTGAGCTTTTCTTCTTCATCGGACTTTCCAAACTGACTTTCATTTTGCAAGGAGAATTATGAGCTTTTATCCCAATCAGCTGGTTTTAACCTGTCGTGACTTGCTGCTTGACTTGTTTTAGCCGCCCTATAGGATACGATGAATTGAGAACCTGGTCCATCATGGAGAGAACCTACAATCTTATGACCGCTCTTGTATCTTTCCCAAAGATTATTTTCTCTTGATTCTGGTTTTTTGTTTCATGGTTACATCCTTCATCCTTGTTATCTCTTTAAAACATTGTCATTTCTCTTGTAAGGGCGTCTGATAGGAAATTCTTGTTACATGCAACCATTTCAACGTTATATTCATACTAAGATACAAACATTTGTCATCTCAGCACTCTTCCCCTATCTGTAGCATCAGTTAATTTGTAGTTTTTAAAGTTTTTTTTTACTCTTTTGTTATCAGTCCTAACTATATATTTGTTTCCTAAAAAGCTCTCAGCCCCCTTTATACTCTTAATAAGAGCAAAGACTTCTTTGTATCCTGTAGAATAGTTTAACTTTGCTGCGTTGAACTTTCTTGAGAGAAATTTACAATTCTTCTCCTGATTTGTATCTAGGGCAGCCAAGACAACTCATGTTCAGTAATAATCATTTGTATCAGTGTGCAAAATGATCGAATTTCCTTCTTCATGTAACTGTAAAGGAGGCATGTTCTTGGTTAGCTCTTTGATCTTTCTGACAGTATTACTGTCATCTTCTGTGAATGACAATTTATTTTTGGAGCTTGTTTTTGGAGAGAGTAGAGCAGTAAGACCAATAACTTGAGGGATAAAGTCCCTCGCAAAGTTAATAACTCCCAAAAACCTCAGCAAGGATTTTGCATCAGGAATATGATCTGGGAACTGTCTGATTTTTTTGATAATATGATATTGGAGACGAATCTCTCCATCTTTAACATGAATGCCTAAGAAATAAATTTCTCTTTTTTATGAGGTGAATCTTCTTTTGTCCAAGGATGATTACCTTCTAGACAATCAACCTGCAAACTTGTTCAAGATGCTTCAGATGTTCGTTCATAGTTCGCGAGAACACAAGAATGTCATCTATATAAACTATATAGAATTCTGAGTAAGGTTTGAAAATATTATTCATTTTCCTTTGGAAAACAGACGGGGTCTGCTTGAGGCAAAATGACATGACCAGCTATTCATAGTGTCCTTGAGGTGTTCTAAATGCCGTTAAAGCAATGGAGTCTGGACGCATCTTGACTTGCCAGAATCCTGATTTTGCATCGAATTTAGAGAAGATCTTAGCTCCTTTGAGTCGATTGATAAGCACTCTTAACTGGGCAATCTGGTAACCGTTTTGACCGTTTTTTTGTTTACATCTCTGTAATCAATTACCATTCTAGCCTTTCTTCTTACTTGTTATGCATGATTTCTTACCAAGAAGGCTGAAGCATGATGAAGACTATTGGAAGGTCTGATCAGCTTCTTTTCGAGTAACTATTGAATTTGACTTTCCATCTCTTTTCTGTTATCTTCCATGTAATGATGGATTGCTTTAACATGACAAATAGTATTTGCATCCTGCATTTTGAGCTGACAGTATACTAAATATATTTCCCAGTATAACTGAGGATATTCACTGATTACTGGTTTCAACAAGTTTTCTATTTCTGAAATAGTTGGCAGTCTTTTCTGCTCGATCTTGTTAGCATACACCTTTAGGTTATGTTCTCTAGTAAACTCTTTTTTTCCGTCTGAGCTTTCTTGCTCTAATGAATTTGAATCACACTCATCTAAAGGGGATTTATACTCTTCTTCTGACTTAGAATATTCTGAATTCATTCCTTCATTTACCAATATTTCACTGTGACTCTTCAAATGGTTTTTAGCAGCAAAACTGGTTCTAAAACTGGCTTATAATCACCACTTTTTGCTGACGATCTCTGATATTGGTCTGTAAATCCCGGACTTCTAACGCTTACAGCGTTGGTAAGATGAGATTCCAAAAAGAATTTGTTATTATTTTAGAAACCAATCATTTGTGGATTCTGGACTATCGTCTGTTGAAGAAGAAAGTCATTTCCAAATAACACATCTGCTCCTTAACTTTCACATTGTCATATGATTTTTATGACAAAAGTTCCTCCACCCAAGGAAACTTTAACGTCACGAGCCATAGTATCCATAATTATTTTATTCTCTCCCATGACTATTCCAGTAACTAATCTTGGAGCCTTTTCCCAATATTCTTCAGGTATGACATATCTTTTGGCAAGAGTATACCCTAAACCACTATCTACAAAGGCATGTAGATGGTACTTCCTATAGTTGGAAAATTTCAATCATATAGTGATGTAATTGCTGAATCTGCTTGTCTAGACCTACTTTACTTGTTCTTTACTTTCTACAGTTTTGCCAGGCAGTTCGATAAAAGGATTAATTTCTCTTTCATCGGATTTGTTGATGGGATCAAAAGACTTAACCTGTTGTATAACAAGTTATGTGATAAAGTCTTCTTGCCATATTGTATAATCATTGATGAAATCAAATGACTCCTTTAATTCCTTATTCTGGCTTAATGAAGTTACTAACTTCATTCTCTTCAAATCTTCTTCCAAGTTATGTTCTTGTTGCTCCTTAGCTTCGTAGAAATCTTTATATTCTTATTCTACTATGTTTTGAGTTTCATTGTTTTTGATTTTTCTTCGTAATTCTGCAATGAAGCATTCCTGATGATAGGTTTCACTTGTACTTTTACAATGCATTGGAATTGAATTACTATCATCGCAGTTGCAGTAATCACATGTAAACCTTTTTGGATTGGGGTGAAACTTACTGATAATATCAGCAGTTTATTTCTTCCAATTTAGGACCTTTAGGACAAACATAGGACGAGATCTGTCTTCTTCTTCAGAACTTTCTGAAGTGTGATATATTTCACTTTCTGATGGGTACTCAAGAGAATATATTGAATCATTCTCTTCATCAGAATATGCTATTTCAAAACACTTGAGGTTTTCATATTCTATTGTTGCATCATATTCTTCAATTAGAACCTTTGCAGATCTCTTGTCCTATCCTTGTTAGGACACTCATTTGTATAATGTCCTTCGGTGAAGAAAACATAAGCGCAAGATCTGAAAATTACAGATGAAGAAAACATAGGCGCAAGATGCAATCAACGCCGCCCATGCTTGCATAATTCGGTGGACCCGAAAACCTTCAACCAACAGACCATCCACCGGTCCTCCTCTCTCAAGTTGCCGGTCAATTTTCAAATCTCGTCCGACAGCAAAGCTAAAGGTCTTCATCATGGCCAAGTGTCCAGCCTTACACATGAGGCCACCATCGAAAAAGATCGTTACCAGATGAATTGGGTGTTGCCGCCGCCCTCCCATTGAGATTAGAGACAAAAAAATTTCATATAATGCATTGAGCTCATACTTGATGCTCTTATTTTTTGGTGAGTAATTAGTTAATATTATTAAGTACTAGCCTTGTACCCAGCATTTGCACGGAGGATCTAAAAATGAAAGGTATTTAACAACTGCCCCATGAAAAGTGGAATGAATAACCACTCTTTTTTTCTTTATGATTTTAATGATGTTTTACGGTAAAGTCCATAGTAAATATTATTTATAGTTATTTACACTACCAAAACAACTACTTTAGCCAACAAAATTATTTCGTCGGCTAAGTAAAAAATTTCGTCTGCTAAGAAGTCGTATGAAAAAAACAGTCGGCCAAGACTTTAACCGATGAAATTACTGTTCATCGTCGGCTAAAGTCATTTATTTAGCCGACGAAAGAAAAATTTCATCGTTTAAAGTTTGAACTTTAGCCGACTAATTTTTAGACTTTAGCCGACGAAATTTTATTAAATTTTGTCGGTTATAGTAATTTATTTAATTTATTTTTATTCATTTAACTTTAGCTGAAAAATTTTATTAAAATTCGTCGGCTATAGTTGGAATATATTCCATCCTTATGATTGCATCAGATTTGAGTCAATTTTAGAGGCAGATTTGGGTCTCAACAGTCCTAGGAAGCAATGAACTTCTGTGTGGATCAATCACCCTCTTCCATGTAATGAATGAACTCTAAATAAGCCATACATCCATGATTTATCCGATGTGGGATTGTAACAAGTAAAAATATCTAAATAAGCAGCTAAGCATTGTCGATGTATCACCATCCCTATAGTAGTTATTGTTTAGTCCTATATATATTTATAGCTGTTTTATGCGATCTTAGTTGATTAGTTTTCTTGAAAATCCCATATATCTGCAAAGTTGCCTGAGATGATATTGGGAAGACTATTTTTGATTGTCTATTACCAGATGAATAGAATAGCCACTAGAAATGATGCCGACTTCTAAGTTTTACAGGTGAACACAAGACAAGGCCTGCAAATTTAAAAAGCCAAGAGGGTAATCAAAGTTAAAGTTCGATCAAAGTTAAATCTAGAACTGCAACACAAGATCAATTTGAAATAAAATCCAGAACTGGGAACAGAAACTAAGGGCATCTCCAACGGAGGCCCTATAACTGGGTTTTGGTCCTATTTTGAGCTATTTTCATCTCCAACGGTAGAAAAAATTGGTCCTCATCTTAAAAAGTCCTATTCTCAGTCCTAAAAATGGAGAAAATCCAAGACCAAGACTCAGAGCCCGTTGCATGTGGGCTGGCGTGGGCTGACGTGTGCTGGGTCCGTGGGACTGCTGGCGGGAACGCGCTGGAGGCGCATGTGGGAAACAACGCACGCTACATCTGGTGGAGAGACTGTAATCTTGATAGCCAATTAATATTTGACGTCTGTCAACGAAATCGCATCCAAACTCAGTTGTTTGTCTTATATACCGACACAATACATGAAAATATCTAAATCAATCATTTAAGACGTTGAACCGTATATGCCGACATAAAACGTCTAAAATTAATTAATATGTATTTTTTGAAAATATTTATTTATTTATTTATATACAAAAATAAAAATGATTACATATTTTTTATAAAAAATAAAAAAATAATTTTTATTTTATTTTACATATTTAACTTATTATTAATTATAATACTCTTAAATGTACCCCACTCAAAATATATTTTAATCAACTATATTAAATATAAAACTTATATAAGACTCACAGATAATTTGTTCAGTCTTATATAAACAAAGAAAAAGAGGTATAGGACTTCAAATCCAAAACTACGGTTGGAGTTGCCCTAACTATATTTCTAATAGGACTGCGGTATTTGAACCGACTTCGATTCAATAACGCTCGAAATTTGAGAGAAGAGAGTAGAGGAACGATGTCGGGTATGGGAGACGGGTACGTGGGCACGGCCCAGGATGCCGTGAGGATCCGAAGGCTGGAGAAGCAGAGAGAAGCCGAGCGCCAGAAAATCCTAGAGCTTAAGACCAAGTCCGCCTCCGATAAAGGCCAGCCCGGCCTCCTCCAATTCGGCTCCAGCACTTCTGAGGTACACTCTTCTTCGTCTTCTCAGGGTTTCCTCTGCACTAATTTCAATTCGAATTTCTAATCACTTTGGGCGAGCGTTGCAGATTCTGGAGACGGCGTTCAAGAAAGAGACCGTTGGATTGGTAACGAGGGAGCAATACGTTGAGAAGGTAGACAATTTTTCTGAACCGCATTGGTGTTTTTGTGACTTGATGATTGCTGATGGTTCTGTGTTTTGCAGAGGGTGAATATTCGGAACAAAATCGAGGAGGAAGAGAAGGAGAAGCTTCAGAAGCTTCAGCAGGAGTGACTTTCAGTGTATTCGATTACCCGTTTAGTGTTGGATTGTGATGATTTTTGAGTTGCAGTGTTTTTTGAGTGTGTGTCTGTTTTGATTGTGTTGTGTTTGTTGTGTTTAGAGAGGAGGAGTTTCAGCTACAGAAGAGGAAGAAGAGGAAGGTGAAGGGGATTAATCGGTTGTCGTTTGCGGATGAGATTGAGGATCCAAGTGAAGAGGAGGATGAAGGAAATAGTAAGCACTTTTCTCCTTTTAAGGATTAGAAAATTGTCTGTAATGAATATGGTTCTAATGTTCAATCAGCCTACTGCATACGTCTCGTATATGGAAGTTTATAGATAGATTACACTGTATTTTATCAGTAGCTGATGGTCAGACTTTGTTGCGCATGAATGTTTGACTTCTAATTTTTTGAAATGATGTATACATAAGTTAATCTGCTTCATGAGTCATATGAGAATTCATTGTTCAGGAAGTTTTACGTTGTATTTGGTCCTTATGAGCTATGATGCACGGATACGGCAAAAATTTTAGTATGTTGTATCGTATCCGTATCCGATACGGGTACGCACGGGATACGCCATGGATATGTACCCAAAGATATTCAAACATATCCTAGATCATTTAGGGAGGTTTTGACCAAATTAATACTAGGTTGTTGACTTTTTGTAGTAATATCTTATCTAATTTGTAGCAATCTCTGTTTTAACTCTTTCACGATTATAATTGAATATTCTTCTGTATTTTCCTTAATTAGATGATTTAGATTAGATTTATTTGGAATTTATTTATTATTGTAATTTTTTTGTGTGATAGATCTAGTAAAATTAGGCTACTTTCGTGTTATTTCCCATTAAAATTATCTATATATTTTTAAATTATATTAAATATATATAATATCAAAACGTACCCGTATCCTATTTTTTCGATAAAAAACGTATCTACGTATCGAACCCGTATCCGTGTCCCGTACCCGTACTAGTGCATCATAGCTTATGAGGATACTAGTTTATGGATGCGCATCAGAAACTTATTGCTGCCGTTGTTTTTCTTTTGGTTATGATTTCTGCAGAAAGTACAGATAATACAAAATTGCGGTCTGGTAGATTCGGCAAAGATCCTACTGTGGAAACTAGCTTTCTGCCAGACAGGTACATACTCTCTCATTCAGTCACATCTGGCCCCTTCCTATATACTTGTGTCTAACCTATATACTTGGTATGTTTTGTGTCTAACCTATATACTTGTTTCAGTGAGCGGGAGGCAGAGGAACAAGCTGAGCGTGAGATGTTGCGAAAACTGTGGTTTATCGAGCAGGAGAGGATACAAAGTAATTTTTCTTTTTGGCTTTTTTGTTCTTTTTCACTCATTTCCAAACAAATAGTGTTCTCAGACAAATTCTTGCTATGTTGTTTTTCTCAGATGAGCCGCTTCAAATTACTTACAGTTACTGGGATGGAGCAGGGCATAGGCGAACAATCCAGGCAAGTATAGCGCGCTCAAGTTACATGTTTTATTTTTATTTTTTTGGATGTTTCTCTTTTACTTAACAGTATGGATGTATGTATTTAATTTTCATGCTTTCTGGTCACTTTCAGGTACGAAAGGGGGATAAAATAGGAGATTTTCTTCGCTCTGTCCAACAGCAACTAGCACCAGAGTTTCGAGAAGTTCGAACTACCTCAGTGGAGAATTTGCTATATGTAAAAGAAGATCTTATCATTCCACATGTAAGACAGTTTTCGTACAAGTATCTGCAACTGTTAATGGTTATATTTGCTGAATATATTCTAACTAATTGCAAATAAATTTCTTTCATGATTCTGGAAGTACAGCAACATAGTTTCTATGAGCTAATTGTAAACAAGGCAAGGGGAAAAAGTGGACCGGTAATAATCAATATCTTTTTTCATGAATTTTTCTTATGTTTCCTTGTAATTTGCAGTCATCGTTGCTTACTGAATATAATATTGTTTTGTATTTGGCATAGCTTTTCCATTTTGATGTGCATGAGGATGTGCGAACAATTGCTGATGCTACGATAGAGAAGGATGAGGTATTTTCCTCTTCCTTTTCCTTTATTATTCTGTGATTCTTTATCATTTATTATGTTTCCGTATTGAGAATGAAACACAAGCATAAACCTCCCTAAATTCTCTCTAGTGTGAAATTGAAATCTATTTTTTGCTTCCCATATGTCAATGTGGGATCTATGCTGGAAATTTTGCAATGTTGGATGTATGTTGAACAATTTGAAGAACTGGACCTTAGAGCTAACCTTGACCGTGATCTTTGTTTCTTTTCTTGTCCCCAATCCTGTATTATGTTAAAAGCTTTCTGGAAATGAAAATGATTATTAGAACTCATTTAAACTTCAAATTAAGTTAGTGCTTCCTATCACTATGGGTATCTTAGCAATTGCAGATGCTAGTCAGCTTGCCAGCTCTGGTAATGGATCTTTGATCTATTGGTGGCTGTACAGATTATCTACGATGTTTCTGAATTTGCAAATGGAACATCTAATATAGACACTACATGTTGAGTAGCTTCTTTATCTTTTTAAAGATAAAATCATTTCTTTTCTGTGAAACCTTATGCTCCGAGAGATGTATTTATCGGGTGGAATATGATTCGTTCTTTTCTTTATGAGGGATAAGGTTTCTGGGCTGCTAGACACTTAACTCAAGATAGACCTTGTTATATTGTCAGGCAAGAGGCCTTGGTTCTAGTCATATGCTGCTACAAAAGATTTTATACTTTGATTCTATTCCTTGTTTATATGGTCAGGCAAGTGTCCTTAGTTCTAGTCATTGGTAGCTACAAAAGATGTACTCTGGTTCTCCTGTATGTCCTATAAATCCCACTCATTCTTTCCCCAAAGATGTCACTTCATCCCCTAGCCTTTACAATAAGTGTTCATCTTTGACCAGAACCGTCAAGACATGAGGAATCAAACTATCAAAGTTTTTACTCTCTCTCTCTCTCAACCCAGGGAAAGTGTTTGCAAACTATCAAAGATCCACATGAGGAATCATGGGTTACACATTAATCACCTCGTATGGTTGACCTTACTTAATAATCCACGTTGTCAGGAAATGTAATGTCATGCCCCAACCAGAGTTTACCTCCCTAAACTCGAAATAGAACGTGCGGGACCCATCTTAAGAGAGATTTTCTCGTAATCTCTCTTGAGAAGGGACAACCCTTTAACCAAACCATTTTTAAGCAATCCAAATGACACCAAAACAAACCTCACTATACCTGAGGTTATCCCGATGACCGAGTTGGATTTCAATACGAACTATTTCAGAGAACCTAGGGTGTAGATGTTAATTGTGACTGCACCCGAATCCTGGTCAGACTGCCTACGTACCCTTTGAAGCGAGATCAAGCCACACGTAGCTCTTACCTACTTAAATTTTCTAACCGGACAATCCTCACTTTTCTATTTAGCGGACCATTTAATAATCCGCTAAAACTATTCCTATCGTAAACCCGGAGTTCAACCCCTTAGCTGGGGTAGCATTATACATCTATTTAACTAGATTATCCTAAGCATACTTTATACCGATATACCAAACCAAGTGTACAACATACAATAAATATTAATCAGATAACTAAATATAATGGCAATCATGTAATTAATAAATCCACCAAGGATATAATAGTCAAATTATCCATAATGACATTCTTGTAAATATCTTAAAATACCAGGGGCATTTTTGAAATTTCAACCTCAGAGGCAGTCCTGTAATTAACTAGAACTGTCAGGGGTAGTATTGGCCTTTTGGCCTCAGTGGCAGA
Organism: Comarum palustre; assembly: GCA_951800085.1. NCBI lineage: Eukaryota > Viridiplantae > Streptophyta > Magnoliopsida > Rosales > Rosaceae > Comarum > Comarum palustre. Next base: position 12,085,551 of record OX637575.1, on the reverse strand, counting down.
CTTGTAATTATAAAAATCTACCAAGGGCATTTCTGGGATTTCACACCCTCGGTAAAATACCAGATTTACTGTGGTAAAAACCTGGGGATTTACCCCCTTCTCACCCCAACTACTCCAATCAGCCTGCCGGCCGATTTTAGGCTCTATTCCGGCCACCCCTCCTTTCCTCTCCGATCCACCACACCCCAAACAACCATAACAATACAGAGTAACGATCAAACACAGAAGCTCCAAAATATCGAGCTCACCTTCATCCTGCACGTTCGACGAACCCAGTGCCTCCCTGCCTGGACTCATCAAGCAGGACCTCCAGCTGCCTCCCACAGCCTCGCCTCAGCCTCAGCAGTCCACCAGAAGCCCAAAATCACGTTGTCAGAGGCTCATCGGAGTGCTCTACCAAACCCAGAAAAGAGTAGAAAAGGAATACTCGATTAGAGCTTCAAAATTAACAAACTAGCACCCAAAAAGGAAGAGGAAGACGAGGGAAGGAGTATATCGGTCACGCGCCTTTACGTCGCCTAGATCGTCGGAATTTCACCGTTGACTGCCGAGCACAATGATGCTCGATCTCCCAACACGGTGGCTGTTTGGGTGATCTGAGGGCAGTGCTAGGTAGAGGTGGAGAAGGGGGAGTTTGAGGGTGGTGCGCCGTCGCGTGGTGGTTGGACGTGACGGAGTGCCGTTGCAAAGCTTGTTGGAGACGAGCGAGTCGAGAGGGAGAGGTAGAAGAGGTTTTTGACTGAGTCAAACCTCTTTATTTATAGAGAAATGAACGGCCAAGATTAAATCTTGGTAGGATTAAATCTTTGTAAGATTTGACGCTTCAGATAAAATATGAAAAAATTACCATGAACAGCAAATAGATATTTTGTCATTTACTATTTACCGCACAGTAACAACACATTATTCTTAATAACTTCTGTATATGAACTCCGATTAAGTCATAGAACATACCCACGAGTTTGTATTAACATCCTCTACAATTTCTCTGAAGGAAGTTTCTCTAAATTCTCGACTTATCGTCAAGTCACCTTTTTACGGTAAAATAATTAATATTTATTATTCCCGTAAGCTGAATAAATCCATATTAAATAACTCGTCACTCTAGAAAATATTCCGAACATACTGGAGGACTCGTATTACTATATTCTATACCCTCGGGACATATAATCTATTTTCCCTAAAACCGAAAATATTTCGATATAATACTCGAATGATAATTCGGAGAGAGCTAATAGCGTGGTTACAATCCTCTATAACCCGCCTGGTCTCGTTAAAAGGTAAATTTTAGGACGGGGTGTTATATGTAATGCATTCCCATAACTCTGCACAGATTTTATGAGCAGATAGTTACTACATTTCGTTAGAGAAGGAATTTGTACGCTTGTGTATGTAATTCACGTATACTTCTGTCTTATATGTTTGATTTTCTATTTTGGCAGTCTCATGCTGGGAAGGTTGTTGAGAGGCATTGGTATGACAAGAATAAGCATATCTTCCCTGCTTCTAGATGGGAGGTACGCGTGTATGTATGTACATATGTGTGTGGATTTTCAACAGTTTTGCTTTATACAGTTGTATGATGCTTGTCATTCTACAGTACGGATTTCCTGCACTTGGTGCTTTTGACATTTCAGTACTCTAATGAGTAGTGTTAGTTTGTATCTGGTGTGTGTCTGAGTTTCGGTGGTGTCTACCTGTTGATGCTTAGATGCTAATGAATAATGAGTCAGGCTTGAAATAAGTAGCATGATGATTTTTGTCAGTCCACAGAACCCATTGTGTTCCTTGAAATATGTAATTGACTGCTTTTGGCCACTCTTCTCCAACCTGTATCACTAATTAAATTGTTAGTGAGCTGTGGCTTGGTTGGTTAAGGTGTTTAACCGATAACTTTAAGGTCACGAGTTCAAACCTTACGATATATTTAATAAAATTTTTTTTTAAGAAAAAAAAAGAAAAAAGATTGCTAGGCTTCTCAGTTACGCCTGCCTAAGAAAAAAAAAAGAAAAAAGATTGCTAGGCTTCTCAGTTACGCCTGCCTAGTGCATAAGACATTTCTTTGGCTTAGTACCTAAATGACATTTCTTTTAATAGATAAATATATATGATTGATTGAACAAACTTCCCATTAGGATACTTTTGTAAGTGCACTGATCTGGATAATCTTTTGTTGAATATTTTTGTAATGCCAGATATATGATCCAACAAAGAAATGGGATCGTTACACCATCCATGGGGACTGATTCGGTAGCAGCGACTTGGGATTCAATGGATTGCACCTATCATCGGTTAAGCTCAACCTTTGCACCCAAATTTTTTGTATAAATTAGACCATGAACATGTGATATATGATCCAACAAAGAAATGGGATCGTTACACCATCATTGGGGACTGATTCCGTAGCAGCGACGTGGGATTCAATGGATTGCACCTATCATTGGTTGTTAAGCTCAACCTTTGAACTCAAATTTTTGTATAAATTAGATCATCAACATGTGATAGTGGGATTGTATGATGCTTGTAGTTCAGTAACTGCATTTTCTTGACTCTAACATGCTGATCAAGCAATGTAGAATTCTTTAGGTGACTGTTGATGACATATCTTATGTGCGAGGGAATCTGTAATGAGCATCACTCTATTGGAAGGTTAGAAATACAATCCAGTAGCTAGCCCAATGACCGTTACAGTTTCTCAACTTTGAGCTATGCTTTTGTTCTGAATTAAAAATTGAATTAATTACAAAACATCACTTGAATTATGATCCTATTTTTATACATAACTATCAAAAACTTACATTTTCATACCTTAAGTTACCTTTTTGATACTTTTTATCACTAACACCATTAAAATTTAAGGGCATTTCGTTACTTCATCAAATGTTTTTTTACATTTACCTTAACAAAATAATTCATTTTTTCAAGGTTATCAAATACAAATAGAATAATTTGGTAACAAAAATATTTAAAAAAAAACAAAACAAAATAAATTCAAAATTAAATATTTATATAAGTTTGTAAAACTCTCATATGTATATATATTTTTAGTTACAGGTTAAGAAAAATAAAAAAATATTACAACTGAATTCATTAATATAATTAGATAAATTACAAGCCAATAACACTAGTGGATTATCACTCTTAGCCGACGGAATTGAAACTGTTTCGTCGGGTATGATTTTCTTAGCTGACGGACAATCCGCTATGATTTTATTAGCTGACGGAGTCGGCAATGATTTTCTTAGCTGACAGAACTAGATCCGTCAGCTAGGAGAAATAGTTCGTCGACTAAGCACTTCTTAGCCGACGGAATAACTTAGCCCTTCTTAGCCGACGGATCTGTGGTCATGGCAGTTTTTGTCGGCTAAGAAAACTCTTAGTCGACGGAAATATTCATATTCCGTCGGCTAGGATCTTAGGTCTTAGCTGACGGAAAAAACTATATTCCGTCGGCTAAGACATTCTTAGCCGACGGAACAGTTTATATTTTGTCGTCTAAAATTAAAAATACAGTAACAAGTCAGCCATAATTTTTTTTCTACGAAATGGTGAAATACGTCTATGGTTGAAAAATCACATAATTCCGGTAAAGTCTTAGTGCCGATAGTTACGGTCAACACAATTTACCATTCTTTCTCCCTATGGGTAGCCCTATCTTCGGGGGTTATTTTTAGTAAATTTTTATATCACTGGTTGCGTCTCATCGATTTGAAACTATTTTTAGTTGAAGGTTTGGCCAAAATACCTAATTTATACAGTCAAATGACTGTTTCCGTGCGTTTAGGGGTTTGACTTACGGTATTGACCATCGGAACGAGCCCTTAACGCTATCGGACCATCTTAATGATCATTGACCATCTTAATGATCATATCAGAAGGTCGGATTTTCGTTGTCAAGTTTGATCATCAGAATCACAACATGCCTATTACTGTTGTATAACTTGTTTACTAAGTTTTAAGTAAATGTTCCGTTTCAAAAACAAACTTTACGTAGAACCTTCAAACTCAAAAAAGTTGTGAAAAAAGATATGACCAGAATGGTGAAATACGTCTATGGTTAAAAAATCACGTAATTCCGGTAAAGTCTCGGTGCGTTCAACGTTATTTTTCATTCTTTCTCCTTATATGGGTAGCCCTATCTTCGAGGGTTATTTTTCAGTAAATTTTTATACCACTGGTTGCGTCTCATTGATGTGAAACAATTCTCAGTTGAAGGTCTAGCCAAAATACGTAATTTAGAGGGTCAAATAACCGTTTCCGTGTGTTTAGGGATTTGACTTACGAGATTGACTGTCCGGATCGAGCCTTTAACGTTATGGGATCAAGTTAAATTTTTTATCATAGCCATATTTTACTATAATGATTATACACTACCAGAATAACTTTCATAGCTGACGAAATTAAATTTAACAGGCCGACGAATTTATTTTTCGTCGGCTAAAGTATTTTAGCCGACGGAAAAAAATATCGTCGGCTAACTTAACTTTTCGTCGGCTAAAATTGACTTTAGCCGACGAAAAAACATTTCGTCGGCTAAAATATTTTTTTTTCGTCGGCTATAGTCTGTGAACTATAGCCGACGAAAATTTTAAAGTTTAGCCGACGCATATATAATTTCGTCGGCTAAAAGTCCTTATCTTTCCAGATCTAGACAGCAGCTCATGTGAAAGAAAAAACGGGAGAAAAAGTTTGGGGGTTGGCGAAATTGTTAGGTGTTGTAGAAATCTGTCCGAAATTAGTTTGTGGCACTATATATAGGTACGTATATGTGTATATATCTTGTTTTTGAGTTGATTTAAGAGTTTTATTTTCGTTATATATGGATTTTGAGTTTTAATTAGAGTTGATTATTGGATTTTGAGTGTGATTGAGTTGATCGATTTGGGTTTGATAATATATATGAAGTTGTTGTTATATATATATACATGCATATATATATATATATATATGTATGTATATATATATATATATTAATTGTACGTTAACTGTAGATAGAATATTGAATGATTTGTAAATTTAATTAATTAATTAATTAGCGTTTATACATATATATTATGTTATCTTCTCAGGATATGGATAAGAGTTGGATTTCACTTCCAAAATGAGACAAAAGATATGGTAAAAGAGTTATTAGTTTTATTGAATATGTGATGGATAATGCTAAAGGGAATACAATTTTCTATTGTCCGTGCACTAAATGTCAGTGTCGCAGCAATATGCATCGATTTGCAATTGACAAGGTTTGGCAGCACCTTAAAAGTAATGGGTTTTGGGAGAAGTACACATGTTGGATATATCACGGTGAAACATCATCAAGGGGTCCGCATGATCATGGGCAATTTTCTAAGACGGGCAGTACATCGAACGATCCAACAACGACCTTCATCAACGATATGTTTCCTTATGAGAGCGGTGTATGCTCTGAAGGACCGTATATGTCTGAGCCGGTGCAGCCCTTCCCTGGAGTTGTCAACACTGCTGGTATTGACAGGTACAACAAACTACTTGCTTTCCAACAGACCCCTGTGTACCCCGGTTGTCAGAAGACGGTTCTTGAAAGTGTGATGGACGTTATGAAGATTAAAGTTGAGACAAAATCGACTGTGAAGGCTGTTGATGACTACCTACAGTACACTGCTTCGATGTTGCCCCACGGTCATCGTCTTCCTACCACTCATCATAAGGTTCGATGTATCCTGAAAGATCTTGGGCTTTCCTACATCAAGATCCATGCATGCAAATATGATTGTGTTCTCTTCTGGGGTAAAGATCCAGAAGGGAATGACCTTGGTGACCTTGACACATGTCCAGTATGTCAGAGTGACAGGTATAAGCTGACTCCTGCAGACAATAGGAAACCTATGAAGGTACTTCGGTATTTCCTGTTGAGGGATACGCTGGAACGGTTGTACATGTCATCACACACGACCAAAGCTAAGAGATGACACGCTGATAGGGAATTGCATGGCGAAGATACCCTTATACACCCTGCTAACGGGGAGGCTTGGAAGCATATAGACTGTGAATTTTCTCATTTTGCGTCAGAGGTCCGAAATGAAGGCTCAGACTCTCATCAGACGGGTTCAATCATTTTGGCAACATGAGTCTTCAATACAGTGTCTGGCCGATGATTTTGGTACCATACAACCTTTCATGAAGAAGGAATACAATATGTTGAGTTTGTTGATTCCGGGACCGGTTATCCAGGGAAGTATCTCGATGTGTATTTGAGACCCTTGATTGAAGAGCTTAAGTTTTTTTGGGACGTTGGTCATGCACGAGATGTTCCACATGCATGCATGCTATGGACGTTGGACAGCTGGGGGCCACACATACCTCCAGGCAGCCGGACGTCACTCGCTCCTCCAGGTAGCCGGACGCCCCTCGCTCGAGGCAGCCGAGCGTCCCTCACTCCTCGAAGCAGCTGTGGCATCCGACTCAGGCGGAGGTGTCTGCACCACGTATGCCTGAGATACACAAGGCACCGACTCCGGGCCCTACTAAATATTATATAAATAATTTGTTATGTTATAATGTTATAATAAAAATAATCTATTAATAATCAATATATGATAGGCACCGTCGGAGCCAAGCCGACAAGGAAGAAGAGAGGTCCCGTCACAGGGAAGGCTCTCGAGAAGACAGTGAGTACCTCAGAAAGGATCGCCATTGATACTGACGGGGATAGGAAGGTAGTATCGGGCGGCAAGACGAGGATGTACTCCGTCCGTGTGGGAGTGCTTATTAGGGATAGAGTCCTTATGTTGTGGTCAGACTGGGGCGAGGTCCCATAGGAGGTTAAGGACATGGTCGACAACGCAATGTCGGTAAGTATAAAAAAATTCACAGTTAACATTATTTATTACATTGTAGATTTATGAAAAACTAAACTAATAAATGTTTTAATGCAGGTGTGGTTTGACATTCCCCAGCACTTGAGGAACACCTGGGCGGACGTTGTGCATGGGGGAAGGTACGTTGCAAAGTTAATGACAAAAGAAAATTATGTATAATTAATAATATTTATAATTTTTTTGTCATATTACAGGTATTAGGAGTGGAAGAACGAGTTACGGACCCACTGGACTACGCATGGGAACGAACGTTCTGGCACCCCCTTGAGTTCCAGTTCAGGGAATACGAGTGGCGTTGACTACTGATATCTGAATTCAACAACCCACATAAACAGGTAATTAAAAATAATAATTTATTATATTGAATTATAATTAGTATGTTTTAAAATATTTTACTAATTTTTTTTTCCTTTGTAGGCCTTTCCCGGGCGAACGCTCAGAACCGGCAACGCAACACAAGGAACCATCATGTCAGTTCTAGACCGTTCGCATCGTTGATGGAGGAGGCGGCCAGGGAACATCCAGAGGTCAACTGGTACGTCTATACGTACGGGCAGGCATATCCTGACGCCTAGGAGGATATTGTATGTCGTTTTACGTTTTAAAGTTTAGTAAATTATATTTATATATATATATATATATATATATATTTCAAAATGTTAATTAATAATTTTTTTCTATCCAATTAGGCGAGGGTGAGGCATGCTAGTGATGAGGTGATGACTGCTATAGTCAGGGAGACATGGCCTGACACACAAGAGGAAGACATGTCCGAAGCCATGTCCCGGATCGACACTTCGGATCTCAGGGTTGGGGGGAGGATCATGGGCACAGCATTCCCACCGCGACGAAATAACTTCTACTGCCGGGGTCTAGGAAAGAAGGGCGAGAGGGTACTGAAGACCACTCCCGGATTTCAGAAAAAGGCAGCCTCGACCAGCAGCAGAACGACTCAGCTAGAGACGGAAGTTCAGATGTTATGGGAACAACAAGCCGCCCAAACAGCATATACTGCCGCCTTACAGGAGTATAATGCGGCAGTATATGCCACCCAGCAGGCACAGCAGCAGCAGATGTTCCAGTACATGCAAGATTTTTCAGCTGCACAGCTTCAGGGACTTCCGCCTCCGCCCATGCCTACGCCAATTCCCTTACCTCAACCGTCGCAACCTCCCCAACAACCTCCTCCTGGCACGGATATAGATTTAGATGATATCGACTTTATTTAGTTTTTTAGGCTTATGAACAATTTATAAATTACAAATTTAATACAAAATGTTTATACTACTTTTAATGGTGTTTGTTGTTGGTTATATCAAGTTGCTTGTGTAATTTGCAGCTTGTTTGGATGGTAATTAAAAAATTTTGTAGTTTTTTTAGTATAAAAAGTACTATAGCCGACGAAATTTACCATAATTCGTCAGCTAGAGTATTTTTTTTCAACGTTTAGCTGACAAAATATGGTACATTTCGTCGGCTATAGTTGTAGTTAAGCCGACGAAATGTACTATATTTTGTCGGCTTTTCTTCTTTTAATTTTTTAAAATATTTAGCCGACGATTTATACTACATTTCGTCGGCTAAAGTGTTTTAAGTTGGCCGACGAAATATTAATATTTTGTCGGCCAAAGCCTTATGTTAAAACCGACGACAATGTATTTCGTCGGCCAAACTCTTACTTTAGCCGACGAAAAATTGGATAAGAAAATGAGAATTCAGTTCTCTTAGAACACATTCTTGTTTCAATTTTGTAACCGAATTCCCCCTTGTTTGGTTAAAGAAAAGTAATTCCCTTTCTCATAGGAAGAGATCGAAAATTCATTTCCTAACAACTTTCTATTTAGAAGTTTTATAACATACGCTAAATGAAAGTCGTTAAACGTCTGTAATTAATAGAATAATCCAAATAATGTATTGTCAGTAGTATATGAAAAGAAATACAATCTCTCTATCTTTGCTTATATATGTATAATTAAAGGATAAGAGATATAATAAGCTCCTACCGATAAGAAGAATAAGAGAGCTCCCTTCCTTTTAGAGCTCTGCATACCGAGACCCTAAGGTTTTGAGAGCAAGATGGCAGCGGTAGTTTTGCTATGCACCCAGCCACCAGGGACGTCGTCCAGCATCGCAGTCTAAGGGGAGAGGGAAGGAGGCTCTTGACTCTCCCTCTTGGGGTCTTGTTTTGGCTATGGTGGATGAATGACCTAAAGCTTGGTAGCGGCGCTCCTGGTTTTCGGTTCTCATTAGGGTCCATCTTCCTAGGCGAGACTAGATCAGGGCTTGCTAATCAATTGAGGACATCCATGGTGGTGCAGTTCAGAAGAACGATGTCAAGGTTGGTAGAGGTCCCGTCTGTGTAGGCGAAGGAGGAGCTACGAAAGTGAGGGGGAGAGGGAAGTGTGCACCCGTCGGCGTGACCAGGGAGATGACTTGAGGCCATCTAGTGTCGGTCATAAGGAGTCAGCAAAGCTTTGAAGAGAGGCTGTCACATCCCGATCATAGAATTAATTTACGGTTGGTTACTTTAGTCTTCAACCATTTAAAGTAACTATTTGACAGTATAATGACCGTAAAGTTGACTTTTCGTAAAGTCAAGAATTTGGGAAAACTTTCTTCATGAAAGTTGTAGAGGACGTCGATACAAAATCGTGGAAATGTAGCACGCTCAAATCGGAGTTTGTATAAAGGAGTTACGCAAATCAGGGCATATGGGTAATTTCGTAAAAAAGCTATGAATAGCCCAAAACCCAGAAATCGGGCAGATTTCAGCCGGACCATCTTGGCCTCATCGCCGCCGATCCAGGCCACCTCAGTTGGTGAGGCGATCCCAAAATGTCTGTCGACGTCTCTACTTCATTTCTAGGTAAGTTTCCTGACCTATCTTGCCGTGTTTTTAGTAAAATTCTGAGTTGTTTGCTGAGGGTACAGTAGGCGTGCACATGGATTTTCTAGATAATCAAAGGGAGAGCATAAATCGATTATTTCCTCATGCTTGGATATTCTTTTTGTCCACTCACTCTAACATCATGTTATTAAATATTTTCCCTTGGCCCTTCATTTTCAAACGCCCAATGTTACAGGCCTGAGGAGGACTTGTGTACACACAGCGAGGCAGAGTCAATTAATCCGTTGTCGCTAGTATGGTTATCTAGCTATTGCTTCCACGTAGAATGCTCTGATTACCCTAATTTAGTTTAGTTGAATTTGATTGGTGAAGTGTAGATACAAAGTGGGGAGCAGGATGGCTCCAGGTGTTAGGGTTAGATTTTTTTTTATTGAGGAAGTGTTTAGTTGGTTTGCAGGAAGGGTTGTCCATTTCAAGGGGGTTTCCGGTAAAAAAAAATTCCCTTTTGGTGGACCCTGTATGATTTACCTCAAGTTAAAGGGGTTAATCTGAGATGGGTCTTGACAGTTGGTATCAGAGCATTAAGCTATCATTTCCTGTTACTACCTCATGTACTTGGTAACACTTAGTGTCTATAGAGTGATGGTCTAACGTTGGTGAATCCATCAGCATTTTATGCTTGAGACGCTCAGTGTTACTAGGGATATGAGTTAGTAGTTTTTATTGTATTTATGGACTGGGTGGTTCCATAAATGTTTGCATCTTCTAAACTATGTCTCAATACGTCGACCTCAATGTGAGTTCTCATAAGGAAAAATGTAAGTAATTGGTGATTTCCTTTTGTACATTTGTGTGATTAATTGAGATTTAGAATAGAGTTATGAGTTGGGAACTCGAGTTGGGAACTGATATTATTTCATGTTGGTTGGGCATCTTGTGAAAATGGTCATAGAGTGAAGCATTTGGTTCATGCTTGCAAGGTTGTCATGAAAGTTGGCAAGGATGAAATTGTAGAAGTCTAAGGCAAGGCCTTGGTATCCGAGTTACGAGACTTTTAGAAGTGAAGAGTCGGAAGGGATATTAAAAGTGTGTATGTTCTCGTAATAGAAAAGTAAGTTTATTATACATCCTCTTATTAATTTCAAGTGTTTAAACGGAATATTGAATTGAGATATGAGTTGAGAACTCGTTTATATGATATTTATTTTGGGCTATTGTGGAAAGGTTAAGTTGGGCATTTGATGCCTATTGATGGTGTTTAATAACATAATCATGCCCTGGAATAGTTGGTGTAGACCATGGGTAAATGAAGAAAATGCTTGAGAAGCGAGAGGATAGAAAAAATATTAGTAGTCGATTAACGGTAATAATTTTGATTATTTTCGACTATGAAAAAACATTAGAATTGCGTAAATTTTCAAGCATCAATTATAATGTTTTTATTCCTTGAATTGTGGGTCAAATAAAAGATATTGGCCCTAACATTGGGGCTAACGGGATGTTGTAGTTCAGCTGAGGAATTTTTATTGACTAAATTGTGTCACTAAATGGGTAGAATTTTAGATGATTATCGATTTATTAGTTGTATTATCTGTGAGTTAAAGGATATTAATTATGAGGTCATTGTGAGATCTCCAGGATAGTTGGAGTTGGAGGTAAGACTTTTAGTGTTGTTGGATGTTTTGGTAAGGTTATAAAGTATATGGCCTTGAGATTTTAGTGATATGTGAGAAGTGAGATGGTTATGGTCATTCAGACTTGTCATAACAGTTGAGAGAATTTAAGAAAAGTCGATAGCGAGCGTTATATAGCATTTGAGTTAGATGCGTGGAAATGTGAATGTGGCAATGGGGGTGGAAGCCCACTGAATCATGGAGTAGTAGCATGAATGTCATTATTTTAGGTGGTGTTGTGGTGGATGTTGATTGCGAATATTATTCTATTCATAATGAAAGACTAAATGTGATCAATAACTACGAAGGCTTCTCAAAACTGAAGCAACAACAATTTGTCTATCATTGTGTGGTGAGATCACGTACTAATCTCTGTATGACCTGAGAGGTCATCACTTTTTAAGTATGTGTCCATCATCCAGTATTAAGGTAATTGGCTAAAACTAATCTGTGGACGTATGGTATTGGCTACGCGTTGAACTGAGTTAGTAGCAATAACTGCAGAGGTGCGGACAACATAGTTAAAAGATTAGAGTCTCTGGATAGTTTGTTAGTTAAAAGATTAGAGTGTAGACTTGACTGTAGGGTGAAAGTCAGAGATTATGGATGACTAAGTGGTGACCCTATGTGATTCAGGGTCTGATTAAGTAACAAATCTTGTAGCCACAAGTTGTAATGCATCAAGAAAGTTACGAGGTTCAGTATTAGCTGTCTGCATTACAGTGAGTATGAGCCGAGTGTTATGAGTCAATGATGATTAAGAGATTTAATATTGAAGGTGAAAAATTTACCGCTACGTAGAGAGAAAGAGGAGAGCGAGGGAGGAGAAAAGTCGCAGAATTGTCTGGAGTGCAAACTTGTGTACACGAGTTTAGTCTTTTTCGTATTTTTTTATCTTGATCATGAGATATCTAGTTTTTTTTTGTAATTTTAGTGAAATAATAAACATTCTTGTTTCGTCCAGTACAATTTAGTCAAGCGGCATAGTTTTACTACTTGTAGCATTTGAGTTGTGTATTAGATAAAATAAAATAAAAACTTCAAAAAAATAACATTCTTGTTTCAATTTTGCAACCGAATTCCCCCTTATTTGGTTAAAAAGAAAAGTAATTCTCTTTCTCATAGGAAGAGATCGAAAATTCATTTCCTAACAACTTTCTATTTGGAAGTTTTATAACATACGCTAAATGAAAGTCGTTAAAAGTCTGTAATTAATAGAATAATCCAAATAATGTATTGTCAGTAGTATATGAAAAGAAATACAATCTCTCTATCTTTGCTTATATATGTATAATTAAAGGATAAGCGATATAATAAGCTCCTACTGATAAGAAGAATAAGTTTGGAGCTCTGCATACCGAGACCCTAAGGTTTTGAGAGAAAGACGGCGGTGGTAGTTTTGCTATGCTCCCAGCCACCAGGGACGTCGTCCAGCATTGCAGTCTAAGGGGAGAGGGAAGGAGGCTCTTGACTCTCCCTCTTGGGGTCTTGTTTTGGCTATGGTGGGTGAATGACCTAAAGCTTGGTAACGGTGCTTCTGGTTTTCAGTTCTCATTAGGGTTCATCTTCCTAGGTGAGACTAGATCAAGGCTTGCTGATCAATTGAGGAGATCCAAGGTGATGCGGTTCAGAAGAACGATGTCAAGGTTGGTGGAGGTCCCGTTTGTGTAGACAAAGGAGGAGGCTACGAAAGTGAGGGGGAGATGGAAGTGTGCACCTGTCGGCGTGACCAAGGAGATGACTTGAGGCCATCTAGTGTCGGTCATAGGGAGTCAGCAAAGCTTAGAAGAGAGGCTGTCACATTCCGATCCTTGAATTAATTTACGGTTGGTTACTTTGGTGTTCAACCATTTAAAGTAACTGTTTGAAAGTAAAATGACAATAAAGTTGACTTTTCGTAAAGTCGAGAATTTGGAAAAACTTTCTTCATGAAATTTGTAGAGGACGTCGATATGACTTCGTGGACATGTAGCACGCTCAAATCGGAGTTCGTATGAAGGAGTTATACGGGCCCGATGTCAGGGGTATATGGGTAATTTTACAAAATGCTATAAATAGCCCAACGACCTAGAAATCGGGCAGATTTCTTCCGGACCTTCTCGGCGTCACCGCCGTCGATCCAGGCCACCTCAAGTGGTGAGGCCAGTCCCAAAACATCCGTCGACGTCTCTATTTCATTTTTAGGTAAGTTTCCTGACCTATCTTACCGTGTTTTAGTAAAATTCTGAGTTGTTTTCCGAGTGTACAGTATGAGGTTTTGATCAGATTTCTCTCTCCTCAGGTCACTAATTGATGAGTTTAATATATGGTTAGAATGAGTTTTAGGCGTACTACTCACCGCTAAAGTTTGGTGGATTGATTTAGAGTATGAAGGGGGAATCGAAAATTTGAAGTTTTTAAGTTTAAATATTTGGGATTTTTGGATTTTGTTTCGATTGACCTACTTAGAAACTGAATTGGCCTTCGAGATGAACTAGAAAGTTGTTCAAAATGAGGAGATGAAGCTACTGTTAAAATTTTGTGGTAATTGGAAGTCGCTGGAATTTCTGCCGCTAGCGGCGGCAACGCCACTGTTTGGGCAATTGTTCATGCAAATTAGATAGTATAAAATGATAGGAGTCTATGGTTTAAATTTGGTAATTTTGGAGGAGTTTTGGTTAGGTTTTGGAATTTTTTCAAGTTTAGTATTATTAGTGGATAATAAAATATTATTCAGGCCATCGGTTTTTACCAGTTAAGGTTTAAGAAATATTTTAAAAACTATTAAGCTATTGTTGAAGGTCGGAAATTTTTGTTGATTAAGTTTGAGAGTTTTAGCCGAAGGGAGAGTTATTGCCAATATTAAATAATTATTCGTTTGACGATTGAGATCTAATATTATTCGTTGAACAGGAGATGAGGATGTCTCACTTGAGAAGCGATCCTGATTTCGTCATTCTAAGGCCTAAGTCTGTGAGTAGACCTTTTGATTTTAAGACGTGCATGCTTAATTATTTATGAATGTTTATAAACAATATGATTTTTATTTATTTAATGAGCCGTAAGCTCCTATGTTATGTCGACTAAAATCTGTGATTTATTGATTAAATTTGGAATGTTGTTTTATGACCATTATTTTGGGGGCGGTCAGGGAACTGTGTCTTATACATGAGATGCATGTTTTAATTTACGGGAGAATAGTCATATATTATTGACTTTTCGTATTTGTTTGTTTTTTCACCATGAAGGGTCGTCATATATATAGAGATGCAAGCTAGCCATAATAGTAGCCCTATAGGCCGACCCTAGCCTGAGAGGCTCGTCGTCATGGTGGAATCTCTCCGTCATGAAGGGTCGTCATATTACTTAGTAGCCGTAAAGGTTCTGACCCTAGTTTGGGAGACTCTCCGTCGTGGTGAAACCTCTTCCCCTATTTTTAATGTTGAATTTTATGCCAATGAGATTGGCATATTATGTTTTGAATTTCAAAATGATTATTTGAGATTTTTTCCCAACGAGGCGTGCACATGGATTTTCTGGATAATCAAAGGGAGACCATAAATCGATTATTTCCTCATGCTTGGATATTCTTTTTGTCCACTCACTCTAACGTCATGTTTTTAAATGTTTTCCGCTGAGCCATTCGTTTTCAAACGTCCAATGTTGCACGACTGCTGAGAGGAGGACGGGTGTATACAAAGCGAGACATAGTCAATTAATCCGTTGTCGCTAGTATGGTTATCTAGCTATTGCTTCCACGTAGGATGTTCTGATTACCCTAATTTAGTTTAGTTGAATTTGATTGGTGAAGTGTGGATACAAAGTAGGGAGCAAGATGGCTCCAAGTGTTGGGGTTAGATTTTTTTATTGAGGAAGTGTTTAGTAGTTTGCAGGAAGGGTTGTCCATTTCAAGGAGAGTTTCCGGTAAAAAAATTCCTTTGAGGTGGACCCCGTATGACTTACCTCAGGTTAAAGGGGTTAATCTGAGGTGGGTATTGACAGAGGCAACAATGTACGACGTTCATGGCTCTCATGGTTGAGGAGCCACCAGACTAAATCGGGTGGTGATGGCTCTGGCGATCCTGGCAGGAGATCGAACACCGGCAGCTAGGGCAACACAAAGGGTTGTGAGAGTGGGTTTGAGTTTAGACTCATCCTCTCTCCATTCTGTTTTGCTATGGCTTATGAGCCTAGCTTTCTTGTTGGGTTTGCTATGGGCCGATGACAAGACCCCTACCAAACTCTAACATAATCTCTCCCTCAGCTTACGACAAAAAATACACTAACGAGTCTGAGACCTCTAGTCGTTGAGAGATTGGTTTTGTTTGGAGTGAGATAGGTTACTATGCTTTCTTGTTTATCAGGTCCATTTGTTTGGACATAGTTTTGAGGCTTTCAGTCTAGGCAAAATAAAGTCCTCTTGTGGACATTATTTTTGTTAGTATTGATTTGTAGGTCTTGTAGACTCTAATTCTGGAGTTTATTCTCCTACTTGACCAGATGTATGGGAGTGTATTGGAGGTCTTCTTCTGCATAACCGATGGTCGTTGTAGGTTTTTTCCTTTATAGACGTTTGCCTAATGGAATATATCCTTTTCCTAAAAAAAAAAGTAGATATGAAAGGAGATGAAAAGTGATTCATTTGAAGTATTTTTTGTTTTGTTGAGAGGAAGACGATAACAAATTTTATTGACATGTACGACTATTGAAGACAAGGGACAAAAAAGAGTGATCAGTCTCACTTCCCAGCCAAATAACAATGTGCTACCACATTAGCCTTGCGACCTACGTTTCTTCTTGGAGACGTGCCAGTTCAGACAAGTTCATCCCTGTTCCAAACTATCCAAACAAACACTTTCATATCTTGAGACTTTCAGATCAACAATCTAGATATTCAAGAGTATTACACAAATAGTAAAAAGACAAAATAACATAGAATGCCAAAAACATATTCTTTTGTTGTAATTTATCAGGCAAGTATATGTACACCCTAACTTTTGTCATAAATTTACTATCTCAATTTAATTAATCAAGTAAACTTGGATAATTACTAGAGGAAGAACAAAGAGAAATAAGGAGTCGCGGAGAATTTTTTTTTAAGAGAGAGTCGACATGTCCCTCTTTTGAATAATAGTCAGCCCGTCGGGTCACAGGGACTCAACCCGGGAAATGAAATTAGTAATAGACTATTGTTTAGTACTGACTACTGAGTGGGACTTGAAGCTGATCAATGTATGTACGTAGGAACTTTTTAACCCAAAAAATTTGGGTGGGACTAGTCTCACTCTTCTCTGCTGTACATCCGTCCTGGCTACATCATATCTGATTACAGAAAACCAGTCTGTCCTACATAAAAATAAAAGCATCCATCAAGTAAACCTCAACATTAGAGATGACAAATGGGTCATAAAGCACGGGCACGACACGTTTAAAAATGATCTGAAATGACACGAGCATGTAAAGGGTCTGACCCGGGCACCCGGCCCAAGCACGTTATCCTAATAAATTGGGTCGGGCTAGAAAATGGGTTCATGGACCCAATCCGAGCATGACAAATTGAGGCCCACGGCCCTACCCATTCTAAAAAAATTGAAGACTATATAGTTATAAATAATATAAAAATTGTTTTAAGTGTGAACAGTAACTTATAAATACTAATAATTATTTATTTTAATTCTCTTAAACTCATAAGAAGTTTGGGCTTGGGATGAGGTTCTCGGGCTTCTTTCTGGACCTAGAAATGGGTGGGCAAGCCTTTTAGAGTTAGTTTTTATTTAATTTTCTTTTAAATTTGCCTATAACTAGTTTGTCATGCTTAGTTTGTAGGCTCTCGTTTTTCGTAGAGCACCTTAAGGATTTAATGATTAGGTATATTCTATGTATCACTGTGATCTTATATCACAAACTTTTTATTTACTCATATGTCGGTAGATGGATGATATGTAATGAACTTTTTTGGTTTAAGAATTAATATATCATCGATATTTTAAAAAAAAACATAAGAAGTTTTTTCTAAAACATTATTAACTATAAATAATGATCATATAATTCATAAATCATTATATTTTATTAGTTTGTTGATGAAGAAAAAAATTATTGATAAAAAGTGTAAATTAGTTTTCATTTGTTATTGGTTTGGTATACTATAAACATGCTTAGTCCAACCCGTTAACCGACCCGACCCAAGCATGGCCCAACATGTTATGAACTTAGATCGTAAGCCGGATTAAACGTTATTTGATTAAATAGACCTGCCCGAGCCGTTAAGATATGAACCATCATGAGCCGACCCAAGCACGGCCTAAAACCCGATTAAACAGGCCGGCCTATCCACCTCCATTCAGCATTCACCAATTCCACCACTTCAAACAGTCCTGATACCTATTCTTTCCGAGCATTTAAAACCACAGACAATTTCCACATTAAGATCTTACAGGAAATAAAACAGCACCTTCGCCCCTTGATCAAAAATGAGTTCATTCTGTTCAGTGAAGCAATCATACCAATTTCTGAAGTAATTGCACCACCATAGCCTCAATTGACGCAATAACATGCACACATTCCAAACACCAACTTAGCCTCAATCGCAAAGAAAGCATGGCATGCAGATTAACTAGAAATCCTAAAGCGAATGGAATATAAACAATAAAGCATGATAAGTACTGCTTTCTCCAAATTGGATGTTACTTGAGAATTAGACCTATTACAGAAAACAATATAAAAAGCAGGTCAAGCATTAAACTTCAGAGCTCAATCATCACTGATATATAAATGTTTTGAAATGAATACAAATAATGGTGTTTACATATTCAACAGAATGTTCTATATCACAAAATATGAAAATCAGGGCAAAATCTGCCCGGGCTATATTAACTGGGTGAATCACTGAACAAAAGTTGATTGTGATACCATAATACGGTATGCTACATCAACTAGCCTTTTCTATCTTTCAAAAGCCATCTTTCCGAAATCCTATAAACCCTGGATTTACTCCCCTAAACAAACAATTACAAGAGGAAAAAAGAGAAAGAACAAGAGGAAGAAAAAAGGGAAATATAAGACAATACCCTCAAGCCATCTTCGGATGGCAAACAGAAACCTCTCTGTATATTTTACATTAACCAAAAATTCTACATCACCGTTACTGATACCCAAAGCAGAATTTTTCTTCTTCAACGAAAATGATATGATTGCCAAATAGAGTAGCTCGAAATGGAAGAATCATTGAAAGAATTCAAAATAGCTCCTCTGAATTGAACTTGTTCCAAGCTTCCTATTACCATGCCATAAAACTCAGTGAGTACGATTCAAAAAAGACGAAACAAAAGTAATTAGACTTGTAGAGTTATACTACTGGTTACATGCCAAAATACCCAGACATGTGAAGTAATAGCAATGCGAAATCAATTGGTTATATTTTTTGACCCTTGCTAGTTACAAATTTTCTTATGTAACTCCTAACAAAAAAACAGCATAGAAAGAACAAAGTTATAATGAAAATAATTATGCTAAAGCAATCTGAGGATGAAGTAAAGAGAGAAAGTTGGAGGCAGTTCAATCTCCTTTTTTCTCAGACTATTATTTCTATGAAATAGTTATTGTTCTATCTTCAATGGATTTTTAATGGTTTTAATACATGAATATTATATTCATGCATTTTTCAGTTCTGGACAACAATCTATCATCCGGATATGTAGTATAAATTATATACCTTAAGGAGGTCAAACACCTTCTCGGCAACATATTTCTGTTGAAGATTGGCACCTTTCTGCTGTACCTTATCGGGATGAATACACAAGGTTGCCTTCCTATATACTTTCTTCACTTGGGCAGCATTAATCATATCAGTCAAGGAAACTGGCTCCCAACCACATTCAGGCCACAGTACCTGATGATCATTCAAAACCGGGTCAGTATAAGTTGAATAAAATTTATTATTTCACAGTCGAATACTTTGGACACAGTAACAAAGAACATAAAGTTCTCTATTTACTCATCTGTGGAGTGCTCAAAATTAACTTAACGGAAACAACTAAAACTGTCATAAACTACAGCATGGAAACTGGCAACGCAATCATGACCCAACAAATAGCCCATTCGCAAAGAAACAAAAAAATCATAATAAAACCAAGATTATGGATCAAAAATTCGTCTGTCCAAATTGAAATACAATGTTCATTTTCTTGCAAAAGAAGTGAAAATCAAAAGGGAACAGACAGCCTGCAAATGTTTGCAAATACAGGCAGAAAATCTTACGTCCCTGGCCACTAGTGATCTATAAGCCAAAATACCCAGACATGTCCCCAAACACCAACAACAACAACTATCATGAAGAACAACAGCAACAATATGGAGCATCAGAGAATGCAATTAATCTATCATGAAGACGTACAACAACAACAACAATAATAATAAAAATAATCATAATAATATCATCAAGAACAACGGCAACAACATGGAGTATCAGAGAATGCAATTAATCTATCATGAAGACGTACATATTGCATAGTTGATAGCAGAGCACGCAAATTCCCCTCTTTTCCTGCAGCCCAGCGCTTAATCTCAACATCTAGTGTTTCAGCAATTCTCTGAATATGTGTACACCATGAGACAATCAGTGATCCATCCAAATCATCATTTGAGCTTCAGTATAGCTAAGCCGATAAAAGAGAAACAAATGAAAGTAAAAAGAAAACAAAGACATGCAAACGGCCAAACAGCAAAGACTAAAACAGTATATAATCCATTACCAGTGGAACATCCAGGATTTTATCGACTATCATAGTATCACCATAATCCTTTAAAATTCTTATCAGGAACAATTTTTTAGCACACAAATACTGGTCATCACAAACCATGCTGTTGAATTAAGTTCTAATTAAGAAAATGAGAAACAGTGTATATTACAGTTCACATCTTATGTGAACAATCCCTACGTATTTGCATCTTCCTTTGAACTTCATATGTAGACATGCAAACAACCCCTTCTAGTTTATACTTCCATATTGAAAAGTTAAAGCCCTGCCCAATAACTAGTATTGTGTGGAACAATAGATGAGTTGATTCCACAGCAGATATGGTTGAACAGCATAGAGTTAGAATTCTTTTAGTTTCCTTACCACAATTAGTATACTATTTTTCTTGACGTTTTTAATTTAGAAATAAGCAATTTTCTAAAAGCAATACAATTTTACTTCCCTTGTGACATATACATCGATGCAAAACAAAATATCAACTTAAAAGTGAGAGAGATAAAGAAAAGTAAAGTTATATATATATATATATATAACTAGAAAACAGAAATATAAGTAACGCAAACTTTGTCACAGTTCTAGATCAATTGCAATTGACTAGAATGATTCATTCCACAAAAAAAAAAAAAATAAAGAACGAATTAAGCGATAGCAGACAAGAGTTACTTACATGTCTCTCAGCTTGTTCTCTATGGGCTTGAAGGTCTCGTTCATTCTTTTCCGCAAGTGCTTTCACCTTAAACAGAAACAACAATATAAACTTCTCAAAAACCATATAAAAAACTAATGTCATACAAGCAGTGACCTAAAACCAGTTCCAAGTAAATAGTGGTGTTCCTAACTTCGACAAAGGGGCCAAAAGTTTACAAATCTATTGATGAAACACATACCGTACGCTCCTTGGTCCTTTGATGGCGTTCCAACCTGGCTCTTCTCCTTTCTTCACTTTCTCCTTCAACTTCTTGGAACTCATTGGATGATGGAGCGGCTATTTGCCAAAATTATGATGGAAGTTCAGCACATGCAATATCATTGGAAGACATTTAGAATAAATCACTGTACATTAACAGCAACACTACCTCCAAAAGTTGATGAAAGATCATCAACAATATTGGTGGTTGAAGACGCTTTCTTTATGTTTGAGGATGTTGATGTCTTCGGCACTACAGGCTCTTGCCTGTTCTGAAAATGGGCATCAAAAGGATCCTGAAATATACAACCACCTGTCAGAAACACAATTTCTCAGTGCTCAAAGTAGTACTTTGCAACTGTGTACTAACCGAAGCCCTGGGTCGTGGAGCACTGCTAGCCCGACCCATGTTGAAAAAGTTTTCAAGATCATTTTCATTCCTTTGTTGGTTCGCCCTCGCAGCAGCATTAGCCCTTTCTCGGGCCTCTGCAGCAGTCCTTTCCACCGCAGAACGCTCCGATCTTGTTCGCGCTTCAGCTTCCGACCTTGCTGCGGCTCTCTCCTTTGCTTCCCTCTCCTTAGATTCTGCAGTTGCTCTTTCTCTGGCTTCTGCATTTGCTCTTTCTCTGGCATCTGCAGCAGCCTTTTCTGCTCTTAGTTTTGCTTCTGCTGCAGCCCGTTCCCGAGCTTCAGATTGAGCTCTCTGGACTGCAGCCCTTTCAGCACGTGCTCTAGCTTCAGCATTTGCCCTGTCAACAGCAGCTCTCTCTGCTTTAGCCCTTTCAGCCTTTATGCGAGCTTCAGCTGCTGCTCTCTCACGTGCTTCCCTAGTAGCTCTTTCCACAGCTTGTCTGTTCTTCTCCTCCAACTCCCTGGCTCTCTCCCTTTCCTTCTCAAGTTTCCTTTGCTCTCTTTCTTTGTCTTCCCAGACCCTCTCAGTTTCCCTCTCTTTCTCCTGTCTCATCTGTTCCATATCTTCATCTTTGCCCCCCCTCTGCAGCCGTTCTTTTTCCTTGTCCTGTGCTTCTTTACTTCTAACAGACTTTGCCTGCCTCAATTTAAACTCGGCTCTATCCATAGCATCCTTAACAGCATCAGTAACTGAGTTGCGCTCTGATTCTTCACCTGAAAGACCATTTGCATGTTCATCAAAGTTACTATGGCTCTTTCCCATGGCAAAATCGTCAAGATTGTCAACAGAAGAAACACCAGAGCCCCTAGCTGCAGCAGGGGCTGATTTGTGAGCCTGAAAGAAATCAGTACAGGATTCACTAGCCTTCTTTCTTGAATTTGTAGAAGGAGAACTCATTCTTGACTTTGAAACCTGCACAGGTCTTGGAGGAGGTGGTCTTGAAGGTGGTGGAGCACTAGTCGGCCGAGTCATTAGAGGGATCTCGGATACTGTAAGCCATATATTATCGAATGAATCCAAGTTTTCTTCAGATCTTGAAGACCAATCCACTTGTACATTTGATTCCTTGGCATTTACATATGAAGGTGGAGACATATTTTGACCAGCAGATTTGTGAGAATCAGTCGAAATTGAAGGCATGTCAAACAAGGTCTGATCAGAATCCCATTGATTTGCAACAGGAACCTTCCTCTGAGACTGGTTTTCTGACTTAGTTGATTCTTTACCAGTTGAACCTCTGCCATTATTTGTGGTAGTATCTGGCTTTACAATACCACTATCATTTCCCCTAAAACTTCTCCCTGAAGAAAATGCAGGGATCGACTTCCCAAGGCCATCAAAGGGATCTATATTATCAAATGCTCGCCCGTTATCAACCGACGGGTTATCTGCCTTCAAGCTTCCAGAATTAGAAAGTCTACTTATTTCCTCCAATGGGTCATTAAACTGCCCTGCTACCCCAAAAGGATCTTCAATGGCCTTGGAAGTTGTTGTTTTACTCACATTGGCGGTTCTCTCTGTGGGCCAGTTAGCTTCTGAGTTTGACCTGATAAAAAAGCAATACAACACAGATGCATAAGTCAAGAACAAATAGTCACACTAAAACATCCACAGCATTGACTAAGCAAAATTTACATCAGCACCACCAAGTCAAAAAACAATCAAACAGTATGCATCTTTTAAGAGAAATAACAGCCTCTTCTATTGTGAATGCTCATAAAGTTACTCAAAGTTATCTGGTTAAAAGAGTGCATGGTGTTTCTCACCCATTGGTGTATTTGTGTGTGTGCAGGGTACAAATGCTGTTGTATGTTCAACATAACTGCTCCTACATTGTCTAACGGCACTATCCTTGTGGATAAGATTGTTAGGGAGACTCAATGAGCTGGGAGAATTCATCTTAATGCGATGCCTTGTTGTGTCTGACATGATGATCTTGGTGACAGAAGGGATGGTTCCAGATTGTTGAGATAGCTTGTCCAACATTTATGAATATTTATTGTCCGTCCTGGTGGAGTGCGGAAACACACATAAAATGAATGGTTATATATAACAGAGCGAGGACCGAGTAGCTGTGTGCAGCCCTCTCCATATCTCTTCTTAAACAAGAATTACAGTTTCTAGTGAATAAGCTCCCCTCCAAAGACCACAAATATCAGGATATAAGGAGAGACAGCTACAAAATTTGCCATTTCATCTACTGAAATTGCATATCCAACATGTTAGAAACTCATCTTTAAGTACATTCTACCTCGTTTAGGAAACTCACACCAAACAATTGCCAAATCAAATTCAAACCACAATACACAGCGCAACATTACTAACCATAACACGAAAATTCATCATCTAATGGAATTCAATTTAACGAAACACAAATTGCTAAACAATGCACAAGTAACCAAACTAAACATAACACATCTCCCAAAAATCAAAAAGCTAACAATACCTTTCAGTTGGGGGGGTGCTACTACCTCCAAACCCAGGTAACAAGTCATCAAAAGCCCCCGGCGCACCCTTCTCAGCTCTCTGCGAGCTAGAGCTTTTCGAGGCGGCTGGCTCAGGCTTCCCAAACCCGCCGAGAAGATCATCAATACCACTACTACTCCCCCGCGGCGGCGGTGACGTCACCGAAGAGAAAATGTCGTTATTAGCCGAGCTCTTCAGCCCTGCGACGCCGTTAAAAATGTCGTCGTCGTAGACGGGTTTATCGAAAACCGGTCCGGAATCGGCGACCTTGGACGAACCGGAATCACTGGGTGCGCCGTAATTGGAATCCAAGTTGAAAGGTTTGGAATTGGCGGAGAACCTGGCGAAGATGCTGTCGAAGTCTTGGGCTTTCGGGGGTCCGAAGATCGGGTCGCGATCGTCGGAGAAGGAATTGGAGGTCCGACTTGATCTGGAGGATCCGAGATCGAAAGGGGGAGGCTTTGAAGAAGAGGAAGAAGACATTGGGGCAGATTTGCCGGAAGGCTTGAAGCCGTAATCGGAGCTCAGGAGACCCGAGAAGTCGCTCATGGCGTCTATCTGTGGAGGATCTCGAGAGAGAGAGAGTGGTAGATGTGGAATTATGAGAAAAGATTAATGGAGGGTGATCATGTTTGAAGAAGAACAAGGTGATTTGGGATCTGAATTTTTTTTATAGAGAGAAAGATAATCTGTGACCTCTCCTATGTTTTTTGTGTGAGTTTTGAATCTCCTTTATTTCATTTCTTCATCTCTTGCCTTCGGGCATTGTTCGTGCAAATTTTTTGCCTTTTTAACATGGGATATAAAGATTTCCACAAAAAAAAGGAAATAAAGATTTGTGTGAGCTATTTGAAGTATTTGAGGTTACATTTGATTTGATTATTAAATTTAAATTACACTCGTGTGTTAATATTATTTTAAAATATATTTAAATTTATAAATTAGGTTTGTCTAAAATAAAAAATTGTTATATGTACAGTCGTGTATATACACGATACAATCTTAGTCATTTATAATAATTCATATATTTGATCACTCATGTATCAATATTATATCATCTAATCTCAACTGTTCACATGTATCGTGTACATACACGGCTGTGTATTGAAGATACTCTGCTAAAATACACTCAAACTTATTAAGTAGATTTATCCAAACTAAATCAGCATATTATTTAGGATAAATAATAAAACATTTTTTTTTCTAGAATTACAAAAGTTGTCACTATCTCTAATAATCTCGTTAATGAAATGGTATCACATGAATATTGTCTTTAGTTAACCAAACTTTGATTGAAGTAATCAAAATCAATACTTGTGTAGGAGGTTATACAATCAAAAGTCTAACATATTCTCACAAACCATACCTACGATGAAATGATATGTACAAATTGTGAACCTCCCTAAACCTTAAACTCTAACCCCTAAATCCTAAAACCCTATGCACAAAACTCAATTCTTTCATAAACCATAAACCATAACTCCTAACCCCTATACCCTGACCTCTAGCCTAAAATCCTATACTTAAAACTTCATTTTTCTATTTGTAACCTAACTTAAAGGTAAAATGACCAGTATAGAAAATGTGATAATTTTAAATTTTCGAGTTTAAAATCTGTAAGGCAAGTAAAATAAATGTATTTGATGTAAATTAAAAAAGAAAATATGAATAAGATTATGTTCAAAGAGGGTCTAATTAGTGATTTTTTCTCTAATTATCTCGAGCTATATTTTAGGTCAATTATTTTACATATTTTTACAGAGTTAAAAGTTAAAACAATATGTTGGTTTGATGCGCTAAGTCCGTCACTAGTCCATCATTACTTTCTCTAGTGATATACTTGAGCGCAATGTTTGAATGCCCATGTGTATGACCAGTGACCACCCATATACATAAGCTTAGGGGTGAACTCGGTCTCAACGGTTCAATTTTTAAACAAGAACTGAAAACAAAATTTGAGATTTTGGTTTCATGTTTCCTACAACCGAAATTAATAAAATAATATTTCAGTTAAAAAACGCATTACTTGTGTTATTAGACGATCCAGATTCAATAATCCGACCCACCCCATTCTTTCCGGATGTGGAAACAAGAACTGAGGGGCAAACTAGTAAATTCACCTCTCTAGGTAAAGAGTTTTTACCATGTGGGTAAAACAGGTTATTTACCACATTTATTCCTTCAGTAGTTACTGTTTACATATATGGTGAATGTGACTAACTATATACTTTGCTTTCATGTTTTTACCGCATATAAATCTAAATGGAATTGAAATTACGCTAACAACTCTGCCACGCACGCGTTGTATTAAGCATGAAATTGGTAAAAACAGCTTCTTTTAAATGCAGTCTATTTGACAGACTAACAAGTAAGCTTTTCTATACAAGTTATTCTCAAGGTTCAAATAACTCGGGGGATAAAATCTATTCCTCATTCTCCTACTCCTTTCTCCTGTTTGATTATGTGTACTTTGCAGGATTTGATATCTCTAAATCTAGTATTTGCAGGGTCGCCATATTAGTTTGCCGCAAAACACGATTTTTTAGAAGTTCGGATACTTCATCCTTGAGATTCTATTAAATCCCCGAATTTCGTATTCGTAAGGTTTCCCTTTTTGGCTTGCCTCAAATTCGTGTTTAATCGGTTTTTGAGAAGCTTAAATCAATGATCCTAGAGATTTAAGAGGCAACCTTATAAAACATTATATTAGTGACCACAATCGGGTCTTGAAACTAAACATAGTGCTTGATTTTGTGTGCAAGAGCAATGTAACATTCTGCTTACATGGATTTGGCTCAGATGTGGAACCTTTCATTATAAAGGATTACACCACAAATATTGACCCCAAGGCTAATAAGCCTAGATGCTGAGATTTGAATTCTCTTGCTCAAAAGTTTTTGACCCGCTATATCAACAAATGCCTTTAATGACAATATACGTAAAAAGTAATGACCACAAAGTACTGTGGATGCACTCATGAAGTGTTTATTGAAATGTTCATATAATTATGTTTTACTCGTTGAGTTCTCAGCCAAGTAGATTTTTCAACACTTATTTTGATTACACATCGTAGATAATATTTCATGGCATCATGTTCCACAAATCGTTGATGAAATGATCCAACTACACGTTCATGGGATAAAACCTATTAGCATGCACATGAGTGATTTTCCCCAAATGTTGTGAAGGCAATGTGGGTCATACAACGGCAAAACAAGCCATAACAATTTCTAGAAAAAAGGGGGAGGCGCATCCTGCCCTTAGTGACGGTGCTCCCAGCCTAGACACTAAACTGTCAATTCTAATCACGTCGACTTATGACAATGTGACTATTGTGGATCAAGTGATCACTGGTTGAAGATGTCAAGCTAATAGTACAATCGTTAGAGCATAAAAATTGTACAAAAGAATCGTTAAAGATCAATTGTATGGATAATTGAGATTGCTTTCTCTTTTCCAAGCTATATAATAAGGCATCATATCAATGTCATGATTAATGTTTACTTTTCAAAGTTTCGAGACATCAAAGTGTAGCGCTTTATGAATGAAGTTTTTTCTCGAAATGAATTGTTTGTCTCCATGGTTTGTATTGATTTACAACAAAGATGTACAACTTTGCATCGTCTTAGAAACATGACATTAATCACAAACTAAGTAAGGTGACGCACGGCCGTGTGCACCCTCATGAAGGTGTGGTGCATCATTGATGATAAAACACGTCATTTTTGGCTAAGGTATAAGCCCACATACCCCTTGCAAACCGCATAGCTTTGCACATGCCAAATCTGCGAAAACAGCAATTTGTAACATTTTGAGCAACAACTTCGAACCTTCATTGTGAACTGCTCCGGATGAAATAGAATGCCTATTTTATATCAATGGAAAGCTCTATGAGTCTAGTTTGTTCATATCTATTTTAACGAAGAAGATATGGTTGTTTTTGTGTGAAAAGGTCATTCTGCTAAGATTTTTTTATGTAATCTCAGGATTGTTGCTTCTTGTACCACTTTTTCAATCATTCTGAATGGTTCAAAATTGAACTATTACTCATAAATCTACTTCTTTTTGTAGTCATGTCTTATTGAGACATTAAGTGTTTCGCAGATAGTGGAACTACCCACAATATTCTAAAGAACTGACAACTATCTTAAGATTTTGTGCCTTGTAAATCTTATGTGACTGCATTCACCTGTCATTCATGGATGCGGTTTGAATAGATTCTTGATGCCTCATGGCACTATAATCAATGTCACATATGATCTCGAAGTATTGAGAGACAATTGAACCATATTAAGTTTCAAGAACATTTACGCTAATTGTTAAAGATGACCAAGAGTTCTTTTATGTATAACTTCTCATGATTACGGACCGAAGAACATCTTTTAGAAGTTCATGAGTCAATCTAGGAGACTATATGTCACTACGATTCAAATATTGGATTATATATTTTTCACCAATAAAATTAATTTTGGGACACTGACACATATAGGCTTTGGATTGACCGATTCTTTCACCATAAAAGAGATATGATGATTCGAATTTTGAAATAAATTCTCATGGACATTACTTCGAAATGTAAATGTCACATCCTGATCCTAGAATTACTTTACGGTAGGTTACGTTGGTCTCTTACCATTTGTAGTAACTATTTTACAGTAAGGGACATAAAGTAAACTTTTTTGTAGGATCGTTATTTGAGAAAGCTTTCTTCATGAAAATCATAGAGGACGTTGATATCGACATTGTTGTTTGGGTCACGAGCAGAGATTCGAGCTTCAATGAAAATTCAGTGGTCTGGAAGAAAGTTGGACTCGTGGTAAGCGAAGTTATTGGTGAACTAAAGCCACCAGAGTATCGGTTGTGACGTCGTCACACGTGGACCAGCAAAGTTAAGTCATCATGATTCCTGAAGGAACAGAGATTGACAGAGAAATTGACCCTTGATCAGTGACAAGTTTGGTATGTGAATTTCGAGGGCGAAATTTCTTTAAGGGGGGGGGGTAGAGTGTGAGACCCCACACATTTTAACCGTGGTTAATGACGAGTTACCGAGGTTTAAGTCGCATTCGGTAAATTCACGAGTTAACGACCACGTTCATTTTCGAGTTTTTCAAAGTTATTTAAATTCCTCAATTTATGACTCGATGCCATAGTACGTGTTGACACGAGTCTCCCGATATTTTCAGAATATTTTTCGAAGCTTCGGTTTATTTTCTGTGAATTTTCAAAGTTTTCGGTAACTTTTAATTATCAATCCGGTAAAAAGAGTTTTACCATTTTACCTTTTACTTTTCACCTTCTTTAAATCTGGACAGTTGGATCTTTCTTCGGTTTAATCTGGACCGTCTAATCCTCTACAAATAGAGGATGAGTTTTGACTTGGTCAAAACTCCCCACTCGGTCAACAAAGCTCCGATCGAGCTCTCTCGTCTTCTCCGCTGTCTTCCGCTCGGCGACTCCGGCCACCACAGGCCGGCGGACTACTCACTTTCTCTTCCTCTCTTCCTCCTCTATCCAGCCCAGTCCTTGGATCACTCAAACGTCCATCGTGGAGGGAGAACGACCGAGAAAAAGGCTCGGCGGTCAACGGCCAAATTCCGGCGAACCAGGCGGCGACTCGACCTCCAACTAGTATGGTTCTTCTTCTCTTCTTCTTCCATTCTATTTCATTTATTTGTTCGATTGGAGAATACACCGCTCTCATGAGGAAACATGTTGTTGATGAAGGCCGTTGTTGCATCGTTTGATGAACCACCCCTCTCATAAAACTGCCCATGATAATGCAGATCCTCTGATGATGTTTCACCGTGATATATCTAACATGTGTAACTGTCCCAGAATCTGTTATTCTTCAGGTGCTCCCATACTGTCTCCATCAGAAATCGATGCATCTCGTTGCGACACTGACATCTCTTGCACGAGCAATAGAAAAGTGTACTCCCGCCAGCATTGTCCAACGCATATTGCACAAAACTTAAAACTCCTTTAGTATATATTATGTCACATCTTAGAAGCGAAATCCAACTCTTATTCATATCCTGAAAATACCACAAAATATATATATATATATATATATATATATATATATAACAATTAATTAATTAAATTTCATATATACATAAAATCTCAATCAAATTCATTTATGTAACATCCCACATCGACCAACGGAGAGGGTGATGTACCATATATGTACATCGGTGACACCCATCTAGCACGAGGCCTTTTGGGAGCTCAGTGGCTTTGGAGGGGATGAGAACTCCGAAGTTAAGCTTGCTAAGCTTAGAGCAATCCCATGATGGGTGACCCCCTGGGAAGTTGCTCTGAGAGCTCCTGGAAACAAAACCGTGAGGGCCGGCGGGCCCAAAGCGGACAATATCGTGCTACGGCGGAGATGGTCCGGGATGTGACAGATACCTCCGCCGAGTCGAGGAAGACCGGTCACGCGCCCCACAGCAGCCGGTGGTGGCGGATCTCGGCGTGCACAGGACCCATCCCGAGATTTCCCAGTAAATCCCAAAATGACTCCTGCGGGACCCACCTAAAAGGGTAGTTACCGAAATTTCGGTATAATGTCCCCTAATAGTGGGTAACCCTTCACCTAAAAACAAAGTAAACACACTTCTAATTCCATCATCTCTCCTACTTGAGCCATCCTGCTCACATCAACACACAACCATCTCCACAAATACAACCACAACAACAAAACATTTGAAACTAAATAATCTTCAACATAAATACTAATCAGTAATTTCTAAAATAATACTGAATAAGTTCCGTGCTCTACCCCGAAACATAGTAAAATACACCCAGGTTATCAGAGCTCTAATATAAAGAAGGAAAGTACACTTGTAGGTTTTCAGAAACCTACTAGTGAAAACTGTGTGGAGAGGTAACCACTATGCGCCTCCTAATTTGCTGGCCGAACTCTGCAGTCTGGGCATTTTAAGAAAAACAAAGGCCCAGGGGAGAAACATGGAAAATGTTAGAGTGAGTGGACGAAAAATAAACCATGAACCACAAAAATTCGCCACAATAATTAAAACCAATGCTTCATGCTCTCCCAAAGATTTATGGATTTAAATAACATTTATGCATGCCCAAAATTTCTAAATTTCCACAAATGCATGATAATATAAACCAATAAGGATTATGGGAAGAGTAATATTCACAAACACAATAAATCTGGCCTCTCAGACTAGGGTCGGAGCTAAGAGCTCTGGTTGCGCCTTCACGCTATGCTAGCTATATAAAACGGTAATGGACAACCCTTAATATATCCACCTGACATCTCAGGCGTGTCTGTCCTCTCAGACCAGGGTCGGAGCTAAGAGCTCTGGGTAAATGGTGATGGACAACCCTTAATATATCCACCTGACATCTCAGGCGTGTCTGTCCTCTCAGACCAGGGTCGGAGCTAAGAGCTCTGGGTAAATGGTGATGGACAACCCTTAGAATATCCACCTGACATCTCAGGCGTGTCTGTCCTCTCAGACCAGGGTCGGAGCTAAGAGCTCTAGGTAAATGGTGATGGACAACCCTCATAGTGCACTACGTAATTTGCCTGACCTCTCAGGCTAGGGTCGGAGCTAAGAGCTCTAGTAGCGCCCTCACGCTACTCTAGCTAGCATAATCATTGGACAACCCATAAAGGAAATTCCCAACAATACTTAACTCGAATACTCTTCCCACCCAAATAAATAAATCTATTCCTCGACATATAAGCATAAATCCAAATATAATAACCGAGCACCCGAGGAACATATCATACTCGAACAATAAAAAAGAAACATGCAATTATATCAACAATTAGGGCATGCAATCATTTAAATAAAATAATCTGTCCACTCACAGTAACGGGACTAGCCCTGGGAGCGATCCTGCGCCTCCCCGGAACGTAAATCCTCACGTCCTAGCTCGAAATTGTCCACTTCTCTGACTTTGGAAGGCTCGGAGGTTGACTGTGGACCGGCTGCGAACGGCAGGAGACGGCACAGAGGCCCGACCCGATCGGAACCCGAGTGTACAGTCGGATCTCGAGAGTTCCCTCTCTCTCCACACGGCGGCGCTGCCCCTAAACAATAGTCAGCTGGGTTGCCGGACCTCCGCCGAGTCGAGGAAGACCGGTCACGCGCCCCACAGCAGCCGGTGGTGGCGGATCTCGGCGTGCACAGTGCCAGAACCCAGGGAGAGGGTCGAACGCGAGGGAGGAGAGAGAAAGAAGAAAGAAGAAAAGAGAAAGAGGAAAGTGACCGAAAATGGAAAGTGGGGGAAATAAAAGAAGTAAGTTTCCAAATAAGGAAACTTTCTAGAACGCGGGGAACCCCAATAAAATCCCCGATAATTTTTTTAAATTACCGACAACAATCCTGACAGTTAATTTTTATTGTTCAAACCTTATTATCGACATCGTAAATTCACGGATAACGGAGGGAAGGTAACTCACAGTGAAATTATAAGATTCGGGGTGTGACAATTTATATATATAATAATATACTACATGCAACAAATTATTAGTAACAAATTAATTAATTAACACATGCATATATATACTTAATTATTAATTAATTACATAACAATATTCTTACATATATAAACTAACTAATTAACATATATATATATATACTAAATAATTACATTATTACAATATTATATATCAACAACATATATATATACACCCATCCTATCACAAAATTATCATCAACAACTTCATAACATCAACACAATATTATAAATTAATTAACAACATCATCATATATATATATATATATTCAATATAACATTAATCAAAATGTAAAAATATATCAACCAATTAATGCAACTATATCAACACAAATTCATAATCAATCAACATACTCAAAATATTAATCGATCAACTAAATCACACACTCAAAATCTATCAATTCATCAACTCAAATAAAATTCAAAATCTATTAATTCAACTCAAATAAAAAAAAAAAAAACATATATACACGTATATATACGTACCTATATATAGCTCCATAAACTGAGTATGACAGATTTCGACAACACCCAACAATTTCGACAACACCCGAAATTTTCTTCCCTTTTTGTTTCCTGAGTGAGCTGCTGTCCAGATTTGGAAATATAAGGACTCTTAGGGGATGAAACCGAAAAACTCGTCACCTGAAGTTTAAAAAAAAATCGTCGCCTAAGAGGGTCACTCTTAGGCAATGAAAGGACGTCGTCGTCCAAAGTTTTCGGACCTTAGGCGACGACATATTTGTCGTCGCCCAAGAATAACCCTCTTAGGCGACGACGGTTAGGCTTTAGGCGACGAAACTTCCTGTCGTCGATGAAAGAATGACCTTAGGCGACGAAGGAATGACCTTAGGCGACAAAGGAATGGCCTTAGACGACGATTTCAGTTTTCGTCGCTTTAAATTTTACCTTAGGAGATGATTTTTGACTCTGAGGCGACGACACATATTTTCGTCGCCCTATTTCGGCTCTCTTCGTCGCCCAATGGCCATTTTTTATAGTGGCGAGCGACTAATCGGCTGGGCGAGGTTGAGTTAGATCAAAACTCTAAATCTCGATCTAAGAGTTGACTCCGACAATCGGTGATACGTACGATCAGGTTCTAGGCTTAATTCATTCTAGAATCTAGGTCAGGTTGTAATCAATGTAGAAGAAAAGAATAGAGACTTAGAGAGAAGAGCGAAGAGGAAACAGAGGACAATGAGGATGAGATTGACGCATATCATTTGTCCTGACTCCTGAGTGGTGAGAGGGAGTGAAGTTTCAGTTTTGTGGAGTCTGTCGCCTATGTCTGCATAAGAGTTCTTGGATGCGTAGAGAAAATGAATGATTGTGCTTGTTAGATTAAACGTACAAATAAGACTTAAAATAGTTTAACAATAGCATATTGGTTAAAGACTACATATTTATCACTACGTCATTCAACAATTTTTTTTACTTTTCAAAATTTTTGATCAATAACTTTATCCTTTAACTCAATATATTTTCAGTATTTTTATTAACTTCAGATATTAAAATACATACTTTAATATACTTTAATTGTATTTATATAATTATATGCAATAAAAAATTAAAATAAATACAAAAATACAAATCTGATTAATCCTTGATTAATCTTTTAAGGGCTGTCTGTCTGACTAAGACCTAGCGATTTTTAGAACCTTGACAAAGGGTCCTGATAAGATGCTCGCTTTCTCCATATCTTTCCCTCATACACCTTAGAAGGTTTCACTCTGATGTCCTCATCATCTACTTCTCCAGACTTTAAGGCAATAACCTTAATTCACCATCGATTTATTAAGCTGGGACAACCACTCCTAATATGACAACACCTCAGGTTTGAAAATACTTTGTTTACTGACCTTTTTTCTTGTTACATAAAGAGCCAGAAAAGGCCCAACAACTGACTGTTATGTATATTTCCAAGTCCAACAGAATTGATCTTCAAAGAGCACGACTAATTGTGAAACAAGATACTGGATTTGATAATATAATCAAGCAATATGTAGAATCATACCCGCTATGTACAAGATGCATGTGTATCTTAGCAAGAGCATAAGCAGCAGAGGGAAGAATAGCTTCAACTTGTTCATCGATGACCTAAAACAGACCAATGTAGATTATATTGACGAGGAAATGAAGCTAACAATATATAAGAACACGATGACTTCTTAATGATCCCTAACATACTAATTGAGAATCCTTTAACTATATGCAAGAATCTTTCATGTTTGTATCGACGTCTCTAACATCATCTACAAGAAATCAAGGAGTCTATCACAGTTTTACATTTTTAGCCGTTTTCTTCTCCCTCGAATAATACTTGTATCAACAAACAATTTCAAATTTCAAGCAACCTCTGAAAACATGAGGACTTTTTTATATGCAGTGCCCAATATTTCATATGATATCTACAAATAGTTATGAGTGAACACAAAACTAGATGTGGGACGAGAAAAATTAGAGTCCTAATAAACACCCCTCACAAGGGAGCTTAAGCAACCAGAGAACGCAAAACAGATGATTCACACACAGTGGGGAGTGAGACAAGCAAACCAAATGCTCATTTGGGACCTTCCATTAGCAATAATTCAAACTAACATCCAAATATACACAAGAGTAAATGAACTGAGGTAGAGAAGGATTTTACAACAAGTGCTTTACATAGAGTTTAGGGAGTGAATAGGATTTGTAAGAAACATCTGCCAAAGTCACAGGCTGAGATAACAAGGACAATGGCTCCCTCCCAACTTCCAGGTCATTCAAACTCCTTTTGAATCCAAAATCTCAACTCAAAGCAAGAATACATGCATTACTACTGGCCTTGCCAGCAGTGAAAATAATAAAAAAATACTATTCTTCCTGAAGTTTCAACATACCAGGAAAGATCATCAAATAACACTCCCTGGTAATCCAACTGTAAACCTGCCTTTTACCACGTTTGGAAAATTGTTCTTTAGACGTTCTCCCACTTGCACATTAAGATGTCATGAGCATCCCTCAAAGATTTGTTTCCTTAGCCTATATCATTTGTTTCCTTAATGTCTTGAGCACATTAAGGTACTCTATATCATTTCTCTTAAAAAGCACAACTTGTTAGTTGTTTCCTTAGCTTTCCGGTTTTCGGAGAGTCTGTTCTCAAATGCCATAACTCATTCTGGCCAAGCTTCAACTTATGTGTGAAAATTTATTTATAAAATGGCGTAATTGATTAATCTTTTGTGATCCTTCCTCAGACTTACAGATAACCTTCCCTTCACATGTTCTGATAAACGAGAACTCGTTATCAGTATCTGTTTTCCCACTCCCTCTAGGAAGCACACTCCATAAAATATTCCGCATGAGCCAAATCAACTCTTACATTGCCAAAGGATACTATTTTCTTCAAAAACCCTTGCCCTTCACTCTTCTCAATGCTCCAGAAAAAGCCTAGCTTCCCCTGTGCTTCAAAGAAATTAAATTTCAAAAATGAGTTTTTGTTCTTCTAGAACCCACATCTGGATCTCAGTCAAGCTATGTCTTCCAGGTCCCCCAAAGTTTACATTAAAATTGACCTTGGAATCCAACAGGAGAGACAGAAAACGAAGCAAATACTCACTGAAATCATCCTTTAACAATTTCAACCTTCCTAATGCCGACATCCTTCCCCTTCTTGCTATTGTGCCATATTTCTTTCTTCAAGTTTTTGGTCTCGTGTCAGGTGTTTGTTTCAAATCTTTTCAACCGCACATGAGATCCAACGGCTGAAATCAAAACCTAAACGTGTTCAACTTGAAAAACCCAATAGAAAAAAGTGTGGACTCTTATTCTTCTTCTTCTTCAGAAGCCCTCCTCAATTTTACAGAGATCGAAACCCAGACTCTTCACAAAGAAACGCTAAAGACGCTTGAGAAATTCCCAAATGGCCCCTCCTCCCATCCTTTCCTTGGCTCTGCCGTCCGGGACCGGCCGAGTTCTGAGTATCCAATCCCACACAGTTCAGGTATTGATCAACAGCTATTACCCAATTGCACGAAATTGAATCTGATACTGATTTCTTGTATAAATTTTAAGTCTTGCGTGCCAAGTTCATATTTTTTTTGTGTTGTGCTATGAAAATTCAAGGCCATTGATTCAATTGATAGTTTTTTTTGGCAAAGTTGGAATCTTTAAGTTGTTGTTTGGGTTTTTCATACTTTTGTGATTTCTGGGTGGGCTTTAAAGGGCACTTCATTTGGCTGTTCTGTTGATGATCAATGTGGTTTTCTGTGTTCCCAACTACTTGCATTGATGTGAAATACTATGATTACTTGATTGTGTACTCAAAATTGGGATGTGTTTATTTTGGGATTTTTTGCATTTACTAGTTAGTGGTTGTTTTTGCTTAAGTGTTGCAAATGAAATTGGTTGTGTTGAGTTTACACATTATTTCATAGTTTGGGTTACGTTATTCTTGTTAACCTTCATTCAACTGGACGTAATGGCTTGCGACAATCCTACACGGCTACACATAATATGCGTTGTGGGTTTAATGAATATCTGCCTGTATTCTTTTGAGATTATATATGAAACCTGTATTGTTCTTGACCTCATAATCTCTTATTCTTGTTTAGGGATATGTTGGGAATAAATCAGCTGTGTTTCCCCTGCAATTGCTAGGCTATGATGTGGATCCAATTAATTCTGTCCAGTTCTCAAACCACACAGGCAAGCCGCTTCTTAAAGCAGTTCCTTTTTGCCTTGATATAATTCTTGCATGTTGTCCTTGATTAAATGGATGGGACATTATGATTGAACTGACCTTATAATGTTTGCAGGATACCCAACATTTAAGGGTCAAGTTTTAAATGGGGAACAGCTTTGGGAATTGATACAAGGCCTAGAATCAAATGATCTATTATACTACACTCATTTATTAACAGGTATAATCTGTTCATGGATTGATTTTTTAATGTGTGGTCGCACAAATAGTTGAGTGTGTTTTCTCAGTGTGTTTTTAATCTGTTCATGGAAACTACTCCGTGAGTGTGTTTTCTGATTTTTCTGCCATGGAAAGAAGCAATTCAGAAATCATAATTTAATGTTCAGGACTGGAGATTGCCATATCAATATATAACCAGCAGGATATGCATGCATTATTGACTTGATATGTAATACAGAGAATTACAGTCTACATACTACCCTGCTTCTCTCGAATTTTAAATAAAACACCATTTAATGTCTCTTATATTATTTCTAATGTAAGCAGGTATATGAAATTTTATCTGATGACAAACATAGCAGTATGTTCACTGAACTTGTTAGCTATATGCACTAGTGTATATCTCAAAACAGCACCAAACAACATAAGGGTTTAAAAAGTGCTAGAGCAGCACTTGTTTGGGGATGCTTATGCAATTGGCTGACATCTGAGATTCTGAGTTTATTATGGAAAGAATTTAAATTGCATTACCTGATAAAAAAGGAACTTCAACAATTAACATTTAGCTTAGTAAACTCATCACCTGGGAAGATCTTTCACGTACAATTCTAAAGATACTTCCTTTGAAATTTTATTTGGCTTTGATCTTCTTGTTCTCTTCTGCAGGTTATATTGGTTCAGTTTCTTTTCTCAGCACTGTATTGGAAGTTGTCAATAAACTTCGCTCCGTAAACCCAAAACTTAGATATGGTGAGTGGATCATGAAACTTGGTCTAGAACATGTTAACTAATCCTTTCTACCTTTTTAATGTGTTGGTGACATGATGTGGAATAGGTTTTACAGGCCATACTAAGGTTCTTGTCTACATGGGTTGGTGTAATTTGTATATGTAGATCATTATATGTTATGCTTGGTTGTGCTAGCTACTGGTGTGAGAATGGAAATTAACCAGTGTATACGTACAAATTCTGTAGTGGGTATCTTTGTTGAAGAACTAATCTAAATTTTTTTTGCACAATCTTATCTTGCTGCCTTTTATAGTAATGAAGTCAATTTAGAAAAATATATATACTCAGATTGTAAAAGTTCTTTTGTTAAATAGTTTATATAATTAAAAGTTGGAGGAAATATCATGTAATATCACAAAGAAAAAAATATTAATGGAATTACTGAGTAGATATTTTGTTATGTTCGTAACCTGAGTGCAATGGATGCATTGTAGTCTAACCATACCATTTAATATTTGGTTAGCTGCTTGCAGATTTGTTAGTCCATGGAGTGATTGTTCATGTTCCTCTGGAAAGAATAAAACAGATGTCTCATTTTTTTCTAATAAATTATCGTTTGCTCAGTCTGTGATCCAGTGATGGGTGATGAAGGAAAGCTGTATGTCCCTCCAGAGCTGGTATCTGTATACCGTGAAAAGGTAGGCATTGTAACTTGTTTGTGGATGCTAACAGATATATTGCAAATGTAAGGTTAGATATGAATTTTAAATTATCTGGATACTAGTTGAAACAACTGCAGTAAATTATGTATGCTAATATATTGTGTCAAATCTATTGATTACATCAGTCTGCTAAATTAGTATTATCCAATCCTGATTTTTTTTCTGGCGTTGTTTAATAATGACGTTAATATAATGGCCTGACTTGATGGCAATTTTCTTGTAACGCACTTTATGAAAGGTTGTCCCTGTTGCTTCAATGTTGACCCCCAACCAATTTGAAGCGGAATTGTTGACCAAGTCAAGGTAATTGTTGATCATACCATTTGTAATGTGTGCATAAAACGTTACTACTTCTATTTAAAATTCAACATCATCTGATCTTCTTTTCTGTTATTATTGCAAGTATGAAGTACAACTATTAGTGTATTATGTTTTATACTAGAAAGATCTTTTGATTAGGCAACGTTTGCTTTCCATTTTTAAAAAGTTAAATGAAATTTAAACCAGTAAATAATAGTGATTCTATGCGCTGTAACAGAATTGTTTCCGAAAAAGATGGCCGCGAAGCTTGTAACATTCTTCACGCTGCTGGACCATCAATGGTACCTGTATTTCTTTTCTATTTAGATATATATTTATATATTTTCTGAGGCAGTGATGGTGATTGTACTCTTATATATCACTAGTGTTCATGAAGTGATTTCACTTCATTTTATTTGTGATTATTGAATGTATACGCATAAGTCTAGTCCAACTCATATTTAATTATTTTCTTTTTCTTGCTATCATGACAAATTCATAAAACCTGCATAGTTTGGAGGAAAATATTTTTATGTTTTAAAAGTCTTCGTCCTAAAGTACATTACTAGCTTTTTTAATTGGATACGTCTTTGTGCTTGATTTTCAATGTTTACATCTCTCTCTCACACACACACACGTCTCAACTTCATAATATTAATGTGCAACTTTGATATACTGCAGGTTGTGATAACAAGCATAAATATAGATGGCAATCTTCTTCTGATTGGTAGTCATCAAAAGGAACAAGTGAGTTCTACTTTGGGCTTCAAACCTGTTCATTCCTTACCTTGATCAAACTTTTTACTTGAAAAATTTCCAGATTGAATGTGGTGATTAGAATCTACTTTTAGTTGGGTCTTGTCAATTTATGCTCTTTAATT
Organism: Comarum palustre; assembly: GCA_951800085.1. Classification (NCBI taxonomy): domain Eukaryota; kingdom Viridiplantae; phylum Streptophyta; class Magnoliopsida; order Rosales; family Rosaceae; genus Comarum; species Comarum palustre. The sequence continues at coordinate 12,045,625 of OX637575.1, read as the reverse complement.
AGTATTTGAATGCTTGGTTATAGTTACCAATTTTGTTTCTATAACTATTTGTATGAGAGGTTTGCCTCCTTTCTTATCCACCAAAAGGTTCTTAATGTAGAATTTTAAAAAGATTTGTCCAAAAGAAAAAAAAACAGAATTTTAGAAAGATTCGTTGTAGACCAAAATTCATTTCAAACATAAAATAAAATTTTACACGGAGTTAGATTTTTCTTTACTTTTTTTTCATATTCTTAATCAAACGAGTTATAACTTCTATATATTAATGGCAACTCTTGTCGTCCAACTACATGGAGTTTGTGTTTCTCCTGTTCTGATGCATATATGTATGATGCAGACACTTACTTTTCTTTGTCAACTTTGGAAGTTTGCTAATATACTAAATCTATGATGTGATAGGGTCTGTCTCCAGAACAATTCAAGATTGTGATTCCTAAGATTCCTGCCTATTTCACGGTATGAAAATATCCTTGTTTTCTTTTCATCATGAGAGCTTTATTTACATAATGGTGAGTATATTACATGAACATGTATACAAGGAATATATGCTGTTCAACTAAAATCAGGATAGGTTGTTGTGCCTGGCATAGGTAACGTGTGACACTGGGGTATGATTAATTTACAGTAGCATAAGAATTCTTTATATACTAATTTAAGTTCAATGTAATGCACATAGTTCAATTTAAATTCAGTGTGGATATGACAATGTACATGAAAACACATGGCTGTAATACAATAGGGGGCGAGCATGATTTGAACATTACGTTGAACTATGTTGGTGAAAACAAATCTATATGCCAATATCTGGTTTATCTAATCTGGTTTAGGGTGGACTTGTGTGTTGTCTTTACAATCATTTCCTTCATGAGTTTCTGTAGATTGACATCTATATGGATGCACTTTGTAGGGAACTGGAGATCTTACAACTGCGCTTCTACTTGGGTGGAGTAATGTAATGCCTTTAAGCTATACTTTTCTTTAGTTCAATCCTTAGCCCTTTCCAAAGTTTTATATATATATATTAGTGGAAGGGTCCTCTATATATATATAGAGGACCCTTCCACTAAGGGATCCCTTTTTTTGACATATATGAGGGATTGAACATTACACCAACTTTTTGATAACATATCATCTCTACCGTTCAATATATATATATATATATATAGAGGACCCTTCCACTAAGGGATTCCTTTTTTGACATATATGATGGATTGAACATTACACCAACTTTTTGATAACATATCATCTCTACCGTTCAATATTTATATGCATATATGTAGATCATCTCTACAAAATTTCATCTAATGTGGTGATCATTAAGGTTTCGAACTAACTGAAATCAATTGACGGATCAAATTTGCCAAACATGAACCGTTCATGCTTTAACTTTTAATTCGCAGTTTTGAGCACCTTAACGATTACCTATTTGAATGAATTTTGCAAAAGTGATCTACTCATATAGAACTACATATTGAATGGTGGAGATGTGATTTAGTGATCAAAAAGTTGGTGTAAACCCCGATCCCTCGTATATGTCAAAAAAGGGACCCCTCATTGGAAGGGGACTGTATATATATACAGTCCGTTTATATAGCGGATGTCCTCTTTGAAACGGATTTCATTATTCGACTCATTTCTCGATCATATTTTATCATTTTAACCTTTCATATTTTAGGTATATATATATGTGTGTAGATCATCTCTACAATTTTTCAATCAAATTGATAATCGTTAAGGCGTTCAAAATTTTGATTTAGAGTTACGGGTCAGGATAAACAACTCGGATAGTTTCATTAATTTGAACGCCTTAACGATTATCAATTTAGCTGAAAATTTATAGAGATGATCTACACATATATATCTAGAATCTGAACGGTTAAGATAAGAAAATATGATGGAGAAGTGGGTCAAATAATGAAATCCGTTGCTTAGCTAAGGAGCGGACATCCGCACCTGATAATTACTATATATATATAATTGGTCTTTTTGGTACGCAGAAATATCCTGAAAACCTAGACAAGGCAGCGGAGCTTACTGTATCATCCTTGCAGGTATTCATCTCACCTGCCATCTTCTTACTTTGGTTATCGTAGGTATCTTGTCATGTAGTTCTAAAGGTGCATACTTTTTTGAATTCCACCTTTTCGGTATCAAAAGACCAATAAGCAAGGCATAATAGAATAGTACTAGCTATGCATGCACCATATTGAAACCAAGATATGAATAGATAGAGAATAACTGCGCACTATCATAGTATCTATTCTGGATACTAAATAATATTGTTTTAAAAGAGTAATGATATTTCCAACATAAATATTTTGACTAAACATTGTGCTACATAAGGCATGGACAGGAGATGGTTGTTGTGATGTCTCATAATTCTTCAATAATCAATACATCTTTTAGTCTAATGAAAACAGTACTGAACTTGTCTGTTGATAAGGAAAAAGAGTCTATTAACTAATTTGGATGATATACAAAAATTATGTATAACTTCATCTGGAGGCCTGAGGGTATAGATCTTCAGTGATTGATGGCTAAAGGAACTGTTACGTCAATGTACTTCTGTTTGTTCAACTCTGGATCGTCTTGTTGACATATTATGTATGGCAATACCTGCAGGCCCTTTTGCAGAGGACAATAAATGATTACAAAAGTGCTGGCCATGATCCCAAGTCAACCAGTTTAGAGATTCGATTAATACAAAGTCAGGATGATATTCGTCAACCTCAAATTAAATTCAGAGCTGAAAGATATGCCTAATGTATAGAAGGGATGATAAGAGAATATTTGGAACCAGTTATCCTTTGCAGCTAGATGTGATGATAACAATGTCTGATTAATGTTGAACACTTCTCTATGCTTTTGTAAGGGAAGACTGATTTAGTCGGTATTATGTCACATACTATATAAATAAAAATGGGTTTAAAATTAAAAAGAACTCAAACTGTATTCAGATGCTGATTGTTAGGTTTTCTTGGACTAATTTGTTTCTGTACAAGTTCTTGGCTCAGACCAAAAAAAGTACAAGTTCTTGGCAGATTGTGGTTTTACCCCTTTTGCAATCATACCTAATTATCCACCTTTCTTCAGCTTCTTATTGAACCAACAAATATTGGGCTTCATTCACGTGAATCTTGTTGTAAATATTATTATTATATGTAATTGTTCACCTAATTAATCATTAATTATGTACTCTGATGTAAAGATTACCTCTATTTAAGAAGGCTAAATGAGACTGAACGAAGATGCTTCAACTTCCTCCATACTATGTCTATTCTCTCCATTTTCCTTTTAACTTCCTCCCAACTATTCTTTGTCTATTCTCTCTATTTTTCTTTACTTTATAACACGTTATCAGCACGACTCTACTTTAGAGTTGATAACGGTCAAACCCTAGCACGACTCTATTTTTTTTCCTCCTAAAGTCGATGATCAAGGATATCTTGGTGCAACGATTATTGTTTTTGACCATGATGAATGATCTGAGTCCAAATTTTATAATTATAGCAGCTGATCTTCTTTAACTTATAAATGTTTTCAATCGTATATTTGTAGGTTATGCAATTAGATTGGTTCCGTCTGCGTATATAAGAATGTGCTCGTAATATGTTGATTGTGGGATGGCTAGGTAAGCCAATGGATGGCTTGCATATATCTTGTTTGATTCGGTAAAATTTAGGCTTGTGGCAGTGTATCATGATACATATGTTTCATCCATAATATATCTGGTGCGATCTGTTCCTTTAACAACGGGATCTTCTATGGTCTCATTAGCGGTGATTGATTGCCATGCTATATGGATTATTCTTCAATTCAGATCGAGACCTGAAGTCTTTTGATCAAACAAAAGAGAGCCAAGAGTAATGCTCGTGTTCCGATCAACCTCTCGATGTGGCAGAGGATGCTCCAGGCATCGAATGGATCGAGGCTGTTTTGAGTTGAGTACTGAAAAATGTTCTGGCTCGATGCCGGATTAATGAAGCTAGATCTGAATTGGATGGTGTTGTATGCGTTTGAGTTTGAACGAAGCATAGAGAACCTGTAATTGATCGCTCATCCAAGAGACTCCAGAATTGATTAGGAGATGAATCACTACCAGAAAAAAGCCTTTAGCCGACGAAATATCTAAAAACAGGCCTACAAATTTTTGTTTCGTCGGCTAAAAATTTTGTTCATCGGCTCAGTTAAATTTTCGTCGGCTAAAGTGAAATTTTAGTTGACGAAAAAAAATTTCATGGGCTAAACTAATTTTTTTGTCGGCTATAGTTAAATTTTAGCGGACAAAATTTTTTTTCATCGGCTATAGTATGCGAACTTTAGCCGACGAAATTTGAAAAGTTTAGCCAACGAAGTTAGGGTATTTAGTCAGCTAAAGTAACTTTTAGTTACAAAATTGCACTACGGATATTTCAGTGTCCGATTGACTATTGTGATACCAATCTGGAAGCAGAACGGCCTTACGAGTTAAACACATGGCTAATGCCATGATATATAGGTTTCTTCTGCAACCATGGACCTTTATCATTCTAGAAAGCCATTCCAATATCCTCCATTGTAAATATCCAGATCTTTGCCTAAAAGAACAAACAATGAATGAATATGAGGAAGAAGAATGGTATACGTTCTTCGATTTGGAGACTAAACTAAACCCACCTTCAAAGTTCAGAGCTTTACTAAAAGAAGCTAAAACAGAAACAAGTCTTTTCGTCTCATTCTCCTGATTTATTATTAGCAGCCGAAAACCCAAATAAAAAAATGAATTTTCAGAAACTTAAATCATCTATTTGTCTTCTTCTTCCTCTCTGTTAGCCCAAAGAAAGGCTGAGTTTTTAAAGAAAATGAGAGGAGATAGAGATAGAGAGGGAAGTGGGAAGAGAATTGAGAAGGGACCAGAGAGAAGAGATGGGGATTTTACTAGAAGCAGAGGCTGGGTTTGTGAATGAGAGAGAGAGACGGGAAGAAGAAAGTGGAGAGGTAGACGGTGAAGATGGTGGTGCAGATGCTACAGGCGGTGGTGATGATGGAAATCGAGAGGAGGAGGAGATCACGAGGGAGCCATTGAACTGAGCCAAATCTAGAAACGAGATAAAAAAAGACGGTGAGATCTTTATTTCGCTAATGGACGGAAATGGCTCAGAAGGAGGAGACGAAGTAGTCGAAGGCGGCAGCAGCGGGGGAGGAAGGACGGGAGGAGGTGTTGTAGGACAGGACCGAGGTGATGGTGAAGAAGAGGAGAGGGGCGAAGGAGGAGATTAGAATTAGAGTGAGAGAGAGAGGGAGTTACTTATGTGGGATTTGGGAGAGCATAGAAACCAAGAAGTACAGAAGAGAGAAGAGAGAAGAAGAAGAAGAAGAAGAAGAGAGGAAGCTCGATCAAGAAAGAGAGACAAAGAATGTTATTTTTGTTATTTTGCTTTTTTTGGTCGGGTCCTATCACGGTCACGTCAACAAACAGACGACTTCATGACGGAAATTTGTTTCGGACCCTTCGTTGGTAGCGAAAATGAAGTTCATGTACCACATTGGTAGTTTTTAAAGTCTGTGAACCACTTTAACCGTGTCACATAAGTGTGAGTACCGAAAATGTAATTTTCTCTTGTTAAATTAGTGTTCCTTTGATGGAGGAGGTGCTCCACTTTTGACTCTATGCCAGAAGTGTGTACTGCTAGTTTGGTAATGCAGCATTGCCACTACGAGGCTGCAAGAATTTTCCCCTTCTCACCTTACTTTGCTTCGTGCCGAAACAAGTAACCTTGGTGGCCGAAATTGTGGACCTTTTGAGTGTTATACTTGTGTCCATCAAATGTCAAAGCCAATTCTGATGATACAATTGTTGTGCCCATGATCTTTGTTCTTCCTTTTGCATAAAACGATTTCATCAATGATGATGTTGCACATCACCTACCTAATCACACATCCCTCACGTGTAGAGAGCAGTATCACTCAATACTTCATCATTGGTCAATTCTGAAAACCAATGATCGCTGTCTTTGTTAGATTCTTATCCATAAAGCTAAGAGATCGTCAACTCCTCTACAACTTGTGTTCTACCAAATGTTCTAACAAATAAAAGAAAGCAGTTTGAGCACGTTAATGCCGGCCTCCCGTCAATCAACTGGTTACCAAGCCGGTTCATTCACCGAATTGGGGCTAGAAGTCTGAGAAAATGTTGTTTTTTTGGCAACCAGAGAAAATGTTGTTTGGACAACAATTTAACACAAGAATTGTTGATGATCACTGCTATACAGAACTTTATTGCTGATGCCATTTTCCAACAAGTTTAATGAAGTTGTCAAAAAAAAAAGTTGTCTCCAAGATGAGGCGAAATTCAATCCAAGACAAAATTGGTAATATTGAGATTTGAGATTATACGAACGTTGTCTTAAAGTTGTATCAAATACTGGCAGAAGTCTAGTGTAAAAGGCTAGGTCCATCGTATTAGGTGAATGTTACAGTGATATTTCTGTAGTAAGAAGGTTACTGATCCGATCCGCGTGTGTAACCATTTTTTGAATCCAAAAATACTAGCCGAAGTCTGACAAAAAAATCCTAGTAGTCAGCAAGTGTGGTTTCAAAAGATGAATAGAAAGAAGCATATATACGTCAAATTCGTCCAAAAAAAGAAGCATAGATCAAATGAGATACAAATTGATAGTTTGGCAATCCTACAGAAGCCAAACCTCGGCAAAAATTAAAAACTCAAAGACCACTGTGTACGCTACACCATTGAGATGAACTGCTTCGAGTCTTGAGACCACTTGTTTCTAAGAAGTTTGAGTAACTGTCTGGCCTTTGCTTTGGTGCTACTGCTGCACTGGCTCTGCATAAGCAATAGTAACTGAGTCAACACTCCGGCGCTAATGGCTTCCTCTCGTGCCGATAAAGATTCATTGCAGACAATCAAAAGCGAGGAGACAGCGCTTTCACTCCCTAGGTGGTGTTCATGATCATCATCAACATCGGACGACGACACCCTGAAAACCATTTTGACAAGAGCATGAATGCCGTTGCCACTGGTGCCATTATTGCTATTACTGTTAAGCAATGCCTCTCTTGCACTCTCTACTCCTAAAAGCCTCTCAATTATCGCCGTTGCCAATGGCGCCAGGCTTCTTTGGCGCTTTTCGGTTCTAGTAATATATGTCACTAGTCCATTTACCATTCCATTTCTGACCAAAGACTCTATGTTCTCTTCAAAGGAAGACAATGCTGATACGGCGCTGATTGCAGCATCTGCAGCCTCCTCATCCAAATCATTCGGGTGAAGAATTAGCTGAACCAGCTGATTCAAGATTCCCCGTTGCTTTCCAAGCACAACACACAGCCTTTTTCTGCTGCTGCTTCTCTCAGATGCAGAAGCTGCCTCTATGAGGCGGCACAAGTTGATTCTAATGAATGCAGAGCCGCAGGCCAACAAGACTTCAAACGATGACAACTTTGTCTCTTCTTTCAGCATATTTAGGGACTCTAACTCAACCCCTAGAGGCAGCAGCATCAGAACACAAGAAAGCGCAAGCTCGAAAAACTTGATGCAGTAGTAATCTTCACTGATGAGTAGTACTCTGGCTTCTGGAACTAGTCCAAAGACAAGTTCAAGTAGCAAAGGCAAGTACCCCAACTGCAGGAGCAAGTAATTTGTGGACGTTGAAGATTTAATATTTTCGAGTGCTCGAACCTTGCACTTGAAGCCAAACTCATTAGACTTCAGTACGTGTTTGAAAGAAGCTAAAGAATCAATAGTTGCTCTTTCCAAGTCAGAATGATCATCAGACTGATTGGAGTTTTGAGTTTGAGTACCCATTTGCAGCCACTGAGTGATCAAATGGCGAAGAGTGTGGTTAGGAACCATGGTGATAGGATCATCAAGCTTCTCCATTGTGACTGGGCAAGTCAGATTACCAGCAGCCAACCATTTTTGAATGCTCGACCTGTCATAGGTTAGGCCTGTGCATAGAGTCACTGGATCTTTGAACAACTCCAGGCTAATTGGGCATATAAACAGCTCAGGTATGCTCATAATTTCAAATCAAACCTACTATCTAATACAGGAAAATAGGAACAGTGTTATATTATTTACCGAAAAATAACAACAGGGTATGCTCCAGATGTCATCTTTTATAGAGCTTAGAGATTGAAATGTAAGAGGAAGAAAATTGTAATGGGGAAAGAACAAAGAGAACAGAAAGACAAGGGAGCTGAGACTAGTGCAGTATTAGTTGGAGGAATCAGATGAAAACATCAAGAAACAAACAGAAGAGAAGGAAGGATCAGTTGGTCAAGAAAAACTTATCCTAGTGAAAGAGTTGGAGTGTAACGAAGAATATAGAATGATTGTCAAAAATCCCAAAATATGGTCCTCCATGTCTCTCTCATTATGTCATTGTATTGAAGAACTCAGTCAAACTGAGCCATCAAATACCAGTTGGAATTGTTAATGTTGTTGGAAGTTTGAATTCAACCAATAGGTTTTGAAAGTAATAATATCATGTCAGTGACAGGCACAGAGAGAGAACTGTGACATTGACATATGAGGCAGTGTAAATGGTAGACTGGTCACAGGTTGAAGACAGTGGATTCTTGATTTTTATACCAAAATATTGACAGTGGATTCTTGATTTTTATACCAAAATATAAGAAGCAATATTTTGGTATAAAAATCAAGAATCTACCTTTTGTTAATCAGTTAGTCAAGGTTAACAAAGGGAAGATAATAACTATGATGCATCGAGCCATCAACTAGACAACTGGACGAAAAGAAAATCAGAGAAACAGCAATTACCGGTAAACATAGTGTTACGGAACTAGTCTTTTGATCACCATATTTCTCCATGCGTCATTTTCTTATTAGGGAGTCAGTTTTATTTAATGGGGCAATGTATTGAGCTCGTTAAGGGATCGACTTCAGATCCCGATCAATTTGTGTAAGGATGATCTAATCTCTTGTTCAGCGTCAAGTCTTTAACGAACGACAAGCTTTTGACTAGCGACAAGCTCTCCAAACTCAACGGGGTCAGTCTGCCTGAACTCCGAAATGACATCATATATGTCCCTACACTTCTTGATCTTGGAGCGCAATCTCGCATATGCATAAAGCTCTAACAACCAGTATCACCCAGGATAAACACTACCAAAAACGGGATGTGACATTCTTCCCCACTAAACAAGATGTACGTCCTCATACACGACATCCCCTTATGGCACGCACATCCACGATGCCTTAGAGACGATGAGGATCATTAATTTGAGATGGTCCTAGATTAATGTTTTTATTTGAAGCTCTATGTCATGAACCTAAAATTTTTCTTTATCATTGATGACCACCCATGTTCATCTGGAGTTAGATGAATCATGCAATTTTTTATTCATTTTTATATATAAAAAGTAAATATTATTTAGAGATTTCGTAAATATAGGCTAGTGGATTATGGCTATTTGAAAGAGTTGTGCTTCAAGACACGTTGTAGCAACGCTATCTTTCAGACTATATTTGCCCCTACTACTTGTGTGCAAAGGGTTGTTGCAAATTAGTCTTATGGATACAATGAAGCCTAGCAATTTTATTATTGTTGATCGGCGTCTTGCACTTACGAAGATCACCCTACACTTAAATAAAGGTTTACAAGGGGCTCAAGAATCCTAGAAACTATATGTCAGGACCCACCCCGAGTTAAACCCCTTTAATCCGAAGTAAATCCTGCGGAGACCATCTCAAGGGAACTTCTTACTGAAATTCCCTTGAAATGGACAACCCTTCCTACAAGCAAACTCAACGCTTCCATGATAATTTAAATCAACCCCGAACTTCTAGAGTCATCCTACTCCCCAAACCATAACTACGCTTCACAAAAAAGTAAACTAAACTAAGTTGGGGTAATCAGAGCAGATCTACATAGATGAGATACCTAAGTAAAATTTCTAGCGTCAGCGGATTAGTTGGCTATGCCTCGTCTTCTGTAAGCACGACCTCCTCTCAGCATCCTTACAACACTGGGCATTTGAAAACGAAAGGCCCAGGGAAAAACATTTAAAACAGGATGTTAAAGTGAGTGGACAAAAGAATATCCAAGCGCGAGAAAATAATCTATTTATACTCTCTCTTTAATTTTCCAGAAAATCTATGTGCACACCTCGTTGGGAAAGAATCCCAAATAATCATTTCGAGAAAAACCAAATATCATTTGCCAATCTCATTGGCTTAAAAATCAATGTTAAAAATAGGGGAAGAGGTTTCACCATGACGGAGAGTCTCCCAAACTAGGGTCGGAGCCTTCCGGAGGCTACTAAGTAATGAACGATCCTTCATGGCGGAGAGATTCCACCATGATAATGAGCCTCTCAAGCTAGGGTCGAAGCCAAATAAGGCTACTATTGCCCCCGCTTCACTTCTAAAGTGGGGGCCCGTATGGCTAGCTAGCAATGATAATATATATATATATATATATATATATATAATGAGCCTCTCAAGCTAGGGTCGAAGCCAAATAAGGCTACTATTGCCCCCGCTTCACTTCTAAAGTGGGGGCCCGTATGGCTAGCTAGCAATGATAATATATATATATATATATATATATATATATATATATATATAACTACCCTTCATGGCGAATATATATATATATATAACTACCCTTCATGGCGAAGAAAACAAATATGAAAAGTCATTAATATATGACTGCTCCTTCGTAGGTTAAAACATGCATCTCATGCATGAGGCACGATTCCCTGACCGCCCTAAAAACAATGCCATAAAACAATGCATTTCTAAATATAATCGACATAACAAAAATTTCAGCCGACAATACAAGGAGCGTCTGGGAGAGGAGCAACCCACCTTCCTGGCCCCACCGGCTCATTAAATAGCCAAAATCATGTTGTTTATAAATATTCAAAAATATTTGAGAATGCACGGTTTAAAATAAAAAGTCCACTCACAGACTTAGGCTTTAGCCTGACGAAATCCGGATCGCTTCTCAAGCGAGAGCTCTTCATCTCTTGTTCAACGAATAATAATAAATCTCAATTGTCAAACGAATAATTATTTAAAATTGACAATAAAGTTTCCTCGGCCAAAACTCTCAAATTTAATCAACGAAAATCCCCAACCTTCAACAATAGCTTAGTAGTCCTTAAAGTATTTCTTAAACCTTAACCGGTAATAACCGATGGCCGAAATAATATTTTATTATCCGCCGATAATATTAAACTTGCAAATTTTCAAAACCTAACCAAAACTCCTCCAAAAATTATCAAATTTTAACCATAGACTCCTTTCATTTTATACTATTTTATGGGCATAAAAAACTGCCCAAAAAACGGCGGCATCGCCGGCAGAAATTCCTGAAAAAATTTCGGCGACCTCCGATCGCCACCAAATTTTAACAGTATCTTCACCTCATCATTTGGAACAACTTTCTAGTTTAACGCGAAGGCCAATTCGGCTTCTAACTAGGTCAATCGAATGAAAAAGTAAAAACCTGAAATATTTTTAAAAACTTCAAAACTTCAAAAATTCGATTCTCCCTCCACACTCCAAATCAATTCACCAAACTTTAGGGGTGAGTAGTACTCCTAAAACCTATTCTAACCATATATAGAACTCACAAATTAGTGGCTTGAGAAGGGAGAAATCCGATCTAGATCTCATACTATACACTCGGTAATCAAATTGAAATTTCTTCTAAACCACGGGGAGATAGGTCGAAAAGCTTACTTAGAATTAAAGTAGACTCAATGCCGCTCCTTTTAGGACCGGTGTGGCTGTCTGAGGTGGCCTGGATCTGCAGCGGCGACGCCAAGAAGCTCCGGCAGATTTTCTGCCCGAATTTCTGATATTTGGGCTATTTATAGCATATTTATGAAATTACCTATATTCCCCTGACTTCGGACCTCTATAACTTCTCCATACGAACTCCGATTTGAGCGTGCTATATGTCCACGAACGCGTATCGACGTCCTCTACAACTTTCATGAAGAAAGTTTTTCCAAATTCTCGACTTTACAAAAAGTCAACTTTACGGTCATTATACGGTCAAACGGTTAATTTAAATGGTAAAAATGTAAAAGTAACCAATCGTAAAATAATTTAAGGATCGGGATGTGACACTATAACTGTAGTAATATAGTTTCTAGATTTTGTTTTTGGAAAACAAGGAATGAAATAGAGGTTTTATTTTGGAAGAATAAAAAGTTTTCTGAATGTATCAATCTGCTGAGAATTACTTCTTTATATAGAAGTGGTCGTGTCTTTTGAAACTGGTTGTAACGCCCCGGGAGGGGAAATTACAGTAGCCACGAATTTAAGCCAATAAGAAGCCAACACGTCCGAATGACGTGTCATCAACTTATTAACCTAAAGTCGTAGACTTTTTAGTAAGTAAAATAAAATTAAACTTTTAAAACTTGAGTGGCACCACAGGAATTTCTTACAACATTCATCAGAGTTTTTCCAATTTCGCGGAAGGTGGAAAAATTAAAGAGTCAATTAAAAACTTTAGCGATAACAATAAAAATATATAACAGGGTCAACAAATCAGGAATACAACTTTACTGTTTATGCCAAATACTCTGGTAAATGACTCGAAGGGTAAAACAGGAAAAAATGAGTACAACTTGGGCCAAACATCGAGTAGGGCATGAGGCTCCACACACACAGCTCTCTATATCTATCTTGTCACAGTACACAGTACCTGCAAACAATCTGTTGTAGGGATGAGCGTCGTCCTCGCGTGCTCACATATAAGCCCACCAATAATAGGTTTAAAAACTATATATATAGACGTATAGATGTATAGATTTGAGCTCTTATATATATATATATAGACGTATAGATTTGAGCTCTTAATAAAACCATTTAGAAAAACTTTGGCACACAAAAACATCATTTCATATCTTTCGGGAAAAATAGTGCAGTATACTAAAACAGGGGCTAGAGCGCTCAATGAACAATACAGCCTGCAGGGCTTCATGAATCTCTGTGACCGAATCCCGGGTTTGTCTATACAGCAAACCTGAGCCAACTACCTATGCGTCTGAAGACGAATAGTAGCGAGAGTGTCCATTTACTGCTAATGCCTAACAAATCTCTTGTAACAGCACACCGCACTTACGTCTCGCTTAACTCTGTACGAGACGAGCGTAAGTGGGATAATTAAAATAAACAGGGCATTGCCCTCCGGAGGTTCACGGTCATTGACACCGTGAGAGTGCTATATACTAGGTCCCGTCACTCTCAGTCACGCACCAGAAATCAGGACAACGGTGCTCAACATATCACCTCATATAAAAATCATTTACGTCTAGCCTCAGGTTTTCTTGGCCCAATCATAAATCATTTATCACATATATAAAGAAAACTTTCTCGAGGCATCGACCATGAGCATACAAAATAATGCACTTTCACATATATACAAAACCACTACCAAAGGGGGTTCAGCTTCCCTACATGAAATAGTTGTTCCTTACGTATGCTCCAAGCTTCCAGGAACCGTCTCGGTAAACCGAGGTAACCGCGTAAGCTACCTCGTCCAATGAATCACTGCAGAATTCCTAGTTTGACCAGGAATGACCACATTGACCAAGTTGACCAACCAATTTCCTTTTTAACTCTTTAACCTTTTTGTCTTGGTTTTTCCGGTTATCTACTCGTTGCTCATTTACCGGAAGTCCGACTTAACTTCCGAACTTTCCTTAACCATTTCAATTGGATGTTAGGGTGTCACATAATTAGTCGTTGAATTAATATGGACACCCAACGTGTCACATTAACTAATTTATTTGCCAAGAGTCGATTTATCTATTTACGTGAATCACCAATTTTTCTTAAAACCGTCAACTTGACGCTTTCAGAATTTCTAGTTATCAGTTTCCGATAACAATTTAACTCTTTACCAAATTGTGTCAAACTTTGTTGAACTTCAATTCTTTACGAAACCGTTTTTCTGAAAATATAACTTTCCCAAAATGGAAACTTTCCCAAAAAGTGAAAAGTTTCCCAAATTAGTAGGTTTCCAAACTTAGAAAGTTTCCTAAAATAGAAATATTCCAATTACGGTCCGTTTCCATTTTTGTACGTTTTTTTATACGTAACTTTCTGTTTTCAACTCTTAACTCGAGTAAACGAAAACAATGCACTTTAAAAAGGAGTCGAAGACTACCTCTCAGGTGATAGATCGCATTTGCACACGCATCAATTAACCCTGTACACAGTCATTGTCATCGTATAAAGCAAGTAAGGGTATCGTTCTAAACCGGGGATCCAACCACAGGGTAGATCCATCTAATCTAATCAAAGATGTCGAAATAAACATAGAATTTTAAAGATTTGGAGTTTATATTTTCGGAAAGATGCAATGAAATAAAGTCCTATATTACTTTTATACATATAAACATGTGATCGATCAACAATTACACAAACCAACACCAAACAACAATGCAAGAATATAGAAAACAATTTCTAATCTCATATCAATCTATGCCGAAATACCTAAATCATGCTAGAATCGAAACATGCACATTAGGTTCCTACGTGGTTCCTAAGCCATTAGATGCATTCGAAATCGACTACTTGTTTCATTCGAAACCTTTCACACATCCATGCTCAACGTATCAAACACGAAATCTAACATACTAATTCACTTTGCAATTACGTATCACACAAATAAACTAACATGTTCATTAGCACCATCTAAATCCAATTCTAGCATGTAATTTTCGAACACAACAAAGAACACATCAATCTATCCACTACGTGTATCAAAATCATGTAATTCTTTGAAGGATTAACTAATGCGACATCAACTACTTGTCTTAATCACACGTTAATATTATGAAGCAAATCGAAAATTAATAAAACACTAGGAATTCTCGGCATAGACTTCAAATCCTTGATTAAAAACTAAAAACTATAATTCTTACATCATTCGAAAGTACTTAATATCTCATAGACAAGAATTGAATCATACTTAAACATAATCCTAAAACAAACATCAACCATAACAAAGACATACCAATTCGAAAATAGAAGATGATTACACTTTGAAATATTCCTACGTGGTCTATTCTTCAAGTGCACGGGGATCCTCGACTACGTGCTTCGGATCAAGGGATGGAATATGAAGATCGGAATTGGGGTCTTTGACTGGTGATAGAAGTTTCGGCAGTTCTTTGGCTTCGGCTGAGTTTTGCAATGTTGATGATCCCCTTTCTCATGCGATTACAAGGCTTTTTATAGGGGAAAAAGCTAGGGTTTGGATCGGCCCTAAAGCAATCCCAAACCAAGATGGATTTGGTTATTCCCATGTGCACGTCATGTGCTTCTCTTTTCTCCCTTCTCTTCGCCAGCCACTTTGATGAATCTTCAGCTTGAAGTTCTCCATTAAACACATATGGATATGTCCATCAAGCCCCAAGGTCCATGATTGTCGAAATTGTAATTAAAAAGTCCAAAGAAACTTTCCTGATGCATCCAGGAAAATACTGCAGTTTTCGACAGCACGACCTTGCCTTAGTAATTCCGGCATATCTCCTTCTGTAGTGCTTCAATTGCCGTGATTCCAAGTCCCAGCGAAACTAGACTCTAAGACCTTTCAAATGGTATATGGCACGTTTTCCAGTTCCAAGTATTGCGTCAGATACAGCCCCTGAAAGATCAGACACAGTAGCAGCGAAACTTCTTCAGTCCCTGGAACATTCTCTTCTCGGACTGCCAACTCTGGCATCGTTCGCAAGATCTTCCCGTGCTCCAATTGACCTGAAATTTTAACACAATGTATTTCAGCAACCAAAGATTATATTCCTGATTTTTCATGCACTTCCACCATGTTTAAGACACTGCGAACGCTCTTACAAAATCCTTGAAATCACACTTTTAACACTTTAGCACATTTTACCAAAAACTCTTCCAAAACAACATTAAACTATATTATGACTCAATCTTAACCTAAATAGACTCAACAAAGCATAAACAAGAGTGTTTAGCACATAATAACGTCACCTTTTAGGCTCCTATCAACAACCCCACACTTAAGCTTTGCTAGTCCCTTAGCAAACACTAAACAAAAACATACTACGATGACTCAATCTAAAGCCTTCAACGAAATTGTTTCAGAGATCTTCAACATCATAGTATCAAGAATAGCACAAGAGTCGAAATCGAAAGAATGAATTCACTGGTTAATAAACATGAGATTTCGATATAACAAGTAAGACATGGTAGAAACAAAGGTGAATTAATCTCGACATGTTCAAAACAAGTTCAAATTCAATTCACAAGGGATATGCACTCCAAATCTTTTCTCTCAAGAACATGGCATATGCTTAAAAGCTTTTCACACACAAGAATTATATAGATAGTGAATTTCAAAATAGACCTCAAGAAAGATACCAATTACATGCACAAATGAACCACAACCATATGCTTATTCATGAAACAAACTCCACAGATCAAAGGCTACTTATCTTAAGAATCATGCGGATCTTTAGAAAAGGGATAGCTCAGGGTTCGAATAAGGTAGGATATAATCAAAGAAAGAGGAATCACAAAGGTCATCCTCAAGGCTAATAAAAACATGGATATCCTCCTTATATCACCAACTAACATCAAGGCCAAATTTCATCATGTTGGACCCATCCTTCACTATAAACATAGTAAAATCGAACAAAGGCTATGTATAACTTTATTGAGCCTTCAGCAAATACATATCACAACTCCAATTTCACAAAAATAAATCATGCCATGGGTGTCCAAATCAAATCTCCACATCGAAAATTTTCTTTTCTTTCCTTCATTTTTATTTTTCTTTTATTCTTTTTTTTATAGCATTCTTTTTCACCCAAAATCGACACCATAGCATTCACAAGTCCAACCCCACACTTAGATCTTTCGATCACTCCATATTCATACCACAAAACAACATCTCCATCAAGTTTGCAACCAAGGTAGAGATAACTATTCTAGGCAAGGTAAAAACATGTTGGTAATCAAAGAAAAGGCTTAACGTAGGCTCTAGGGGGTTCATACTAAGGTGTCCCGAACAGGGCTCATATAGGACTCATGGCTATTTAGATAAAGTGGTGATAACCTAATAAAGATCCAACAATCCTTTTCCAAATCAAAGTAAGTTATGATATAAAGCTTCGAATGTTTCACAAACAAGTTCTAGTAAATCTCTAGTTCATTGGTTTATCTCTATGGCATGCACATTGATCAAATAATGTAATATGAGGTCATAAAACATATATGGCTCGAAACTCACAAAGTTAAACATGAAATCAAACATTGTAATGAACATGCTCTGTCTGTACCTAGGTTTCAGTTCCTCATCTACTACTTAAGTGCACGATCTCTTCACATCTATTAACCATTCAATAGCAATGTAATTCAAGAAATCAAGTCCATGCAATCCAATCAACTATGAGATCAAAGATCAAAAATTCATCATCAACGGTTAAAGGCGACTTTCTAGACTCAAAAACTAAAAATCAAGTTTAAAGATCAAAATAAACTCCAAAAATCATGAAAATTTGCCAGAACACCTAAAACAGTAGCACAAATACAAACCTAAACTTAAAAATCAAGAACCGAACCTAGAACAAAAACTCAAAAATCACTGTTCACAGAGACTTATATTAAGCCATTCCCCACCCCACACTTGAAAATTACATTGTCCTCAATGTTCAATATCTAAAACAATGAAAGAACGAAAATAAGGGTTAAGAAAAGCAAACGCTCGTAGACGGCTCCTTCTATGGGTTGCCTCCCATGCAGCGCTTAGGTGTTTATAGTCCTTTAGCCTAGACTCATGCATCCTCATGCTCATGCCGTGAGGTCCTGAAGAGGAACCTCCTCGATGGTGTGATCCACCATGCTCTCCAAATACGGTTTCAAGCGATGACCATTAACTTGAAATTCAGATCCTTTGACCATGCTTTTGATCATTACTGCACCAGAAGGAAAAACATTAGTGATAACAAAAGGTCCTATCCACCTAGAGCGTAGTTTGCCCGGAAACAACCTAAGTCTAGAATTAAATAAGAGAACTTTCTGGCCAATAACAAAGTCTTTCTTTCGAATCATCCTGTCGTGGAACGCCTTGGTTTTCTCTTTATAGATCACGGCAGAATCGTAGGCCTCGTTCCGGATCTCCTCAAGTTCACACAATTGTAGCTTCCTATGCAATCCGGCCTCATCTATGTCCATGTTGAACTGTTGCACCGCCCACCAAGCTTTGTGCTCTAACTCCACAGGCAAGTGACATGCCTTACCATAGACCATTCGAAAAGGGCTCATGCCTAAAGGATTTTTGTATGCCGTCCTATAAGCCCAAAGAGCATCATCCAGTCGTTGGTTCCAATCTTTGTGTGATGGCTTCACACTCTTCTCCAAAATCCGCTTAATCTCCCGGTTACTAAGCTCTACTTGTCCACTTGTTTGAGGGTGATAAGGTGTAGCAACCTTATGCTTTATTCCATACTTTTTCATGAGAGCTTCAATTGTCCGGTTGCAAAAGTGAGAACCTCCATCACTGATGATAGATTTCGGCATGCCGAACCTGGAGAAGATGTTAGAACGTAGAAAATCTACAACAACTCGAGAATCGTTAGTCCGGGTGGCCTTGGCTTCCACCCATTTCGACACATAATCAACACAAACGAGTATGTACAGAAAACCCTGAGAATTTGGAAAAGGTCCCATGAAATCAATACCCCAACAGTCAAATATTTCAACATGTATAATAGGTTGCATAGGCATTTCATCCCTAGGTCCTAAATTCCTTGTTCTTTGACATCTATCACATGAAGCACAATACATATGGGCATCTCGAAAAATAGTAGGCCAGAAAAATCCACAGTCAAGAATTTTCAATGCAGTCCTACGTGAACCAAAGTGACCTCCACATGCTTGTTCATGGCAAAAGCTAAGAATAGATTTATGCTCAGTTTTAGGAACACACCTCCTAATAATTTGATCTACACAATGCTTCCACAAATAAGGTTCATCCCACACATAATGTTTAGCTAGTGCCTTGAGTCTTTTTCTAGCATGATATGACATAGAGTTTGGAAAATCCTTGGTAACTAAATAATTTACAATGTCTGCATACCAAGGATCACTTACCTCACTTACCTTGAAGAGCTGCTCATCCGGAAAACATTCTTGGATAGCAATGGCATCTTCATCACGCACCAAACGTGACAAGTGGTCAGCAACCACATTGTCGCATCCTTTCTTGTCCTTGATCTCCAAGTCGAACTCTTGTAGGAGCAGAATCCATCAAATTAATCTCGGCTTGGCATCCTTCTTTGTCAACAAATACTTCAAAGCAGCATGATCAGTATAAACAATAACTTTAGATTGAAGTAAGTAAGAACGAAACTTATCCAAAGCAAAGATGACTGCGAGAAGTTCTTTCTCGGTGGTGGTGTAGTTTTGTTGCGCATCATCGAGCGTCCTTGAGGCATAATAGATGGCATAGGGCTGCTTGTCTCTCCTTTGCCCTAGCACGGCCCCAACTGCATGATTTGAAGCATCACACATAAGCTCAAATGGCAAACTCCAATCCGGTGGCGCCATGATCGGTGCCGTGCACAATAATTCCTTCAACTTCTCAAATGCGGCCTTGCACTCCTCATCAAAATGGAATGGCACCTCCTTTTGCAATAGAGAACTCAAGGGTCTTGCTATTTTCGAAAAGTCTTTAATAAACCTGCGATAAAATCCTGCATGTCCAAGAAAGCTTCGAACATCCCTCACACTTGTGGGAATGGGTAAGTGACGCACAAGATCTATCTTCGATTTATCAACTTCAATACCCCTAGAGCTAACAATATGACCTAACACTATACCCTGAGTAACCATGAAGTGACATTTTTCCCAATTAAGCACAAGATTAGTTTCCTCACATCTCTTAAGCACAAGTTCAACATTATGCAAACATGAGTCGAAATCTCCACCATAGACAGAAAAATCATCCATAAACACTTCTATCTTAGAACCTATGAACTCAGAGAATATATGATACATGCATCTTTGGAACGTACCTGGAGCATTGCAAAGTCCGAATGGCATGCGTCGATATGCAAAAGTACCGAATGGACAAGTAAAAGTGGTCTTCTCTTGATCCTCCTCCGCAACACTTATTTGATTGTAACCGGAATATCCATCAAGGAAACAATAAAACGAGTGACCGGCTAACCTCTCAAGCATCTGATCAATAAAGGGCAGCGGCATGTGGTCCTTCCTCGTAGTAGCATTAAGCTTCCGGTAATCAATACACACTCTATGACCGGTCACGGTTCGTTGAGGCACCAACTCGTTTTCCGCATTCTTCACAACTGTGATCCCACTCTTCTTTGGCACAACTTGAACCGGTGAAATCCACCTCGAATCCGAGATAGGATAGATGACTCCACAATCAAGTAGCTTAGTCACCTCATCCTTCACAACTTGCATCATAGGTGGGTGAAGTCGACGTTGACCCTCCTTGGTCGGTTTCGCACCATCCTCTAAAAGAATTCGATGAACACACATAGTAGGGCTGATTCCCTTGATGTCGGCTAAAGTCCATCCAATAGCCGTCTTATGTCGCTATAACACTTCAATCAATCTCTCCTCTTGGTCCTTCTCTAATGATGATGACATGATAACCGGCAATGTCTCATTCTCTCCCAAGTACACATACTTCAAGTGTTCCGGAAGAACCTTGAGATCTAACTTTGGAGCTTGAACAATGGATGGTAGAAACTTGTTAGATGAAGAGAGAATTAGACTAAAGGGAGAGTAGGTTACCTCAGCAGCGACCTCAAGAGAAGCCGCGGTTTCTATGAGAGCAAGAGGCACGGCCTCTTGCTGCATTGTACAAATTTTTGATCCAAACTTGTCATATCCGATCCCTTTAGCTAGGGTGAGAGCCAAGATGTCTTGAGTTATCATTTCAACATGTTCTTCTGCAAGAGAATCCACCACATCAATAGAAAAAGAATCACGAAAAATTTCGGGAAGTGGATACCTCATAGCATCGAACACGTTATAACTAATGATGTCGCCATCAATTTCAAACGTTATCTCTCCAGAATGGACATCAATCTTGGTCCTAGCAGTCCTCATGAATGGCCTTCCCAACAGAATGGGAATTTCCTTGTCATCTGCATCTGTGGGTTCCATGTCAATGACATAAAAATCTGCAGGAAAAGTTAGATTAGCAACCTGCACCAAAACATCCTCAACATATCCCAAAGGGATTGTATTAGAACGGTCAGCTAGTCTAATAATAATATCATCCTTTTTCAATGCACCTAGACCTAAGTCCGCATAAAGATAAGAAGGCATGACATTAATAGATGCACCTAGGTCTAACATGATCTTGTCAAAACTATGAGTGCCAATAGTGCAAGGAATAGAAAAACTCCCTGGATCCTTAAGCTTTGGTGGTAGTTTCCTTTGAAAAACCGCAGAGATGGTTTCATTCATAACCGCCACATCCTTCTCTCGTGGAAGCCTCTTGTTAGTGCACAACTCTTTCAAGAACTTAGCATACTTAGGATTTTGTTGAATGCACTCCAACAATGGCATGTTCACTTCCACCTTCTTGAATAACTCAACCATTGCACGATCAGCTTCATCGTGCTTTGATTTTGCAAACCTGTTGGGGAAAGGGTATCGAGTATGGACGTTAGATGAAACTAAACCACTAGAACTAGAAGACTTACCTTTTTCCTTTGCACCTTTCGGATCAGCAGGGACTGCATGAGGGTGAGGCACGGCCTCACCACCTTTCACCTTCTCGGACTCGGCAGAAAAGTCTGCCGGACTGCCTGCCTGACCGCCGCCTTGCTGCTCGGATCCTGGCAGGGTTGCTGCCGGATTTTGCTCCACAAAAACCTCCTCTACATTCTCATCTTCCTCCTCTTGCAACAGCTCAACACCTTCTCCTTTAGAAGTCCCCAACTTCTTCAACAATGGCTCCTCAAAAACTCTCCCACTACGAGTTGCAACTATCTTGAATTGTCCTGCATTTGGATTTGGCAAAGTTTGTCCCGGCAACTTACCACTTTCATGAATTTTACCCATGAAATCAATAACTTGTCCCATCTGCTTCTTTAACTCTGTGATCTCTTTAGAATTAGCCTGTTGACCTGTCACTAAAGCTTGAGTTGCAGATGTTAAATTCTGTTGCCCTTGAGCAAGGGACTTCAAGAGTTCATCATAATTTGGAGTAGAAGAACTAGCATTATTAGGCACAAAATTAGAAGAGTTAGGAACAAAACCGTGAGGTACCTGAGGCCTCACAAACAAACCTGAAGGACGAGGCCCTTGAGCTTGAGCATTGTTCGGTTGAGCACCATTACTCCAACGAAAGTTGGGATGATCTCTGAGTCCAGGATTGTAGGTGTTCGAGTAAGGGTCATACTTCGGCCTCTGTTGTCCCATGTAATTCAACTCCTCCTCGCTCAATGCACCATTCGGACATGTATCCGAATTATGATCTGTCATTGAACAAATTCCACATGTTTGTGGACCAATAGTCGAACCGGCCATGGCCTTGACCAAGATATCGAGCTTCCTCTCCATGGTGATCATTTGGTTCCGAGCTCCCACGTCATACACGCCTCCACCTCGGCCTCCTGCTGTCTTCCTTGAGTTCTTGGTACTAAATTGACGATTGTTATCCGCCAAGTCCTCAATCAAAGCATAAGCTTGAGTTCCGGTCTTGTTTATAAATGTGCATCCACTAGCAGAATCGATCATACCTCTGTTGGCATTGTCCAATCCTTCATAGAAAAACTGAACCAACTCATCTAAACTGATTCCATGGTGTGGACACTTGCGCTGAAGCTCCTGAAACTCCTCCCAAGCCTCATAAAAAGTATCTCCATCCTTCTGAGTGAAGTTCTGAATCTCCCTCCTAAGTTTCTTAGTGAGTTGAGCGGGGAAGAACTGCTTCAAGAACCTCTTGGTCATGTCATCCCAAGTTGTAACCACCCCTGAAGGCAAAGAGTACAACCAACGCTTGGCGTCATCCTTCAAGGTGAATGGAAACAAAAGCAACCTCAAAGTGTCTGAAGGCAGATGGGTGATAGCTTGGAGTTGACAGATGTCAAGAAACTCCCTCAAGTGCACGTTCGGATCCTCCATGGCTGAGCCTGAGTACTTCGGCAGTTGCCCAAGTAGCTGAACTGGAATAGAGAAGTGAGCTTGATCCGGAACTGCAACAGAAATGCATGATGGTGAAGCTGGAGTAGTGGGGTTGAAAGCATCTTTGAGTGGCATGTTGGCCATGACAAAGTCAGACTGATTTTTCTCAAAAGCTTGCTCGGTCTCTGCCTCGGATCCGGATGAAGAATCCTCGGACTGAATTCGGAATGGGGATGGTGGTTCTTGCTCTTCAAGTTCTCGAGGTGAGGTCGTGCTACTACTTGCTGCCTTTTGTGTCTTTTTTTGTTTTCTGCAAACACGATCAATCTCCGGATTCAAAGGAACAAGATCTCCTTGTGAAGATGAACGAGTAACGCGGGGTAGCATGCACGTCTAGCACCTGAAAAACCAATTGGCCAAGATCAAGTTAGCATGCACGTCTAGGCCAAAAATCAAACAAAACAAAATTAAACATGAAAATTAATTACAAAAGCATTTCAACAATCATACATGGCACCAATCTTTATAATTACAAAAGCACACAAATATATACATCGAACCAACTATACAAATATTCACATATAGACATATATACAATGTAAATTTCGACAATTAAAAAGATTGAGGATCCCGAAGGATACCCGGCAACGGCGCCATTTGATAGATCGCATTTGCACACGCATCAATTAACCCTCTACACAGTCATTGTCATCGTATAAAGCAAGTAAGGGTATCGTTCTAAACCGGGGATCCAACCACAGGGTAGATCCATCTAATCTAATCAAAGATGTCGAAATAAACATAGAATTTTAAAGATTTGGAGTTTATATTTTCGGAAAGATGCAATGAAATAAAGTCCTATATTACTTTTATACATATAAACATGTGATCGATCAACAATTACACAAACCAACACCAAACAACAATGCAAGAATATAGAAAACAATTTCTAATCTCATATCAATCTATGCCGAAATACCTAAATCATGCTAGAATCGAAACATGCACATTAGGTTCCTACGTGGTTCCTAAGCCATTAGATGCATTTGAAATCGACTACTTGTTTCATTCGAAACCTTTCACACATCCATGCTCAACGTATCAAACATGAAATCTAACATACTAATTCACTTTGCAATTACGTATCACACAAATAAACTAACATGTTCATTAGCACCATCTAAATCCAATTCTAGCATGTAATTTTCGAACACAACAAAGAACACATCAACCTATCCACTACGTGTATCAAAATCATGTAATTCTTTGAAGGATTAACTAATGCGACATCAACTACTTGTCTTAATCACACGTTAATATTATGAAGCAAATCGAAAATTAATAAAACACTAGGAATTCTCGGCATAGACTTCAAATCCTTGATTAAAAACTAAAAACTATAATTCTTACATCATTCGAAAGTACTTAATATCTCATAGACAAGAATTGAATCATACTTAAACAGTATCCTAAAACAAACATCAACCATAACAAAGACATACCAATTCGAAAATAGAAGATGATTACACTTTGAAATATTCCTACGTGGTCTATTCTTCAAGTGCACGGGGATCCTCGACTACGTGCTTCGGATCAAGGGATGGAATATGAAGATCGGAATTGGGGTCTTTGACTGGTGAGAGAAGTTTCGGCAGTTCTTTGGCTTCGGCTGAGTTTTGCAATGTTGATGATCCCCTTTCTCATGCGATTACAAGGCTTTTTATAGGGGAAAAAGCTAGGGTTTGGATCGGCCCTAAAGCAATCCCAAACCAAGATGGATTTGGTTATTCCCATGTGCACGTCATGTGCTTCTCTTTTCTCCCTTCTCTTCGCCAGCCACTTTGATGAATCTTCAGCTTGAAGTTCTCCATTAAACACATATGGATATGTCCATCAAGCCCCAAGGTCCATGATTGTCGAAATTGTAATTAAAAAGTCCAAAGAAACTTTCCTGATGCATCCAGGAAAATACTGCAGTTTTCGACAGCACGACCTTGCCTTAGTAATTCCGGCATATCTCCTTCTGTAGTGCTTCAATTGCCGTGATTCCAAGTCCCAGCGAAACTAGACTCGAAGACCTTTCAAATGGTATATGGCACGTTTTCCAGTTCCAAGTATTGCGTCAGATACAGCCCCCGAAAGATCAGACACAATAGCAGCGAAACTTCTTCAGTCCCTGGAACATTCTCTTCTCGGACTGCCAACTCTGGCATCGTTCGCAAGGTCTTCCCGTGCTCCAATTGACCTGAAATTTTAACACAATGTATTTCAGCAACCAAAGATTATATTCCCGATTTTTCATGCACTTCCACCATGTTTAAGACTCTGCGAACGCTCTTACAAAATCCTTGAAATCACACTTTTAACACTTTAGCACATTTTACCAAAAACTCTTCCAAAACAACATTAAACTATATTATGACTCAATCTTAACCTAAATAGACTCAACAAAGCATAAACAAGAGTGTTTAGCACATAATAACGTCACCTTTTAGGCTCCTATCATCAGGCGTTTCAATCGGATTCACTGTTTTGTCAGAACCTTTGCCGGATTCCGGCAACTTGCCGGAATTTCGACAGAGTTTCCCCTTTTCCTTCGCGACTTCAAGTTACGACAAATATGCAGGACAACAACATCAAATCAACACCAAATCAATAACGACAACAAAATAGTAACAGAAGCATTCATACAATTTTTAGAGGGAGAAATTCTTACCCTCTGCCTGCCACTGCCCTTATGCCTCTGCTACTGCTCCAAAACCTCACCAGCTGCCTCCAACAGCCCTGCCTCAACCTCAAAAGTCCACTAGACGCCTAAGAACACGGCCACTGGAGGAAGAACGCGAAACCTAGAAAAACCTGAAAAAAAAAAAACAGTGAAATGAGGCTTTTCGATTTGGAGATCATATCGAACATCAAGAGGCAAGAGAAGGAAAAGGAAGAGAAGAGGAACAATAATATACTTCCACGCGCCGAATCGTCACCTGGATCGCCGGATTCGGCCCTTGACCGCCGAGCGCAGTGGTGCTCAATCTCCTCCCTCGGCGGACGTCGGTGCGATCTGAGGACAGGGTTCGGACAAGGAGAAGGAGGGGAAGAAGTTGGTGGTGGTGCGCCGGCCAGTGGTTGCCGGACGGCGGAACGCCATCGAGGTCACCGATTCGGCCGAGAGGCGTCGAGAGGGAGAGAGAGAAAGGGAGGGGAGAGTTTTGACCAAAGTCAAAACTTCTCCTCTCTTTAAATAGAGAAAATGAACGGCCTAAAATCAATGGGCCTTGATCCAATGGCCAAGATTTAAAGAGGATGAAAAGTAAAAATGTTAAATGGTAAAAACTATTTACCAGAATGATAATTAAAAATTACCAGAAACTTCGAAAATTCACAAAAAATAAATGGAAGCTCCGAAAAATATTCTGAAAATACTGGGAGACTCGTGTCAACACATACTATGACATCGAGTCATTAATTGAGGAATTTGAAGAACTTTTAAAAACTCGAAAATGAACGTGGTCGTTAACTCGCGAATTTACCGAATGCAACTTAAACCTCATTAACTCGTCATTAACCACGGTAAGAACGTGCGGGGTCTCACACTGGTATGACTCTTCATGTTGGTAACTCTTTACCAAAGGTTAAGTCTCTTCAATAAAACTTACTAATTTTCTGGTGTTTGACTATTTACCAACAATCACATAGTTTCAATTAAGTTCAAACTAACATACACTACCAGAATAACTGTCATAACCTACGAAAAAAAATTAACAGGCCGTCGAAATTTTTTTTCGTAGGCTAAAGTCTATTTTTCGTAGACGAAAAAAAATATCGTCGGCTAAGTGAATTTTTCGTCGGCTAAAGTGGACTTTTAGCCAACGAAATTTTGTGTCGTCGGCTAAAATGGTTTTTTTTCCTCCGCTATAGTCTGTGAACTATATTCGACGAAATTTTTAAAGTTTAGCCGACGATATATATAATTTCATCGGCTAAAAGTCCTTATATTTCCAGATCTAGACAGCAGCTGATGTGAAAGAAAAAACGGGAGAAAAAGTTTCGGGGTTGGTGAAATTGTTGGGTGTTGTCGAAATCTGTCCGAAATTAGTTTGTGGCGCTATATATAGGTACGTATATGTGTATATATCTTGTTTTTGAGTTGATTTAAGAGTTTTATTTTCGTTATGATGCTTGATTTTGAGTTTTAATTAGAGTTGATTATATTGGATTTTGAGTGTAATTGAGTTGATCGATTTGTGTTTGATAATATATATGAAGTTGTTGTTATATATATGTATATATATATATATATTAATTTGATTATATTAATTAGTAATTATTATATATATGCATGTATATATATATATATATTAATTAATTATACGTTAACTGTAGATAGAATATTGAATGATTTGTAAATTTAATTAATTAGCGTTTATACATATATATTCTGTTATATCTCAGGATATGGATAAGAGTTGGATTTTGCTTCCAAAATGGGACAAAAGATACGGTAAAGGAGTTGTTAGTTTTATTGAATATGTGATGGATAATGCTAAAGGGAATACAATTTTCTATTGTTCGTGCACTAAATGTCAGTGTCGCAGCGATATGCATCGATTTGCAATTGACAAGGTTTGGCAGCACCTTAAAAGTAATGGGTTTTGGGAGAAGTACACATGTTGGATATATCACGGTGAAACATCATCAGGGGGTCCGCATGATCATGGAAAATTTTCTGAGACGGGCAGTACATCCAACGATCCAACAACGGTCTTCATAAACGATATGTTTCCTTACGAGAGCGGTGTATGCTCTGAAGGACCGTATATGTCTGAGCCGGTGCAGCCCTTCCCTAGAGTTATGTTTCCTTAGAAATTAATTCTGACACCGAAGAAGAGTCATCGGATGATTCCGATTACGAGCATTCTTAGTTTGAATTTGTAATACAAATTCCGACGAATTCGTCGACTAAAGTTAAATGAATAAAATAATTTATACCACTAGTTGCGTCTCCTTGATTTGAAATTAATTGTAGTTGAAGGTCCGGACAGAATACGTAATTTAGGCGGTCAAATCACCGTTTGTTTGTGTTTAGGGGTTTGACTAATGGGATTGACCGTACGGATCGAGTCCTTAAGTTTGTCCGATGATGATGAAAATTTACCCCTACACATGTTCAACATAATGATGATATCTGACGGTCGGTTTTTCGTTTCACAAGATTGATCGTCACAATCAAAATATGCCTACTAATGCTGTAAAATTAATTTACTAAGTGTTACTATACAAAGAAGCTTCAAATGAAAAAAAGTTGTGAGATAAGATATGACCGGAACGATGAAATATGTCTATGGTTGAAAAATCATGTAATTCCGTTAAGTTTCGGTGCCAATACTTGCCGTCATTGCATTTTTTTTCATTCTTTCTCCATAGAGGACGCCCTATCTCCGATGTTTATTTTTTTTATAATTTTTATACCACTAGTTGCTTCTCCTCGATATGAAACTATTTGTAGTTGAAGGTCCGGACAGAATACTAAATAATTATAAAAAGTACTTTAGCCGACGAATTTTTAGTAATTTCGTCGGCTAAAAGTGGGACTATAGCTGACGAAATTACTAAGTTTTAGCCGATGAATTTTTTAGTTCGTCGGCTATATTTCTTCCTATATATTCGGACCCAGCGACAGAACCCTATTTCTTCTCATTCTTTCTTCTCGCCCGCACCCTCGTTTCTCCCTCTCCTCTCGATTTTCTTTCACTTTTTTCGACGATTTCCGGCCTCCACTCCGCCTCCCCCATCTCCCAAACAAATAAGGTATGCAATTTCATGTTTATATTGAATTATAGAACTATTTTCAATTTTTTCAATATATTGAATTATATGATAATTAGGGTTTGTGATAATGTTGTTTGTGATAATATTGTTGGTAATAATGTTGAATTATATTGCATTATTTCCATTAATTAGTATACTTCAATATATTTGGGTATATTAAGTAAATTGGTAATTTTTAATATATTTGGGTATATTTAGTGAATTTGGTATATTTAGTATATTTAGTCAATTTGGTATATTTGGTAAATTGGGTGTATTAAGTAAATTGGTAATTTTTAATATATTTGGGTATATTTAGTCAATTTGGTATATTTAGTCAATTTGGTATATTTAGTAAATTGGGTAGATTAAAATATTAATTGGTATATTTAATATATTTGGGTATATTAAAATATTAATTGGTATATTTAATATATTTGTGATAATGTTGTTAATTTTTTATAATGCTATATATTTAACAAAATATTAAAAATATTATTTAGGATGAAAGAATTATTTAGTAAATCAAAGAGTTCGAAGGGCCAAAGGGGTGAATCGTCTGAGAGAACGTCTAGCAACCCTCGCGGTTCATTTCAGGGCCCAATGACGGCCCGAAGGATGTCTCTTCTAGAGCCGACACAGAGACAGCTGGGGGCTACACATTCCTCCAGGCAGCCGGACGCCGCTCGCTCCTCCAAGCGGCCAGTCGCCCCTCGCTCCTCCAGCCAGCCGGATGCCCCTCGCTCGAGGCAGCCGAGCGTCCCTCACTCCTCGAAGCAGTTGTGGCCTCCGACACAGGCAGAGGTGTCTGCACCACGTATGCCTGAGATAAACAGGGCACCGACTCCGGGCCCTACTGTTTCGGAGGGTGGGTCTTCTGGGGTATAGATGCCGCCGCCTCTTCTCTACCTTCTGCGCTTGATACCGGCATTACCTGCAGTCGTTGACTCAGGGGCGCCGATTGATCTACTACCCCCGTAGGTGACCCCATCAGCGGCGTACCTGTTCGTGCCGTTTGGTACGGATTTAATTTCTGCAAGGGTTTCATCATCTGCGACAGAGTCGGAGTCCGTCGCATCCGCCCCAACGCCCTCAGGTAATGATTATATAAATAATTTGTTATGTTATAATGTTATAATAAAAATAATTTATTAATAATCAATTTATGATAGGCACCTTCGGAGCCAAGCCGACAAGGAAGAAGAGAGGTCCCGTCATAGAGAAGGCTCTCGAGAAGACAATGAATACCTCAGGAAGGATCGTCATTGATACTGTCGGGGATGAGAACATAGTATCGGGCGGCAAGACGAGGATGTACTCCGGCCGCGTGGGAGCGCTTATTAGGGATAGAGTCCCTATGTTGTGGCCAGACTGGGGCGAGGTCTCACAGGAGGTTAAGGACAATGTCGGTAAGTATAAAAAATTTCACATTTAACATTATTTATTACATTATAGATTTATGAACACCTAAACTAATAAATGTTTTAATGTAGGTGTGGTTTGACGTTCCCCAGCACCTGAGGAACACCTGGACGGACGTTGTGCATGGGGGAAGGTACGTTACAAAGTTAATGACAAAAGAAAATTATGTATAATTAATAATATTTATAATTTTTTTGGCCTATTACAGGTACAAGGAATGGAAGAACGAGTTACGGAGCCCCTGGACTACGCATGGGAATGAACGTTCTGGCACCCCCCTTGAGTTCCAATTCAGGGAATACGAGTGGCGTTGGCTTCTGATATCAGAATTCAACAACCCAAATAAACAGGTAATTAAAAATAATAATTTATTATATTGAATTATATTTAATACGTTTTAAAATATTTTACTAATTTTTTTTCCATTGTAGGCCGTTTCCCGGGCGAACGCTCAGAACTGCAACGCAACACAAGAAACCATCATGCCGGTTCTAGACCGTTCGAATCGTTGATGGAGGAGGCGGCCAAGGAACATCCAGAGGTCAACCGGTACGTCTATACGTACGAGAAGGCATATCCTGACGCCTAGGAGGATATTGTAAGAGGATTTACGTTTTAAAATTTAGTAAATTATATTTATATTTATATTTCAAAATGTTAATTAATTATTTTTTCCTATCAAATTAGGCGAGGGTGAGGCAGGCTAGTGACGAGGTGATGGTTGCTATAGTCAGGGAGACATGGTCTGACACGCAAGAGGAAGACATGTCCGAAACCATGTCCCGGATCGACACTTCGGATCTCAGCGTTGGGGCAAGGATCATGGACACAGCATTCCCACCGCGAGGAAATAACTTCTATTGCCGGGGTCTAGGAAAGAAGGGCGAGGGGGTACTGAAGACCACTCCCGGATTTCAGAAAAAAGGAGCCTCCACCAGCAGCAGAACGACTCAGCTAGAGGCGGAAGTTCAGATGTTATGGGAACAGCAAGCCGCCCAGACAGCATATACTGCCGCTTTACAGAAGTATAATGCAGCAGTATATGCCACCCAACAGGCACAGCAGCAGCATATGTTCCAGTACATGCAAGATTTTTCAGCTGCACAGTTTCACGGACTTCCGCTTCCGCCCATGCCTACGCCTATTCCCTTACCTCAACCGCCGCAACCTCCCCAGCAACCTCCTCCTGGCGCGGATATAGATTTAAACGATATCGACTTTATTTAGTTTTTTAGGTTTACGAACAATTTATAAATTCAAAATTAAATGTAAAATGTTTATGTTACTTTTGATGGTGTTTGTTGTTGATTATCAAATTGCTTGTGTAATTTGCAGCTTGCTTGGATGGTAATTTAGAAATTTTATAGTTTTTTTAGTATAAAAAGTACTATAGCTGACGAAATTTACCATAATTCGTCGGCTATAGTAATTTTTTTCCCAACGTTTAGCCTACGAAATATGGTAAATTTCGTCGGCTATAGTTGTAGTTAAGCCGACGAAATGTACTATATTTCGTCAGCTTTTCTCCATTTATTTTTTAATTTTTAAAAATATTTAGCCGACGAAATATAGTACATTTCGTCGGCTAAAGTATTTTAAGTTGGCCGACGAAATATTAATATTTCGTCGGCCAAAGTCTTATGTTTACGCCGACGACAATGTATTTCGTCGGCTAAAGTAAGAGTTTGGCTGACGAATGTTTTGAAATTATGTCGTCGGCTATAATGTAACACTTAGCCGGCAACTCTTTTTATTTCGTCGGCTATAACTTTAGCCGACGACTTGACCTTAGCCGACGACTTTGATGAACAGACCGACGAAAATCTTTCATCAGCTAAAGTGTTTATCCTGGTAGTGATACCTTTTGGTGATATATGTTCACACCTTTTCACCTCTGCTTAACAATTTTCTTTATAATTTTAAAATTGTTCTAACATATATACATATATATTATCTGTTTAATTGATAATGTCTCAAGTCACACTCTTAATTAATAATAACTATTTGATAAGCTTAAATCTAAGAGGTAAAAATTAGTGTAAAGAATAATGTCCTTTAATCCTGACATATATATATATAGTTAGGATGTGAAGCGGACGTCTGCTATATAGCAAAGGTGCATACTTTTTTTGTGCAGCTGTTGGATCACGTTTAATGAAAATGAAGGGCTGGATTTGAAAGCTAACGCTCGGGTCGCTAAAACGAGAGCTGGCTCATTGTTCAATTCAGTTTCATTCGTCCTCTCTCACTCTATCGCGCCACTGCTCTCTCTCTCTCTCTCTCTCTCTCTCTCTCTCTCTCTCAGCTCGATCGTCGATCACTTCTCCACCCAAATCGATCTCCAACAGATCTTTTCTTGCTCAATCTCGCACAAGAACACGATTCTGCCCAAACCTAACTTTCTCACTATTTAAATCGATCTCGTCCCTCTCACTCTCAACTCGATCCTCTCTCACTTCTTCACCCCAAATCGATCTCGCATAGGAACCACGATTCTGCCCACAGCTTTCTCCTCTTCCTTTGTTCCTTTCTCAACCCGACCTTGTGTCGAAATCATTGATGCTTGATCTTGCCCGATTGGTGAGAAGCCCAACTTTCTCCTCTTCCTTTTGTTACAGATTAAGTTTTTGATATTGCCTAATTTTGATGTGTTTTGTTAGAAAGGTCATTAGTAAGTCATTAGTTTGATCATTAGTAGCTATTTGGTAGCTATCCTGGTTTGTAAATGAGTGTCTTGAGGCTTTTCAGCATAAATGAGTGTCTTGAGGCTTTTCAGCATTATGAATGTTGTAAATGTTACCACTCAGTTGCAGATTGACAGAAGAATGAGTATAAGCTTTCATTATTGTCTTTAAAATGGAGTTGTGCATTTATCTTGTCTTCATTATTGTTTCTGCATAATGAATGGTGTAAATGTACCACTCAGTTGCAGATTGACAGAAGAACAAGTATAAGCTTTCATTATTGTCTTTAAAATGGAGTCGTGCATTTCTCTTGTTTTGGTTACACGCATCTTTATTGTAATTGAGTTGTTTCCTATGTTTTGGTAGTGTATTGTAATTGAGGATGTAGTAGCTGGAGTTCAGGAGTGGTGAAGCTACAAGAAAGTTGAATACAAGAAACTTGTGCTTGAAAAGCTCCTCTAAGAAAGTACCACGAAGGATGAAAAGCTCCTCCAAGGTGATCCCGAAACACATATGCTGAACAGCACGAACTACCAAGCCCAAGTCACCGATCCATCTCTTCTAAAGCAAGTCCACCGAGTACCTGCAAAGTAGGGGTGAGCACTCGTCCTCGCTAACCTAAAAGGGGCTGAACCCAACCAAGATAGGGTTTGAAAACAAAGGTGTAGTTCTCATAAATAGATACTACATATAGCTTTCACAGGTGATTAAACAATTCGTAAAATATGCACCAACCAAAAACTGAATTTGGTTTTATTGGCAGATTTATATAAATTCCTTTTCCATGTGCCAATGCTAACATCAAAATGACTGAGCGCTCAAACTAAAACAACAGCGTGCAAGGCTTCACGGATCTGGCCGGCCGAATCTCGGTTTTGTCTTCACAGCGAACCGGGGCCAACTACTTATACGCCTGAAGACGCATAGTAGCGAGAGTGTCCATTTATAGCTAATGCCCAACAGATCACTCATGACAACACACCACACTTATAACTCACATAACTCTGTGCGAGACGAGCATATGCGGGAAAATAAAATAAACAGGGCATTGCCCCTCTAGAGATTCATGGTTATCGACACCGTGGGAAAACATATTCTAAACACTAGGTCCCGTCACTCTCAGGCCAAGCACCGAAAATCAGGACAACGATACTACTTTTCGATCGGAATCATCATATGTGTGTCTAGCCTCTGTTTTCTAAACATTTTAGGGGCATTTTCAGGCATATAATTTAGAAACTCCTTTAACAACCACACAAAAGAATCGGTTGTCTCGTCATTCAAGAATCCACAAGCAAAGATGATAGTCTGGCTATGATTATTAACACCGGTTAATGATGCAAAAATCATTCCATACCGATTTGTATTGTATGTAGTATCAAAAATAACATCCCCATAAAAGCTATAAGCTCTTCTTGACCTGGAGTCAGCCCAAAAACATCGTGTTACCTTCTTTTCCACATCTGACTCCATTCTATACACAAAACAAGGATCTTTTTCTTTTTCATTCTTAAAATGCATGTACAATAGATCTCCATCATGCCCCTTCTTCTCTGCACGAATGTTTCTTCCATAATTATAAAGATCACGCTGTGTGAAACCAACATTTTCTATCCCATCAGCTTGAACACCAAAAAATTCAAACTGTTTATGTCTCTTCACATTTACCAAGCTCAACTGATCAGATAGTATTTTGCTAACTTTTGAAACACCACGATGAGACCTTAAAAATTGTACTCTGCCCGGGCTTGTTAAAGGGTGGTTATGACTATCCACAAACAAAGACACTGCATATTTTTCAGTTTTCTTTCTCACAGCTACAATCCTTGCTTTACAACCCACTTTTGGCAATCCTCTCTTACGTTTTTCTCCTCAATCTTAGAATCTCCTTGCTTGGAACATACATACTCTTTCCTCGTAAATGTGGTGTTATCCTTCTCCAATTTACTAGTATGACTTCTAGTACTAAACCCTCCTTCTTTTGCATATCTATTCTAGAAACTAGCAACTTCATTTAGTGTTTCAAACTCTTGTTTTAATTTAGGAATCACCTCAGACTTCACTTTAGGAATATAAAGTTGATCATCCTCTAACTCCATTTAACTGAATGAGAATCAATGAATGAATTTTTTTTCAATTCTTTAATCAATGAATGACATGAACGAAGAGTGAAAATCAAACAGAGAAACAATAACAACAAAAACCCTAAATATGATGAACCCTAGAATCTGTAATTAGAAAATCAAACAAATCAGAAAGGAGAGAAGTAATATCGATCCATAGGAGTTTATATGCTTCTAAAGCTCCACTTTTGTGCCAAACTAAAAAAAAACAAGTTCTTTGTACCACAAGGCTGCAACTTGTGATATATAAAGGAACAAAAGGAATCTCTATCTCACAGAATCGTGTTCTTATACGGGATAGAGCGAGAAACGATCAGTGCGAGATCGATTTGGGGTGGAGAAGTGATCGACGATCGAGCTGAGAGAGAGAGAGGGAGCAGTTGTGTGACAGAGTGAGAGAGGGACGAACGAAACTGTATTGAACAGTGAGCCACCTCTTGTTTAAGCGACCGGCACGCCAGCTTTCAAATCCAGTCCTCTATTTTCATTAAACGTGATCCAACGGCTGCACAAGAAAAGTCCACACTTTTGCTATATGGCTTCACATCCTCTATATATATATATATATATATATATATATATATATATATATATATATATATATATATGTCACAATGAATGATGGTGCATGTATCACTATATTTCTTCAGTAATTAAAAGAAACAAACATGGCCCTTATCTGGATCATTTCGTCTTAGTTATACAATATTCTTTCATCATGCTCTTTGGGCAGTCATGGGGATAATATTTGGCCCTAAACTATGCAGTAGAGGAATGCCACCTCTCAGCCGCTCAATACGAATCGTGGAACTTCATCGAGTTTTTGAGTAATTCTTATTTTTGTAGTAATAACAAACGATTAACGTACGTTAGTCTAGACATAGACTTAGACATTACATACAATCAAACATAATATAACTACTGTAAATGGTCAAATTAGACAAAGTTTAATTATGCTTGAAATATGTATTGGAAATGTTTTTTTACTTCCTTCTTTGATTAACGAAGAGAACGGAGTCTACCCATGAATTACCGTAAACTGTAATGACCTTATGAGGCTCTAAACGGTAGTCAAATTTGGATGCATGCAAACATGTCCGTGCATTTAGATTGCTTCTACTCCTTAAAAATGAGTGTAAATTTATCTACCACCCTTATTTGTTCACCCTAATGTCCACCCACCTCATTTCATGTCATTTGTCTTTTTTTGTTAACCACACCAAACCATAGATAACAATATAAATCAATAATAAACAAATATTGTTTCTTTGAAGATAAAATTATGAGAAAAGTTTAATATTAGTACATCAATTTGCGTCACTAATAATTAAGGTTGTTTAACTTTCTAAAATAACACATTAGTACATGAAATATTGAACTCGAAAACATTTTCGTACATGACGTTAAGTTTTCTGTAATGGTGTTAAATATATGAGGGTAAAATAGTATTTTGGCACCGTAACTCTATTTTTTTTAATATATTATTATTTCATATTGAAATTTAAAATAACATTTAATCCTCTTACATATTATTTTGGAGGGTCATTGTAGTTTTGAACTTTTGACGTGACCATATATGTATAAATGGAAGACATGAATAGATGAACAGACCAATTTGCCTTTCAAAATATGACACTTAACATACCACATAACGGAAAATTTAACGACGTGTACAAATATAATGTAGGATTTATTAATTCATGTACTAATATGTTATTTTAAAAATTAAGAAACTTTAATTATCAATGGTTCAAATTGGTTTATTGTTTATAAAATTTTCACTTAAATTATGTTTAAAAAATAATGAAACATCAACGAGTCCTTCCTCCGAGTTTATCATCCTCAATCTAACACCGCTAACCGCGTCGACCTCTTTGTCCTCTTCTTCATACTCCGCCGACGCGAGCATACCTACATCATATTCTCAACAACAGTCGTTCTTCGAAGGCAAGTCGGATTATGTAAAACAACCATTTTCGAAAGAGATCTTGAACTTGATATTCGACAAGATGATGACGACACACATGCAACAGAACCCGTATGGTGGAAGAATGAATGAGATTTCCGAGTCGAAAACTCTATTCCCACATAAATCAGGAACCGGTTTATGATTATGGGTAAAGTACACTTTCTCCTGCTTCGGCTTCCAGCATCCACGCCGATAATTATCGTGGGGAAAATCGGGAGCCACACGCACGGGTGGTGCCGCCCAAGAGGGGATGTGGAGGGTTAAGGTTGAGATGGGGGAAAATGGAGATGCTGAGGTCAGACAGAGAGTGGGAGGTGCTCGTTGTTAATTGATATGATAGGTTTAAGGTTTGAAATTAAACTTAATGTTTTCAACTCAACAAAGTTAATTTATCTTAACAATTAAAAGAAAACAGTTTATTATTGTTAACCATGGTTTGGTAAGGTTAACAAAAATGACACATGACATGAAATGAGGCGGTGGACATTTAGGTGGGCAAATAATGGAGTCCGTAAATTTGCACTCTATGAATTAGGAATAATCGAATATCCATGCCGTGTGTGTAAATGAAGTTGTTTGAGAGCGGACGTACGCACTCCGGCTGAAAGTGCGGATGTCAGCCGTTCTCCCTCTTTTCACGTCAGTGACGAGTTTGCGGGCCGAAATAAAGCTTTGGATAGAAAACAAAATGTTGGTCAGAAAACTCGTCGACGACGAGTTCTAGAAGATGGGAAACGGTCCTGGGAGGTTGTGCTATCAGCCAGGAAGGAAATAAGTAGTCGTCGGCGTGAAACGACGGAGAGTGGCTGACGTCCGCGCTTTAAGCCAGAGTGCGGACGTCCGCCTCTAATCCGGCAAGTATATATATATACTTACACACACACATCCCCTTCCGGTTTTACACCTACTTTTTAATACAAAATCACATCTCCACCGTTCAATATGTAGTTGTATATGAGAAGATCACGTCTGCAAATTTCATCCAAACTGGTAATCGTTAAGGTGCTCAAAACTGTGAATAAAAAGTTAAAGCATGAACGGTTCAGGTTTGGCAGATTTAATCCATCAATTGATTTCGGTTAGTTCGAAGCCTTAATGAACATCAAATTAGATGAAATTTTACATAGATAATCTACATATATGCATCTAAATATTGAACATCAATTGATTACCAATTAAAAGTTAAAGCATGTATAGCGTCCCGGGAAGGGAAACTACAGTGACCACGAATTTAAGCCAACAAGAAGCCAACACGTTATCAGAGTTTAAACTTTAAACTTTGAGTGGCACCACAAGAATTTCTTAAAACATTCATTAGAGTTTTTCCAATTTCGCAGAAGGTGGACAAATAAAAGGCAATTAAAAACTTTAGCGACAACAATAAAAATATAAAATAGGGTTAACAATTCAGGATGACACCCTTATTGTTTATGTCAAATGCTCTGGTAAATGGTAAAACCAGAAAAGTGAGTAAAACTTGGACCAAACATCGAGTAGGAAATGAGGCTCCACATATAGCTCTCTCTATCTATCCCGTCACAGTACACAGTATCTGAATATAACCTGTTGTAGGGGTGAGCGTCGTCCTCGCGTGCTCACATATAGGCCCACCAATGATAGGTTTGAAAACCATAAAACCTATATATATACATATAGTTTTGAGCTCTGAATAAAACCATTTCAAAAATCTTTGGCACACAAAATCATCATTTTATATTTTTCAGGAAAAACAGTGTAGTATGCTAAAATAGGGGCTAGAGCGCTCAAAGTACGAATATAGTCTGCAGGACTTCACGGATCTCGGCAGCTGAATCCCGGGTTTGTCTATACAGAAAACTGGGGCCAACTACCTCTGCGTCCAAAGACGAATAGTAGCGAGAGTGTTCATTTACAGCTAATGCCCACCACATCACTCATAGTACACACCGCACTTACGGCTCGCTTAACTCTGAACAAGACAAGCGTAGGCGGAAAAATAAAATTTACAAGGCATTTCCCCTCCGGAGATTCACGGTCATTGACACTCTTAGGTCAAGTACCAGAAATTAGGACAACGGTACTACTTTTCGATCCGAGTCATTACATAAAAATTATTTACGTCTAGTCTCGGGTTTTCTTGGCCCAATCATAAATCATTTATCACATAATATAAAGAAAACTTTCTCGAGGCATCGACCATGAGCATACAAAATTATGCACTTTCATATATCAGTCAAAACCACTAACAAAGGGGGTTTAGCTTCCATACCTGGAATAGCCGTTCATTACCTAAGCTTCAAGCATCTAGGAACTGCCTCGGTGAACTGAGGTCACCGCTTAAGCTACCTCGTCCAATGATCACTGCAGAATAGAGTAGCTTAGCAACCAAGAAACAATAATATTCTAGTTGACTATAGCATTCCTAGTTTGATCAGGAATGACAACATTGACTAAGTTGACCAACCAATTCCTATTTGACTCTATAACCTTTTTAACTTGAATTGCTTTTCCGGTTATCGTCTCTTTGCTCATTTACCGGAAGTCCACTCCTAAAACTAAACTAACACATGAGTATTTATAGAGAAAACCCTAAGATAAAGTCGGCATACACTCCTTGTCCATATCGGATTGGGCTTTTGCTTTTCCTTGTTGCACACAACTTTGACTCTTGAATTTGCTGACTTGGATAATGATTCATGGACTTCTTTTCTGAATTCTTGTACTCCCATACATGTTAAGGGATCAATGAAGGACTCCCTTACACTTTTTGAGCTCCATAGGACAACCGAATCCCCTCCATAGTCTCGGTAGAACAAGTTATCCTGTTTCAACCGGGATAACTTTCTTAGTTGCTGTTTTCGACTCCTCCTTGGTGATTTCTTCGATTCTTCTTCTAAACAACTTCCCATATTATCATTAAGCTCTTCATCAATCATTTGGCATGCTTGGGAAGAATTTTGGTGAAGAAACACACTCACGAACTCGGTAGACAACTTCAGCAAAATCTGTCCTGTTTCCGGCAGACTGACCTCCGGCCATTGATTCCATCATATCTCATTCCTCAGAACTTGGATTGCTGCGATTCCAAACGATTTAGAAACTAGACATCCACAGATTTCCATCTGTATATGGCACGTTTCCTGGTTCCTCATGGATCGTCCTAGGGAAATTTTTGAAGTTGAGTTATGGTTTCTGAAAATCCTCTGTTTTTGTTCCGATTTCATGCTTTTGGCCTCTTGTCTTTCCATGCTTCTTTTGCTACCTTCCATAAGTCCGATCCTCATGATTCTTGTTTTGTTAAGTCCATATACATGTCACCTAAACATTAAAGAAAATTAATCAAGTAATGACAATGTATAAATTCACAGAATCATAAGAAATAACACGATAACTTCATAAGTCAGCTTTTAACAAATTAGTGTACATTTTCTCTACTTTACTCACATTTTAGCCATTGCTCTACAGAAAAACCCTTATGATAAATAACTAACAATACTAACCTAATAATGGATAAACAAAGCATAAATGAGGGTAAAAACATATTAAGAATGTAGCATAAAATGCTCCTATCATATTTCATGGTTTAGAAAATGAAAATCCATATGTGCATATTATGGCATTTGAAGAAGTGGTTGTTGCATTTTATGATTAAGTTGCAGATGTTGATTATGTTAATCTAAAATTCTTCCCATTTTCTTTGAGGGACAAAGCTAAAACTTGGTTATATTCTTTGGGGGCTAGATCCATAGGTTCTTGGGCTGAAATGACTGAAGCATTTTTCAATGAATATTTTTTTAATCATAAGACAATTGCTTTAAAGAGAAAAATTTCTACTCTTGCTCAAAGTGAAAATGAATCATTGTATCAGACATGCAAAAGATTTAAGGAATTTTTGAGTTTATGCCCACACAATGGTTTTGAAAGTTGGCGCTTGGCCATCTATTTTTATGAGGAACTTTTCCCTCATGATCGTCAGTTTATTGAGTCTATGTGCAATGGAAATTTTATGAGAAAGGATCCTGATGAAGCAATAGCAGTTTTAGATGAAATATCCATTAAAGCCCACCAATGGAATGACGCTTCTGCTTTTGAGACACTGATCGCTCTAGACCTTCAGTAAGTCAAGGAATTTATCAATTAAAAGAGGAAGATCATTGGAACATGAAATATGAGTCTTTGGTTGCTGGTTTAAATAAATCTCATGTGCCTCAAAATTCTTTATGTAATCAGGTTTGTGATTATTGTTATGAGATTGGTCACATTGGTCAAAATTATTTTTCTTTGCAGGTTATGAATGAACCACAAGTAGCTGCATTGAGAAATTATCAGCGACCATATCCACCATATTCAGAGACTTACAATCATGCAACAAGACATAATCACCCAAATTTTCATTGGATGAATGATTCTTAACCCTAGGTAAGTGTCCCTAACCCTCAATTTTCAGCACCTACTGCATTCAAGTCCAAGCCATCACTGAGTGACACTTTGCAAATATTCATGCAAGAGCAGCAGAAACAAAATCAAAGGTATGATGCATTGTTTGGTCAGTTAGTTGAGGAGAATAAAGAAATTAAGGGTCAAATCTCTAAATTGACTAATTCTCTAACTTTTAATGAAAAATAGAGGTTTCCTTCTAGTACTAAACTAAATCCAAAATGTGTCAATTCAGTTAAAATATTTGAACATGCTGACTCTCTTACTCTTAGGAATGGAAGAATTATTGATAATGAATCCCATGTGAAGGAGGTAGAAAAACTTAAGGATAAGAATGAGTATATTGAACTTAAAAAGAATGAAGTTGCTGAAAATTACCATGCAACTTCACCGTTTCCTAAAGTTTTGCTTCCTTTAAAGAAAATGAACCAAAATTTTGAAATTTTTTATCTTTTTAGACAAGTAAAGATATATATTCCCCTGTTAGATACAATTAAGCAGGTGTCATCTTATGCTAAATTTTTGAAAGACTTGTGTACTGTGAAAAGGAAGCATAATGTGAAGAAAACTGCATTTTTAGCTGATCATGTTAGTTCAGTACTGCAAAATAACATTCCTCCAAAATATAAAGATTCTGGTAGTCCTACTATTTCTTGTCATTGGAGATAATTTTAATGACCGTGCTTTACTTGACTTGGGTGCTAGTGTGAACTTACTTCCTTATTCATTGTATTTGCAGCTAGATCTTGGTGGCTTACAGCCTACATGGCTCAAATTGTAGTTGGCTGATCGTTCTATTAAAATTCCAAGGGGAACGATTGAGGATGTGTTGGTCCAAGTGGACAAATTTTATTACCGTGTTGATTTTGTCGTTTTAGACACAGAACATGTTCCATATGCTGAAAATCAAATTCCCATTATTTTAGGTCGTCCGTTCTTGGCTACATGTGATGCTAGTGGAGTAATGAAAGTGAGTTTTGGGAACATGACAATGAAAGTGAATATTTTCAATGTGTTTAGGCAGCCATATGAAGATGGGGATTGTGAATTTGTTGATTTTATTGCCACTTTGGCTCATGAGCAATATGTTAGGAGCAATGTTGTTGATGCATTAGAAAGTTTTTTCACAAATTCATATGATTCAAATTCTCATAACATTGCTGAAATTGCTGAAATAAGTTCATACTTTGACTCTTTTCAGGTCCAGGAAGTAAATAGATGGACACCCAAGTTTAAGGAGTTGCGACCAC
Source organism: Comarum palustre (assembly GCA_951800085.1). Classification (NCBI taxonomy): domain Eukaryota; kingdom Viridiplantae; phylum Streptophyta; class Magnoliopsida; order Rosales; family Rosaceae; genus Comarum; species Comarum palustre. The sequence continues at coordinate 12,002,819 of OX637575.1, read as the reverse complement.
GAATTGAGAGCAAACCATCAAGTGTTGAGGTACCAAAAGTGGAGCTGAATCCTCTTCCAGCAGGTCTGAAACATGCCTTTTTAGGTCCGAACGACACCTTTCCTGTGGCAATATCTTATTCTCTTACATTTGAGCAGGAAGGTAAGTTGTTGGAAGTTTTGTTCGCTCATAAATCCGCCCTTTGTTGGTCTATTGCTGATATTAAGGGAATTAGCCCTCTTGTTTGTACGCATAAAATTCTTTTGGAAGAGGATGCTAAACCATTTAGGCAGCCAAACATAGACTAAATCCAACAATGAAAGAAGTTGTTAAAACTGATGTTTTGAAACTATGGGATGCATGTATTATTTACCCGATTTCTAATAGTAAATGGGTTAGTCCTACACAGGTTGTACCTAAGAAATCTGGAATAACTGTGGTGAAAATGATAAAAATGAATTGGTTCCTACTAGGGTTGTTTGTAGTTGGCGTATGTGCATAGGTTACAGGAAACTTAACTCTGCAGCTAGGAAAGATCATTTTCCCTTTCCTTTCATTGATCAAATTTTAGAAAGGGTTGCAGGTCATGCATTTGACTGTTTTCTGGATGGTTACTCAGGTTATTATCAAATTGAAATTGACATTGATGATCACGAGAAAACTAGTGTTACATGTCCTTTTGGCACTTTTGCTTTTCGTAGAATGACATTTGGTTTGTGTAATACTCCTGCCACATTTCAAAGATGTATGATTAGTATTTTTAGTGACATGGTAGAAGAATGTGTTGAAGTTTTCATGGATGACATAACTATTTTTGGTGATTCGTTCGATGAATGCCTGTTTAATCTTAAAAAGTGTTGATAAGATGTGAAGAGAAAAATCATGTGTTAAACTGGAAAAAATTTAATTTCATGGTCTCCTCTGGAATTGTTTTTGGTCACATTGTTTCTGCTAAAGGAATTGAGGTAGACAAGTCTAAAATTAAATTAATTGCTAAATTGCATGTTCCAAGGAGTGAAAGATGTTAGATCATTTTTAGGACATGTTGGTTTTTACAGGAGATTTATAAAGGGTTTCAGTTTCATATATAGACCTTTATGTAATCTTTTATCGAATGATATCCCATTTGTTTGGACTGATGCGTGTCAAGTTGCCTTTAAAAGATTAATTAAGATGTTAACTTCTGCTCCTATTATGCAACCACCTGATTGGAATTTGCCTTTTAAAATTATGTGTGATGCTAGTGATTATACAACAGGGACTCTTTTAGGACAAAAAAAGATAAGAAACCTTATGTCATACTATGCAAGTAAAACTCTAGATAGTGCTCAAATGAATTATTCGACAATTGAGAAAGAACTTCTTGCTGTAGTATTTGCCTTAGATAAATTTTGTGCTTACCTTGTTGGATCCTCTATTGTTGTTTTTACTGACCATGCAGCTTTGAAGTACCTTCTCACCAAAAAGGATGTAAAAGCTAGACTCATTCGGTGGATCCTATTACTCCAAGAATTTAACATCACTATCAAAGACAAGAAGGGAGTAGAGAATGTGGTGGCAGATCATTTATCTCGATCGGTTCTTGATGAAAAACCAACCATGCATGCATCCTATTAATGATTCTTTTCCTGATTAGCAACTTTTTGCTATATCTGAGTTACCCTGGTTTGCTAATATTGTTAATTACCTTGTTACAGGTAAAATCTCTCCAGATTGGAATGCACAAGATATGAAAAAGTTTCTGGTGGAGGTACGAGTTTCTGGTGGAGGTACGCAGTTTCTTTTGGGACGATCCTTATTTATTTAAGTATTGTGCTGATAAGATTTATAGGAGATGTGTCCCTAATAATGAAGGGCATGATGTGATTTCTTTTTGCCATGATGAAGCATGTGGTGGCCATTTTTCTGTTAAAAAGACAGCTGCTAAAATTTTGCAATGTGGTTTTTATTGGCCAAGTTTGTTTAAAGACACTAATGCATATTGTCACACATGTGAGCATTGTCAAAATTTAGGAGCGAAACTCGTAGAAATATGATGCCTTTGAATCCATTTTGATCATTGAAATATTTGATTGTTGGGGCATTGATTTTATGAGTTCGTTTCCTGCATCATTTGGATATCTGTATATCTTGGTTGTATTGATTATGTTTCTAGATGGATTGAAGCCGTTCCTTGTCAGAAAAATGATCATAAAACTGTTTTGAAATTTTTGAAAATATTTTCTCTAGACATGGGACACCATGGGCTATTATCAGTGATGGGGTAAACACTTTAGCAATAAGCCTTTTGAAGTCTTGATGAAAAAATATGGAGTTACTCATAAGATAGCTACCCCTTATCACCCACAAACTAGTGGACTGGTTGAAATTGCTAATAAAGAGATTAAACAAATTTTGAAAAAAAAACTGTAAACCCAAACCATAAAGACTGGTTTTTCAGATTAAATGATGCACTTTGGCTTACCGTTCAACATATAAATCCCCAATTGACATGTCCCCGTATAGATTAATATATGGAAAACCTTGTCACTTACCTATTGAATTGGAACTCAAAGCTTACTGAGCTATTAAGACATTCAACTTTGGTCTAAATGATACAAGTTCTCTTAGGAAACTTCAGCTCAGTGAGCTGGAAGAGATTAGGAATGACACATATGAAAATTCTAGGATTTATAAAGAACGAATGAAAACTTTTCATGATAAGAAAATTCTGAGAAAATCTTTTGAACCTGGTCAAAAAGTTCTTTTGTATAATTATAGATTGCATTTGTTTCCTGGTAAACATCGTTCTAGGTGGACATGTCCTTTTATGGTTAAAAGAGTTTTTCCTTTTAGTGCTATTGAAGTTGAGGGTCCCAAAAATGGTAATGTGTTTAAAGTTAATGGGCAGCGTTTGAAACCATTTTTGGAGAATATTGTTCTAGAGGATGAAACCATCTCTCTAGAAAATCTTGTCTATGAAGATTGATGTGCTGGACTCCAAGTCCACTTCTTGTAAATTGTAATGTTGTGTTAGTTTGCTTTTATTTTCTTTTTTGGTCACTAACAACTTGCAGGGTCTTGCTCATAAACGTCTATTCTTTCAGGTGCACTCTTTCCTACTCACTCTTACTTTTAATAACTTGGCTGTTATCTTTTGCTATTGATCATCACATTGGGGACAATGTTTATTCCAAGTTGGGGGAGTAGTAACTTGTTAGTTTTTCTTTTTAAAAAAATAAAAATAAAAAAATAATTATTGTTCATCATCATTACTATTCACGTTTTCAGTCAAAAATTTGTTTTTGTTTTTAGTTTTGTGTCGTAGGAGTCCTTAACAAGTCTAGGATGTTACTAATCTTCTGAAATTATGGTTAAAAGATTATCATTAAATTGAGATGATGAACATAACATTCTTTGGTTAATCGAGTCTTTGGTGATATAGACGTACTTGTAGTAGAATGGTTTGAGACTTTGGTACAGAATGAACATGTTAGGATGAGTTTCAATTCATATGACCCTTAATTATGAGATTTTGAGCTTTTCAAGAGGGATTTTGATGGAATCTCTCTTAGGATGGGTCTCGCACGTTCTATCCCGGGTTTAGAGAGTTAAACTCGGGCCGGGACGTGACAGTATCACAACGTTCCCATTGAAGCTTCTCTGTCTCATTGACTATTGCTTTTTCAACGGATCCAGTGATGAACCCGATTTTGTTTTTGATTGTCAAAGCCATGCTGATTGACTGACTCCCTTTTGTGTAAGTATCTTCCATCAGCGGATGTGCTACAAGGACCAGACTAGTCTGAATGATGAAGATAAAGGACATGGTTAGGGTTTTCCTAAGGTTCAAGTGTTTTGGAAGTGCCCTTGTAGGCTTTTTCTTCATCACCTTTTGTCATGGGTGTGTGTGTGCATTTGTCTAGATCGATATAGGCTCTGATACCATAAAGAGTTTAATATTGAAATAAGCTTGTATTCTTATTCAATAGGGTGCAGTTATATCAGTATATATACACAAACCCTAACAAGGAAATCTCTAACCCTAATTGTACAAAAAATCTATAAACCCTGAAAGTAAGAGATTACGACTCGATTGCAACCCTACCAATTATCAACTGAATGGGTAGGATCCTTTCCTTTAATAGACAAAGTAAAGTCATCAGCCCCGCATATGACAATGAAAATAAAATTTGGTCTTTGAATACTATCTTGTCTGCCATTAGAACAATTCAAAATTCCACTAATACGTAGATCATCAGTGTATGGTGCTTATTTATTTGGCTATCTTTATCGATGATGTATATATGAACTTATGGACAAAATGATTACATAATTAGCAGGGCAGGTGTTCATTTTATTTCATGTTGATATTTACGATATATGTTATAAAACATCAGAAGTTAGATCACGCAATATGTTGAATTTTAATGATTAAGAATACTCATGTCATGCAAGATTATTGTTTAGGGTTCTTTATTCTTTATTCATGGACTGAGATTTGAATTTTTTGCTCCAAGGAATCTTAAATTGTCTGTGAATTCAGCATCTTGATACTACCCTATCTAATAGCTAAAGAGTCTGGAAAAACAGAACGAGAGCTGAGAAACTAGATCTGAGTCTCATTTATCCCCCCTTCTCTCACCTAGATCAGATCCTCTACGGATCTAGATCGACGGAGGAAGATAGGGGGAGGCTTCGAGCTTGGTTTCATCTGTTTTTCCATCTTCATTTCCAGTTTTTTCTGAATTTTCCTCACTTTTGTGATGGCATGTTACCCGATTTGTGGTTTAGATCTGGCTTTGTCCGGTTGTTCCTTGTTATCTCTTTTCTCCTCACATCTCTGTCACACAATCTGACAAGGTTTCCGGTGAAAAATCAATCAACCCACAATACATCTCGAATCACTACCCACTTTCTCCATAGAAGCTACTATGGCAGCGACCACAAAGTGCATGTCACTTCCCTGTCCGAGTATGGGTGCTCACGCATGGGTTCATCACCTTCCATTCACTTTGGTTCTAGTTCGGTGTTTGGGATCTTGCTTGTCAAGAAGTCATCGAAAAAAGCCGTCAGCTAAAATTTTAGCCGACGAAATTATTGTTTATCGTCGACTAAAGTCATTTACTTAGCCAACGAAGAAATTTATCGTCACTTAAAGTCTGGACTTTAGTCGATGAATTTTTAGACCTTAGCCGACGAAATTTGATTAAATTTCGACGGCTAAGGTAATTTATTTAATTTATTTTTATTTATTTATTTAAGTTTAGTTGATAAATTTTATTGATGAATTTTAATAAAATTCGTCGGCTATAGTTATTTATTTTATTATTTTATTTAACTTTAGCCGATGAAATTTATTAAAATTCGTAAGCTATAGTTATTTATTTTATTTTTTATTTTTATTTTTAACTTTAACCGACGAATTTTAATAAATTTCGTCAGCTATAGTTAGTTATTTTATTTTTTTATTTTTTTATTTTTTTATTTAACTTCAGCAGACGAATTTTATTAAAATTCGTCTGCTATAGTTATTTATTTTAGTTATTTTTATTTCTTATATTTTTGATTAATTTTTTTTCTTCTTTTTCGTTTTTTTACCGGTGGTGGAGAAGAAGAGGAAGAAGAAGAGGAAGAAGAAGAGGAGGATGAGGAGAAGAAGAAGAAGAGGAGGATGAGGAGAAGAAGAAGAAGAGGAGGATGAGGAGGATGAGATTAAGATGAAGAATAGAAGGAGACCAATTAACTTGAATTTTGAATCCCCGCCAAAAATTTAAAAAATTTAAAATCCTCGCCGAAAATTTTGAATTTTGAATTAACTTTAGCCGACCAATTTTAATAAATTTCGTCGGCTATTGCTATTTATTAATTTCATTTATTTAATTAACTTTAGCTGACGAATTACCTTAATTTCGTCGGCTATAGTTATTTATTTTATTTATTTCACTTTAGCCGACGAATTACCCTAATTTGATTGGCTAAAACCCTGAACCCAATATGTAGAAGCTTCAAACGATATGACCGGAATTGTGAAATACATTTACGGTTGAAAAATCACGTAATTCTAGTAAAGTTTCGGTGCCGATAGTTGAGGTCAATGCAATTTTCCATTCTTTCTCCCTAGAGGTAGCCCTATCTCCGGTGGTTATTTTTCATAAATTTTTTATACCACTGATTGCGTCTTATTGATTTGAAACTATTTTTCGTTGAAGGTCCGGGAAAAATAAGAAATTTAGATGGTCAAATGACTGTTTTCGTGTGTTAAGGGGTTTGACTTAAAAGATTGACAGTAATGATCGATCCCTTAACGTTGTCGGATCTAGTTGAATTTTTTCCTATAGACATTTTTCGACATAATGATCATATCTGACGGTCGGATTTTTGTTTCTCAAGTTTGATTATCGGAATCACAACATGCATACTAATGTATAACTTGTTTACTAAGTTTTAAGTAAATGTTCTGTTTCAAAAATAAACTCTACATAGAAAGTTCAAACGTAAAAAAGTCGTGAAATAAGATATGACCAGAATGATGAAATACGTCTACGTAATTCTGGTAAAGTCTCAGTGTCGATAGTTGCGGTCAATATAATTTATGGGTTTGACTTACGGGATGGACCGTCCGGATGAAGCCCTTAAATTTATCAGATCAAGTTGAATTTTTTACCATAGACATATTTCAACATATTGATGATATCTGTCGGTCGTATTTTTGTTTGTGAATTTTGATGACCAGAATCACAACATGCCTATTATTTACATTATTTATCTCTATGAGAAGCCCTATCATTGAGGGTTAAATGTCTAAAAAATTTTAAATGGGCAGTTAGGTCTCATCATGGTGACAGTTTGTTGTGTTTAAAGTTCAACCAAAATTGATAGTCGCATATTTATGTGTATTTATTGTGTTTAATTGAACTATTACACTTGGATTATTACTATTAATTGAGTGATTTAATTAATGTTTATTGTTTTATTAGGTTTTGTGGAGAAATAAAGAAAAGAAAGAAATAAAAAGGATTCCTAGTGCCATAAGGAAGGAGAGACCAAGAGGGACTAGGGGAGGACAAAAAGAGGAGTATAAAAGGACTCTAGGGTTTTCTAAAAGAGGGGAGTTCGACAAAAACAAGCAGACAAGAGTTGGACGAGAGAAAGAAGGAGATCGAACAGAAAAAGAGAAGAAGAAAAACCTCACCTTGCACGTGCAGCCAGCCGTGCAGCCAGCCCCAGCAGACCGCGCACCAGCAACCAGCAGTGCACGTCATCCGCTCAGCAGCAGGGCACCCTCTCGCGCACCCAGACGTGCACCACCAGTGCACCTCGCGCGCACCCAGCAGGCACCTCTCTCTCACCAGACGTGCACCAGCAGGGCACCAGACGTGCACCAGCAGGGCAGCAGCTGTGCACCGGTCCTTCGACATCGAACCGCGAGCAGTCCCTCTTCTTCATCCAATCTCTATGATTTGTTTTGTTAATTTCATTATGAATTTCAGTAGGTAAATATCTTGTTAAGGGGTTGCTTGAAGCCCCGTACATGAAGTCTTTTTGATGCATATACTTTAATCTAGTTTGCATATTCATTTTGAATGAGGTTTCTTTCTCTATGTGGTTCAGTGATGATTTCTTGTATGTCTACTTTGGTGCGCAACTTAGTATGCATGCTGTAATTAACAACTCCTTTTTGCATCCTGTGAAGTCGAGCACAGAAAGATAAGCTTGTCACGAATGCTAAGTACTTCATATGGGACGAGCCATATCTCTGGAAGCATTGTACAGATGCCATAATTCGCAGGTGTGTATCAGAATCTGAATTTCATTCTATTCTAGTTTTTTGTCACTCACGTGCAGGTGGTGGACATTTTGGAGGAAAGAAAACAGCTCTCAAGGTGCTTGAGAGTAGGTTTTATTGGCCAACTCTATTTCATGATGCACATGTCTTCTATAAATCTTGTGCTAGATGTCATATGACAGGTAATCTCGGTCCAAGAGACCAAATGCCTCAACACTCGATTCTTATAGTTGAAATATTTGATGTGTGGGGTATTGATTTCATGGGACCGTTTCCGAACTCCCAAGGGTATTTGTATATTCTCTTTGCTGTAGATTATGTTTCTAAATGGGTGGAAGCAAAAGCCACCCGGATTAATGATTCTAAGGTTGTTCCTAGTTTTCTTAAAGAAATATTCAGCAGGTTTGGAACACCTAGATGCATCATCAGTGACGGAGGATCTCACTTCTGTAACAGGACCTTTGATGGTTTGCTTAGACGATACAGTGTAAGTCATAAGGTTGCAACACCTTATCATCCTCAGACAAGCGGGCAAGTGGAGGTATCAAATCGGGAGATCAAGCAAATCTTCGAAAAGACTGTTGGACCAACCCGCAAAGATTGGAGTCAACGCCTTGATGAAGCATTGTGGGCATACAGGACAGCATATAAAACACCTATTGGGATGTCTCCCTATAGGCTAGTGTATGGAAAAGCTTGCCATCTTCCGGTGGAACTAGAGCACGAGGCATATTGGGTTGTCAAGCGGTTCAATTTAAACATAGATGAAGCGGGCTTGCATAGGAAGTTGCAGCTGAATGAGTTGGATGAAATCCGACACAATGCATATGAGTCCAGTAGGATATACAAGGAAAAGACTAAAGCTTTTCATGACCGGAAAATCAAAATGAAAGAGTTTGTCGTTAGTCAGAAAGTTTTACTCTTCAATAGTCATCTTCGTTTGTTTTCAGGTAAGCTCAAAAGTAGATGGACCAGACCTTATGTTATTACTAATGTTTTCCCTCATGGTGCTATAGAGATTATGAGTTCAAAAACAGGGAAGACTTTTAAAGTGAATGGACATCGACTCAAGCCCTTTTATGAGTCGTTTGTGGAGCATGTGTTGGAGGATGCAGACCTTAAGAACGTGCCTCCTACTATGGAATAATTGAATCTATCGTCTGGCTGAAGACGTTAAACTTAACGCTACTTGGGAGGCAACCCATGTGGATGGAGAAGCATGGCGACCAGATTTGATTTCTTATCTCCTTTCCTTTTCTTTACTTTTAGTTTTCTCCACTTAGTGTGTTTTGTGTGTGATATGTGTTCGTAGTCATACTTGTTTGATGTATTGTATGATTTCATTCAAGATTATTACATTGAGGACAATGCAACTTTCAAGTGTGGGATGAGGCTATATCATATACTTAGCGTCTGTTTAGTTTGGGTTTCGAATTCTTGAGTTTTTCTTTGTTTTTTTGTGTGTTTTAGCGTCTTAAATGAAAAACAAAATACAAAAATAAATAGTGTTAAGAAAAGTAATACAAAAAGAGTCTTTTGTTTTTGTTTTAAGTTTTAGGAGCCCTTAACTAGTCGATGATGTGTCTATATCTTCTTACTTTGTGACTAAGAGATGATTATGTGACTTGAGTTTCTTTGGTTAATTTTGATATATGATGCATATGCGAATGTGGTGGATATAGAATGAAGTTAACATGGTACAGATTATGAGCATGCTTGGACATTGTTGAGATTCATTTAACCTGTGAGATTTTGAGCCTTTATGTGAAATACATGCTTTCATTGTTGAGTGTCAATTGCTTGCCGCAGATTAAGTTAATGGACTCTAGATATAACTAGAACTTGCTCTTGTACTTTTCAAAGCTTTTAGTCAATACATGTTCTCATTGAGGAATGGATAAAGGCATTTAGGATCTATCATCATTGCCATATGTAACATGTGTCCCATATTTTTGTACACAAGTTGTGCACCCCCTTAGTTAACCACTTTGAGCCTATATGTTTAAACTTTTTGTCATCACCCGCATAGCCTTCAAACTTAGTGTAGTATACCTTTACCTTTGTTCTAGGACTTAGTAGAGATATACATGAGACAGAATATGAAGACCAAGGTGAAAGTGTGTGAAGGTGTTACCAAAAAATAAGTGTGGGGTATCAAGCTAATGTGTTGAAAATGATAAAAAAAAATAAAAATGAAATGAAAGAAAGAAAAAAAATCAGTTCTTTGTGATGTCTAGCTTGATACCCATGATTGACTGTTGACGAAAAGAATGATGTGAAGACCCAACAAGATGAAATCTGGTCACAATGGTGACACAATTGAATTCAACGATGAGAAAGCTCCATGGTTGTAAACCTGAGAAAGTCTTTTATTTGGTGCTCTACTAGGTTCTAGAATTTGTGTTTGAATTCCATATCCTTTTTATTCTCTAAACCTATGAGCCTAGCCCCACTACAACCTATGAAGACCTTTATGATCCTCAAGATGACAGCCTTTGATCTGTGGAGATTTGTTACAAGAGCAGAGCATATGGTTTGGTCCATTTGGCAAGAAATTGAATTGAGTGATACCTTAAACACATTTTGAGTGAAACACTTCTGAGAGTATATCTATGTGAGGTTGAATCTTGACTTGTTCATTGCATGCTAAGCTCTTTATTCACCGTGATTATGTCTGTGTCCTACATGTTACATGTGTGTCATGCATTGGAATTAACTTCCGAAACTTTGTGGAATCATATTAATCTTGGTGTTACAACTGTAGGAGATTGCTAAGACAACATGTTGAGGGCATTAGAGTCTTGTTGTTAGTGTTTTGTTGAGTCTTAGTTTAGTGTTTTGCTCGAGGACTAGCAAAAGCTAAGTGTGGGGTATTTTGATAGTCGCATATTTATGCGCATTTATCGTGTTTAATTGAACTATTACACTTGGATTATTGCTATTAATTGAGTGATTTAATTAATGTTTATTTTTTTATTAGGTTTTGTGGAGAAATAAAGAAAAGAAAGAAATAAAAAGGATTCCTAGTGCCATAAGGAAGGAGAGACCAAGAGGGACTAGGGGAGGACAAAAAGAGGAGTATAAAAGGACTCTAGGGTTTTCTAAAAGAGGGGAGTTCGACAAAAACAAGCATACAAGAGTTGGACGAGAGAAAGAAGGAGATCGAACAGAAAAAGAGAAGAAGAAAAACCTCACCTTGCGAGTGCACCCAGCCGTGCACCAGCAGTGCATGCCAGGCACCAGCCCCAGCAGACCGCGCACCAGCAACCAGCAGTGCACGTCATCCGCTCAACAGCAGGGCACCCTCGCGCGCACCCAGACGTGCACCACCAGTGCACCTCGCGCGCACCCAGCAGGCACCTCACGCGCACCAGACGTGCACCAGCAGGGCAGCAGCTGTGCACTGGTCCTTCGACATCGAACCGTGAGTAGTCCCTCTTCTTCATCCAATCTCTATGATTTGTTTTGTCAATTTCATTATGAATTTCAGTAGCTAAATATCTTGTTAAGGGGTTGCTTGAAGCCCCGTACATGAAGTCTTTTTGATGCATATTCTTTAATCTAGTTTGCATATTCATCTTGAATGAGGTTTCTTTCTCTATGTGGTTCAGTGAAGATTTCTTGTATGTTTACTTTGGTGCGCAACTTAGTATGCATGCTAGGACTCTATTGTCATGAGATATAGGCGACTGAAGATAATTTCTTCCACTGGATTCTCTACAGTGATACACCGGATAGATTATTTCGTCGGGTGATTGAAACCCTAGGTCTAGCAGGACACGCCCATAGTGTACCTGCGAACCCTTGTAGCTTCTCAAACCTTCTCTAGATCATAATGATTTCTTCTTTGTAAACCTTGGGGTCCATGACTATAGGTTCATAGAGGGATAGATGCAGGGGAGGTCCATGACAAACTTGCATAGACATAAGGATTAGGTAATAAGATGTAGTTGTAACGATCAACTCTTCCTAGGAACTTTCATTCATGGGATATGTGCATTAGGTTAAGTATGCATTAGAGAGATGGAATGGCGGTGGTGGATTGCATTCCTCTTAACTCATTCATCACATAGTTTAAACAACTTGCATTCATAAGCGTAGTTACTTTCAGTTTTTATTTTCTGCATATAGCAGTAGCTTGTCTGATTTATTTCAGTAACCAAATCAACTCCGATTACCCTCAAATTTTGTGTGGTAGTCCGCCACTGTGTCTAGTTAATTGTGTCAAAATTTCATATTTTTGGTTTAGTCTAGGTTAGGTTCGTGGTGTGATTTCTGTTCAGTGGTCGAGTCTGGCAGATTTGTGTCATTTGTGTTCATTTAGTGTTTAAGACTTAGTTTCACCAGTTCCTTGTGGACGATAACCCCTATTTATCTGTACTACATTGATATATCTGAGTGGGGAATAGGGTATATTTGTTGGGCGGTCACACCCTTAAATACCTCATATAGATGCAGATATGGCATTTTCATGTGTTAAGTGATTAGAAAAACTGTATTTTGAAGCCTTAAACGAACTCGGATGGCCAAAAAAACCCATAAGTCATGGCATTAAGGATGAGTTTGACTCGTACGCCCGTTCCTCTTCTATATTGGTATCACAATAGTCAATCGGACACTGAAATATCCTTAATGCAATTTTGTAAGTAAAACGTACTTTAGCTAACAAAATATCCTAATTTCGTCGACTAAACTTTTTAAATTTCGTCGGCTAAAGTTGACTTTAGCCTACAAAAATATAAATTAGCCGACGAAATAAATTTTCATCTGCTAAAGTGGACTTTAGCTAACGAAAAAAAATTTCGTCGGCCTGTTTTTGGTCATTTCGTCGACTAAAGTCTTCTTTTTTTTTTTTTTTCTGGTAGTGAGTCTCCTTCAAATTCTAAAATCACATGAGATGAATTGATCAAGCCCAAACAGGACAAGCTCTAGCTTGAACCATGCTTAAGCTATCGATCATATCAAGCTTCCTCAACTATTTATTTTGTAAACAACACAAACTAGTACATCGTTATTTCTCTCTCTCTCTATTTTTTTTATACCAGTTGTTGCATGGTCACTACGCTAATTTTGCAATCAGATGACACGGATCAGACGACAGAAGTCGTTTTTACTGTCGTCTGATACATTTTTACGATAGACATTTAAATATTTATCGTCTGAATGTCGCAACGTGCAGACAACATTAATTAGCAGGTTTATGAGACGACAGATAATTATCGTCTTAAAAACAAGAGAATTGACAATTTATACCGTGTTTTTTTAGACAAAAGATATCTGACGTACATTGAGAAACATCAAATTTTCTTAAGTTTTATTTTTTTGCGTAAATATCCATATATTTTTTTGACACTTAAAACAATTCTCATATCTCAACTACCCCGATACCACCAAATTAACCTTGTCTCCCTTTAGTTCTCTATCAAGCAGTTCTCTATCAAGTCTCAACAGAAAACCCCCAAATTGTCTCCCGATCAACTCCGATCTCAATACCCAAACCACCAACACTAGTTCTCTCTCTGTCTCTCAAGTCTCAACAGAAAACCCCCAAACCACCACCACTTCAGTTCTCTCTCTTATCTCCCTTCAATTCTCTCTCGACCTGCTCTGATCTTAACACCCAAACCACCATCGCCATAGATTGAAAGTTGAATGGCTCTTCTCTCACCCTCCATCCACAGCCATAGATTTATGGGAAATCTTCTTTCTAGGGTTTACTGTTATTTTCGGGCAAAATTTTGGATTGAAGTTGATTGAAGGTTTCACTGGGTTGATTTAGGGTTTTGTTGGATTGGGGTTTTGTGAAAGGCAGATGGAGGTGACTATTGCCATTACTGGTGGTGTTGCTAGTAAGATGAGAATGGAAGCTTTTTGAATATACATATAACATGAGCATTTCATTCTTTCTTAAGATTTAGTTTAAGATTTAAAGGAGGTGGATTAGGAAGGTTAACATGTTCATTAGAGGGATAATGTTCTCGGATTCTCAGAACTTATGGAAAAGTCAATAATGTCGTTGAATGCAGGTTCTTTTGGGTCTTCTTCGGTTGCCAAACGACTAAGATTTATGATGTCGTCAAAGGATGCAAGTACAATTTGGTCTGTCACCAAGCTGCCATCGTATTTTGTTCATAGGAATTCAACAAAAATTGGTTTTCTATTTTGTTGTTTTGGTGTTACAATGCAATGGGGTTAGCAAAGTAGAAGGATATATGATAGTTTTCAGTTTCTATACATTTATGTTTCAAGTAGTGCACCAGTTACATACAAAGGTCTTGAAGTATATAGAATCCTAATTTTGTAAGACTTGATAAACAGAGGTTGATCTTCATTCATTAATAATTTCAATCTCTTTTCTATGCATGAGTTCTGTTTCTGTAATTATATTGTTTGAATCTCTTTACTATGCATGCGTTATGTTTCTGTAATTACATTGTTTGAATCTTTTTACTATGCATGAGTTCTGTTTCTGTAATTACATTGTTTGAGTATTTTTGTTTTCAAATGGTTTGTTATTTGGAACCGAGAGATCAGACCATTTTATCTTGTTTTTATGCTGATCTACAGACACAAATCTCAGACATTCACTACTAGATCAAATTCAGGCTCTAGCTGTTTTTAAGTTTCCATAGTCACTGCCATTAGCAACGGTGAAGCTGAGATTGCTTACCAAGCTACTGTGAAAATCAGTGGTCATGTGTTCAAGGGGTTGCTTTATGATCGTGGACATGATAAGAAAATCGAATACCCATGTATTTTTCATAATTACATTTGGACAGTGGTAGTAACCAAAGGAATGGAGACTCTTCTTCTCCACTTGTGCCTCCATCTACTATATGTATGACGTCCACTAGTTAAAGATTGTTTAGAGGTATGGCCAATGACTAAAAAATTGGATTTTCTATTATTGTGTATATGGTATGGTAACTTTAATTCCTTATAAACCTTATTAAAATTACAAGATTGTTTAGAGTTATGGTCAACTGTAATTCCCTAAGACTTGGGGTTACTGATACTTTCTTATGGAATCAATTTGGAAGTTAGAACTAAAATAAATTTTCTATCATATATACAGTAGTCATTTAGAAAACTCCCCATTGTTCTTTAGTTAAGTTCTAGTTGTAGGTTTACACTCTATTTTTCGGTGCAGAGCATAGTATTTCTAACTTGGTATTTGCAAAACATCTACATGCTTACTGTATTAGTTGGTTAACTGTTGGCACTTCCAGTGGTAGCGCCTAAAGTCAATTAAAATTATACAGTGGTTCCATATCATTAAGAACTTAAGATATAGTTGCAATGCATAATTTTTCTTCTCGTCATTTGCCGACCACATGCTTACAAGTCATTAGCTGGTATAAACCGGAAGCACTTTCAGTCATAGTGGCTAAAGTCTATATATATTATACAGTAGTTCCTTCTCATTACGAACTTAAGGTACTGAAGAAAAAGATGAGGCAACCAAAGAATTAAAGGGAAGCTTCTCTACCTATGCAATTTGCCTTATTCAACTTTAAAATCAATAAATTTCTGGTTTTTTTTCGTCCAAATCTCTGATATAATTATTCCTAAATAAGATTACAAACATATGAACTATTCCTTCTGACATGTATAGTACTTCAGCTTTGCACTCACCGATATGTAATGGTGTCATACATTTTATTTGTTCGTTTTTTCTTTCTTTCTTGTGCATTGCACCTCGTGAAAAAATCATTTGTGCTGTTAATTTAGTGTAAGATTGCAAAAAGTCTGGTATGTATTACTGTAGTATTTTCTTGCTTACTACTACAAGTGCTTAGAGTTTAAGGATCAACAAACAATTACTGCAAATACTTCTAGCTAGCTAGCTTCTGGTATCATAGCTCTCATTGTTCCATTTGAATTTTTGTACTGCATAGCAAGCTCATAATCTCTTGACAGATTTTAGAACAACTATAATTCAATTTACAGCTTTCTCATACGAGTTTCTGATTTTTTTATGGGTTATACTTTGATAGTGTGATTATATGTCTGAAATTTAAATACAGTTGAACTAGTATGTATTAACGATGTTCATGTGTTTATGAATGTGATCAGTCATAATAGAAAGAAATGCACATATAGTATGTGTTTATGAACTAGGACCTGTAATTGACTGCCATGTATCATTTTGAATCTCTAGGTATTGTTCTTCATTGCTGAGGCTTACTTGCTGGACTTGTAATTGACTGCTTTCAATTACATGTTTTCTTTAATTGACTTGTAATATTACATGTTTTCTTTAATCTTTCAGATAACTTCAAAGGACACCAAAACAACTTTACGGGTCCATGAGCTTGGTGAAGGAGGAGCGAAGTGTAACAGTTGCAGAGTATATTTGCAGAAAAAGAAGAAGCATTCTAAGATTGATCCTGAGGTAAACATTCTTGCTTGTTAAGTTTGAATTCCAGGTTATCATTTTGCTTACTTGCTGGTTCAGTAAAAAACACCAAATATGTATGCACTACTCATTTTGATTAGTTAGTCATGTTTACTGAGCAGCTTCTTTGTTTCGTTTGATGTTTATTATAATGTAATCTATTGATCATTTCAGTTCAAGAGCAAAGGCACTTGCACCCAAGAAGAGGGTTAATGCAGTTCAAGTAGAGTGCGAAGAGAAGATTGATGATTATTTCCAATATGAAGTAGAACAGTTGGTATGCTTGAAGATTACTTATTTCTGATATTATGAAATTTTATATAGGGAAATACTTGCGTCAATACGAGTATTGACGCGTGCGTACATACTCTCCTTTATTTACATCTTCTAAAAATATAAATTATAATTTTAGTCATTCCAAAAGTTTAATTAACCAATCAAGATCATCTTTGTAAAAAAATCAATTTGAAAAAAAGATCGTTTGCTTAACCAAATGCATCAATCAAATGGACGGCAATTCATGAGACTGCTAACTTTTACCATAACTGTCCATTTGATTGAATAAACGATCATTTTCTAAATTGATTTTTTGCATATGTGATCTTGATTGGTTAATTAAAGTTTTGAACAGCTAAGATTATGATTTACATTGGTAAAAATATGTAAATAAAGAAGAGTATGCACGCACGCGTCAATACCGGTATTGATGCAAGTATTTTCCTTTTATATATGAAGCCTATTGTATACAAAAATTTAGTAGCAACATTAGAACAAATAACTCTTTGTAAATTTTGTTGGTTTTTGTCAATGAGAATAAATTTGAGATTTTGAATTATGTTGTACAAATGTTTTTGGTGAGACATTAAATTATAATAAAATTAACTTCCAAAAGACAAATCATACAACATATATCCGCATAAACTATGACGTCTCTATATTGTTTAAACGACATTTATATGTTGTATTAAAGTAAAAGAAGACAATATTGTACGTCGTCTGATATAATATCAGACGACAGACAAATGACTTGTGAATTGGTGTCAGACGACATAAAGATAATAGTATATGTCATCTGAGATTATACCAGACGATAGACAAGCGATGTTAGAATAAGTTTCAAACGACATACAGTTGAAATCATTTGTTGAATCATTGGTCTTCTAACGACACCTAGCTATCGTTGTAACGCTTTCTTATAACAGATTCATTTTCTGCGTTTACAACTCAGATTTTTACAGACGACATTCTGTTTGTCGTGTGACTTATTTCAGACGACATATTGCGTCTGTCGACTGACTGTTTATCAGATGACAGCTTGATAGATGACACGCATAAAAATGGTCAGACGATGGGCATTGCTCATTGTCTCTGTTTATCAGATGACAGCTTGATAGATGACACGCATAAAAATGGTCAGACGACGGGCATTGCTCATTGTCTGAAGGCAAAATCGGCCTAGTGGGTGTCGAAAAGCTAGCCATGTACATATATATGCTCGTTAAGCCATGATCGTTGTAGGGTTCATGCAGCCTTAGCCATTTCCATATATGCAAAGTGCTTGCTTAATTTGCTTTTAATTTTTCATCATCTTTTTATTCTGGCACACATACAAGTTCTTAATCAACCATTAAGACTTAATTACTAACAAACATCAGTCTATAAATTCTGTATCAGTTCTATATCGATCTGCCATCGGGTTCATTTTGTCAAAAAAGAAACTGAAGTATACAGAGAGGAGAGAAGGAAAAAAAATTTGGTAACTTTTCAGCTATGGTGTTTAGGCGCTGTAAACGTTAGTGTTACTATATTGTGCCCTAAGTGGTGGTTGAGACCTCTTGTTTCCATTTTGATGCATGCTGCTAAACTGATCACCTCCAGTTGGGCTGAGTGCCACCGGTTGCGGTGTTCCGATCCCCCCATCATGATAATGATCGAGCTCGTGATCGTGTGCTGCACTCCCTTCATCACCAACGAATTGTTGCACCACCAAAACCGACGCTGTTGTTGCGAAGTCGGAAGACGCAAGCAAATCCCCTATAGCACCGAGTTCCGGACACTCACTCCAATCAGTTAGCCCGGCCGTCAAGGGCGAGATCATGCTTTGTCCTCTGCCGACTAGAAATAGGTCATAAACGTTGTCCATTGCCCTTACCTCCGCCACCGTTTCCTCCGCGTTGTTTACCACCTTCTCCACGTACACAATTGATTCGTCGTTCATACGTTGCATCCTAAACTCTTTTATCAACTTCTCGTCCAGTTGCTTCTCCCACCCCGCGTCCGTTTCGACACACAATATCTTTGAATTGTTGTTGCCGTTGTTTACAGCATCAGGATTGGGTTTCACTACCCCTAACGGCTCCGCGACATCCGGTCCGGGAATGAAACGAATAAGTGTAAGGCTTATTCCTGGATGTTCAGACATCCTCCATCCATATGACAATGCTTCTCTGTCGTCCGGTCCACCGAAGAATAGTACCACCATATTGTGAGATACCTGTAAGGGAAAGATGACAATTAATATTAGTGGAAATTCTTCTATGTACGTGTAGAGATAGACATTGTCATTCATACGTTGGGACCCTTGCATATCTAAAACGTCATACTTCTTAACCATTTATATGGTGTCTTGTATTTACATGTCTTACATATAAGACTATAATATTATTCTGAAAACTATTGCGTTCAAGAAACTAAACTTAGCCATATTGAAGATCGTCAAAGCTAGCCCTAGCATGAAATAGACAAAAAATAGCCCTAGCTCGTATAAAAAAAATATTAGCCCTAGCTTGTGGCTCAAGTAACATACCTGGTTTGTAGTCATGCGATTGGAGCTGTTGAGACCTCTATCGACTAGAATTCCGACTGAGCATGGCGCATTTGCCAATACATTTTGGTTCATTGTTCGAAAAGCCGGGTTCATGGCTTCCATTCCTCCATCAACCGTTTGCTGTTTGTGGAAAGGAATAATGAGAAAGGCAACACGTTTGTCCTCTGACAAGTTGCAAATGTCTTCGTGCATTGTCGAGTATGGTGAGATTGCAGTCAAGGGCTGCACCGAGACACAACCGGCATGCTGCTCGTAGTTCTCAAACGCATTGATAATATGATCAGACTGAGCTTGTGCTCGATTTAGCGCCGGCCTACCAGATTTCCGAGTGTTATGAGCAATGAGCATAGCAGATGCACGGCCACTGAGCTCAACTAAATGTAGCACGTAGACACACAAAGGAGATCTCTTTGTTGGGTAAGAGGCTTCTAACAGGTTGATCATTGTAGGCACATTTCGAGGTGTATGGACACAAACAAGTACTCGCAACTCCGCATCAGGTTTCGACCTCTGAATCGTTCTTCGTTTGTAAGGGATAGACCTTCTCGTCGGCTTGTAAACTGTTGTTACTATTGGTGTAATGATTCCGGTCATAACAACAGCTACCATCACCATAATTGCAAAGGTCTCGTCGTCGAGAACCTTCCGGTCCTTACCCACATTGAGGACAATCAACTCAACAAGGCCTTTTGTGTTCATGAGCAGTCCTAGAGTGAACGCTTCGTCAATTGGCATCTGGTAGAAGAGGCAGACAATGACTGTACCGGTTATTTTTCCGATGCAAGCGAGAAAGATAACAAGTATAACAAGGCCCCAAGTTCCAACTCCATGGATCGTAGTAATATTGGTTCTAAGTCCGCTAATTGCAAAGAAAAGAGGGAGCAGAAGCCCCGAAACAAAATCTTCCAGCTTCTCGATGAGAGTAACACCAAGTGGTCCATTGGGGATGACTAAACCAAACACGAATGCCCCGAAAACGGAATGTGTTCCTATGGCGTCAGTGACGAATCCGGAGATCATGACCCCGGTGAGAATGAGGCAAATGTAGAACTCACTGAAAGATTCTCCTTCCGGAGTTCTTCGGATAATCCAGCACACGGCAGGTCGGACAACGAATATACAAATGCAAACAAAGGCAATGCTGGACAAAATGACGTAGAGGGAAGCCAAAGATGTGGAGTCATTTTCGGCTAGGGCAATGGCAAGAGCTAAGAGAGCCCAGGCGCACATGTCATTTACCAATGCCGATGACAAAGCAATCCTGCCGAGCTCAGTGTTGACGAGCTTGAGCTCGGCGAGGACTCGAGCAAGGACCGGGAAGGCGGTGACGGAGAGGGAAACGCCGAGAAAGAGGATGAAGGTACCTTGGTTCATTGACTGTCCTTTATCGTGGATGAGGAACGAAAAGACGGCACCAATGGCGAAGGGGAGAATCATGCCAGCAATGGCGATGATAACGGCTCTTTTACCCATGCGGCGGATAACGGCAATGTCCATCTCCAAGCCGACGAGGAAGAGGAAG
Organism: Comarum palustre; assembly: GCA_951800085.1. Taxonomy (NCBI): domain Eukaryota; kingdom Viridiplantae; phylum Streptophyta; class Magnoliopsida; order Rosales; family Rosaceae; genus Comarum; species Comarum palustre. The sequence continues at coordinate 11,982,325 of OX637575.1, read as the reverse complement.
TAGAGGAGACCTACGTTTGCCATGGTTTCGATCACCATAACACTTCTCAAAGGGAATATTGTGTCGGCAAATGGTTTATACTGTCCAAGCACTGATGGTCCCAATAGAACTCCACCCTGCATTCATTAGTATATCAGAGAAAATAAGTACCAAATATATTGATGTACGTCGATCTTGATCACAATGTAGTTATGGAAGTTGAAGGTCTGTCAAATTTCAAATTTGATGGAATGTAGATCCACTTCGAGATTGAGGTTCCCTGATCCTCGATATCCTTAAACCCTAAGCAACGATTCTAAAATCTAAACAACCAACTCTACAAGTCAAGCAATAATACATTAAGTTCAATATATATACATTTAGAATGTTCGTGGCCTACTAGCTATAGATATAGAAAATGTGACCTAATTGCGCGTGACTAACCTAGCTCCATATATTATAAACAATAGAAACACCTAAAAATATTAATCCTAACAAGGGAAAATGAAGAAAAATAGTTAACTTTATTATCCAAGTCTCTTTATCAGCTGAAAAAAATAGGTTCAACTTCTTATGGCATTCCAGCCGATCATTGTAAGAAACGATGATTGCATGCGTAATGCGTTCAGGTGGAAATAAAATTATTTTGCTTGAAGATAACTAAATGACTAATATACATTTGTGTATAAGCTCATGAAAGATGTCATTGATAAATATTTACCATGATTTCTGCAATGACACGAGGTTGCCGAAAGGGTTTGAAGAGGAGGACGAGAAGACGTGTGGTGACGACGACCAGAGTCAACTGCAAGATGAAGAGAGGGAGGGAATAGTCTAAAGGGTTATCTCCCTGCCAAATACCATTGGTGGTAATCATGGTTGGAGCGTAGCATACTGTAGAACTATTTGATCCATTAGTCGTCATATTAGTCACGTTCGGCTGTGTCTGCTTGGTCGCCATTGTTGTCAGCTTAACTTCTGCGTAACACTTCGCTTATTCTTACCGGTTTTATCAGCGCCACGGCCACCACCGCTATAATGAGATAATAATGAAAGGCAGGCTGGCGGCCGCTAGCTTTGTCTTCCTTAATCAACGTAATGGAATTGACCTGAATATCGTAAAGTATGTTCCTGCTTTGCATGGAAAAATGATATGAGCAATGGTTTTCTGTTGATTGAGGGAGGAGAAAAATCTACAAAGAATCTTGGAGGAAATTACGATGGAGAAATGAATGAGATCGGAGGGAGAAGGCCAGGTCAGTTTTCGATGGATATCCACCCCATTTGGAGGCCTGTCATTTTTTTCAATGACCTATATATGGTTTCTTTCCAGTTTTCTTTCTATTTTAAGATCCATTCTTACGCCCATCGATCTGCCCCATCCTATATACGTGCAACTACGTACTTAAGATATCCTACATCCCATGAAAATTTGACGGAATTTATTGGACGAAAAATGAGTGTAGGTGTTCTCGATGAAATTGAAAGTTCATAGCTATTTTGGACCAAAACTACATGTATGCTCAGCCTCATGAACAAACTCATCATCTTCAAAAGCGTCGGAATCTGAATGCTTTCCTGAAAATTAAAGCGTTTTGGTCTGTGTTTATTTCAATTTGATTGCATCGATACTAATTCATCTATTTTATGTAATCAGGTGAAAGAGACTATATATCTCCCTTCTCTAGAGTAAATGCCCCTCATGCAGAACGACTTGCAGAGGAGTTTGAGGAGCAGCTGGAAAGTCAACGTCGTAAGCAAGTATAAGTTTTCTATTATATTCTTAGGATTATGATTTATGATTCAATAGGAATTTCTAGTTTCAATAGGTTTTGTTATTTCCTAGTCTTATTCTAAAAAGGATTTAGTCTTGAGTTAGAGCCTATAAATAGGTACCCTCTATGTTGTATTAGGCATTTAACAATTCAATAATATTTCAAAAACCCAGAGATTATTCTCATTATTATCCTATATTTCGGTTTGACGCTTGTCTACCGTTTCCACCTATTCAACCCATAGCTTTCACTGCGTTAGGTGGCATCAGAGCCTTGTTTCGCCTGGATCAATGTCAAACGACGGAGAGGAGGTTCCTATCACACTCGCCGACGCTGGTCGGGAGATTGCTGCTATTAAACATGATATTAGAAATTTTTTTCAAGACACCAACAATACTTTGGCAAACTTAACTACTCTTATACAGCAGCTTACAATGGAGGTATGAGCCGGAGGAGTTGCCCGAGGTCAACGCCGTCATCAAGAACAAAACTATGATTATGAGGAAGAAGAAGAAGAAAGGGGCCACCAAAAAATCATCAACAGAATCGCCATGAAGACAACTTTAGGATGAAAGCAGACATATTTTTCTTCTATGAGAACTTACAAATTGAAGAGTTTATAGATTGACTTTCAGAAGTGGAGAGGTTCTTCAGTTTAATGGATGTTCCAGAAAACAAGCAGGTGAAGACAGTTGCTTGGAATCTAAAAAGCACAGCTGTTTGTTGGTGGGATGATTTGCAAGAGTCACGCATTCGACAAGGAAACACTACCAGAACAACCACTTTAGCCGACGAAATTTTTTCCTCGGCAAAACCTTAAATTTCGTCGGCTAAAGTCTTAGCCGACGACACGTCGTCGGCTAAGAAGTCGTCGGGCAAAATCCGTCGACCAACACTATAGCCGACGAAATTACTGTTCATCGTTGGCTAAAGTCATTTATTTAGCCGACGAAATTTATTAAAATTCGTCGGCTATAGCTATTATTTTTATTTATTTATTTAACTTTAGCCGACGAATTTTAGGGTATTTCTTCGACTATAGTTATTATTATTATTATTTTTTAATTTTAGCCAACGAATTTTATTAAATTTCGTTGGCTATAGCTATTATTTTTATTTATTTATTTAACTTTAGCAGACGAATTTTATTAAGATTCGTCGGCTAAAGTTATTATTTTTTTATGTAATTATTATTTTTTAAAACTTTAGCCGACGAATTTTAGGGTAATTCGTCGGCTATAGTTTTTTTCTTTTTTTTTTAATTTTAGCCGACGAATTTTAGGGTATTTCGTCGGCTATAGTTTTTTTTTCTTTTTTAATTTATTGTATTTTTGATTAAAATTTTTACTTCTTTTTCGTTTTTACACCGAAAAAGGAGTAAGGAGGAGGAGGAGAGGAGGAGGAGAAGAAGGTTAGGAGAGGGAGAGGAGGAGGAGAAGAGGAGGCCGGAGGAGGAGGAGAATTTAGAGGAGAAGAATTTAGAGAAGTAGGAGGAGGAGGAGAAGGTTAGGAGAGGGAGGAGGAGGAAGGAAGATGAAGAGGAGGAGGAGGAGGAGAAGGTTAGGAGAGAGAGGATGAAGAGGAGGAGGAGGGAAGATGAAGAGGAGGAGAAGAGGAGAGGAAGGAGGAGAATTTAGAGGAGGAGAAGAATTTAGAGAAGTAGGAGGAGGAGAAGGTTAGGAGAGGGAGGAGGAGGAGGGAAGATGAAGAGGAGGAGGAGGAGGAGAAGGTTAGGAGAGGGAGGATGAAGAGGAGGAGGGAAGATGAAGAGGAGAAAAATGAAAGATATAGAGAATTTTGAACTTTAGTCGAAAAATTTTAAAATTTTAAAAATCCCCGCCAAAAAATTTGAATTTTTAATTAACTTTAGCCGACGAAATTAGGGTAATTCGTCGGCTATAGTTATTTATTTTTTTATTTATTAATTTAACCTTAGCCGACGAAATACCCTAATTTCGTCGGCTATAGTTATTTATTTTATTTATTTATTAATTTAACCTTAGCCGACGAAATACCCTAATTTCGTCGGCTATAGTTATTTATTTTATTTATTTATTTAACTTTAGCCGACGAATTACCCTAATTTCGTCGGCTAAAACCCTAAACCCTAAACCCTATACGTAGAAGCTTCAAACGAAAAAAAGTCGTGAAATAAGATATGACCGGAATGGTGAAATACGTTTATAGTTGAAAAATCACGTAATTCCGGTAAAGTCTCGGTACCGATAATTGCGGTTAACTCAATTTTCCATTCTTTCTCCCTAGAGGTAGCCCTATCTTCGGTAGTTATTTTTCATAAAATTTTTATACCACTGGTTGCGTCTCATCGATTTGAAACTATTTTCAGTTGAAGGTTCAGACAAAATACGTAATTTAGACGGTCAAATGACCGTTTCCGTGCATTAAGGGGTTTGACTTACGTGATTGACCGTAAGGATCGAGCTCTTAACGTTGTCAGATTAAGTTAAATTTTTTCCTATATACATATTTCAACATAATGATCATATCGGACGGTCTGAATTTTGTTTCTCAACTTTGATCATCGGAATCACAACATGCGTACTAATGTTGTATAACTTGTTTACTAAGCTTTAAGTAAATGTTTCGTTTCTAAAACAAACTGTACGTAGAAACTTCAATCGCAAAAAAGTCGTGAAATAAGATATGACCGAAATGGTGAAATACGCCTACGGTTGAAAAATCACGTAATTCTGGTAAAGTCTCGGTGCCGATAGTTGCAGTCAATACAATATAGAGGTTTGACTTACGAGATTGACCGTCTAGATGAAGTCCTTAAATTTATCAGATAAAGTTGAATTTTTTACCAGAGATATATTTCAACATATTGATGATATCTGCCGGTCGTATTTTTGTTTGTGAATTTTGATGACCGGAATCACAACATGCCTACTATTTACCATTATTTATCTATATGGGGAGGCCTATCATGGAGGGGTAAATGTCTCAAAATTTTTAGATGGACAGTTGCGTCTCATTATGGTGAGTGTTTGTTGTGTTGAAGGTTCGGCCAAAATACCTCTTATAGGTGTAGATATGGACATTTTCATGTGTTAAGCGTTTAGAAAAACTTCATTTTGAAGCCTTAAACGAACTCGGATGGCCAAAAAAGCCTGTATATGATGGCAAAGCCATGAGTTTTACTCCTACGGCCGTTCTGCTTCCAGATTAGTATCATAATAGTCAATCGGACACCGAAATATCCGTAGTACAATTTTATAACTAAAAGTTACTTTAGCCGACGAAATACCCTAATTTCGTCGGCTAAAATATTCAAATTTCGTCGGCTAAAGTTCACATACTATAGCCGACGAAAAAAGCACTTTAGCCGACGAAATTTTTTTTGTCGGCTAAAATTTAACTATAGCCGACGAAAACATTAGTTTAGCCGACGAATTTTTTTTTCGTCGGCTAAAATGCCACTTTAGCCGACGAAATTTTAACTTAGCCGACGAAAAAAAATTCGTCGGCTAAAGTCCACTTTAGCCGACGAAAAAAATTTCGTCGGCCTGTTTTTAGATATTTCGTCGGCTATAGTCTTTTTTCTGGTAGTGAAAAGAACCTGTCAAGACTTGGCGAAAGATGAAAGCTCTACTCAAGGGGCGTTTCCTACGTCGAGATTATGAGCAAACTTTGTTTCAAAAATATTATGACTGTGCTCAAAATAATCAGTCTGTATTTGATTATAACCATGATTTTATGCGACTTAGTGAGCGAAACAGACTTGAAGAAAGAGAGACTCAGAAGGTTGCAAGATATCTACGTGGTTTGAAGAAAGAAATCTGAGAGAAGATAGGGTTGCAGACAATATGGTCTCTCGCAAAAGCCATGAACATAGCTCTAAGAGCTGAACCATTACTAGCAAGCTGTAAAGTTAAGCAGCAGATTGCCATGAGTTACCGCAGAAATTGGGGCGAGTCATCTACTTCAAAAGAGTTGCAAATCAAAGATCCTACAAAAGAGCAACCGGTGAGGACATAAACAAGTAGCAGAGACCAAGGAAAATCTATTGTCCCATTTTGGAGACAAGAACCACCTGGAAGCTTAGGGGAATATGCCAAACCAAGGAGAGAAAAGTGTAATAGATGTAATTTGCCTGGTCATCCTTCCAACCGATGTCCAAAGCCAAGGGGACTGTATTATGTGGAAGAATATGAGGATGTTGAAGAGCAGGATAAGGCTGCTACTACTGAAATCAAAGGTGAAGATTTTGATGATATCCCACAGTTCCTAGTTTGCTAACGAATTCTATTAGCAAAGCAAGGACCCGACACACAAAGACATAACTTATTTCGCACTAAGTGTATCATCGGAGGCATGACATGCAACCTAATTATTGACACCGGTAGTTGTGAGAATTTTGTATGCAAGAGGGTGGTTGACCGTTTCAAGTTGCCAACAGCGAATAATTTATTAAGAGTTTGCCATTCTTTTTAATCGATACTCATGTTAGACAAACATAGCTTCTCTAGAAAAGGGGGCGGAACGCCGCTGAAGAATAGAGCTGCGCACCGAGAATGGTTTCGGGGAACCGGGTTGATCGATGCTAAGGCGTAAGGATTTAGCATCAGGTTACAATCGACGAGGTCAGATTTACTGCATGTAGCTGTAGAGCTGTGGTTTTGTTTGTTTCGTATGTTGAATGATTGTGTGTATAGTCTAATCTCTGAGCCCTCTAAATATACTGACTCAAACTATAGTTGATAAGAATGCAAACTGTTCAATCTAAGTAGGTTTCCTCCACTGCAATTGCACAAGGATTCGTCTACTTGGCAATGAAATAACTGGAATGACGCAATCCCAATCACAACCGGTTTCGCCTGGGTCCTGGTAATTATCGAAACTTATTAGTTTTCCATGCAGACTAAGTCTCTTAGAGTCCTGTACATGCACGCGAGGCCACTTTTCCATCTAGATTTCGCCTCGCCTACCCTCCTAGACCGAAGTTGAAAAGGTTTATTGTTGGGCCACTGGTATTGACTCAAATGTTATTCAAAATTAATTAATTCCAGACACAATATTAATTGGACTCAAACAAATTTACTTTTGTATAATTTATTTTCAACACTTATATTTCAGTATTTGTACTATTTTCTCCTGTTTGAAAATGAGGCCAAAACACTCTTTAACACTAGGCGTTAGAGGCTCCTCTCTGTAGCTTTTTTTAGTAGTTTTTATAAAAGAAACCACATTTGGTTGTAAACATGACTTGGCGATTAAGTTTCTTTCCAAAGGTACACACAAGTTTTTGTGGAGGATACACCTATTTTGTTGACCGCAAAGAGTTACGGGTTAGATGCGGCATAGAGCTAGTATGCTGTTTCAAACATATTTCAGTTTTGGGTCTCTAGTTTTTGCAAAATTTTATTGATGATTTTGAGTTTTGGGCTAGATTATGGATCTCTTGTCCTAACACCAAGCGAAAACTATTAGACTTTTGTTACACAAGTGTGTTAAGAAAGAATGGATGCCAAAGCACAGTGCGTCCTAATACGTTCTCGTTTACCAATACAAATAAAACAAAATAAAAATTACAAACAACAAAAAGAAAACAAAAACAAGAGTGAGAGCGCCAAGTGCTGAGGGAGAGAGAGAGAGAGATGGCTATAAATTGCTTGAGAGCAGTAGCCAAAATTCCGCATCTTTCAAACCCCAAAATCAGTAGATGAAGTCTTAATAAACAATGCATTCTAGGAAGCCTTTAACCAAGTCAGTACAATGATATTTAGAGCCCATATATGCAGTGAAAGAGCAGGCATGTGTAATTGGGAGTAAGCTTGGAAGTGAGATTTGGTTTTGGAGTCCATGTCACGAATTCACCCACTTTGTTGTCTTGTGCTGATGATCATGTTTATGCCTTTAGTTTGCTGCTGTTATTAGACAGTTCCTGTAATGTTGTATACAATTTCAATACATGGTGGAAGATTGTCTTTCTTATCCTCTTTACTGTACTGTAGCTTCATATCTTTACAAGGTAGTTTTGATTATTTAGGATTGGAGCTCACCATTTCGGAGACCATAGATGTTTCATAGTATATACCTATATGTTGTCCTTACATAAGGATTTTGTTTGGGCTGGCTTGAGGATGTTGGGTTTCCTTCCCTTAATGAGAGGACGATGACAGCAATTAGATAAGAGAATGAATATCACAGTCTTCGAGTAAATAAGCTGGATATAATCAGCAACAGTAAAAACAGCGATTTTGGTATAAAGATTTGCTATTCTCTTCAGTATATGTTTGCATTTTCGTTGCTTTTACAATGTGACACTTTCCATGTTACTAACTTGTAAGGAACTGCAAGCAGAACAAGCATATAAACACATCTCGCAAAAGCCTTCTCCTAATTTCATCTGCATCATTCCTCATCACTTTCCATAAAAGGTAATCGAGTATGTGGTGGGATTTATCCTGCCTAAATCAAAATAAAACTCAAGGACTCCTCAAGGAGTGACCTGATGAGTTTGATGGCCATGACTTGGATGTTACAAAGAAATTAATTTGAGTTACTAGTTTAAGAAACTTCTTCCTGCCAAGAGTTAAGTGAATAAGAAGCTTTACAGTATCCATGTATATGTCATGAAACATGTTCACCACCTAAACACAAGGTACTGATATTATTCTTATTGTGTTATCTTCCCATGTTAGACATTTCAATGCCAGATAAGATGGTCATTATGATTGAAAATTATTCGACACAGTTCAAATCGTCCGATCATCTCTTCACCGTCAAATGTATGCACTGTTTCATTTTTTTTCTTCTGTTTTTATGTTTTACTGGTGCATGGAATACTCTCCCCGTTATGATAATGACAAGCAGATGATTGGATGGACTCCTAGAATCTTTGATCAACTACCCAATAGCTTCAGCTTCCGGCGATGCTTCATTTGTTCAGGAGTAAGAATAATCTCAGGTGTATCTTTGAGAGGGGATAGTGCCTAGTTTCGCTGTGGTCTATCTAATCTCTACCAATATATGTTGGTAAAAACACTATTGTTATCCAAAGTTCTATTCCCAGGTGTATCTATCTGAAGGGGGGATAGTTCTATTTTTACTGTAGTCTATATTCATGTGTCAACGTTAAGCTTATGTCAACTCGGTATAACCAACCAGTATATGTTAGTGAAAAGTTATGGTATACTGCAAGTTATATATGAGAAATTTAGTTCTTAATATAATGGTTGTGCCTATTGTTGTGCTTTTTATGCGTCAAAGAAAAGTGTTAAGCAGTGGTGTGACCCAATTGGACAACCTTAATATCAGCTTCCATTTTAGACTGATCAAATACTCATACCTGGATTCAACTCCAATGTACTAGCTCCTTTTCGTTTCAAGTCTTCACATAAATTTAGTATCACTAACATGAATCTAATCAACTTCTGGGGTCTTCAGAAACGCACCCATGTTTCCTTCCAAGGAGCCTTAACTTAGTGAATCAACTTTACTCAGAGATTGTAACTGCATTCGGAAGATGCTTCGTTATAATTTGGTCAGTTCATCTAGTTTATACAGGTATTTGTTCTATCTTTTTGTAGGCATTAACAATTAGAAAGCTCATCAGTGTTCCCTGGACAGCAGTTAATGAGACATGGTGAAATGAACCATCCACATTTATTTTCAACAAGCCAGACGAGGGAGCTTTCCACCGAGCAATTTCATGCCCAGGAACCGGTCTAGAGTTAAGAAAATGAAACTCAAGCAATCTTGCAGTAGACTTGAACAACACACCAACTGCATGACACCTTTTATAGTCCCAAATTCTGGTATTTCTCCCCTTCCAAATACACAACAGATGGATAAAATTCACCAAAATCGAATAATGAAAGGACGAAAGGTCATGGACACAAACTCAACCAATGCAACACATCATAGGAGAATGCACAAGGGCTTAGATACATGAGCCAGCAACTCGAGGGAATTTCGGATAAAAACCATTTGATGGATGTAAAATCAGGGGATGAATTCAAGAAAACGGCTGCCAAGATTAGGATGACATTGGATCTAAAGGTCTAATGGATCATGTGAGCAAACTATGGACACTGTCATCAAGGATCTAAAGGTCTTGATTCGAAAATAAAACTATTTTAGTTCATGTTTGTATTCCTATATCATTGTTTGTGGTCGTTTACCTTGTGATAGTGTCATTAATGTGTATAGGTCACTTTCCTCACCTGTGTTTACAAAACTATTCCAACTGCAAGAATGATACTCTAAAAACAAATTTAAGGACTCCAAGAAAGTGACATCAATAAAATATAGCAGCAGAATCTTCTCCTAAATTGTTTACCTTATCATTAATACTTCATGAAAGGTTTATCCAGAGCAAAATTGCACATGCAAAGATAATTTTACAAAATGGGAACCAAATGAAGCACATGGCAACTTCATTCATCTAGCATTGTTTGTATCCCGATGACATTTGAAAATCTTATACAGGAACTCTTTTTTCCCAACATGAAAGTACAGTAAAACAAAGACGAGAATACGATACCCGACTGCCATTAGAAACAAGACCAGTAAATTTTCCCACTTGGAATTACTGTCCATAGAGGTATCGTATGCACTTCGAAGTGCTTGATACCCAGAGATTGTCCTTACTTGCCCAACTGCAAAGGAAGTACCAAGGTACTCATTCTCCAACAGCCCCTATGATATGCACATGATAATTGATTCTTATTCAGTAAGAGATCTCTATTAAAATTAGCCAAATAGTTCCTGAATAGAAAGTACTTGAACTACAAAATGTGAAGAAAACATAGAAATATTCTGGTTGTTTTTTTTGTTTTTGTTTTGTTCTTCCACTCTTTTTCTAGCAAAATTGGGCTTAAAACAGCTTTTTGTTTTGTTTTGTTTTTTTCTTCAGCATTTTTATGCATAGATGAAAGCTCTTGCCTGTATAGAGTAGGTGTGGAAAGCAATATAGGATATTGGATATGTCCACACTGGATTGGGCAAAGCATTTCGAATTCTGAAATAGCCCGCAGATAGCATCATTATCACCTGAAATGTGCATAGTTTCAGTGTATGATTAGATTAGCCCATGAAACTAACAATAAAATATACAATTAGACCACATATTACTAATAATTCACCAAAGCAAACAACATTCTCTCATCACTTGCCATAAAATAACTTGTGGTCATATGAATTACTATCTTCTTTTAGGTAGGGGACTGGTCTTTACTTAATCCACTAAATAAATTCTTGTTAACCAAGATAGCTCAGTACGGAACAATGTTGAAAGTGGAAATTTTAGGTTAGATCTTAATTGAGAGAGGAACATACTTGTACAGAAACTAGAGTCAGGGTGCTCCAATAAACGTCTTGCCATAAAAATACAACAACTAGCATCAGTCCTTCATTTACTAAGAGGCAAATGAAGAAATTTAGCACGAAGTACATCAACAAGCTGAACTCATCTCGCAATCCTATAAGGAAGTAGAAGACGAGACTTGATGAAATAGAGATGAGAAACAGGAATGGGATACTAGAGAGAAGCTGCGCAACTAAAAAGACTAGTGCCCCCAAGTGCTCGTTTGACTCTTCACTCGCATAAATCTGCACACAGGATAACAGTTTGATCAGAACAACCATACAAATGAACTTAATCCAATGAATTACATTACTAAGGGCATCTCCAACAATTGCTCTAAAATCTAAACCCAAATTTAAATTATAGACAACCCAAACCTATTATTGTTTAAATAGTTTTTACATCTTCAACCCATAAAACCTAAACCTATTTTGATAGTTAATCATTCTTATATTATTATTTAATTACAACATGAGTCATATCTTATATATAATTAATAGTGGACAGCCTATGCTCCATTAAACTCTCCAAAAATAGGATTCCTCCTAACTACTTGAGCCAAAATAGAACCATTTTTAGGTAAATCCTATTTTAGGCCAAGTTGGAGGAAGGGTTGGAGACTATATTTCCAAAAACTCAAACCTATTATAGGTTTTAGACTAAGGGTTGGAGATGCCCTAATTATAGTAAATTTTAGAAAGATGAGAAGGCTTCATACTAATATCAATAGTTTTTTGCTAGACTGTTTTCGCAGATCATATAGATCTCTTTATATAACAAGACCCACATACAGCCATGTTCATATCTACTGTTGAAGAAACTGATGTATTGAATGAACCCACAAACTGCCATGTTTATATCTACAATTGATGTACTAAATTAACCCACATCCAAGCCCCAGTTTGCATATACTTCTGTGATCATCATGAAGATTGAAGAGATACAAGAATGTTATATGCAAGCCTGGAACAATTCACCACAGATAAAGAAAGTTCATAAGCTTACAATATTATGTTCCTGTGAACACCAATCACATACTAGCAATTGATAGACCTATCCTCATAATTGATGAAATACCTTTGAAAGGTTGAAACAGATAGATCAATGCTATTGCAGGCTAATCACAGTTCACAAATGACTACATTCCACCACAAACGCCCATAACATCTTGGTCTTTTCCATAACAAACCATAAGACCACCAGAAATTTGTAATAATAATGTAGACATTTTGCTTTTGTTTGCCATATTCAACCATAACTTGGCTGATTTTCAACCTTCTTAACCACAACATTAGAAAAAGAACAGAAATCCATGTTACCTTGACTTCTTTCATAAGTGCAGGTACTCCAGCTATGCTTAGTAGTGAAGTAAATGAAACAAACACAAATATGGCGGCAACTCTTGTCTGCATAGGAAAGGTAAAGAAAAAAAAAGTCAGATGCCACAGAAGCTAGCAGTATAGTGGATGCTATTTGATATGAAAACAGTGAGCAACATTGCAAAACAACAAACTTAAGCAAACATTTATTTGTGTTTGATTTAAAAGTTTAGCAAACAGATTTCTGTAGCATGAAATGCTTGGTAGTGCAGTAACAGAACAAATCAAATTACACTCCAACTCTTGTTTGCAAATGAAGGAGAAGAAAAACAAACTAATCACAGCTGCAGCAAAAGAAAACAAGAACGTGAAGGACCAGGTAATTATATATGTTTGATATGAAAAGCTCATCATCAATTAAACAATATTAAGGGATATTATTAACAGATTTTGCTATACATAGACAAACATACAAGTTTCATGCAGTTCAATAAATTGGACGATTAGAACAAGCAGATCACATCACACTTTGAAACTATCTTACAGTATCTGATTTCTCTAGGTCAATCAAATCACTTTGTAATTTTCTTACGGTATCTGATTTCTATAGGCAGCGTCAAAGTCACAACGAAACTACTGACAAGGCACTTGATTTTTGGGCTTAGGGTTTGTTTGGAATCTCCTTCCATAATTTTTAAGTACAGAGGGATAATCATGGACACCAGTAACAGATCTTACCAGTTATGAGGCCATAATTTCAGTTTTTTATTAGCGCTAAATTCTGGTATTTAATACAAAAACAATTACTAAAATTGGAACTGATTGATATTAAGATGAGGCATCGGACTGGACATGTTACATATGGTGATTATAAGACGTAATTTTTCAATATGAAAATATAAGTATAAAGGAGTACTTCTTGCTCAGGAAACATGAGGCAAAGCTGATGATACACATCACCGTAGTATATGTGTTTACTAGTAGTCATCCAGTTGCAATAAATTTTTCATTTTACAAAAAATTAAAGATGAAAAAGTCCGGCTAAAATTGCAAGTGATAATAAGATACTCACCACAACTGAAGATAATGAATGCCCTAAGCCAGAAAATGTTGTACCAACACAGAGCGTAAAAATGATATAAAGAATAAGTCGAAGCCAGTAGTATTTCCATTCCCTTGACATTATTAATAACGATCTCCAAGTTAAGACGGCTATCCGTGTAGCACTGCCGGCCTTTCCTTTGCTTTTAAGTAATGGACCCTCCTGTTGAAGCATATGCATATTGGAAGTTAGCGAACACCATAACCCTATCCAATATATGCAAAATATAAATGCATCTTTGCATATCCCAAATTAGGGACTGAAGATGATTAATAAGACACTAGTAGATATGGTAGACAGAACTGAAGCTGCATATATATGCAGGCACCAAAATAAATTTTGTATAATAACATGTCAAACTTTTACCTTCTCTGTGAGTCTTAGTATCATATTTTCAACTGCAGCAGCATCGGCTGATGATCTATAAGTTGCTTCGAGGGTGCGTATTGCCACAGCCGTGTCCATGTTTACAGATGAGAAGTCCCCATTGTCATCCTGTCATCAAGTTACAGGTCAAGGCATATGTCAAATGAATAATGGTAGATGTCTACTAAAAGTTTAAGACGTGATTTAAAGTCCTCAAATATCATGGTGATTATATAACAAAGTCCAATCCAAATTAGAGGATCAAAATTTTTTGAATCAATTAGTGTAGCATAATATTTTAGCAGAAGTTCACAAGGCAACTGAAGAAATGGAAATCAATAAAACTGTGACCTGCAAGCATTTACCTGCCAGTTCTTGCACATTGCAATAATCCTATCAAAGTCTGTATTTATTGCACGCAGAAAGTGATCGGAAGGACTTTGCATTATCGGACAAGGAAATCCAGCATTTGAGAAGTGCTTCATCATCATAAACCAGTTAAGTTAGTACTTCTCTACAAAGCTAAATTACGTTTCAATTCATAGGCGAAGAAGATGATCTTCCAGAATTTTAAAACAGATTCATTTTCCAAAATTGGGTGTCAAACTGAAACATGCGCGGCACTAGTAACAATTAAATAAGATTGTCAAAAACTCTTATATGACTTGCATAGTTCAAGTTCCATGCTCCAGTTAGAAATTTTAACACAAAATTACGTACCTGCAAGCAAGACAATGTCTCTCCAAAGAAAAGGGTATTCCCATTAGAAAGCAGACAAATCCTGTCAAATAGGCCAAACACTTCTGTGCTGCTTTGGTAAATGGTAAATATAAGAGTGCAACCTGTACTTGCAAGCTTCTTCAACGTAACCATCATCAGCAGTGCAGAGACACTGAAATGTAAAAGAATACTTCAATCATTGTACCGCAAGGAAGCATATCATTTCCCATAGAAACATAATTGTTGACAAGCAAGCAGTAGCTTTAATAAGTATCTATGGGTAAACGAGACCTAAATAATCAATTCAATAAAATCTGCAGGATCTCTTAAAACATGAATACTGCAATAATTTGTAATGATTGTTGGATATATTAGTCAAATAATTATTTGGATACAATTGCATCAAGTAGATGCCTACCATGCCCAACTTTTATATTTCAGAATTTATACCACTTTGACCACTTGCAATTTCTTGAATAACAGTGCAAGCCTGCAACTGGGTGAAATGCCTCCATAGAGTTTTTTTAGGGAACTCCATAGAGTGTTGATTGCTTGGATTATACACAAAAAATACTCAAAATTGTTGATTAGTGCTTCAGGGCCAAGAGAACAAACTAAGTGACTACATAGGGTTGGGCACCATGGGATCCAGTAAGAATCAAAGAAACGGTAAATTGAGCAGAATAACATTTACCTATCAAGGTGATAAAGAGGCTCATCTATGAATAAAACATGAGGCCTCATCACAAGCTCTCGAGCAATGCTAATACGCCTTCGCTCTCCATTGGGAAGGCCTTTCATGTAACAATGACCACCTATCAATCTATCAGCATAATCACCCAGTGACATGGCATGGATGGCATCCTCAACTACACACCTTTTCTGACAAAAGAAACCGGGAAGCTGAAGCAGTGCCGAATAATACAGAAACTCCCGAACAGTGAGAGATCCAATCAGATTGATTTCCCTCTTAACAAAACCCTGCAATTCGGATTAACAAATGAACATCAAGCAAGAGACAAAAGACAGAGTCGAAACCAACCAAAACAATTATCGTTTTACTGCATTACAGCCTTGATGTTATACATTTCTTAAACGGTCCCAAAAATCTGAAGTTTCCAAGCCAACAACAAACGTCATACGTACACCCTCCCAAAAAACCAGCACGGGAGAGGCGGAGAAATAAATACAGAAAACACATAAGCATACAGGTTGCACCCCACCTTTAAAGTTTTGGAACTAGGGGTACTTTATATAATGAGAATATATTATAAAGAGCTCCACCTAAAGGAGACAAATAAAAGTGAGTGAAGAATGGGAAAAATTTCAGGGATACATAAAGGTCAAGGGGGCCAAACTCTACGCTCCAGTCAAGAAGGGCAGAAAGTCATGATGTCACTGAGGCCCCATGGTACATGACAACAAGCTTGGTTCTAATTGTATACTAACACAGTCTGGGTTCAAGACCTGACTTCGTGCTAACTCGTAAGTTATGAGTCATAACTAAACTGACCCAATTCAGCCAGTAGAAGGATTGCTGAGTTGTTCTGCACTTAAGCCTTGCTTTAATGTTACTTATATATAGACTTCAGATTACCAATCTCTAAAGTTACACATAAAAGGATAGGTATTTGAACAGATCATAAAGATTTTAATAACCACTAAATATAAATTAGAATATGGACTAATATTGATTCATTATTCAAATTTCAGAAATTTTCAAAGAAAAGCCCATGTCACAGTGACTAATGTTGACAAATTGATAAATTATCTCACAGAACTTTTTAGAAAGAATATGATAACATAATCGATTGATGACTTGAACAGCAACTAACCACACAAATAAGCAAATTTGAGTAGGTGATAGAAATCACAAAAAACAATAAGTGGAAGAATGAGGAAACACACAAATAATGTATCAAACATTGGCCTTCCTTCAATAATAATGAACATTGCAACACAAACATTCTACATTGAAAACAGATATGAATGTTACATAAATCCCAATATTAGTTGAGTAAAAGTAGGAAAAGATATAGAAGAATGCATTGGCAACTATAGAAAACACAGAACAGAAATGCAATGATAATGTGTAACTTACATATGAACCATATGGCATGGACGATTTCGCACCGTTTACAAATACTTCACCGTACATATTGGCTGAGTGAGGCAGTCTTCCTAGAGCAAGGCAAACAAGAAGTGATACTTAGAACTTATGCATCCAATGACAAGAAAAGACAGAAACAGCATCCAAAACTAAGAAAAGACAGAAACACTAAATCCTTAATTCTCTCTGTAGTAACAGTGCATGTTTGAATACCTGCAAGTGCTCTTAGTAGTGTGGACTTGCCCGATTTAGCAGGACCCATAATAACTGTTATAGTTCCTGGCAATGCATAACCATTTGAACTCTTGACAACCCTCTCAGAGTATTTCCTTTTCCCTTTTATTGTAATAGTTAAGTCCTTCCACACAATCGAAGCCCCTGCTGTCTTTCTTACTCGAGTTGCACCCTCCGGTAATGGTGGCGAAACCAAGGACCCACTATTGAGCTTCGAAAGCGATGGGGAGACCGGAGTGGTTTCAACATTGATAGAGTCACCTCCATCATCCACCCTAACATCAACATCTGTATCCTCCCATTCAGGTGAATCTTCAAACGAGATAGGTTGTCTGAGTGACCCAGGTTTGCGCAAGTAGAAAAAATTACTTGAGGGAACCCTACTTGCTGGACTGCTCGCTGAAGATGATGAAGACCTATAATTATCCGACTGTGACTGTATTTCTTCCATTATCTTCCCCCAGATAACAAGACTTCAATTCATTCTACTATCTACAATAACTTGAGCTTGAACAATTAGACCAACACAATGTCGACACAATTTCCAAACTCTGGTATCAACAACCACTGCCAAATATTTGCCTGTCAAGCTGTAGGAAAAGAATCACTATATAAAGACCTGATCAAATGCAATGCTGAACATGATTTGGAAAAGCCACATTTGAAACAACTACAACAGCAGATTTGAAAACATTTGCTTCAAACTTTCCCTAAAGGGCAATTTCCATAATTTGATTCAAACCCAAATACACACAATGCCAAAAACAACTCACCATCAGAATTTGGGACGAATCGAGTCGACTACGAATCCCAACAACCAACAATAAAATCAAAACGATACCAACCCAGAATCCTAGTATTCTTATTCACTCAACTGAGACCCAAGAAAAGAAACCATTCCCTCTTCAAACAATGCTTAAAGAAAACGTAAGCTCCTTAAAATCAAACAGCACCAAAACAATGAACCCACAAATGTGTACATGTTATTGTTTCCTTTTATTTTCTCGGATACCAAAACAGAACCAGAAACCCAAATCCAACTTACTCCCAACAGTTGATAGTAATAAAGCAGTAGAACATGAAGAGACGACAAACCTGGATCTGAGTGAGAGCTCAGGAAGAGCTTCAAGTAGTAGTGTAACCGTGCAGACAGACAGAGAAAGCGAACAAGTATTAATCAGTGGATTATTTGACCCGCTTTTTCCGGTTTATGTATGCTTTGCACCTCACTTTATCTTTTTTTTTTCTTTTTTTTTACACACAAAAGTAAAATCCAACTACAACGAAAGCTTCTAATACAACCAACTCCTAAACTATCAAAATAAAAAGCAGATTGCCAAGCTGTCAGCCTCCCTTTCTCTCTCGAAAAAAAACCTAGCCTCACTCTAGCTCTAGCACACCAACTAGTCTCTTCCATCCTTGTTCGGCATGTCTTGGCTGGCTTTAGTGCTTTACGACATCAGGATTTGCTGTCAGACGGAAATTCCTACATCCTATTTAGTCTCTTAGAAGGTATTAGCTCGAGGTTAGAGGGCTCGATTCAAGATTTCTTTTTGGGTTTGTGCAGGTTGTTGGGATGGGCGTTGTTATCGCTATCAATCGTTGCGGGAGGAGGGTCGTCGAGGTGTACTAGACTCTGCTGATATACAAGTGTCAGTAACGCTTTGAGCCAGCTCGGGAATGGTCACAGTGGTTGTCTGCAAGTCGACGACGACGGAGGCAGGTGGCGGTGAAGGAAATGGATCTTGGGACTTCTCTATTGGACCTTAAGTTGGGCCTATTCCATATTTTGGTTGTTAATTAAATTGTTTTGTTTTGGGTCGTCCCTCCTATTTTAAGGGATGGTTTAGGGTTTTGGTAGGGTGGTGTTGGTCATCCCTTCTCTTTTGGGCAAGGGTTAGGGTTTTGGTATGGTGATGTTGTGTCGTGAGGTGAGCCATGTTTTGGTGTCATTTTCAGGGACTATTTTAATGTCGGTTAGATCTTGCTGTCAATGTAATGGAGAGCTTACCTGTGCATATATGTTGGTAGTTTTGGCATGTAGTGTTTGAAAAGGGTTGTTCATTCTTGAGGTTGGCTATAAGGATATATATATATAGGTACTGTTGAACCCTTATCGATTTTTGTCCACTGTAACCGCTGGTGTTTTGGGTAGGTAGGGTGGAGAGTGGGGAATTTTTTTCACCACCGGTTTCCCTCATGGTTGTAATATTGCATTTTTGATTAATGAAATTCTTGATATTTTTCCTAAAAAAACAGATTGCCAAGCTTGAACTGAAGAGGAATGCTCGAGTATAGCAATAGCATCTACAATAAAGTTTTGTTCTCGCTTGATATATTGGAAACAAGAAGACACTTGCAAGATGGAAGAAAACTTTTAAATATCCTGAACAATGTGTAGAGTGCGCCAGGAACTCTGAATTTTTCCAGTAATACTATCAATTAAAATCTTAGAGTCACATTCAATGAGGAACTGCGTATATTGATGATGCCAGGCTGCAGTCCTTCATGCATATTGAACAATCCTAAACTAGGTATATATACAAGACCACTTATAATTCTATAAGGAAACTACTTACACCTAATCAATTTACAGAATCATACTTAATCATAGAATATATACATCTCAAACATATTAGGATTGTCACTCACTCTAACACTCATTCTCAAGTTGGTGCATACAAGTCTTGAATCCTAACTTGTCAAGTGTGTCACTAAAGATCCTGGACGAAACAGCTTTGGTAAGAATGTCAGTCAACTGCTTCTCTGAACGAACAAACGGGAATGAGATAATATAAGCATCTAGCTTCTCCTTGATGAAGTGTCTATCAATCTCTACATGCTTCGTCCAATCATGTTGAACATGATTATGTGTAATTTCAACTACAGTAGTATTGTCACAGTAAAGAGACATTGGTCATTCTTGCTTGAAAGCCAAATCTTTTAATAAATTTCTCAGTCACATCAACTCACAAACTCCTTGGGTCATATCTCTATACTTTACTTCTGCACTAGAACGAGCAACCACATTTTGTTTTTTGTTTCTCCAAGTAACTAAGTTTCCACCAACAAATGTAAAGTAGCCAAAAGTAGAACGTCTGTCAATGACGTTCCATGTCTAGTCTGCATCAGTGTAGCCACTAGTTCTCAAATCTCCATACTTACAAAACACGAGGCCTTTACTAGGAGCAGATTTCAAGTATATTAAGATTCTCATCACAGTATCCATGTGATTTTCACTAGGATTGTGCATATATTGACTCACCACACTAACAACATAAGCAAGATCAGGTGTAGTGTTTGACAAGTAAATCAACCTTCCAACTAACCTTTGATATCAGGATTTTCTGTAGGAACTTGATCAAGATACTATACAATCCGATGGTTTTGTTTTATAGGTGTATCAATTGGTTTACAGTCAAGCATACCGGTCTCTGCTAACAAATCCATAACATATTTTCTTTAACTCTGTCACGGCCCCATTTAAATAGTGCTTTTTCATAATTTGGGCATGATAACATCTAAAACTAGACACTTTCCCACAACCTACATATCACACAAATCCAACAAAATAACATCCAGAGAAGTAAGGAAATACAATCTCAACATGTGAGTCGCAAATTACAATTCTGGTTTACAGTCACTCAAATAAACGAGAAACATACTCGAAAATAAATACAAAATCATCTGGTATAGGATCTTACAACTATATTAATCCCACACAAAAATCCTAATAGGCCTCCAAGTCACGCCTGTGGGTCAATGTCTGCATGGCCAACCTCTACATCAAGAAATTATGCACCGGGTTGTAAACAACAAACCCAGTAAGCTTAAAAAGCTCGTGTGAGTAAAACAATGCACTAACTCAAATAAATCACCGAAAACAATATTTCTAGCAGAAATACGAATTTGAGTCACTAGATACTCCGCAACCACCAACACTTATATCATACATCACAAGCATATTTTTCACTCTACCGAAAAATAAGACATGTATCACGGAGCCCTACAAAAAGGGTCTCAAGGCATACAACAACAATAAAGTCAACTCCACTCAACGAAAATAAATCATGCATCCCAGAGCCCTACACAAAGGGTCTCATGGCATGCAACGACAGACAGACTAGAGCTCTAACTGACCGTAACCAATCACCCGGCCAAAGGCATTGGTTCCTTATATACTGTCAAATCATCACTGTTGTGACCGACACGAATGTCCAAACAAGACGTCACCCAACTGTGACCGACCCAAAGGTCTAAAAGTCCACACAAGGACATCACACCATAATTATCTCAAAAACGTACATAAAATATATGTATATATACGCACACGTCCCTAGTTATTCATACGTGAATAACTATTCATGGATCCACTATTATGATCACACATGCCATAAAACTTTTATTTTAACTTACTGATGAGTTGTTGTCGATCAAGCTCATTTATTTTAAAACAATAAGATTATATTTTACTTAGGAACAACCACGCATTTATGTGAACAAAAATAGAAATCGGTCTCAAACGACCTTGTGAGATTTTTACTCACCTTCAGAACTCCTGCTGCGTCTTCACAAAATTAAGACAAGCTCAACATTTCACACACCACAATTTTCTAAACAAAATAATTGTCATTGTTAATGATCGACTAGAGACTCCAATTTTAACCCCTCAACCACCTCTTAACCCGAAAGTACGTTCAATCCGGAGAACGACCTTCCCCGGTGACCACCCATGGTCGTCGGATCCTGTACTACCAAACTCACACTTCTCAAGTTCGGAAGCTCAACAAGGTTGCACAATAAAGGAAATAAATGAAGAAATTGTACCTTAACTTAAATCAATAAGATACAATTCCTTCGGTGGACAACAAAACAGTAACAACACATTATAACAACAACAACATCAAAATCAACAACAACAACAACAAAACTGCACACTACCGCTCGAGCCACACCACAGCCGCCATAGCCGGCGGCAGTGGCTACCCTTGAAGTCCCAAAACCCACTAAAAACTACCCTCTAGCTGCCACAAGCCTAAACAAGTTGAAATGGGCCTCCTCTGTACCTGCCACCGTCCCAAAAACCGAGCAGAACTTTGGCCAAACTCCCACCTCAGACCTGCACCATTTGGATTCCGAAATTCAACACCAACTCTATTCCAATCCAATAGGGACATTGAGATAAGGACATAAACCAGTGAACTCGACCTAGAAACCTCACCAGAAATGAATTGAACTCGGTATGAACTTCTCGACTCAACTCAGCCAACTCGGAAGCTCTCATTCTCCAATCTGCAACCGATTCTTGCCTGCACCACACCACCAGAGAGACGAGACTAGCTCGAAACACCAAGTATCCAGACACCTGCACCTCTAGGAACGACAACTCCGGCAAGGCGACAAATGGTGCCACTGTGCTCCTCTCCCAAACCTCTCTCTAGCTCGAGAAAGTGAGCAAAAACTACCTAGGGTTGAAGTTGAGGCTCTTGCCAATCCAATGAGACCACACCCAGCTCGAGTGGTGGCCTGACGACCTTATTCGCCGATCAACAGAGGAGGAGAGGCGAGCTCGACGTCGGGAGGGAGGAGAGAGAGATTTTTAATTTTTGTTTTGGGTTTCTAAAATACCCCACAAACTTTCCTATTTATACCCTTGCTAAAAATAGAAACCGGCTTTTGTTGATCAAAACTTCCTCGTACGGCGTCCTTTTCAAGTGTACCGTATGTCAACGAATTCGTATCGTCGAACACTACAACTTCTGTGACGGAAGTTTTTGAAAATAATGTAACAATAAGAAAGTCAACTTTAAACTCTTTAGTTGAAGACTTCAATAATTAAAGTTTCATGAAATAATCCTTCTTTAAAAAATCGAATTATTACATGGGAAAATTCTATGAAAATCTGGGTCACTACAATCCACCCCCCTTAAAGAAATTTTTCCTTGAAATTCAGGTACACTAGTCTGAGAATAACTCAGGATATTTAGCTCTCACGTCTGACTCTAACTCCCAAAATGCATCTCCCTCATCATCATGACTCCAACACACCTTGACCAAATCAACTTCCTTCCTCCGGAGCTTCTTGGTTGATCTATCTAGGATATGTATTGTTATTCCATAGGTTGTGGAATTTGCAGTACTTCTTTTTTTTTGATCTGCTCCGGCTTTGGACAAACCCCGAAGTAATGTCTCACCTTTTCTTGAGCAAGTAATTCATCAAGGATTTCATGAGCCTTGTGAGCATTGTATGTGTAGGAATCATATTCTGGTTTGGCGGATGCCCCAGTTATTACTTTTAATGGGTTCTTCTCCATACATAAAGCCCTAGACTTGACAACTTGCCTTCTAGGTAACTCCACAGCTGCTACTTCCTCCTCGTCATTATCCTGGATATACCCCTGTGGCTCCACATAATGGTGTTGTGGACTATAAAAAGGATCTAAATGCGAGTATACAGTGGACACCATTCTGCTCCTGTTTGGACAATACCTGGGCTTCAAAGTTTATGGAATATAAGAAGTTGGTGGTCCTTGTAGAGCTCTAGTACCTCCATCCAACTCATCTAGGAAATTCTGATAGCTGGCTACTTTACTCATTAGATCTGTCATGCTTGCAAAATGGACTTCATGATACTTAGCACTCTGGGGACGCTCTAAGTCCTTGATAGCTATGTGAATGACATCCTGTTCCGAGATTGGAGTCTTGCACTTTGTCTGATGGATTTTAAATTTCTTCAAATACTTCATAGGAGACTCCATTGGCTGATGATACATGAAAGTTAAAAGAATATAGGTCAACCTCAGGCTCCCCTGTGCCAAAGGTTGTCCTGAATATGGCTTCCATAGTTGGCCAGTTAGGAATTGATCTATGGGCCAACTTATTGTACAAAGTTAATGCGGACCCTGCAAGAGAAGACCTAAAAACTCTTAGTTTGAAGATATCATCGGTCCCATACGGACCGCATTCGCTCTAGAAGCGAGAAATATGAATAGTTGCATCTTCTGATCCCTCTTCAGAAAAAGTCGTGAACCGAAGTTGTCTATAGTGATCAAGCCATGGAATGCGTGTCAGTTCATCTGGATATGGATTAGAGTAGTTTAAATTGACCGGTGGTTGGCCCTGCATTGTTCTCATCGTCTCTTGAATCATCTGCATTATCTGATCTGGAGTGCATAACTGGTCATTCGTCATTCCGTTGGGAACCTCTATTCGTGGTTCAAGACCCCTAGGTGGATCCTAATTCCTCTAACGCCTCACATTCCCCTGTCTCGCATGCGTCTCTACTACTGGTTCCTTTGAATCTGTTCGAACCAAGGTAAATGGTCCAATAGTTTTAAGAGTCAAAGTTTTTGCAGATTACGAGGGAACTGTCACCTCTTCAAAACCCTGTAGCTCTGGCTCCTCTTCAAGTTTCCCTTTTGCTCTAGCATCTTTTTGAGCCTCACGGTTTCTTTCTATTCCCAATATTTTCTCAACCTCTCGAAGACGTTCAAACTGCTTGTCGATCTTGTCATCAGTATCAGCAACATCTTGAGACGTAGTATTTTGTAGCTTCTGTATTTTCTTGTTTACTGCACTAATTTCCTGGCCATGCTGCGTTTGAGTCTGCCCAAATCTGCTCAGTGAGAGCTATCAAATTCCCAACAACAACTGCCAATAAATGTTTCAATTCTTCGTCTATAATAACTTTACTGCAACTAGTAGACTCTGTTCTTCAGGTAATAAGCCGAAACGCGAAATCGTTTCTTCAAGAGTTAAATCTCTGCACTTTGCTGAGTTATGTGGGTTAATCTACGAATGTTATGATTTGTTGCACGATGGGTACGGTCTTGAATACTCGTGACCACTTGCAATGTTGACACGTTAGGAAGATGTCCCACTAGGCATGCCAAATGTTTGGAAAGAAAATCACTTTTCTCGAACAACCAGGCTTGAGACATGTCAGTACCTATGGTCAGGTACAACCTTGATCTTGATGCTTGTTCACCTTCTGACTTCTTCTCAAACAACTGTCGTACATGCGCTGGTCAGGCCGACACTTAGGTTCTTCTTAGACCTAGCTGAAGAGCAACTAGGATTTTTCTCTTATTCTCGTGAAGCGGACGTTTCTTACTCAGACCGGTGTGGTTGAGCAGAGCTATAAATCAATATTGCAGGGCGTTCGCCAAAGAGTTCCTTGACAAACCGGAGATATTTGCAAGAGTTTTCACTCCAACAATGGTTTTGCGGGTATTCACCTACGGATAGGGGTTTATGAAGCGGTGGTGGACTGTTCGCTCACGGATGAGGCTTGGTGAGGTAGATGCTGGAACTGCCGACGGGTCGGGCTTTGGTGAGTAGCAGCGGGTAATGCCTATAGATAGGGCTTTGGTGAACAAAAAGACCTAAATAATCTTTTTGGTAGAGAGGCTTGTTTTGTAGTGTGCAAAAGTTGTTTGTTGATTGATTGATGATGTCCATCTTCGTTCTCATGACCTCCTTATATAGTGAACCTTAATGTTTATTCTTACTTGCGGGCCAAGACAAATCAAATCTTGATCAACTAGGAAAGGAGTCTCCTAGACGATTATGAAAACAAGTATTCTGTATTCCTTCTCTAAGAATATATACAATTACTTAGACCGCAAAAATCGGTCCAATGGGCTCAAAGAATCAGCATTCGCCGAAAAGATATTATTTTGACCCAAACAGTATGTAAAGCCCTGAGCTACTATCCTGATCAAAATGTCCTCTCCGACACCACCTAGCTAGAGTTAACTAACTGTCATTTGTACATATATCAAGAAAATGAGAAACCATAATCCATTTCCTTTAGTACATATATTTTTTTAGCACTCAATCTCACTGTATCATGAGATTTCTAATCCATACCAACGAGATTTGGCTCAGTTGGCAAGGACGGGCTTGTGGTGGAGACCCTATCTGAGTTCGATCCCCGCTACCAACATGCCTCGTTTGGTTCACGATCTGTAAGTGGAAATCCATACCTGGAGGCTGGTGTGACAGGTACGTGTCCACTGTTAGTCCTTTTAGGGTTGAGGTTGCAGGTATGCCCTGGCGATGGTGGTGTAGCGTAACCAAGCTCTCACCTAAACTTTTCATGATCTGAATGAGATTTATAATCCATATGTACGTGATTTCTAGAATTATCTATGATCAAAGATCACAAAAGTCTAATGAAAGATTGCCATTAATATTTTGATTAGATAAATCATTCTCCAATGAGGACTAAGATTGCCACTCTTTCTAGTCTATAAATACCGAGTCTGTAATTTTTTTTAAAAGAGAGCAGTAACTCATTTTATTGATAGTCGCAGCGAAAATGGTGATTATCATTACATTTTACATTGTCGCTCATCGACAATGAGCCCAACAAGCTATAATATAGCTTACATAGAGATAACTTTGTATGAACACTTTTATCGCCAATAAGCATAATTGCGGTACGACAAAAAATATTTACTGTTTAGATGCAAAGAAACATCATAACATGCATGTATCAACACCTACCTATATTTATTGAAACCTACATAAGAAAATTATTAAAAATAAACTAATAAAAACTAACTTAAAATCTTAAAACCCTAAAGGGGCTTAGAATTGGACTAAGGCAAACAACCTTGGCCCAACTTAGAAACCGAAAACAGCCTGAAGAGAAAGATCCAGCTCAAGGCCTAGTTGAAGGTCTGCACGTACCAGCCCCTCACCACTCTCGCCGAACACTGCCCGTTTACACCATCATCACCATCAATCCACAAAACTCAAAGAGATGTCATCGTAGTCTGACTGATCTTACAACAACAACCTACCACCAGCAAAACTCCATGCCTGCAACCAACAAACTCCAATCTTGCCGGATCCACACCACGATCTTCAAACAACCCCACATTCATAGCCTCATAGTGAGCATGAGATCCGGCAATTTAGATGAAGAAAACAGCAAGCGAACGATGAACACGCAACCATGCTTCAGCTGTCCTCAGAAAATCTTCAACCGAAACAACCCTCGCCGGTCCTCCACTCTTTTATTTTATATTATACGTATGCCCACTGGTTCGTAATTCCTAGTTATAGATGGTACGAAGGGGTTTGTTAGAGGAGGACAATATGCCATAGCATTAGCATATTACTCGATAAAGGAAAAGTTGTGTCGGGTGTTCTGGCCTGTCCAAATCTTTCCATGTCGTCCATTAACGGCCATAATCAACATTCTTCACGTGTAACGTTGGCTGCCTTTTCTTTGGAAAACTTCGTGCAGGAACATATATGCAGCCAATGGATGGCTCATCACCGTTGAAAGAGCATGTCAGTGCTACAGAACATGGTGAAGACGCTTCATTCTTTGAGTCTTATGACGCAGCACACTCCTTACATGGCTTGTCTAGCACCAGTGCTAAGAAACAAGGAGTCAAAGCGCCACTGGTTAGAATCGACAGCCAGGCAAAGTATGGGGCTCTTGCCAGAGGAGATGGAGAAATATATCTTCGTTTCCCCCATGCAGGATTGTCGAGAAATTATGGGATCATGCCGCTGGGTGCATTGTTGTTACTGAAGCTGGGGGTGTAGCCGCAGAAGCTGCAGGAAATCCATTGGAATTTACAAAAGGGAAGTATCTGGATCTTGAAGCAGGCATGATTGTTACCAACCAGAAATTGATGCCATCACTCTTGAAGGCAGTTATACAATCATTGGAGGAAGACAAAGCCTCATCTCTGTTGATGCCATCAATCATGCACTATAAGGTCCTAGACCTAGGATTTGGAGACTCACGTTTGAACTTTGATACTTGTCTAAGAATAAATGAAAGAATAAGTTCAATTGAAGCATTTGTTTTTTTCCTTTGAGCTTTATTGAGTGCTTACTCATCAAGTAGACAAGATTGATATATCAGCAACTGTAGATGCAAAAGACTATTAATCTGAGATCGATATACTCTTCGGGTTAGCATTGCATTTTCATTGTGCTTCCCATTCTGATCCTTACATCGTCCATATTACTGACTTTTGTAGACCTGCAAGCAGAACAAGCTTAAACACATCCTGCAAAAGCCTTCTCCTATTTCATCTGCATCATTCCTCATCATTTCCTTACAAAGTACTCGGGTATGTGGTGGGATTTGCCATGCCAAAATCAAAATTAAACACAAAGGACTCCTCATGGAGTGACCTGAGTTTGATGGACATGACTTGGATGTTACAAAGAAACTAATTTGTGAGTGTTTAACGAACTTTTTCCTGGTAAGAGTAAAGTGAAGGGAAAATTATACAAACAGTACACTAGCTTTGCTCCATTCATAATTAAGATGTCTGAACTTTGTTATATAATACATTAGTACATGAACTAACAACTTAAGCCTAATTTTCGTACATGTCGTTATAACATCGTTAAAAGTTACTGTTTTTTAGATCTTTTTTTTTCTTTATTTTAAAGAGGATCAAAGGATTTCACTCATACCCTCATGGTGACTCGAACCCATTACTTCGTCAATAAGTAGTGGATGCGCTTGAGATCTCTCTCTCTTACCAATTCTCTAATTAACCTCTCTTGCTCTCTTACCAACAAGTAACTATCCATAATATTTTCTCCCTCATATACTAGCAAGTAGCAATCCACAAAACGGAGGTTAAATTGTAACCAAAATAATTTTTCTTCTAGATGTCAAATCGGTTAACCTATTTGATCATTAACATCCTAATTTAAAAAAAATCTTTTTAAAAGAAAGAAAATAAATGTGTGGATTTGACACCGATTTGCACCTAAAAGAAAAAATATCATTTTTAAAAGAAAGAAAAAAAAGATCTCAGAAAAAAAACATTAACTTTTAACGGTGAAACGGTATGTATTAAAAGAAAAAAATGTATAGATTTGACACCGATTTGCACCTAGAAGAAAAAATATCTTTTTTAAAAGAAAAAAAAACACTAATTTTTAAGGGTGCTATAACGGTATGTATGAATATTAGGTCTAACTTATTAGTTCATGTACTAATATGATATTTAACAAAGTTCAGACACCTTAACTATGAGTGAAGGAAAGTTGATAGTGTTTATGTAATTTTCTCGATTAACCGATCAAATACGACTTTGACTTCAGTCCAATTCGTTTAAGAAATCAAAGTCAACAATTGAATATTTTCAATTGAGTCTTTGACATCACTGTTTTCCTTATTTACCAATTTCGAAACTAGAACTAGGTTTTTCTTTGACTAACACAAGTATTAAACATGAACCAGAAAAAAAAACAAGGAAACTCACAAAGCAAGAACCAATTGGTCGGAACAGCAGAGGAAAAGCAACGCACCTATGTTATTAATTAACCACAAACACAAATAAAGAAAATCAACTGCAAGGAACAATACAATAGTCCCTTGAGTGGTGCTTGCTGATGATGTACATGTATACTCAGAAAATTTTGATCAGAAACTTGGGGTATGCTCAATAGTCCCTTGAGTGGTGCTTGGTGATGTACATGTATACTCATAAAATTTTGATCAGAGTACCCTAGCACACCTTTAGTTCCGTCAATGGGACGGGTCAAAGTGGCTTTAATAATGAAATAAGTTTAAAACCTGATAGATTATATTAACGTCTAAGCATGGAAAAATAGCTGATGATCCAAATTCTGAGTGTGAAATAATTTTTGATTAAAGAGCTACATACACTTACACCAATGTATAGTGGAATAAGTTTACACAGGAACATCAGATGGGTAATCCTGGGGGTGTCTCTTAATTGTCTCTCTCAGCTGTTTCTCCTGCTGGACTAGATTGGAAGGAGGACAGTCGTATACATCTGTGAACATGTCAGCAACTGGTGGCTTCTCAACTTTCTCAGCTTCTTGGATTGCATGTAGTAACTGCGACAAAGGTATGATAAGGGAGAAAGTTTCATATTCTTGCAGGCAATTCTAACTTTAGATCATTATCATGATTGTAAACGACCAAAATTTGTTCAATTCAAAGTCTGTTTCCTATAAATGAAAGAAATCTAATAGTTGTAAAGTCAAAAGTGGGCAAAACTAAACACATACAAGCAATATTATTGTTTCTGAGAACATATACAATAGAGAAAACAGCAAAAAATAAAAAAGTGTGAATGGATTCTGCAAATAGGCCTAAAACATATGTTACAAGATTTTCTGTCTCTTTAACATGTAGCAATTTAATTTAAAAGCAGTATTTTGTTTCAACGTCATTCAACCTGCACACTGGGGCTCATTAATGATACATCCAGAATAATTGACCCGTCTTAATTTCTCTCCCGTTCTTAATTTGAGTTTACTCTTTCCATGAAAGAAATCCCTAATGAAAAGTACTCTGTTGACTTGTAGCATAAAACTGGTGGTTCCTACATGAAGAAACTGCCTCGATTGTGGCATCACGGGAAAGAACACGACCAACTAAGACATTGTAGTCTGTTGTTCTCAAGTTGCGTTAAAATAGAATAGATAGAATTATTACCTGCTTTCTCGCACTGTTTCTAGCTTCTATCTCTGCCTCACCACTCCACCAACCGTTTCTTTCAATCCATTTTCTAAATCGATTTACTGGGTCTCGTTCCACTTTCCAACTTTTAATCTCATTAACAGGGCGGTACTTGGTCGAATCATCTGATGTAGAATGGTGTCCAACTCGATATGTTATTGCCTGCCAAAGGAAAAGATCAGAATATAGAGTGGGATTCAACAATATGCAAAACAGATGGACAGGAAAATCAGCAAACAAGAGACATTTTCTTTACTTCTATTAAGATTGGTCTCTGTTCACTGATTGCCATTTCACGTGCAGTGTGAACTGCACTATACATGGCAAGTGCATCATTCCCATCTACTCGGATACTTCGGATTCCATAAGCTTGACCTTTGACAACAACACCATCACCTGCAATAGATGCCATCCCCAAAATGAGAAATACTGCTTGCTTCTAGTCATCAAGAGATGTGTCTTGTTGAAGTTGTAAAAATTACAAGCAAGAACTAGCAGAGAGGAAAAGTACTCCTAAACTGGTCTGAAGTAGGTGTACTGATAGCCCATCCATTGTTCCGACAAATGAATATAACTGGAGCCTCCGTAACAGCCGCAAAATTTAGAGCAGCATGGAAATCACCCTAATATTATTAAGACTTATTAGGAATAAAGCAACCAAAGCCAACAATCTCTAAACTAAAGGTGTTAATTGAATGGATCCTTTGTTTTTCATATCATCAGAAATCTCTAACTAGACTATAGAGTAAGTAGATGCTAGCAATTAGATAAGTACATTCAATTGCTAGAATATATGCATTGAGAAGGGTCTAACTTCATAACTACGTTCAACACATTTACATCTGCCCAAGAAATATCTAAAACAGAACAAAGTGCAGATAGCTTGAGGTTAAAATATAACAGAAATTTTGTGTTTCACCTCGCTTGTGCCACCATCACCAACATATGTGACCACACATGCATCTTTTAAGTCCATCTTCAGAGAATATGCAACGCCAACAGCCTGTGGAAGTTGTGTACTGCAAAAGTGCAAAGTAAATTATTTGGTGGTGTAATTCTAATGATTTTAGAGAAGACTTAAACCTGTTCTGCATAATTCCTAAAGAGAATACGTGTATCTTACGCTATGGTTGATGATACAGTGAAGTAATTGTGCTTGTTAGAGCCATAATGGATTGGCATCTGCCTGCCTTTCCCATAATCAGCTTTGTTACTGAAACACTGGTTTGCAAATTCTTGTACAGTGAAACCACGCCATATTAGAACTCCTGGCTCCCGGTACTACATGAAAGTTTAAAGAAAACATGTCTCAAATCATTGTCATCCCGTCTCATAAAATTAAGGGAATTGAGATCTTATTCAGTAGGTTGTGGTGCATATACAACCACATAGAATATTACAGAAAGTGATTGTATGTGCATAAGTAATTCAACCTGAGGAAGGACAATGTCATCAAAGGTTAGTGCTGCAGCTGATGCAATATTGATGGCTTCTTCACCCCCTGTAGTCAGATAAAAAGAAATTCTTCCTTGCCTCTGTGCTTCATAGAAAATGATGTCCATAGTTTGAAGCATCACCATGTCTGTGTACATTTTCACAGCAACTTCCTGGCTAACCTAATCGAATTGGTAGTCCACAGGTCATAAGGTGCCCTATAAGATATATTTATGTTCAATTGCAAAAGAAGGAAGTCTACTCTACCTCAGCATAGTTGCTGGACGCAATTAGCTTCCCATTGTCATCAAGGACCCTATAACATGGCACCCGCTCCTTAGTCGACTCTGATATGAACCTCATTTCTGAAATGAATTTGACCTTCCCTTCTGGTAAATCCAAAACCTGCCAAAACAGCGAAACTTTTATTGGAGTCCGCATATGAAAGAAAATTCAAAATACAAAATGTCTCATCATCTCATTCATCCAATATCCACATGAGCAATAGGACTACATATTTCTGATATAAGAACTCCTAAATCAATCAGCACACCATAAGATATGTTGCAACACCGTCTTCCCAGAATCAAAAGCCAAAATTACTTAAAGGGTATCTTGTAATACTATTGGTAAATTCACAGGTAAAAAAACACACTAACATCATCACAGTCATCACTGAACCATCATTCATCATTCATACAATTTATTCATACAATGAATGACAATGTTTCAAATTTTGATGATACCTGATTGGTTTCAACCTCGTCAGAGATCGTTTCTGGCTTGCCGGATTCAAAACGACGAGAGCAGAAACGGAAATGGGCCTCCGGGAGCGTCACGTTTTGAGCCGGAAAAGGAACCGGAGATTTCCGAGAGAAGAAACGGATGGAACCCAAAGAACCCATCTTGGAATTGAAACGGTTGATCATAAAGTCTCCTGATTTCCTGACCCAGAGAGACATTATGCACGCAGTTTGTGACAAACAATGAGAAAAACTTGGAAACTGAAGTGGCTATGTGTGTGTCACCAAAACGGAGAAGATAAGAGTGACAGATCGGTTACTGTGATCAGCGTGGACGGAGCTAGGAATGAAATCCGCAACGGGCTACATTTGTTTTCAAGCAACATCTTAAATGTAACATACGTGTAAAACATACTAACATTCATCACATTTTCAACGACCTAAATTATAAAAATATTATCCACAAAAGCTATTATTTAATCATTCCCTAAACCCTTATATGCCTGAACAAAAATTATTTATAAAAAATTGACATAGTTTGATTTGTTTTCAAGCAACATCTTACATGTATAACATAGGTCTAAAACATGCTAATATTCATCACATCTTCAACAAGATCATTTATAAAAATATCTTTCCCAAAATCTATTATTTGAATCCAACAATAGAAATTGAAACAATCCAAAAATTAAATAGTCAATACAAATACAAAGTAAACTATTACATTGTGTTCTTCATTTACTAAAGCATAAAACTCATGAATAACCGAAAATTGAATAAATAGTATTAACAATGTCTCTCTCCTATCCTAACTGGTTGTGCCCAATCTCGGCTTCGATCTCATTACTAGAACAACTACTATAGCGATGAAATTTTTTCATCGGCCTGTTACAAAATTTCGTCGGCTATAGTGTCTTCGGCAAAAGGTCGTCGAATATAGTTTTAGCCGACGAAATAAAAATATGTCATTGGCTATAATCCTAGACTCACAACAAGAGAAAAAAGTGTAGCCGACGAAAAAAACAGGCATTTTGTCGGCTATTGGTACGTATATCTATATGCATATGGTTATATATATTGATATTGAGTTTTATCTGAGTTTTTTTTGTTGGGTTTGGTGTTGGGTTTGGTTTTGGGTTTGAGGAACAAACAAGCACCAAGCACCACAACCAGACCATCTCCACTGCCACCACCATCACCACCATCATACCAGCTTTCGAACCCCGCCAACTTGTGGGATAGGAAGACGTTTTAACAACAAAACTGACGGGAAAGCTAGTGAGCTTTATTTGAGTTGATTTTGAGTTGTGATTGAGTTGATGTTGAGATGTATATATGTATGTGTTGATCGATTTGGATGATGACTTGATAATATATATAAAGTTGTTGTTGTTAATAAGTATGTGTTGATGATATGAGTTGATGATAATTTTGTGATGATGTTGTTGATATGAAATTGTTGATGATTTTATGTTGATATATATATATATATAGTAACGTTCCCAGGCGCATATCCGCATTTTTCTTATTTCACGGACGAAACTGATCTCAGTCGTCCGCTTCCTTTAATGAAAATGGACGGTACGATCTGTATCGATGATGTTGAAATAAAATCTGCTTCCTCACTCTCCTTCTCTCTCTCGATCTCCTCTCCTTCTCTCTCTCGATCTCCTCTCTGCCTCTGTACGGACTCGCTCACCGCAGTCTCCACCACCCCAAGCTCTCCTTCTCTCGCTCGATCACTCTGCCCCGAACTCGCGCGCGCGACCCAACAATTCAGCCATCGAATGAGACGCCCTCGGTCTGGTTCGACTCGCAGCGCCACTCTCCTTCCATCTATTGTAGAAAGCAAAAACATCATCCATTGTTTCAAACTCTTGTTTTAATTTAGGAACCATCTCATGCTTCACTTGAGGAATAAAAATTTGATCATCATCTGACTCCAACCACTCCATCCCTCCCAAATAAGAGCTTGATATATAATGTACTTCAAATCATCAGATAACTTCATCCAACCACTCCATCACTGCCTAAGGAACGAAAAGTTGAAATCTACAAAAAATAAGAAGAAAAGTCCTAAATAAGAGAAGCCCTAAATTTTGCAGTTGGAAAATCAAACATATCAGGCAATTCTGAACCCAAACAAATTTATTTGTGTTTATATGCTTCAAGTCTCCATCTTTTGGCGCCAAAACTCTATGCCTATGCTCAACTGCAATCGGTGACAGAGAGATCAAGAAAGGAATAAGAACAAACCTTTGATTGCAAAACCGTGAATCTGATGAGAGTTGAATCATGAGAGATCGAGAGAGAGAGGGAGACTGGTACGAGCTGTTTCTGGTGGAGAACGGCCTCAAGCGAGAGAGACAGGGGAGACGAGCCGTCAACAGGAGAAATCCCGGCTCAAATGGAACGAGAGTGATACCGCCACAGATGGAAGGATAGTGTAACCACAGATGAAGGAGACTGAGCTCGAATCGACCTTGAACTGCCCCAAACAGCCCCCCAACTTTGACAACTTTCAACCGGAGACTCGCTGTCAACAGGAGAAATCCCGGCTCGTTCCGCTCCAAATCGTCATGTGATACCGCCACAGATGGAAGGAGAGTGGCACTGTGAGTCGAACCAGACCGAGGGCTTCTCGTTCGATGGCTGAATTGTTGGGTTTATGGTTAGCCCAGTCGTTGGGTGGAGAACGGTCGCGCGCGCGAGTTCGGGGCAGAGTGTTCGAGCGAGAGAAGGAGAGCTTGGGGTGGTGGAGACGGCGGTGAGCGAGTCCGTACAGAGGCAGAGAGGAGATCGAGAGAGAGAAGTAGAAAAGATCGAGAGAGAGAAGGAGAGTGAGGAAGCAGATTTTATTTCAACATCATCGATACAGATCGTTCCGTCCATTTTCATTAAAGGAAGCAGACGACTGGGATCAGTTTCGTCTGTGAAATAAGAAAAATGCGGATATGGGCCTTGGAACGTTATTGTATATATATATATATATATATATTGGATTTCACTTTCAAAATGGGACAAAAGATATGGTAAATAAGTAATGAGTTTTCTAGAATATGTGATGTCTAATGCTAACAGGAATACAATTTTCTATTGCTCGTGCACGAAATATCAGTGTCGCAGCGATATGCATCGATTTGAGATTGACAAACTATGACATCACTTGAAGAGTAACGGGTTTTGGAAGAAGTACACATGCTGGATTTATCACGATGAAACATCATCAGGAGGTCCACGTGATCATGGGTAATTTTGTTTGAAGGGCAATACATCCAACCATCCAATAACAACATTCATCAACGATATGAGAGCGGTGTATGCGCTCAAGGACAATATATGTCTATAACCGTTGAAGGGTTCCTGTTTGTTAAGCTGCAGCAGCCCTTCCCTAGAGTTATCAACACTGCTGGTATTAAAAATTACAACAAACTGCTTGCTTTCCAACAGACCCCTGTGTATTCCAGTTGTCAGAAGACCGTTCTTGAAAGTGTGATGGATGTAATGAAGATTAAAGTTAGACAAAATCGACCATGAATGTTGTTGATGATTATCTACAGTACACTGCTTCAATGATGCCCCCGATCATCGTTTTCCTACCACTCATCGTAAGGTCTGATATATCCTGAAAAATCTTGGACTTTCCTACATCAAGATCCATGCATGCAGATATGACTGTGATGTCTTTTGGGGTAAAGATCCAGAAGGGAATGACCTTGGAGGCCTTGACGCATGTTCGGTATGTCACACTGACAGGAATAAGCTGACTCTTGCAGGCAATAGGAAACCTGTGAATTCGAAGGTACTTCGGTATTTCCCGTTGAGGGATAGGCTAGAGCGGTTGTACATGTCTTCACACATTGCCAAAGCTATGAGATGACACACTGATAGGGAATTCTATGATGAAGATACCCTTATACACCATGTTAGACCCCGTATGTTTTTACCGTAGTTAACGACGAGTTACTGAGGTTTAAGCCACGTTCGGTAACTTTGCAAGTTAACGACCACGTTCATTTTTGAGTTTTTCTAAATTCTTCAAATTCCTCATTTAAGGACTCGATGCCATAGTACATGTCGATACGAGTCTCCTGGTATTTTCAGAATATTTTTCAAAGATTCCGTCTATTTTCTACGAATTTCTGAAGTTTCTGATAATTTTTAATTACCATTTCGGTAAAATAGTTTTACCATTTAACCATTTACTTTTTACCCTTCTTTAAATCTGGACACTTGGATATTTTCTAGATTGAATCTGGGTCATCCATTTGCCTATAAAAAGGCTTGAGACCTTTGACCGAAGTCAAAGACCCCATTTTGGGGCACTCCCTCTCCTCTCTCTCTAGTCTGCTCCGACGTCCTCCGTCCGACGCCGGCGATTCCGGCCACCATTCACCGGCGGACACCCCCATTCTCTTCTTCTATTCCTCCTCTATCTAACCAAGTCCTCCAATCCTTCAAGCATCCACTCTCGGTAGAGATCGAACGAGGAGAAGCTGCGCCTATTTTTCGGCGAGAGCTCGCTGTTTAGGCGACGAGACGGCGCGTGGAAGGTAAGGTTCTTCTGCCCTCTTCTTCTTCTCCCTTTTCATGGCCTTAATCCTTCGAATCATGCCCTAATCGAAAAATCCCAAAATTCTAGGTTTAGGCAGTAGGATCCCGACGAAGCTCAGAACTCTGACGACGACTTCTAGAGGATTATGGGTTGCTTTTCGAGCTTTAGGAGGCTTCGTTCATCATCCCTGGACCGTTGGTAAGCTAACCCTCTCCTATAATCGAATTTGTTTAAGTTTTGGGTTTTCTGGGTTTTTGTCGATTTCTGCAGAGCTTCGATATTTTGAGTTTGGTTATGTGCTGCTTGTAGGTGAGCCTAAAGGAAGAAGAAAGTGCTGCTGAAGTCAATTTGGAGCAGAGGCCGAGGTACTGGGTTCAGGTCAGTGGTAGGCAGAGGATGAGTGATGGTTTCTGGAGCTATTGTACTGTTATTGGATTTGTTGTTGTTGTTGGAATGATGTTGTTTTCATTGCTTGTATGTTGTAACTTGGAAATGAAGAAAACGGAAAAAATATGGCGAAATTCCGGCAAGTTGCCGGAATCTGGTGACTGCTCCGGTGATGTAGTGAATCCAGCAAAGTGTCAAGAAGGTAGTCTTCGAATCCCTTTAAAATGTGTTGTTTCCGTTTAATCGAGTTAACGGTTGTAATCAGAAAGTTACGTTTAAGGAAACTTACTAAAAACGGAAACTAACCGTAATTTGAATCTTTTCCATTTTAGGAAACGTTATATTTTTGGAAACCTACTCATTTAGGAAACTTTCTATTTTTGGAAAGTTCTATTTTTGAAAAATTGGTTAGTAAAGCTTTGGAATTTGACATAAATTGGATAAGTGCTGAATTGTTATCAAAAAATGATAACTGGAATCCTGGAAATGTCAAGTTGACCGTTTTAAGTAAAATTGGTGATTTACATTAACGGAATATTGACTCTTAGTAAATAAGTTGGTCAATGAGATGTTTTGGGTGTCCATAGTGATTCAACAAATTA
This sequence comes from Comarum palustre, assembly GCA_951800085.1. NCBI lineage: Eukaryota > Viridiplantae > Streptophyta > Magnoliopsida > Rosales > Rosaceae > Comarum > Comarum palustre. The sequence continues at coordinate 11,944,185 of OX637575.1, read as the reverse complement.
TTATGTGACACCTTAACGTCAAATTAAAATGGTTAAGGAAAGTTCGGAAGTTAAGTCAGACTTTCGATGAATAAGCAAAGCGTCGATAACCAGAAAAGCAAGTTAAAAAGGTTAAAGAGTCATAAAAAATAATTGGTTGGTCAACTTGGTCAATATGGGTTTTCCTGGTCAAATTAGGAATGCTAAGGTCAACTAGACTGTTATTGTTTCTTCGTTGTTAAGCTACTCTATTCTGTAGTGATTAATTGGACGAGGTACCTTAAGCGGTGACGTCGGATTTACCGAGGTGGTTCCTGGAAGCTTGGAGCTTACGTAAGGAACGACAATTCCAGGTAGGGAAGCTAATCCCCCTTTGATAGTGGTTTTGCCTATATATGAAAGTGTATAATTTTTGTATGCTCACGATGCCTCGGGAAAGTTTTATTTATATTATGTGATAAATGATTTATGATTGGGCCAAGAAAACCCGAGGCTAGACGCAAATTATTTTATGTGATGATTCGGATCGAAAAGTAGTACCGTTGTCCTGATTTCCGGTGCTTGGCCTGAGAGTGACGGGACCTAGTATATAGCACTCACACAGTGCCGATGACCGTAAATCTTCGGAAAGGCAATGCCCTGTTTATTTTACTTTCCTGCTTACACTTGTCTCGTACAGAGTTAAGCGAGTCGTAAGTGCGATGTGTACTACGAGTGATGTGTTGGCCATTAGCTGTAAATGGACACTCTCGCTACTATTCATCTTCGGGCGCATAGGTAGTTGGCCCTGGTTTGCAGTATAGACAAACCCCAGATTCGACCGCCTAGATCCGTGAAGCCCAACAAGTTGTATTTGTACACTGAGCGCTCTGGCCCTATTTTAGCATACTGCACAGTTTTTTTCAAAGATATAAAATGATGATTTTGTGTGCCAAGGATTTTCTAAATGATTTTTATTTAGAGCTCAAATCTATATGTATATATATATATATATATATATATTTGGTTTTATGGATTTCAAATTTATCATTAGTGGGCATATATGTGAACACGCAAGAACGACGCTCACCCCTACAACAGGTTGTTTGTAGGTACTGTGTACTGTGACGGGATAGATATAGAGAGCTATGTGTGGTGCCTCATTTCCTACTCAGAGTTTCATCTGAGCCATAGACACTTGACATACTTTATCCTTCGATTCATTTGCTAGAGTATTTAACATAAACAGTAAAGGTGTCCTCCTAACTTATTAACCCTGTTGTATGTTTTTATTGTTATCGCTAAAGTTTTTAATTGACCTTTTAATTTGTCTACCTTCCGCAAAATTAGAAAACTCTGATAGATATTTTGTGAAATTCTTGTGGTGTCACTCAAGTTTAAAATTTTTATTTTACTTTACCTACTAAATAGCCTACGACTTTAGATTAATGAGTTGTCGGTACGTTCCTCGGACGTGTTGGCTTCTTATTCGTGGAAATTGTAGCTCCCTCTCCTGGGGCGCTACACACACCTGCTGACGGGTAGGCTTGGAAGCACATAGACAGAGATTTTCCTCATTTTACGTCAGAGGTCCGAAATGTGAGGCTCTATCTCTCATCTGACGGGTTAAACCCTTTTGGTAACATGAGTCTTCAATACAGTGTATGGCCAATGATTTTGGTACAGTACAACCTTCCTCCATAGATGTGCATGAATAAAGAATATAAGATGTTGAGTTTGTTGATTATGGGGCCTGGTTATCTAGGGAATTGTCTCGATGTGTATTTGAGACCCTTGATTGAAGTGCTTAAGTTTTTTTGGGACGTTGGTCATCCCTCTTATGACAAGTACAAGCACGAGATGTTTCAGATGCATATCATGGTTGTTAGGGTACCATCATTGATTTTCATGCCCGTGGAATGTTGTCGGACAACGTTGTTAGGAGATATAAGGCTTGTCTAGAGTGCCTTAGCGATGAGGGAGCAGCAACCTTTGCAACAAGATATGTAAATTGGGTCACCGTACTCTCCTTCCATATAATCATGAATGGCGGTTTAATGACAAGGCATTTGATGGGACCGTAGAAAATGGTGTGCCTCCCAGAAAATGGACGTGGGAAGAAATTTTAGCAGTGCTTATTGAGTACGGGCTGCTCAGAAATCATCCCAATATTGTGGCGGCAATACCTGAATAACCCGACAGGTATAAATTCTAGACATATAAGAGCATATTCTGGGAACTCTCATATTGGAGTAAGTTGTTGATCAAACACAATGTAGATGTAATGCACATAGAAAAGAATGTGCGACAGTGTGGTGGACACAGTGCTAAACTTGGAGGGGAAGACGAAAGGCGGTTCTAAGGCACGCATTGATCTAAAAAATAGGTGTATGAAGACATATGTGGTTGAAAGAAGGGAAGAAAAAAATGCCTCAAACTCCTCACACCGTGAAGTCTGACCAGAAGAACATAATTTTCAAGTGGATGAGTTGTGTGAAGTACCTTTCAGGCTATGCAGTAAATATAGTCTGGTGTGTGAACTTCCGGGACAATAAGATGTACAGGTTGAAGAGTTATGACTGTCATATCCTGTTACAACGTATCTTCCCTGTTTTCATTCAACCGTTCACTCCCCGTCAAGTGGTGGAGTCATTAGTAGCGTTGTCAAGATTTTTCCAGAAGTTATGCACACGGGAAGTGCAAAAATCTGACCTCCAGGAAATGTAAGAGGACATCATTTATATCATGTGTAAATTATCGAGGATATTTTCTCCAAATTTTTTTGACATCATGCCTCACCTGATGTTCAATCTTCCCGAGCAATTGTTGCTTACCGGTCTAGTACACTACACTTGGATTTATCCTATGAAAATGTACATTTTTTACACATGAATTCCTCAAATTAATTTTTGATACGAAATATATTGTGTTCAATAATCATAACACTTTGCAACTTGATTTATAGGTAACTTGGAGAGTACAAAGCATATGCGGCTAATAAATCGGCATCTGAATGATGTATAGCTAAAGCATATATTGTGCATGAGTGTGTCACCTACATGAAGTTGTATTTAAGAGCGTTGAAGGAACCTCCACAAACCATACTGGTAGATGTATTAAAATTCAATATTTCCATACTCTCTAGTGATGTTGAAGTTTTTGAAATTTTGCCAGACTCCTACAAGTTGCAACCACATAAGCTAGTCATTGTCCATTGGTGGGTATTGATTAATTGTCTAGAAGTTCAATACTGGAAATAGATTCATCTATACTTTCTAGAAGTTCAAGGTGATCTCGAGTACCACAACAGGGAGTTCGCAAACTATTTTGGCTTCTAGGTACGTAATTCTATATTTATATATTTATGTTTATTGCATAATTAATGATCCACCAAGTCCATATTTACAGTTGAATGTTTGGTTGCAGATGAACCATATTGAATTTGATAGTCACCCAAATTGGTCACATGAACTAAGGCTTCTAGCGATGGTGTCGATAATGTCAAGAGTTTATTTGATGTGCAAGGTGAATGACGTGCAATTTATATGTGAACAGAGAAACAACAGACGGAGAACACAAAATTCTAAAGTGACGGCGCATAGTGGGCGGAATAGAGTTGACTATTACAGTGTTCTCCATTCAGTAGTGTAACTCGTTAATGGGGAAGACATGACAGTGCACGTGTTCAAGAGTAGATGGTTTGATACAAACCCGCAAAGCATGAAGACCGATAAGTACATAATATTATCAGTGAACACTACTACAAGCTGTTATGAAGATGACCGTTTTGTTTTTTCCACATCGGTAAAACAAATGTTTTATCTTGATGACTTTTCTAAGGGTGACGCTGTTGTGTTTTTGGCTAATTGATTCAATCTGAAGTTAGGATTCAATAAGCAAATCCAAGTCTAAAATATGGAAAGAGGACAGTGTTGTAGCTTTTCTATAAGTTTTAGGAAAGTTAGTCTTTCAAGATTCTATTAGAATTTGTAATAGACTTATGTCTATTAGGTTTAGGAATCCTAAATCATGTTGTATCAGCAGCTTATATTCAGTATAAATAGGATCTGCAGGGGGTTTTCAATGGTGAGGATAGATTACACAAAAAATTAAGAGCCAAGGGTGATAGAGAGGTCTAGCAGGGAGTTGGGGATTAGCATAGGGATTTTAATAAGTACTTGTAATCAAGTTGTTATTCTTCATAGTGTTAGTGAGTCTCTCAAGAGAGATCACTAAGTGGACGTAAGCTATTTATAGCCGAACCACTATAAAATTCCGCTGTGTTCTGTGTCCAGTTTTATTCTTTGCTTATTTCACAAAGTACCAGTAAGGATCTAAAAGGCGCTTACCACTATAAGTGGTATCAGAGCCATATCTGGATACTTTGCGATGGTGAACGGTAAAGGGAGGGTCGAAGCAGGAGATGTGAAGTCGTCCATCAAATCCTTTGATGGCAAGTCTGATTTCATGCTTTGGCAGAGGAAGATGAAGAACATCCTGATTCAACAAGAGAGTGAAGAGACTGATGAGGCTATAGGAACAAAGCCTACAGAGATGTCTGAAGCAGATTGGACGAAGAAGAACAAGATAGCAAAGAGTTGTATCGAGTTGCATCTTGTTGATAATGTCTTGCCTCATGTTGGAGAAAAGATGATGGCAAAGGAAGCCTGGGACAAGCTTGGAAGTGTCTACCAGAGTAAAAGCATCGGCAACAAGCTACTCTTGAAGGAACAACTCCTTCGCCTCAAGATGGAGAAAGGGAATGATCTTAATGATCATCTAGAACTGCATAGCAAACTTGGAGAAGGGTGGAGCAAAGATGGATGACGAAGACACTACTATCATGTTGCTGCATTCACTGCCACCTTCATTCAAGCACTTTAAAACCACAATGATATTCGCAGAGTCGATCTCATTCTCTAAGGTGTGTGAGAACCTGGAATCTTACATCAGATTAGAGAGAAGAAGGTCGAGGAATAGAGGTGGTGAAGAAGGGGGCAGGTATAAATCCAAGGGAAAGGCAAAGAGAAGAATGATGATTGCTTCATATGTGGTTCACCCGACCATTGGAAAAGAAATTGCAAACAATGGAAGGAGAAGAAGGCACATATGTCAAGAGAGAGCTCCTAGTTAGCCAACATCATTATTGGAAACAATGATGAGGATGGGGAACTCCTTGCAGTCTCAACCAGCTCCGGTGCGCCTAGACATTAGACCTTGGATACGACCTGCACGTTTCATATGTGTGCGCACAAAGATTGGTTCGCCACATATAAGGAGAGGAACACTGGATCCGTTTTGATGGGAAATGATTCACCAAGCAGAATTATGGGAATCAGAATGGTAAAGATCAGGATGCATGACGGCGTTGTCAGAACGCTCGGATACGTTAGGCATATCCCAGGTTTGAGCAGAAATTTGATTTCTCTAAATACTCTGGATAGAGCTGGATTTTGGCATAAAGGTCAAAATGGAGTGCTCAAGGTAGGGAAAGGGCAATTGGTCTACATGAAGGGTGTGATACAACAAGATAACATGTATAAACTCACAGGTTCTACAGTTGAAGGTGGTGCAGCAGTTTGTACAGAAGAAGACAAGACTGTGCTCTGGCATGAGAGGCTTAGGCACATGAGTCAAAGAGCGTTACATGAATTACACAAGAAATGTCAGTTAGATGGGTTGATGAGCGACGCTCTAGAATTCTGCAAGTATTGCACACTTGGGAAGCAGACCAGGGTGTCATTCACTATGAGCAGTGACGAGAACAAATCCAAAGGAGTGATGGACTATATTCATTCAGATGTTTGGGGGCCTGCACCAACAACATCAAAGGGTGGAGCCATATATTTCGTGTCGTTCATAAATGATTTCTCACGGAAAGTCTGGATTTTCTTTATGAAGACTAAAGATGAGGTTTTCACCAAGTTCAAAGAGTGGAAAACTGAAGTAGAAAATCAGACAGGCATAAAAATTAAGTGTATGAGGAGCGACAATGAAGGTTAATATAGAAGCAATAAGTTCTTGCAGTTATGCAAGGATGAAAGCATCACAAGGCATTATACTGTTAAGAAGACTCCCCAACAAAACAGAGTTGCTAGAAGGATGAAGAAAACTCTCTTTGAGAGAGAAAGAAACATGTGGTTGCATGTAGGATTACCGGACACGTTTTGGGAAGCAGTTAACCATATGCGTTGTTTGGTTAATCAGTCACCATCAAAAATCTTAAACTTCAAGTGTGCAGGGGAGGTATGGTCTAGAGAACCAGCTGCCTATTTTAACTTGAGAATGTTTGGTAGCAATGCATATGCTCATATTTCGAGCAAAGAGCAGACCAAACTCAAGCCAAAATTTCTGGTTATTGAGAAAGCAGTTAAGGGCTGCAAGTTATGGAATATTGTCAGCACGGAAAGGGTTCTAAGTAGATATATCACCAATGATGAGAAGACCAAGCCGTTTAAAAAAGTAAAGATAAGTGAGGTGAAGAAGAAGAAGACTGATGTTGATGTTGTAGATGAAGCTACATAAGTTTCTCTTACCAAAGTGATCATGGAAGAGACTCCAGCTCAGGTGGAGCAAATTGAGCAGGTGGGGCATGATAAAAGTGTTATGGAGGAAGAAGTCTCAGAGTGGCAACAACAGTCACTAATACTAGCTCAGGTGAAGCAATTAGCACTACGAACTTACGATTCAATTCGTCAGTCACTTGAGCAGAAGTTCTAGAGAAGCATAGCATTGGACAAGTATGCTCTAAGTTTTAGTTTAGGAGATCCAACCACGTATCAGGAAGCTATAGCAAGATATGTACGAATAAGTTAGATGGGAGCTATGTTAGAACAGAAAAAGAAGTCCATACAAAAGGACTTGGTTCAGGAGTCGGTTCCTAAGCCCAAAGATAGACATCAAGTTGGTTGTAAATCATTTTATAGGAAAAAGGAAGGAATGCATGATAAGGAAGCCATGAGATTCAAGGCTCGGATATTGGCTAAGTATACACATAAAGAAAAGCTTAAGTATGATCAGATCTCACTAGCGGAGAGATGTGTTTATCATCATGTGTTCCACGATAGTATGGTTTACTATCAGGTGACGTGTTAACTACAAGTCAAGATGTGTAACACCCCGTCCTGAAATTTACCCTTTTTCCGAGACCAGACAGGTTACAGAGGGTTGTAACTGCGCTGTTAGTTTCCCCGAAGTTTTAACAAGTGTTAAGTTTGGAAATTTTAGTGGTATTGGTGCGTATTCGTACCTTCAAGAAGGGTGTCAAAGTGTTCGGAGTCAAGGGACAGTCGAAAATGACCTATTTAAAGGGTCAAAGGTTGACTTTTTGCCACGTCGAGTTTCTCAGAAAACATTCTTCACGAAAGTTGTGGTGCTCGACGATACGAGCCCGTAGACACGCGGCAGGTGTCAATCAGATACCGTGTGGAGAAGTTATGGTCAATAAAATGATGGGTTTCCAAAAATGGAAAGGACTCATTTCCTTTCTCTTTCCACACGCGCGCGCGTTCCCCTTACTATCCGAAAATTCGAACTGACCAGACCCGAACCCGGCCGATCTGACCCGACTTTTGCTGTGAGCTTCGACCACTGGAGACGTCGAGGTTGGTCGGGATCTCTTCCCCTCCTCCATGCGAGCCACTCTGTGGTGGTGGCGTGGTCTAGTTTGGCCTGGATCAGTGCATCCAAGTTTGAACAGTACGGCGTCGAAACCCAGTTTTCGACCCGACTGGTTCTCCGGTGTGGGGCGGTGGCGAGGCAGGAAACCACCCTTGAAAGGACTCCCAAGGCATTCTGGGTGGACCTCCGGTGGTATTGAAGCTTAACACGGCGACAGGAACGACTGAGGAGGAGACAGTCCTTTCGGGGCAGTTTTGGGCCACTACCTGGCCAAGTTGATCAAAACCTCAGGTATTAAAGTTGTTCCCCTTGCTGTGATCTACAACTTTCATTTTTTGAATTTGTTAAAATTCGGTGTTATGGGTGGAGGCGCGTGACGCCCACGCGTCGCCGGCTGTGGCTACGCGTGTAGGCGCGTCGGGCAGTTATAGGAGTTCTGGTTGCTCCTATAGGCTTTATAGGTTTGTTGTGGTTGCATGTAGGTAGTTTTTGGATGAAGTTGACAGGTTGGAGGGTGGTGACGTGTGGGCCCCCCGCGCAGCCGCCTGTGGTGGTGCGTCTGACATCCTCACGGTCAGTGAGTTGTCCTAGGATCATGTACTCGTCGATACGAGCACGTGGATATATAATTTACCGGTTTCAGTTATCGTTTAGTGTAAAGTTCAGTCCAATCGAGTTATTTTTACCTTCTTGTGGCAACTAAGGCCGATTATATAATTGTAGGTACATATTGATCGACCAAGTATTGAGGATTTACCGTGTGGCGGTAGTTGACGCAGCGAGATTTCGAGGTGAGTAATTTTCTACTGTTGAAATCTCAGAAATACCCCTGGCGGTTTTGTTTATTTACAATGATGCCACTAAAGTAGAAATTCCAAACATGCCCCTGACAGCTTAGCTTAATTACCAAACTGTCATTGATGTGGAATTGACAATATTACCCCTAGAGGATTTGTACTTTACGTGGATGAATTTATATTTTAATATTTGTGTGTGTGATTGTTGTATTTAAGTTTTATGATATGTTCGGGATAATCCCAAAAGATAGTTGGTCAGTGAATACCTCAGCGGAGAGGTTACACTCCGGATACGAAATATGTGTTGCTACCCTTATCAATAGATCGACTGATAACTAGTAAAGCGGGATTCGCCCGGTTAGGGCGTTAATTAAAATAAGAGCTACGTGTTGCTTGATCCCTGAGTACAGGGTACATAGGCAGCCTAACTAGGATTCGGGTGTAGTCACAAATAATATTAGAACCCTAGGTCCTCTTAAGTGATTGGTTTGGGATCCAAATGCGGAAATCGAGATAACCTCCGGTTGTGAGGTTTATTCTGGTATCGTTTTGGACTATTGAAAATGGTTTGGGTATAAGGGTTATCCCTTCTCATGGGGGATTACCCTAGGTTCAAATCTCGGACCAAAGGTTTGGGTAATTAGAACCCTTGAAAATGTTTACGTGTGTTATCAATTTTTCAAGTGGAACAAGTTGTTATACTTGTTAGTATATGTGGTTGCAAGGATTGCCACCTAGGGTTGAAATTAGTATAGTTAAACGTAATAGTAAAGTTTGCGACATCAATTGCATTTAGATGTCGATATAGACTTTTCTTTGGATCGAAAAGTCGAGAGGTTCGTAAGTTTAGTAACGAGTCAGATTTGGAAAAGGTAAATTCGAATTTCAATATTTGGTGCAAATAGGCTTAAAAGTGCGTCTAATATTATTTAAATTTATAAATCGACAATTTTCGAGCTTATTAGAGTTCGATCCTTGTCGATTAGTCAAAAGGTTTTGGTTAATTTCCTGGTCAACCCAGGAAAGACTTGGTCAACCCTATAGTCAATCATTTATTTTTCCTGGACAAACTAGGAAAAATTGAACTATTAGACTATTCAATAGTCGTTTCGCGTCCTACATTTGATTGATGAGTTAAAAGAGTAGGTATGGCCACTTACGTCAACACATTAGTGTTGCGTAATTATATTCGAGGAGGATCAGGGATGATCTGGTGATTGAGGTGCAGGATGAGATCAAGAGAGACAGATTATGTAAAGAATCATAGGGGCGCAGCATACGCGTGGTGGGTCTATAAAGCTCAAGAAGGAATATTTTACGACGGTCAGGGAACCGCTTTCGGGCAAGAGAGACGTCACCGAATATGAGGACGGTTAGAGTATTGTACCTGGAGCAGGAGATACTTGGGGAGTATGATGAGTGGGCCTTTGATTTGTTTTAAAGAAATACATGTTATGGTTTATTAATTAAATGGTTTTAAAATGTTCCCAAAACGAATGATTTTTCAGGTTTCTGTACATTTTCGATTACTTTAGTTTTGCGAGCACCATAGTGGAGGGTTTTTATTTGTTTCCATATGATTTATGGATTTCAGCTCGTTTATTTTCACTTGGGTTTTGAATAGTTTTTTATGAGGGAGTTCCGTCGAACATATGGGAATCAGACCCGATTTTTACTAGGATTTTATTGTTTGGCGTATTGCCGGGATTTGAAATATTTTTTTGCATTTGCCTTGATTTTTATAATTAGGCTTCGGGCCTGGATTTTATAAATAGGCTTCAGGCCTGGATTTATAAAAATATCAGGAATTTGTTTTTAATTTCACCATAGAGGGTCGTTGGATGATTATAGCTAGCGGGCGGCGCTCCTCGTTTGGCGGAGTAGAAGCACGCCTACCCGGCGCTCCTCGTTCGGCGGATTCAAAGCGCGGGATATGTGTTCTTGAAGGGAATGGATGGTACTCGGGATTTGCGTTCTCACTAGACAGTGGATGAGGCGCTTGAGCTCTTAGCTCCGACCCTAACCTATGGGGCTCACTGTCATGAAGGGTCGTTAGATATATTGTTTGTTATTAGCAAGCAAGTGACGCTCCTCGTTCGGCGGAGTGGAAGCGCACCACTCATTGCGCTCCACTTCCATTGGGAAAGATGGTAGTGTTAGTGCGGGATTGCGTCCTCACAGAGAGGTACGCTAGATCTATTAGCTCTGACCTTATTATGTGTGATAGATTATTTGTGAAATGTTTTTCCTGATTTAATTTTATACGGCTGCAGGCCATGATTTGATTTTATTCGGCTGCAGGCCATGATTTGATTTTATACGGCTGCAGACCATAATTTGATTTTATATGGCTGCAGGCCATGATTTGATATATATTTGGCTACGGGTCAGGATTTGTTTTATATTGGCTGCATGCCGGGATTGGATTTATGTTGACCGTGGGCTGGGAAATTATTTTTTTTTGGCGTAAGGCCTGGATTGTTTTAGAGAAAATGAAATTTGAAATTACCATTATTATTGGCATTGATTTTTGATCCACTCACTCTAAAACTTTCCACGTCAGAAAAGTGTTAGCCATAGCTTGGTAGCCTAACGAGTCCACACTAGTTCCTAATAGAATATAAAATTTACGAGTGACATACTCCAGAATTCTATGGGAATAGTTGGAGACGGTTCGGGTTACTTGTGATCGCTTGGATGAGTGGTGGTTGAATTTTGGTAAAAGAGATCGGAGGTATCTCTTCGAGGGAAACCCACTCATGAGGAATAAGAGATGTTGAGCTGATTGGTGTGATATTGAAATTGATTACAGAAGCACCATGAGATGGATGTAGGATTTTGAGCTAAACTTTTGTCCTTTAGGCAGGACTTGAGCACACAGTAGTCAGGGTGCAAGCTTGTTAGCTCTTATTGTTGTGTAATACCCTACTGAAGACTCTCTTTTGAGAGAGTGGAGTAGGATGAGGAAATTCACGGTTACTGAGTATGCGAAGATGACATCCATGTTGGCGCGAAGTCGCTTAGCAGATTCATCGGCTCAAGTGAGCAGCTTCGAGATCGCAATGTGGTATGTGCTTTCGTTCAAGCCCCGTGATCGATAGTTAAGGTACAAGGAACGAGAAATTGATAATTTTTGAGTGAAGGACACATGAGATAATACGTCCATGGTTTCAAGGCCTAGTGTAGAAAGTGCACGTTTCTAGAGGTGCGAGAGACGTGTGAGTTTATCTTACGGTGATAGACTGTAGCAGTTCTATCCTCTCACGCGGAAGACATTGGCGTTAAGTGTCAAGTGTGGTGGTCGTAAAAGTGGAGCATATGTATTGACTACAAGTTAGTCTACGTTTATGTCTCAGAAAGCTACCAGCTTGTCATAATGGCCATTTCGGGAATTAACTCGAGAAGAGTTAAGAGGCAAGCCTTGTGGAGTCGATTTACGATGAAAGTGATGAGACGAGGGTGTCGTGCCCGAGGAAGTGTATCCAAGCGGGCGTAGTTGTGTATCTCGTATTGTAATAACTACGAGGAGACTTTGGTTTCTAAATAAATTGGTACATAGAGCTGATGACTCTTGTTTACTTAAAATTCCATCTAGTGAAATTTGATGACATTCCTTGTCGGTTGGAAAAATAAGTCTTGGAATGTGGACCATCTTTAACTGAATGTTGTCAATTGAAATGACGGTTAGTTTTACGTTCTGCAGTGGAAATTTCGAGGACAAAATTTTTAAAAGGGGGGTAGATTGTTACACCCCGTCCTGAAATATACCCTTTTACCGGAACCAGGCGGATTACAGAGGGTTGTAACTGTACTGTTAGTTTCCCCAAAGTTTTAACGAGTGTTAAGTTTGGAAATTTTAGTGGTATTGGTGCGTATTCGTATATTCGAGAAGGGTGCCAAAGTGTTCGGAGTCAAGGGACGCTCGAAAATGACCTATTTAAAGGGTCAAAGGTTGAGTTTTTGCCATGTTGAGTTTTTCGGGAAACTTCCTTCACGAAAGTTATGGTGCTCGATGATACGAGTCCGTGGACCCGCGGCAGGTAAGAATCGGATACCATATGGAGAAGTTACGGTCAACAGAAGTTGGGTTTCCTTTTTTAGAAAGTATATAAATAGAAATGATGGGTTTCCAAAAATGGAAAGAACCCATTTCCTTTCTCTTTCCACACACGCGCGTGTTTCCTCACTATCCGAAAATTTAAACTGACCCGACCTGACTTTTACGGCAAGCTCCGACAACTGGAGATGTCGAGGCCGGTCAGGATCTCTTCCTCTCCTCAGTACGAGCCTCCCTGTGGTGGTGGTGTGGTCCAGTTCGGCTTGGAACAACGCATCCAAGCTTGAATAGTACGATGTCGAAACTCGGTTTTCAACCTGACTGGTTCTGCGGTGTGGGGCTACGGCGAGGCATGAAACCAGCCCAGAAAGGACGCCCAAGGCGCTCTGGGCGGACCTTCGGCGGTTTTAAAGCTCAACACAGCGGCAGGAGCGGCTGAGGAGGAGGCAGTCCTTTCGCGGCAGTTTTGGGCCACTTCCCGGCCGAGTTGATCAAAACCTCAGGTATTAAAATTGTTCCCCTTGTCGTGATGTACAACTTTTATGTTTTGAGATTGTTGAAATTCGGTGTTTTGGGTGGGGGCGCATGACGCCCACCCACCGCTAGCTGTGGCTGCGCGTGTAGGAGCATCCGGCTGTTTTAGGAGTTCTGGTTGCTCCTATAGGCTTCCTAGGTTTGTTGTGGTTGCATGTAGGTAGTTTTTGGGTTAAGTTGACCGGTTGGAGGGTGGTGGCGCGTGGGGCCCACCTGCAACCGCCTGTGCCGGCGCGTCTGACATCCTCAGGGGCAGTGAGTTGTCCCAGGATCATGTACTCGTCGATACGAGCACGTTGATATATAATTTTCTGATTTCGGTTATCTTTTAGTATGACTTTCAGTCGAATCGAGTCATTTTTACCTTCGTTTGGCAACTAAGGCCGGTTATATAATTGTAAGTGTATATTGATTGACCAAGTGTTGAGGATTTACCGTGTGGTGGTAGTTGAAGCTGCGGGATTTCAAGGTGAGTAATTTTCTACTGAGGTTGAAATCTCAGAAATACCCCTGGCGGTTTTATTTATTTACAAGGCTACCACTAAAGTTAAAATTCCAGAAATGCCCCTGGCAGCTTAGCTTAATTACCAAACTGTCATTGAGGTGGAATTGATAATATTGCCCTTAGAGGATTTGTTCTTTATGTGGATGAATTTATATTTTAATATTTGTGTGTGTAATTGTTGTATTTAAGTTTGATGATATGTTCAGGATAATCTCGAAAGATAGTTGGTCGGTGAATACCTCAGCGGAGAGGTTACACTCCGGATACGAAATTGGTGTTGCTACCCTTATCAATAGATCTACCGATAACTAGTAAAGCGGGATTCGCCTGGTTAGGGCGTTAATTAAAATAAGAGCTACGTGTGGTTTGATCCCTGAGTACAGGGTACATAGGAAGCCCGACCGGGATTCGGGTGCAGTCACAAATAATATTAGAACCCTAGGTCCTCTTAAGGGATTGGTTTGAGATCCAAATGCGGAAATCGGGATAACCTCCGGTATTGAGGTCTATTCCGGTATCGTTTGGACTGTTAAAAATGGTTTGGGTATAAGGGTTATCCCATCTCAAGGGGGATTACAAGTAATTGTCTTTTAAGATGGGTCCCGCACGTCCTAACCCGGGTTTAGGAAGGTAAACTTGGGTCGGGGCGTGACAAGATGGGTCTAGAATTCCAAAGTTGGAGACACAACTAAGAAGAGAATTTAACATGATAGGTCTGGAAGCTACACAACAGATCTTAGAAGTGAAAATAAGAAGGGATAGAGATGTGGGAAAGTTATGGTTATTGACTGAACCCGTGTCTACTCCAGCAGTAGCACACTTTCAGTTTAGTGTGTAGGGATCATCTATAGTTAAGTTGGATGAGATGATGATGCAAGTGTCATATGCAAGAGTAGTGGGATGTCTTATGGCTAGAATCTGCACAAGACTAGGTTTAGCTCAAGCATTGAGTATTGTGCCAAAGTACATGAAGAATCCGGGTAGACGACATTGGCAAGCAGTGGCGTGGATTCTGTATTACTTGAGAGACACTAAGGAGCATGGATTTCTGTTTGAAAGACAACAAGAACAAGCATGCATTGTTGGTCATGAGAGTTCAGATTTGGCAGGATACTTAGACAAAGGAATATTTGCAACAAGTAATGGATTTACTTATGTTGAAGGTTCAGGACGTTGTAGAAAAACTATAGAATCAGCTGAGATATTATCTACCACTGAAGAAGATTGCATGGCACTACCAGAAGCTTTCGCAGAGGCGTTATGGCTTAATGAGTTAATGACTGAGTTTGGAATTCAAGAAGAAGCTGTGGTGAAGAATGGTGTCATCATTTTAACAAGGAATTAAGTGTTTCAAGGAATGAAGCATATTGATGTTTATGGACATTGCAACGAAGTTTGGATCAACTCAAGGAAGATAACAACTGAGGAAGAAGCATATTCGAGAGAGAGTGTTTCCGATTGTTTGACCAAGACCATGGTCATGGAGAATTACAAGCACTGCTTGGACATGCTCAATGTCACAGCTTGCTGAGTTGTGGTGGAACACCTCCTCACTTGAGGTGCGTTGAGGCAAGAAGATTCTTGCCAAGGTAAGGTTTTTAAAGGTTTGTTCAGGGTTACTTCAAGAAGATTCAAGATATCCTGAAGGGGGCAACAATCATTTGGTATCAACTCACCAAGGTGGAGATTGTTGTGTTTTTGGCTCATAGATAAAAATCTGAAGTTAGGATTCAATAGACAAATCCACGTCTAGAATATGGAAACATGACAGCGCTGTAGCTTTTTCTATAAGTTCTGAATGATTTTAAAATACACTTCTTGAATAGGTTCCATGGTACTAGTATTCATAGCCATTATTTTAGCTTCCTCACTTCGAGCTTGAAGTTCAATTTCCTTTTCTTTAAGAGCAACTTGCTTTTGCTGAGTAACGATTGGCAAATTAAGTTGTTTTGTCTTCATGCGGTCACTTTCTAATCTCCTTGTAACATCCCGTACCTAAAAGTTACCTTTTCACAGAGGTTTACGAGTTACCGAGGACTTTTAATTGCGATCGGTAATTTGATAAGACATCGCTCGAGTTAATTTTTGAGTTTTTAAAAGTTTTCTAAATACCTGATTTAATGACTCGATGTTGTAGTACGTGTCGACACGAGTCTCCCGGTATTTTCGGAATATTTTTCAGAGCTTCCGGCTAATTTCTGTGAATTTCTGAAGTTTATGGTAATTTCCAATTACTATTCCGGTAAATGGTTTTACCATTTAACCTTCTTACTTTTTACCTTCTTTAAATCTGGACCGTCAGATCTTTTCAAGATTGAATCTCACCCGTCCATTTTTCTATAAATAGAAGTGAGACTTTTGACCGCCCGGCGCCGGTGACTCCGACCACCCCAGGCCAGCAGACTACTTCCATTCTCTCCCTCTTCTCTTTCTCTACCTAGCCCAACCTCCACAACCACCATACATCCACCACAGCCGGAGATCGAGCGAGGGGAAGGCTCGACTATTTTCCGACGAGAACTCGCCGTTCAGGTGACAATTTAATTGGCGCGTGGTAGGTATTTTCGTGTTCCTCTTCTCTTTCTCTTCCTTCCCTTACCTCTTAATGTTTGTTTTGATCTCCAAATCGAAAAGCCCTAATTCACTGTCTCCTTAGGTTTTTCTGGGTTGGTTGACGAGGTACTCCGGCGAGTGGTTCTTCGAGTCTGGGTGTTGTTCTTCGAGCCTCTGTCGATCTTTTGGAGTTCCGGTGAGGCTGCAGGACAGTGGAGAGTGATGCAGCAACAACTGCTGCTATGTTGGTGGCAGCAGCTCGGTCTGGGCAAGGAGGAGCTGCTGGAGACCGGGAAGAGGGGTGGGGCGCATTGGTGGACAGGCAGAGACAGGGTTCTGCCTGTGAAGGAGTCTGACGAGGGAAGCAGTCCTGTGAAAAAACCAGAGGTGAGGTTCTAGCTTTAGGCTTGTGTGTTGTTGGTCCTGTTTGATGCTTGGATTTGTTACTGAGATTGTGTTGTTTTTGTTGCTGTGGTCGATAACTTGGTGAATCGGAGGAAACGGGGAGGTTATGTCGAAATTCCGGCAAGTTACCGGAATCCGGCGAAGATTTCGGTGATGCAGTTAAACCGACAGAATGCCGAAGAGGTAGAAATCGAATCCCTGTTAAGCTTTTAGTCAAAAAGTTCGGTTCACCCCTAAGTTGAGTAATTAGGGGAAAATTGGACGTAATTAGGTAGTTTCCATTTTGGGAAACTTCCCAATCTAAAGAACACTTGCCACGTTAGGAAACTTTCCCTGTTTGGAAGGTTTCCATCTATGAGAAGATGTTAAATCGGGTTGAAAAGGTTAAAGAAAAGGTAGAATTCAGGTTAAAGGTTTTGAAGTTAATTAGTGAAGTATGGAAATTATAGTATGTTGACCACTCTAGTGGTTGAGGGAGATGTTGACTCCTAATAACGGAAATGTCAAGTTGATCGTGGAAAAACAATCGGATAATTTCATTATCGACGTATCGACTCGCAATTAGTAAAGAGAAAATACTTATGCTAAGGTGGCGTAAACAGAAACCAAACTTCGAGTCGATAATCGGAAATAAGTGTAATGTTTGAAAAGCAGTTAAAAAGAAAGAAACTTGGTCAACTCTTGGTAAAATAGGATTTCCTGGTCAAACTAGGAAAAGACCAAGTCAACTGTGGAATGACTAATATAATGGTTTGTTTGTACAGTCTCTGGTTGAACGTGAGACGGGCTCGACTACGTGGTTAGTTCGAGGGTTTCGCTCGAGGAGCTTTCCGAGCAGGAAGGTCGCAATGAGTACTGTGAGTGGACCTTTGCTTTTAAATTAAATTGCATGCCCATAGACTTTATTTGGTTTCTCCTGTTTATATGATTTCCTCCATTATATGTTTTACGGTGATTTTGGAAAAATGGGATTTAATGCTTTTAAAGATAAATGAGCCAGGAAAGAGGTTCCTACCTTTCCCGGGGTTTTAAAGGATTTTCCCGGATTATGATTTTAATGGTTATTACCGTTTTGGAATTATGGAGAGGGATGTTTTAAAAAGGAGAAACTTGGCTCTTGGATTTAAAAGGGTTTTAAAGTAAAGGCAGAGAACCGGTTTTGGGTTCCTGGAAAGGTTTTTAAATCCAATGTATTTTGGGTAAAGTCATGGTGATTTGACTTGGTTTTCGGATTATATTTCCCACGAGGTTTTAAAGGATTTGATTATATGTATTGCATGCTAGCATGGACCCTCTCCGGTGGTAGCTGGTCATTGGACCCTCCCGGACAGTAGCAGGTCGGGACCCTCTTCGGTGGTAGTTGGTCAATAGACCCTCCCGGATAGAGCAGGTCAGTGACCCTCTCCGGTGGTAGCTGGTCATTTGACCCTCCCGGATAGAGCAAGTCATGGACCCTCTCGGTGGTAGCTGGTCATTAGACCCTCCCGGATAGAGCAGGTCGGGGACCCTCTTCGGTGGTAGCTGGTCAATAGACCCTCCCGAATAGAGCAGGTCGGTTTTCTCGTGGATGAGGTTAACACCCCACATAATTATTTATATTTGAGCCAAGAGATTTAATTGAACGATTTAATTATTTATTGTCTTTGTTGTGCGTGCACAAGGTTTTCTTGAAAAACTCTAAGGGGGAGTATTAAAGGAAAGTAGAGTTTTTACATTTGATTTTCGTCCACTCACTCTAACAGTTTTCAATGTTTCTCCCCTAGGCCCTTCATTTTTAAATGCCCAGTGGTGCAGGGTTCTAGAGCGGAGGACGCGCGCGTACAAGAGTCGAGGCATAGTCGAACAATCCGTTGCTGCTTGCAAATTCATTAGGGTAATCTTCTATGTAGACTGCTCTGACTAACCCAGTGTAGCTAGTTAAGTAGGTTAGGGAGCAGGATACCTTCATGAGTTAGGGATTGTTTATAATTACTCATGGAAGTGCTGAGTTGGTATGTAGGAAGGGTTGGCCCTTTCAAGGGGGTTTCGGTAAGAAGTTTTCTTGAGGTGGTCCCGCAGGATTTACTTCGAGTTAAAGGGATTTAACTCGGGGTGGGTCCTGACACTCCTTGCCCTTAATTCTACCAACTCATAACAGATTTTTGAGAATTCCTTCTCAGTATATAGTCAATATCATCTGCTCAATCCTCAATAGATTTATTGAGCATCAATATAATCACGAACCAAACAAGCTATTCTATGACAAGATGAAAATAAATAGATGAATACAATTGGAATAATCGAATGAGACGCAGAGAAGATGGCTCACTGCACTGTTATCTTCTTTCTCAGTTCAGAATTAGTCGAATCACTGAAGTCTAACATTTTGATACGTTGTTTTTCCATAAATAAGAAAGAGTTTGAGTCGTTGTTAAGTCGTTGAAGAATGTAAGAATTTATGACAATGCTATCGCCAAATTTTTACCGATTGCTGCAGATATAGAGAATGGCTTCTATTCTATCTTCTTCATTCCTATTTTAAAAAATGAATTAGAAAAGCATTTGGATCAAAATAAAGCCAAGTATTCTTCAGAATTAAAAATATTAAAATAATTTAAAAAAAAAGTGTCGAAGATAATCTAACACGGCACGAGTCCCTAGCGATGAAATAATCTAAAGCTTTCCTGAATCGATCCCTCACCACACAATAGAGTTCACGGGTGTTGGTATAGAAAAGACATTGCTTTCCATCCCCAAAAACCAACTCGTTCAAATCCAGACAACCTTCCATTGTT
Organism: Comarum palustre; assembly: GCA_951800085.1. Taxonomy (NCBI): domain Eukaryota; kingdom Viridiplantae; phylum Streptophyta; class Magnoliopsida; order Rosales; family Rosaceae; genus Comarum; species Comarum palustre. The sequence goes on along the minus strand of OX637575.1, from coordinate 11,924,982 downwards.
GCTTAAACTATTCTCCAAATCAGTCGAGAACCACAAAGAGAAGAGCAAGAGATTTCTCACTCATAGCCTTCTCTCTCACCCACATAAAAGACCTAGTCATTCTTTTGGATTTTACTGTGACTGACCTCTCTGTTCGTAGTGTGGTCATCACTTGCAGCAGCCAGCCAAATAATAGAGGTCGTCGTAATTTCTTTGGCTGGATATCTATCTCTAGAAAGCGAATGGATTATATGAAACGATGGGAATCGTTCGTAATATTTTCGTTAGGTTACGTACCGTTCAATACGGTTTCATTTCAGCCACATATTTGAAGGCCCTCACTTGCCAAATGGGACCGCTCGCTTTTGTTTTGCCGACATGCTCCTATGACCAACGCATCATGGTGTCGATCAATCTCTAGGGTTTCTGAAATTTTATCGATCGTATACAAGCTTTGTTTTGATCAAGAAAACATTATACATGAATATGGCCGAAAATGGAAATCACTGGTCTATTTTTGGGATTTTAATTTGTCCACCAATAATTTATGTTAGTCATAATTAGTCTATTTGTGAGGATTTTAATTTGTCGATCACCAACATATAGTTGTCATAATGACTGATCAATGAGAAAGAGAGAGTAAAGATAGAAAGTAAAGAAAATGTTGAGGTTTGAAAAATTATGACTAACATTACAGTATTTGATTAGTTAGTCATTATGACCAAGATATGTTGATGGTCGACAAATTTAAATCCTACTTCCGACTCATCTCGATCATCTCTTACACCATGATATAAGGGGTAACCCATATTTTATGATCGAACATTGGTTGTAATGTCTTAATATGTTTAAAGACAACTGATCGACATGATCATTTAACGTCAAACATTGGTGAATTGGTATTACGTGCTCGAACACTATTGGTATTTCGGTTAAACTTATCGGGTAGATGAAGATATATACCTAGCCCTAAATATGACTGTATACATGTTGACAAGAGCATGATCGAAGCCAGAGGAAGAGGCACACAGGGACAAAGTGGAGCCCGTTCTCCATTCATCTTCAGTCGCAAATTTTAGTTGATCAATGTCTCACTAAGCAAAATATAAAAATATGCACTATATGAGAGTCAAACCTCTAACCTCTCAATGAAAGATCTAAGGCTGATCCACTAGACAACCTCGATCACATGTTAATTAACATTGCACAAGTATTTTATATATTCACATATACTTCTTATTTCAAAGGAATTATTTTTTGAAATAAAAAAATTAAACGGGCAAGGGTCTCACTTACAAATGAACTTTAAGGCTGAACTCACTTAACCAGCTTGAGAATTCCCTTAATTTTTCAACTTACCTTTAAATGTATTTATTAGAGTTATCAAAGTCTCGGTGAATGATTATTTGATTTCATATATCTAGAATGATAATTTTTCCTAATATAGTCGATGAGACTAGCTATCATCACTAGTGGATTATGGCTAGCTCTTAGCCGACGGAACAATTCTGTCAGCTAAGAATTACTTAGGAGACGAAATTTCTATCGGCTAGGATCTTAACCGACGAAATTATTTTAAAATAAAAAACTCTTAGCCGACCGAATATTTCGTCGGTAAATCTAAAAAATAAAAATAAAAACGGAGATCGATCTCCGGAAATCCACCACCGACGATCGATCTCCAGCAATCCATCGGACATTCTGATTCCACACACCACCATAACCAAAAACCACCACCACACACAACCACTAAAAACCATCACCACCACCACACACTATCACCACCCACCGCCAAAAACCACCACCACACCACCATCATCAAAAACCATAACCACACATTATCACCACCCACCGCCACACACCATAACCACACACCACACATCACCACCACCACACACCACAACTACCATTTGGAGAAGAGAATATAGGAGAGGAAAATGAGAAAATAGAGATTTTGGAGAAGAAAACAGAGGAGAAGAGAAGAATTAAAGAAGAAATTTTGATTTTTTTTTTTCAGAAATTTAGCACGGGAGTCAGAATTTTGAAATTTTTAGCTCTTAGCCAACGGAATGCAATCATTCTGTCTACTAACTGATAAATAATTTTTCTGAAATTTTGATCTAAAATTTTGCGTGGAAAAATTGTTCTGAATTTTTTTTGCCCTTAGCCGACGGAATTAAATAATTCTGAAGGCTAAGGGATGAAAAACTTATTTTTTAGAACTTAGGCGATGTTATAATTCTGATGATCAAACTTGACAAACGAAAATCCGACCATCTGATTTGATCATTATAGTAAAACATGGATATGGTAAAAAGTTCAACTTGATCCGAAAATCTTAAGAGCTCGATCCGAACGGTCAATCCCATAAGTCAAACCTCTAAACGCACGAAAACAGTCATTTGATCCTCTAAATTACGTATTTTGGCCGGACCTTCAACTGAAAATAATTTCAAATCGATGAGACCTAACCAGTGATATAAAAGTTTACTAAAAAATAACCCCCGAATATAGGGCTACCCATAGGGAGAAAGAATGGTAAATTGTGTTGACAGCAACCAGCGGCACCGAGAATTTACCAGAATTATATGATTTTTCAACCGTCAACGTATTTCACCATTCCGGTCATATCTTATATCATAACTTTTTTTCGTTTGAAGGTTCTACATAGAGTTTGTTTTTGAAACAGAACATTTACTTAAAACTTAGTAAACAAGTTATACAACATTAGTAGGCATGTTGTGATTCTGATGATCAAACTTGACAAACGAAAATCCGACCGTCTGATATGATCATTATAGTAAAATATGGATATGGTAAAAAAATTTAACTTGATCCGACAATGTTAAGAGCTCGTTCCGGAAGGTCAATCTCGTAAGTTAAACCCCTAAACGCAAGGAATGGTTATTTGACCATCTAAATAACGTATTTTGACCGGACCTTCAACTGAAAACAGTTTTAAATAGATGAGACGCGACTGGTGGTATAAAAATTTATGAAAAAAATAACCCTGGAAGATAGGACTGCCCATAGGGAGAAAGAATGCTAAATTGCGTTGACTGCAACTAACGGCACCGAGACTTTACCGGAATTACGTGATTTTTCAACTGTAGACGTATTTCACCATTCCAGTCGTATCTCATTTCACGATTTGTTTGCTTTTGAAGGTTCTACGTAGAGTTTGTTTTTGAAACGGAACATTTACTTAAAACTTAATAAACAAGTTATACAACATTAGTAGACATGTTGTGATTCTGATGATCAAGCTTGACAAACGAAAATCTGACCGTTTGATATGATCATTATAGTAAACACATGGATGTGGTAAAATTTCAACTTGATCTGACAATGTTAAGGGCTCGATCCGGACGGTCAATCTCATAAGTCAAACGCCTAAACGCATGGAAATTGTTATTTGATCGTCTAAATTACATATTTTAGCCGGACCTCTAATTGAAAATAGTTTCAAATCAATGAGATGCAACCAGTGGTATAAAAATTTACAAAAAAATAACCCCTGAAGATAGGGTTGTCCATAGGGAGAAAGAATGGTAAATTACGTTGACCGCAACTAGCGGCACCGAGACTTTATCAGAATTACGTGATTTTTCAACCGTAGACGTATTTCACCATTCCGGTCATATCTTATTTCAAGAATTTTTTGCATTTGAAAGTTCTGCGTAGAGTTTTTTTTAAACGGAACATTTACTTAAAACTTATTAGTAAACAAGTTATACAACATTAGTATGCATGTTATGATTCTGGTGATCAAACTTGACAAACGAAAATCCAACCGTCTAATATGATTATTATAGTAAAACATGGATATGGTAAAAAATTCAACTTGATCCAATAATGTTAAGGGCTCGATCCGGAAGGTTAATCTCGTAAGTCAAATTTTTAAACGCACAGAAACGATCATTTGACAGTCTAAACTACGTACTTTGGCCGGACCTTCAACTGACAATAATTTCAAATAGATGAGACGCAACCATTGATATAAAAATTTATTAAAAAATAACCCCCGAAGATAGGGCTGCCATAGGGAGAAAAAATGGTAAATTGCGTTGATCACAACTAGCCGCACTGAGACTTTATTGAAACTACATGATTTTTCAATCGTAGACGTATTTAACCATTCCGGTCATATCATATTTCATGATTTTTTTTTAAAAAAATTTGCTTCCTATGTACAGTTCTAAAGAAAAAACTTATGGCTGATTTGCTACTGTATTTTTAATCTTAGCCGACGAAATATAAACTTTTATGTCGGTTAAGAAAGCTCTTAGCCGACAGAATATAGTTTTTTCCGTCGGCTAAGAAAGCTTTTAGTCGATGGAAAATTGTATATTCCGTTCGTTAGGCTGATAGGTCTTAGCCGACGGAATATGAATATTTTCATCGACTAAGAGCTTTCTTAGCAGACGGAAATAGCCAGGAACACAGATCCGTCGACTAAGAAGGGCTTAGTCGACGAAAATTCCTGACAACCTTATTCCGTTGGCTAAGAAAGCTCTTAGTCGACGAACTATTTCTCCTAGCCGACGGAATAGTTTAGATTCCGTCAGCTAAGAGTGAATATCCACTAGTACATGCAACTTAAACACATAACACTCGTCGATAACCAATATCATTGTAAATAGATTATTAACATTATTATTTATACCTTACTAGTCAAAAATTTCTGGCTACTCCACTGATCGAAGCATTGAGCTAGCAGGCATCTTTGAATTGAAACTGTTCATAATACTGCTAGAGTACGTCCAGTAAGCTCGATTGCAAACTCATTATACCAGTAGTAATCATACTTAAGAATCTTATTAATCAGATCGAATTAGTACTATAAAGTACCCAAATGTCAACTGTATCATCAGCCAAAATTATCCAGATAAAAAGCCTTAATTTGATTATTGGGTTACCACTGCGCGCCACCCCTCAGCCTGTAAAGTGGTAATTAAGACATCAGTATACATATCCACACGTACACTATGATATGAGGATCAAATTTTCAAATGCCAAAAATCCCTCTCATATCCGCAATTCAGATATTGACCTGAAACTAAATTGTAAAATAAATCACAGAAATGCATGAGAACAAAGTTTTGCAACGAGGTTCCAGAACAAGGTACCAAGCAAACCCGTGAATCCCACGTTAAAACATCAAAACAGGAAAAATCGCAACAACACGTGAACTATCCAATTAGCTGAATGCCTTGGCAAAGAAAAAAGAAAAACAAAACCTAGAGTACTAATTAAACATATGATAGAAAAAAAAAATTATAACATAAGCACAAGAAATTAGGAGGAAAATATATTAAACAGTAGTGCTAGTCTTTATTTAGTGGACAGAAATGAGAGAGCTTTAGATGGACTAGTAAAACTACCAATTCAGAGAGAATAAGGAAAACACAAAGTGAGTCGACCTAGAGCTTTGTGATTCAATGAAGAAGCAAGGAAGTGAGATTGAGGCAGTAGGGATTAGCTACAACATCAAAACTCATCAAACCAGAGATAATCTTGGCTGCCCTTTTAAGATCTTCAGCACCAAAAACCATCCGGAACCAGATCAAAAGGTTCCAAAACTCGAAGAAGAAGATGAACCATGCAGTCCCGGAGTCCGGCTAGTCCTAAAGAACGTGAACTTCCGCGCGAAACCGTGGGAAATCCTCGCCATTGTGGGTCCGAGCGGAGCCGGAAAATCATCCCTTCTGGAAATCCTAGCCGGAAAGGTGACGCCAGACAATGGTGGAGTTTTGGTCAACCACAAGCCGGTGGACAAAGCCAGCTTCAAGAGAGTTTCAGGGTACGTAACACAAAAGGACACTCTCTTTCCTCTTCTAACAGTTGAAGAAACCCTAATGTTCAGCGCCAAGCTGAGACTAAGGATCCCTCAGCCTCAGCTGCGCTCTCGGGTCGAGGCACTCATCGGAGAGCTTGGTCTCACTCAAGTAGCCGGAGCAAGAGTCGGCGACGACAGAGTACGTGGAATATCCGGCGGAGAAAGACGTCGTGTTTCGATCGGAGTGGACGTGATTCATGACCCGGAAGTCTTGATCCTTGATGAACCTACTTCCGGGCTGGACAGCACTTCAGCTCTTCAGATCATTGACATGCTTAAAACTATGGCGGAGATCCGAGGCAGAACCATCATTCTCAGCATTCATCAACCTGGTTTCAGAATCGTCAAGCTCTTCAACTCTATTTTGTTACTGGCTAACGGCTCTGTCCTCCACCATGGAACAGTTGACCATCTTGCTCTTAACCTCAAGCTGATGGGCCTGGAGCTTCCTCTCCATGTCAACATCGTCGAGTTCGCAATCGACTCCATCGAAGCCATTCACGAGCAAGAGAATCTGCAGCGCGAGCTCATCGATAATGACTGTACCAAGAGGAGTAAGCGCACTCTTCACCAGCTGTTTCAACAGTCCAAGGTCATTGATCAGGAAGAAACCGCCGCCAAACCGCTCCATTCACCACTCGATTTCGCCAACTCGACACTTCGAGAGACGGTCATCCTCACTCACAGGTTCTCTAAAAATATATTCCGAACCAGGGAGCTGTTTGCTTGCCGGACAATCCAAATGCTGGTCTCCGGATTAGTCCTCGGTTCGATTTTCTATAATCTGAAGGATGATTTGACCGGCGCAGAAGAAAGGGTAGGTTTATTTGCCTTCACTTTAACTTTCTTACTCTCCAGCACTACAGAGGCTTTACCAATATTTCTTCAAGAAAGAGAGATTCTGATGAAGGAAACTTCTTGCGGAAGTTACCGAGTCTTGTCCTACGCCATTGCCAATGGTTTAGTCTACTTGCCCTTCCTTCTAATCCTAGCCATTCTCTTCACAACGCCATTGTACTGGCTCGTCGGACTCAACCCGACTTTCATGGCCTTTTGCCACTTCCTGCTTCTAATCTGGTTAATCCTCTACACTGCAAATTCCGTAGTGGTGTGTATCAGTGCTTTGGTGCCTAATTTCATAGTCGGAAACTCTGTCATCGCCGGAGTTATGGGATCGTTCTTTTTGTTCTCCGGCTACTTCATCTCGAAGAATAATATTCCAAGTTACTGGATCTTCATGCATTACATTTCGTTGTTCAAGTATCCGTTCGAGGGGTTTCTGATAAACGAGTTTTCGAACTCGGACAAATGCTTGGAGTACTTTTTCGGGAAGTGCATGGTGACCGGAGAAGACGTTTTGAGAGATGAAGGGTATGGAGAAGAGAGCCGGTGGAGGAACGTGGCGGTGATGGTGGGCTTTGTGCTTGTTTACAGGTTCATTTCTTACGTCATTCTTAGATGTAGATGCTCCCAGAGAAGATTCAGTTTCATAACTGCTCGATCTTCTTTGGTTTAAAACTATAATTTTTCATTCATTTCAAAACAAACAATGTGTGTATTATATGATGAATCTTCTTCTGTATGTTCTCTCGCTCCCTTTCTCTCACTCACGAGATGTGTCATGTCTTCTCAAGATGGTTCACATGTCTTGGAATTTGGAATTTAGTGAATTAAGGAGATGTTGCTAGCTAGCATCGCAACAAGTATCAGATTCATAAAAAACAAAATGTACATAGTAATAATATCATATTTGTGTTCTGCCAACAAGTTGTACCAAACGCGCGCTCTTCCTTGCAAATATGCTTGTTGTTTGTTTAGGCTAAATTTGGATCTTGCATTCATGATTTTACAGTATAGAATAAGACATCTTTGACTGCAATCATGCTTTTTTATTTGTTTCGTTGGATTTAAATTTCATTCACAAAAATTAATCAAAGCATTTGAATTATAAATTCTCGTCTATTTTTTTAAATTCTGTGTCTTGAAATCTAAATAATGAAATTCTAAATTAAGAAAATTTAAATTCATAGAATTGTATTTCCATTATGTACGGCGTGAAAATGTGTTTCTTCAAACAACCAAGCTTGAAGGCGTGCTAGTACCTATGGGTCAGGTACAACCTTGATCTTGATGCGCGTTTGCCTTCTGACTTCTCTTCAAACGACTGTATACAGGCGTTGGTCAGACCTACATATAGGTTCTATAGGCCTAGCTGAAAAACAACTAAGATTTTTTCTCCTCTTCCTCTGAAGCGGACGTTCCTACTCAGACCGATGTAGTTGAGCATAGCTAAAAATCACAGGAGCTGGTGCATTCGCCAAAGGATCTCTGACAAACTCTGGATATTTGCTAGAGCTTTCATGCCAACAATGGTTTTTTACAGGTATTCACCTACGGATAGAGCTTTATGAAGCGGTGATGGACTGTTCGCTCACGGATGAGGTTTGGTGAGTAGAAGCAGGTAGTGCTCATGGATGAGGCTTTGGTGAGGTAGCAGCAGATAATGTCGATGTGTCGGACTTTGGTGAGTAGCAGCGGGGAATGCCTACGGATAGGGCTTTGGTGGACAAAAAGACTCGAGGAATCTTTCTGGTAGAGGTGCTCCGGAGAGACTTGTTTTGCAGTGTGTAAAAGTTGTGTTGAATCGTTGAGATGTGTCTTTTCTTGTACCCTGACCTCTTTATATAGTGAACACTAGGATTTGTTCTTTCTTGCGGATCAAGGCATATCAAATCTTCTCAGATCTTCGAAGGATTCCTAAGCAACCACAAATCCTTGCCAATCATGACTTCCGGTCGAAAGGAAACACATTAATAATAACGTAGACCGTAAGAATCGGTCCACTAGGCTCGAGAAGTCAACATTCGCCAAGAAATATTATTTTGGCCCAAACACATTATTTTAGAATTCTCGTAGAAATTGTAATTACTCCATCAAAACAGAGTGCTAATGTTCTCTTTCTAAGTAACAATTTGTATGAAGATTGTAGATTTCACTCAGCTTTTGACAAAATTAACGCAAAAGGTATCTGGTTTAAAAACAATTATTGTCACTTAACCAGTTGATGGTAATTAACCTAGCCATATATCAAATTATTTTTTTTCCATAATTAAATTGTGAAAGCAACAAATTGAGATTGCTAATTCTACGTTTCATATGGTAATTCCTCGGCGGTTTCGCTGTATCTTGTGGACTGAAGATCCTTTCTTCATCTTGCGGTTCGTCTTCTGAGTTTTTCGGCCTTTGTAGGCGGTCAAGAAAGTCACCTTAAAAGCGGATGTAAAATAAAAAAAATAAGAAAACAAAAAAAGGAAAATGACCATTTACACACAAAATTAAAATCGAACCTCAAACCAATGAATTGAAAAAGTCAAACGCTCATTCAAATATAAAATGTACTTACTAATACCCAAATACACAAATCTTTATTAAATTCATAATAAAATAATATTTTTGAGACAATTTTAGCCTTATTCCTTATACATACTTCACTAGTGGATTTGGGCTCTTAGGCGACAGAATATTTCCGTCGGATAAGATAATTATTCCGTCTGCAAAGATCCTAGCTGACGAAAATTCTGTCGGTTAAGTTCCGTCGGCTAAGACGCGTCGGTGAAGTTCCTAGCCGAGGAACAAAATATTTCATCTGCTAAGGTAGATCTTAGCTGACGGAATATGTTCATCCTGGCCGACGTAAATATTCGTCAACAAAGAGTATTGCCGACAGAATCAGTTCGTCGGTTAGAAAATCGTCGACTATAGTTATATTTTAGACGACCAGAAAATTCTTCTTTACAGACGGAATATTCCGTCGGCTAAGAAGGAACTATCTTAACCGACAGAATATTTTCGTCGTTTACGACATAGCAGACGAAAAAAGTTTACTCTTAGCAGACGAAATATTCCGTCAGCTAGGATAGTTGATTCTTAGTCGACGGAATATTCTGTTGTCTAAGACATAACAGACTACAAAATTTAACTCTTAGTCGACAGAAATTCAATTTTTTCGTCGGTAAAAGTGAGTTCATTGCCGACGGAAAATCGTTTATTCCGTCGACTAGGGCTATAAAAATATTTGTTTATTTTTTCATTTAATCTTTTTGATTTTGAATTTAATTTTTTTTCTTTCAGAAATTGTTATTTATTTGTTTTGATTTTTAATTTATTTACCGATAAAATTCATATTGGTTGTTGTTGTTATAGAAATAATTATAATATTTAAACTTAATACTAAATTATTATTAATATAAAAATTATACATTAATAATTAAAATTGATCATACATAAGAAAAATGTTTATACATTTAAAAAATCATCGATGTCAAATTCAGGAGAAGAGTGTGTAGGAGGAGCCGAAGACGGCTGCGGAGGAGGAGGAGCCGTAAATAAGTCAGGAGGTGCTTCTATACCTAAGCGAGAGAAGATGAAATCCATCCGTCCGTTTACTTCGGCCATCGTATCGTCGTACCACGCATTTCTTTTCTCAGCGTGCTCAGTCCGTTACTTCTAATGCTGGATCTCCGGTTCCACTCTGTCTGTGACCTCTCAAAGCCTCTCTGTCTCTTCATGTGGAGGCGCACGACTACGCATGGTCGAGCTGGATGAGGACTGGCTTAAGTCTCGCTCACCTCCTCGTTCCATCCCTTTAATCTCCTTGCTTTTATGCTTGATCAACACAGCATCCAACACATCAATTTATTGTGATGCTATGCTTTCCATGATTTGCTCCTCCGTAGCATCCAACACATCAATTTATCTCCTTCAAACCACGGTTCTTCTTATTAGCCTCTGAGAGTTTCTGATACACAATTTAATTAAAATATTACTATTTTTTGTAAAAATATATTCACTAATATCTTATTTTAAATAAATAATGTATAGGTAAATTTAATTTATAAAATTGTATTATAATATTTAAATGACATACCTTGAACCCATCGCTCTCAAAATACGTGCAAAGAAATGTCTACTCATCCTCCCTCCCATAAAACTCCCCCGGCATTCCTTCTGCTCCATGCTCCTTATAGACATTGTGACATTGCCATTTCCACTCCTTGTACCTTAATTGTGCAGTGTCCATAATCCACTTGAACGTCACCTCGTCATTTTCATCCCAAAAGTACCATGGCTAAGAAAAAAATTCAAATATTAATACAAATAATATGTAAATTAAATTGTCCAAATTAATAAAAAAAATCAAATATTAATACAAATAATATGTATATTAAATTGTCCAAATTAATTACACTAAGTAAATTACGTGACAATTTACTTACCGATAATGCGTTCCACACCTTCCACTACTCTGGTTGCTCAAGGTCATGAAAAGTCTTAGCCCTGATCCCAACTGGGAACCGTACGGCCGACCCTATGTCCTTAATCAAAAGACTGTTCACCCCCTTCAGCTTTGTTCCCTTTCATTCGAGGACAATACTCTACCGGTATTTTCCCCTAGTCTCTTGCACAAAACCTATGTCGCCTTTCCACACACAACCCTATTTATTTTTCGGTGGGAAACCTACAAGAAATTAAACAAAATACGCGTCATTGAACTTATATTTACAAACTAAAAATGTGACAAGTTAATATAAGTAAATGAATAAATAAGTAAATAAAATATTTAAAAAAATAAATAATAATAATAATAATAAGACTTGAAAATAAATATTAAATAATAATAATAATTAATTATATTTTTTAATTTTATTATTACATTTATATTGTATTTAAAAATTCATGTAATTAATTTTTATTGTTGTTATTTTATTTTAAAAAATAAAAAATTAATTTTGATTAATTTATATGTTATTGTTGTTATTTTATTTATCAAAATAAAATAATTAATTTTTATAATCAATTAATACTTATAAAAGTAAATTGTTACCTGTGGCCTTTACTTTGCAGCGGGCACTAAGAACAAGCCTGCTAGAAGTAGAAGACTCGGTGGACGATGACGAGGTTCAGCAGTGGAAGCCATACTAGATGTGGTGATCGGTGGCCTGATGATCAAAGGAGGAGCCCCTTGTGCTACTGTTCCCCCAGCAAAGGTGTGGGCTGCTCGGTAGTTGCCTGCCTACGTATGGCCTCCATTAACTGTGAGGCCTTATCTAACCGTTCCTTCCTCTTCCTAATGATCGGCATCCTAAAACAAAATTTAAATAAATGATCATCTACTTATAATATACGTTGATTTTAATATGCAGACTTGTAGTGAGATGGATATAAATGATCATCTACTTATAATATACGTTGATTTAATATGCAGACTTGTAGTGAGATGGATAGAAGATCCAAATTGATATCACCCCGACAAATGGATAGAAGATCTGCAACTATCTATAACAATATACACGTTTCACGTCAAACCAAATTCACCAAAGAAATTAACCCAACAATCATTTGCAGACACAAACATACTATGCTACATTTTTTTAAGGAAATTCTCACATCTTTGGTTATCAGTTCAGACATAAACATAGTTTAAAGAAACTTCAATTGCTACAATCACATATACGCAACAAACATGAATATCCAATCAATCAACCAAGCAGTAGACTCAAACTAGACTAGCTACACATGAAAAGGATAGCTTCGGCTTTTACCCCATAACAAATACAACATACCAAAAACAAACCATTCAACATGACAAGTTGATTCCAAGAATCATAATAGCAACATCAATTAATTTTCATAATAGCAAAATCAATCAATTTTTTCGACAGAATTTTCTGAAACAAGAATAAAAATAATATGCAGAAGAATTAATAGCTAATACACATCAATAACCAGTTTTCCATATCAGTTGATTAGTAGGAGAGCAAGTTATCTCGACATTCCAATATTAATAGATCTAGCTAAAAGCCAAACAGAGCAACCCCATCAAGATTTCGAAGCAGCCATACATTCATCACAACAATTCCAATACAAGTATAATTTCACAATCTCACAATTTCAAATGCATAATCATAATTCAAAAACGAAGGAGGAGATGAACCTGGAGGTAGAGACGAAAACGAAGGAGAAGGCAGGTGTGGCGCTCGAGGGGGAAGAGGCAGAGGAGGGGAGGTAGTGATGTGGCACTCGAGGCGGATGTGGAGGAGGAGGGGAGGTAGTGATGTGCTCGAGACGGATGTGGTGGAGGAAGAGGGGAGGCAAGGATTTGGCGGAGGAGGAGGAGGCAGTGAATTGGCGAAGGCGCTCGAGGCAGTGATGGGTGGAGGATGATGGGAGGAGACGATGGCTTAGGGTGGAGGAAGATGGTGCTCGATTTTTACGGTGGCGGTGGGGGAATTATGGCGGTGGAGCTCAGGAGCGGATGTGGCGGTCAGTGAAGAGAGAGTTTGACGTCGAAGGAGGGCTTTTATAGTTAGTCAAGACTAGCTTAGGCGACGGAATAGTCTCGTCGGCTAGGTTAAATTCAATTTTCGTGGAAAAAAGCAAAAAACCAACCGCCTAAATTTTCGGGATCTTAGTCAACGAAAAAAAAAATTCGTCGGCTAAGAATACCCTAGTCAATGGAAATTTCTATTTTCGTCGCCTAGGGAAACCAAATTCACCCAAAATATTTCAACATCTTAATCGTCAAAAATAATTAAATCCATCGGCTAAGAGTATCCTAATCGACGGAAAATGCACTTTCCGTCGCCTAGGAAAATAATTTTCTTCTAAATTCTTTGATTTTTCAAGGCTATGGTAAAATACTAAATTACGTTAACCGAAATTACGTGAGTTTTCAACCGTAGACACATTTCATCATTCCGGTCATAATTTATTTCATGACTTTTTTGAGTTTGAAGGTTCTACGTAGAGTTTATTTTTGAAACGGAATATTTACTTAAAACTTAGTAAACAAGTTCTACAACATTAGTAGGCATGTTGTCATTTTGATGATCACACTTGACAAACAAAAATCCGACCGTCTGATATAACCACCATGATAAAATAAACTTATCATGAAAAATTCAACTTGATCTGAAAAGGTTAAGGGATTGATCCGGACGGTCAACTTGACCGTCAAACACAAAAACGCATGGAAATGGTCATTTAACCGTCCAAATTACGTATTTTGGCAGGACTTTCAACTAAAAATAGTTTCTATTCGATGAGACGCAACCAATGGTATAACAAGTTTTTAGAAATATTTTGAATCTTAGTCGACGAAAAATATTTAATCTGTCGGCTAAGAGTAGCATAGTCGACGAAAAATGTTATTTCCGTTGACTAAGAAAAATAAATTTTCTTTAAAATTCTATTTAAGGGCTTAGGGTATGACCTCTAGTCGACGTAAAATATTGAATCCATCAGCTAAGATTACCCTAGTTGACGGAAAGTGCAGTTTCCATCGACTAAGAAAAATAAAATTTCTTCCAACTTCTAGTGCAGGGTTTAGGGCATAGAGTATGAGCCCCTGATCGACAGAAAGAATTGAATCCGTCGGCTAAGATTACCCTAGTCGATGGAAACTGCACTTTCCGTCGACTAAGAAAATAAAATTTTTTCCAACTTCTTTATTAACTCATAACATCTTCTGCAATAAGAAAAGTAATAATAATAAACACGTACATTTGTTAATTCATCGATCTCCGATGAAAGTTAATTAAATGATCGATGCAAATTCATGATGATCGATAAATAACCGAATCGAAGATTGTAACAAAAAATATAGTACATCTGATCCCCGACCCAAATTAATTAAGATTTAATCATACCCATCTTCATAATCTTTGTCTTCGGGATCATCATTCTCCTCGAATTCCTGTATCTCCTCTTCTTCTTCGTCTTTGTATTCGTCTTCATCTACGGGCACTTGCACTTCAATGTAACCTGTGATGGTCGGAACGTGCTGGTCATTTACGCGAATATCGTCAGTATCAAGAATTACAAATGGAGTTTCCCAATAATATGGTTCATTCGATTGAGAGCTCGGTTCACTCTGATTCACTCCTAATGTAGCTGCACTCCATATATTCCTATGTGACATTACCTGCACCACTTTCCAACCTTCACCCATAGCCGGATCATCAAGATAAAAGACTTGTTTTGTCATGGTGGCAAGAACAAACGGCTCATTGTCATACCATGAAGTTTTTGTGTTCAGTGATAACAAACCATGATCTGTAACCGTACTTCTATGTACGGTTGGGTCTGTATTGGACCATTTGAATTTGAACAACATGACTGGCATACCATATCCGTAGATTAGTTCGATGACGCTGATGAGCACCCCGTAGTAGTTGAAATGATTGCCCTCAACCATGACTCTATTGTTTTGGGTGATGCGACCTTCATCTCGTTCTGATGTCACAAACTTAACTTTGTTGACAAAACATCCCACACAAACTCTGTGCTTTTGAGGTCCGCCAGCCAACAAGTGCAGCTTGGGGTCATAAAATTGTGTCTGGTTCTGTTGAATATCCATTATCTGCAAAATAGAAAGATTTTTTTTCAAACAATACCCTAACAAATGGTCTTAAAAAGTATAACTAACTTGAGAAGAACGTACCCAAATCGGGAAGTAGTCAGGAAAATCTCTCTTGTGAATGACTTCCATCCCATTTTGTTTGCTCAAATGGTCATCCAGATAGGGCTCCGCTTCGTCGCAATGTTGAAGGACGCACCAATGCGCCTCCTTCAATTCTTGGCCACGCAATCTGTTTTCCTTATCTAGCTTGTCATATGGTTGTACATCATTAGAAAAAACTGATAAATGAAATTGATTTCTCCCTCCTGGAGATTCCCCTCCCTTGACTTCATCTTTAAGATATGTGTTGTAGTAGGTTACACACTCAGCAGCAATGTAAGCCGCTGTGATCAAACCTTCAGGGAAACACTTGTTCCTGTTCATCTTCTTGTAATCTCCGAGTTGCCTGCAAATTAAAGAGTTATTGAAAAAATTCATGTACCTTGAGACTTTAGCTAAAAAGGTATAGATTTGATACATACTTCTCGTTTGGATAGCACCACGTATATTTTACCGGACCTGTAAGCAACACTTGTTCAGAAAGGTGGAACATGAGGTGGACCCTGATGCTAAAGAAAGTGGGGAAAAGATCCTCTCCAGCTTGCACATGACACGCAATATCTGCTTGCAATGATCAAACATTTGACTTTTTTGAGCTCTAGCACACAACTTCTGAAAGAATTTGGATAAAGCCACTAACGTGTCAACAACATCACTTTGCAAATACGGGTGAATGACCACAGGAAGAAGATGTTGCAGCAGAACATGACAGTCATGGGTCTTCAACCCGGTAATCTTATTTTTGTCAATCTTAATACATCGAGCTATATTTCCGGCATACCCTCTCAGAAATTTAACCTCACAAAACCACTTAAATATTTTGGACCTCTTATCAGGAACCACAATGTAGCCTGCTTGAGGCATATAACCTTTGCCAGTTTTTCTGTTCGTCCTTATCCATAGCTTTCAACGTAAACCCATCTTTTGAAGATCAACACGAGCTTTGGTGTTATCTTTAGACTTATCTTTGATGTCCAGAATTGTTCCAAAGGATGTTGTCACAAACACTCTTTTCTATATGCATGACATCCAAGTTGTGTCTGATTTTCAACGTCGACCAATAATGCAACTCAAAGAATGAACTCTTGTGCGTCTTATACTTAAAGTCATCAGGTGTGGGAGGATTTAAGTCAGTTACATACTTGCTGCTGCTCAAAGTTCCAAACCAGTGCTGGTTTAGCTTAACCAGAATTCATTGACCAGACCTCATTTCTAGCTTCAGACCATGTCCTGAGTCCCATAATGCTTCTGTATCGAACCGCCATGTGTGATCCTCTGCAAGCCATCTACGAGATCCTAAGTAAACAATTTTGTTGGGGTGATGGTTCGAATTGACCTGATCTATACATACAGGGCAAGCCTTGTATCCATGGGTAGTTTGACCAGACAACAACCCTAAAACAGGGAAATCACTGATGGTGAAAATAACTACTGCTTTTATCCAGAAGGAAGTCTTGTCATACCTGTCAAAAGTATAGTTTCCATATTCCCATAACTATAGGAGCTCGTCGATAAATGGCCTTAGATACACATCCAAACACTTTCCTAGAGAATACTTGCCTGGAACTAACAAAGTAAGAAAATTATACTCTGTTCTAAGACACATGTGAGGAGGTAAGTTGGAAGGAAATACAATCACTGGCCATATACTGTAAGACAAATTCTTGTCTCCTGTAGGATTGTATCCGTCTGTTGCTAGTCCAAGTCTGAGGTTTCGACAATCCGAGGCAAATTCAGGAAATGAACGGTCAAATTGCTTCCAAGCCTCCCCGTCTGCTAGGTGTGTAAGATTATCCAGATCTACCCTATCTGGCCCTTAGTGCCTTTCGTTATGTCATCTCATATCCTTGGACGTATGTGAATACATATAGAGACATTGTAGACGAGGACCCAATGGGAAATAGCGAAGAACCTTCCTTGGAATTGAGTTTGTCTGTCTAGAACTAGAATGTGCTTCATACCTTGGCTCATAGCAGTGTGGACAGTTAATTGCATCCTTATAATCTTTGTAGTAAAGGATACAGTTATTGACACATACATCTATCTTGATGTACTCAAGACCGATGTCACGCAAGATGCTTTTGACCTTGTCAAAATTTTCTGGACAATTGTTATTAGCAGGAAGCAATTCCTTCAAAAGTGCAAGGTCATCGTTAAAACAAGCAATAATCTTGTTCCTCTTGTTTTTGATACTTATTTGCTTCATGACAGTTTCCAACACGGTATGCTCACTTCCGGGATACAACGGTGTCTGTGCTTGCCAACAAAGTCTGTTTTAATTCTCATAGTAGTCATTACTGCCGACCTGAGAGACATCAGACAAGGTTGTATTGCTGTAGTCGTGTGGCACACTTTCATCATATGCTGAGGAGTATGGAAAAGCATCATTTAGAAAATTTATCACAGCAGGGTCCCCGTAATTGGCACTAGAAGACTCGCACTGGTTACGTTGTCCTTAAATATCTGTAAGTGTGGGCATCTGTTCAGGAACTTCGCCATGCCATGTCCAAGTCATATAACTGGGACAAATACCGTACTATGACAGGTCAAGATACATGTCCTCAAAAGTTACATGAGTAGCGGATCTGTTGGGACATTTTGTGCAGGGGCAAATGTGCAAAACTTGTCCAGGAAGAGTGTGTAGACGGACGAACTCAATAAACTCAAAAATTCCTCTCATGTATGGCACATACCCTCTATCTAACTACATCCAATTCCTGTCCATGTTGTAACCTGTCATAAAAGAGTTTACAACTTATTAATTATTAGAAACACAAATTTATATAATCGATCATAAACTATAAAATTATCATAAAGAAAACGTCATCATGAAAATAAATGAAATTCAATACAAATAATGATTTAAACAGACAATTATTTTCAACAACATATATAATATATATACATAATTAATAATTCACACATATATATACATACATACAGAATTAAAAATTCACATATATATATACAACCATATATACAATATATATATACAATATATATATATATATATATATATAAATTAACAAATACCCAAAAATATACAAATTAACAAATCTAGAATGATATACCCGAAATTAACAAATATATATATATATATATATATATATATGCATGGATATATATATATATATACATCATATATATGCATGGAAATATCATCAACAAAACATCATCATGAAAATAAATGAAATTTAATACAAATAATGATTCAACTTAGCCCAATATTTTAAACAACATATATATACATAATTAATAATTCACACACACATATATATATATACATAATTAATAATTCACATATATATATATATATATTCCCAAAAATATACAAATTAACAAATCTAAAATGATATACCCGAAATTAAAAAATATTATAAACATCATATATATGCATGAATTAAACAAATCTAGACGAAAATATACCAGAAAATTAATAAATAAAAAAATTTAAATAATACGTACCGATGATTAAAATGGATAGAGAACTTCAATTCATGAATAAAATTTTTTTGATGGATAATGGATGAATCGACATAAAAGAAATGGATGGAGAGATAGATAGGAGGAATGGAGGAAACTCATGATGATGAGGAAAGATAGTATAAAGTACTTCAGTTCATGCGTTCTGTATTTATCAGATTTGATTCCACTAAGTTGACGAAATATTCCGCCCGTTAAGGAAAAAATTCGTCGACTAAAAAATATTCGTTCTGCAAGGTGTTAGAGAATTATTGAACTTTATTTTCTTAGCTGAAGAAATATTCAGTCGACTAAGAATAAATTTCTGTCGACTAAGAGATACCTAGTCGACGAATAATAGTTCGTCGACTAAGTGTATACTAGTCGACGAATAATATTTCGTCGACTGGGTATCTCTTAGTCGACGGATCAAATTTCCTCGACTAGGATACACTTAGTCAATGAAATATGATAACTGAATTTATCCGTCAGCTAGGAGTTTCGTAGTCGACGGAAAATTTCTCCTTTCCAAAGGAAAAAGTTCTGTTGGCTAGGATACTCCTAGCCGACAAAATAGTACTGGTTCCTCGCTTAAGATCCCAAATCCACTAGTGCTTACAGAAAAAAAAATTAAAGAAAATATTTTTCTAGAGCCTCGCTGGTAACCAGACTCCAGTCACCGATCGCCGGATTCGGATAACCAACCACCAAAAAATTACTGCGAGCCAGAGTTTCACCGGATTTTTTTACTAGGGGCAACTTCTACCATCAAATCCAAGTCTACTAACCCTAGTATACTCCAAATCCAAGTCTACTAACCTCAGTATACTCTAAAACCAAGTCTACTAACCCTAGTATAGTCTAAATCCTAGTTTACTAACCTCAGTATACGTCAGATTTAAGTCTACTAACCCTAGTATACATCAAAATCAAGTTTACTAACTCTAGTATACTCCAAATCTATGCAGTATACGTCAGATTCAAGTCTACTAACCCTAGTATACATCAAAATCAAGTCTACTAACTCTAGTATACTCCAAATCTATGTCTACTAACCCAGTATACTACAAAACCTAGTCTACTAACTCTAGTATACTCCAAATCTATGTCTACTAACCCCAGTATATTACAAAACCAAGTCTACTAACCCTAGTATACATCAAAATCAAGTCTACTAACCTCAGTATACTCCAAAACTAAGGCTACTAACTCCAGTATACTCTAAAACTAAGTCTACTAACACAAATCTACTACAAGCGAGTGACGACAGCAGAGTTCTAAGGGCAGAGGATGTGACGTAACTTTAGACAGAGAGAAAGCTGGTACAAGCTGAGCCGAAAATGAGCCGTTCATTTTTGCCACATATGTAAAACAAGTGTTTTATCTTGATGACCTTGTTAAGGGTGACGCGTGGAAAGTAGTCAACCTTGCCCTCGAAACATTTATCGGGCAGCTACACTTGGAGAGGCCGAAGACGAGGAAGAAGATGTTGCGTATCAAGAGCCCAGTGCAATAGGTATTCCTGACTCCTCTACAATTCGCCTTAATAATTTTAAAGTAGGTTGTTCGGTTCAAATTCGTGATTTAGCCGCAAAGCTTATTGATGTGGATCCAAATCAAAAAACTGACGACGACTCTTATGATGAGGAAATGCATAGATTGCCAGAAATTTATACTGACACCGAAGAAGACTCATCGGATGATTCCGATTACGAGCCTTCTTAGTTTGAATTTGTAATACAAATTGATGTGCTTTATATGCTACAAGCTGTTGAATTCATAATTTTGTTTAATTTTGATGATATATGAACAGGAAATTGGTATGGTTACATTAAACATTATGTTTTTTTATGTATTTTTCGATTTTAGCCGACGAAATAGGTCATATATCGTCGGCTAAGATGGTTTTAGCCGACGAATTATATCATGTTTCGTCGGCTAAGATAGTTTTAACCGACGTATCATATCCTATTTCGTCGGCTAAAACTATCTTGGCTGAAGAATACCCTAATGTTTCGTCGGCTAAAATAGTTTTAACCGACGAATACCCTAATATGTCATCGGCTAAACCATAAACCCTAACCCCTAAACCCTATACTATAGCCGAAAAATACCCTAATTTTTCGTCGGCTATAGTTAAATAAATAAAATAATAATTTATATCACTGGTTGCGTGTCACATCCCGGACCATCTCCGCCGTAGCACGATATTGTCCGCTTTGGGCCCGCCGGCCCTCACGGTTTTGTTTCCAAGAGCTCTCTGAGCAACTTCCTAAGGGGTCACCCATCATGGGATTGCTCTAAGCTTAGCAAGCTTAACTTCGGAGTTCTCATCCCCTCCAAAGCCACTGAGCTCCCAAAAGGCCTCGTGCTAGATGGGTGTCACCGATGTACATATATGGTACATCACCCTCTCCGTTGGTCGATGTGGGATGTTACATGCACCCCCCTTAGGGGCCCGACGTCCTCGTCGGCACACTCGTACCCCTCGGCAGAGTGGCTCTGATACCAATCTGTCACATCCCGGACCATCTCCGCCGTAGCACGATATTGTCCGCTTTGGGCCCGCCGGCCCTCACGGTTTTGTTTCCAAGAGCTCTCTGAGCAACTTCCCAAGGGGTCAACCATCATGGGATTGCTCTAAGCTTAGCAAGCTTAACTTCGGAGTTCTCATCCCCTCCAAAGCCACTGAGCTCCCAAAAGGCCTCGTGCTAGATGGGTGTCACCGATGTACATATATGGTACATCACCCTCTCCGTTGGTCGATGTGGGATGTTACATTGCGTCTCATCGATTTGAAACTATTTGCAGTTGAAGGTTTGGGCAAAATACGTACTTTAGACGGTCAAATTATCGTGTCTTTGTGTTTAGGGGTTTGACTCACGGGATTGACCGTCCGGATCGAGTCATTACCATTGTCAGATCAACCTAAAAATTTACCTATACACATTTTTCAACATAATGATGATATCTGACGGTCAGATTTTTGTTTCATAAGATTGATTTTGAAAATCACAACATGCCTACTAATGTTGTATAACTTGTTTGCCAAGTGTTAAGTAAATGTTCCGTTTCAAAAACAAACTATACGTAGAAGTTTCAAACGAAAAAAGTTGAGAAATTAAATATGACCGGAATGATGAAATATTGAAATATGTCTACGGTTGAAAAATCACGTAATTCTAATATAGTTTCGGTGCCGATAGTTGCGCTCAATGCATTTTTTTCATTCTTTCTCCCTAGAGGTAGCTCTATCTCTGATGGTTATTTTCATAAAATTTTTATACCACTAGTTGCGTCTCATCGATTTGAAACTATTTGCAGTGAAGGTCTGGGTAAAATTCGTAATTTAGACCGTCAAAATTCGTAAATTGGAAATACATATAATAAATTAGTATAAAAAGTACTATAGTCGACGAATTTCCTGAGTATTCGTCGGCTAAAGTTTTACTATAGCCGATGAATTTAAACTATAGCCGACGAAATTCACGATTATAGCAGACGAATTTTTTATTTCGTCGGCTATACTTCTGCCTATATAGGCAGAACCCAGCGTGCCCTATTTCATTTTTTCTCAAATCCGCCTCCACTCCTCTCCTCCTCCTCCACTGCCCTTCTTGGCCTATCTACCGCCTCCTCCACTCCTCTCCTCCGCCTCCACATCCCCTCTTTTTTTTGAATTCTCAAGCAATTAAGGTAAGAAATTCCAATGTTTTTATATATTGTATATATTGATGAATTTCTGTTAATTTGGTATATTTGTTATTAAAATTGTGATAAAGTTGTTAAAATATTTGTTTAAATTTGGTATATTTAATAAATTTGGTCAATTAAAATATTAATTGGTATATTTAATATATTTGTGATAATGTTGTTGAATTATTTGTGATAATTTGGTATATTTAATAAATTTCGTATATTTGTGTATTAAAATATTAAATGTAATAATTTGGTATATTTAATAAATTTGGTCAATTAAAATATTAATTGTAAAAATTTTGTATATTTAATAAATTTGGTCAATAAAAATATTAATTGTAATAATTTGTTATATTTAATAAATTTGGTCAATTAAATTATTAATTGTAAAAATTTGATATATTTAATAAATTTGGTCAATTAAAATATTAATTGTTATAATTTGGTATATTTAATAAATTTGGTCAATTAAAATATTAATTGGTATATTTAATATATTTATGATAATGTTGCTGAAATATTTGTGATAATTTGATATATTTGTGTATTAAAATATTAATTGTTATTAATTGTACAAACTAAAAATTCTAATAATTTAATAAACAGGATGAGAGCTTGTTTAGTAAAACTAAGGGTTTAAAGGGTCAAAGGTCTGAATCGTGTGAGTGAACGTCTAGCAACCCTCAAGTGTCGTTTCAGGGTCCCTTCTGGAGCCGACGCAGAGGCAGCCGGACACCACTCATTTCTCCCGACATCCAGAGGCCACACATTCCACCAGACAGCTGGGGGCCACACAATTCCTCGAGACAGCCGGACGCCCCTCGCTTCTCGAGGCAGCCGAGCATCCCTCACTCCTCGATGCAGCTGTGGCCTCTGACTCAGGCGGAGGTGTCTGCACCACGTATGTCTGAGATACACAGGGCACCAACTCCAGGCCCTACTATTTCGGAGGGTGGGTCTTTTGGGGTACAGATGTGGCCGCCTCTTCTCTACCTTCCGCAGTTGATACCGGCATTACCGGCAGTCGATTACTCAGGGGCGCTGATTTATCCACTGCCCCCGTAGGTGACCCCATCAGTGGCGTACCTCTTCGTGCCTTTTGGTACGGATCTAATTTCTGCGAGGGTATCATCATTGGCGACATAGTCAGAATCTGTCGCGTCCGCCCCAACGCCCTCAGGTAATGAAATATAAATAATTTGTTTTCTTATAATGTCATAATAAGAATAATCTATTAATAATCAATTTGTGATAGGCACCGTCGGAGCTAAGCGGACAAGGAAGAAGAGAGGCCCCGTCATAGGGAAGACTCTCGAGAAGACCGTGAGTACCTCGCGAAGGATCGTCATCGATACTGACGGGGATGAGAACGTAGTATCGAGTGGGAAGACGAGCATGTACTCCGGCCGCGTGGGAGCGCTCATTAGTGATAGAGTCCCTATGTTGTGGTCAGATTGGGGCGAGGTCCCCCAGGAGGTTACGGACATGGTCCATAATGCAATGTCGGTAAGTATAAAAAATTCACAATTAATATTATGTATTACATTGTTGAGTTGTGAAAAAATAAACTAATAAACGTTTTAATGCAGGTGTGGTTTGACGTTGTGCATGGGGGAAGGTACGTTGGAAAGTTAATAAAAAAACAAAATTATTTGTGTAATTAATAATATTTATAATTTTTTGTGGTATTTGTAGGTACAAGGAGTGGAAGAACAAGTTACGGACCCACTGGACTACGCGTGAGAACGAAAGTTCTGGTATCCCTTAAGTTCCAGTTTAGAGAGTACGAGTGGCGTTGGCTTCTGATATCAGAATTCAACAACTCTCATAAACAGGTCATTAAAAATAATAATTTCTTATATTGTTATTAATTAGTACGTTTTAAAATATTTTACTATTTTTTTCCTTTGTAGGTCGTTTCCTGAGCGAACGCTCAGAACCGGCAACACAACACAAGAAACCATCATGCCGGTTCTAGATCGTTCGCTCGGGAAACGGCCTACAAAGGAAAAAAAATTAGTAAAATATTTTAAAACGTACTAATTAATGACAATATAAGAAATTATTATTTTTAATTACCTGTTTATGAGGGTTGTTGAATTCTGATATCAGAAGCCAACACCACTCGTACTCTCTAAACTGGAACTCAAGAGGGGTACCAGAACTTTCATTCCCATGCGTAGTCCAGTGGGTCCGTAACTTATTCTTCCACTCTTATCGCATCGTTGATGGATGAGCAGCAGCAGATGTTCTAGTACTTGCAAGAGTTTTCAGCTGCCCAGCTTCAGGGACTTCCGGCTCTGCCCATGCCTACGCCTATTCCCCTACCTCAGCCGCCGCAACCTCCTTAACAGCAACCTCCTCTTGGCGGGGATATAGATTTAGATGATATAGATTTTATATTGTTTTATAGTTTATGAACAATTTATAAATTAATAATTTAATGCAAAACGTTTAGACTACTTTTGATGATGTACGTTGTTGGTTATATGAAATTGTTTGTGTAATTTGTAGTTTTCTTGGATGGTAATTTAGAAATTTTGTGATTTTTTTAGTATAAAAGTACTATAGCTGACAAAATTTACCATAATTCGTCGGTTATAGTATTTTAATTTATTTTATTTTTTAGCGTTTAGCAGACAAAATATGGCTTAATTCGTCGGCTATAGTATTATTTAGCCGACGAAATGTACTATATTTCGACGGCTATATTATTTTAATTTTTAATTTTTTAAAATATTTAGCCGACGATTTATAGTAAATTTCGTCGGCTATAGTGTTTTAAATTGGCCGACGAAATATTTATAGTTCGTCGGCCAAAGTCTTAGGTTGAGGCCGAAGACAATTTATTTTTTTCGGCTTTAGTCTTACTTTAGCCGACGAAAAATTGAAAAATAAATCGTCGGCTAAATGTGAAACTATAGCCAACGACCACTTTAATTTCATTGGCTAAAGTCATAGCCGACGAGTCTTTGCCGACGACATCTTAGCTGACGAATTTGGCTAACAGGCCGACGAAAAGATTTTTCGTCGACCAAACTACTGATTCCAGTAGTGTCTATTGTTCTGTGGATGTACTATCGATATGGCTGCAAGAGAAGGCAGCTAGGAAAGCCTTGTGGATGTACTATCGATATGGCTGCAAGAGAAGGCAGCTAGCTAGGAAAAGAAGCCCTCCATATATATGATTTTTGGGAAGACTTTACAGCTGCATGGGGAACAAAGAGACCGAGTAAAGAAGTTCAGTACCGTGAGTGGAATTTCTGTTGTATAAGCTGAAATTAAGGTGCATATGGAGGGGAAAATGCTCAGGAATTTTTTGCTTTTATTAGTTTTGTACAAAGTGACGGTCTGTTTTCCATTCTAGAGTGCAATTCCAGAGTTGTTGCTGATATGTTTTGCAGAAGAAGTAATAGCATGCTGATGATGCCTTTTTGACCAACCTTAATTTGAGGTATTCTTTCCATCAATGGGACTTCGAGCTTTGAAAATAGCACTTAGCTCCTGCCACTTATATGAGGGTTTCTTGATATTTGATCATTATCCTCAGTCTGTTCTGCAGTTGGCTAGTCCAGGTTCCTTATCTTTGTGGGTTTGGAGCTCCCATTTGGTCCGCCACATCCTAACAGTAGAGTTTAACACCGAGTCTTATTGTTAATACTGAAGTACTAAACCGATAAAATACTATTTGAGTACTCAGTGATAATTATATGTACGAGACATTCAACTCTTATACTAAAATGTGCCGGTGACTTTGTGCACTAGCGTACAGGTCGAGATAGATGATCATCTATACTCCAAACCACAGTGAACTCCATCTGGATTCTCAGATTCCAGCTGTTAGAAGTCTTAAAACCGTTAAGAGAGATCTTGAATCTGACTGTTGGACCCTTCAACCTTGACACTGACCACTGCTACTACTACTCCAATTTCATGTTGAATTGTTCAACATGCGACAATATTCAATTTCTCAACCAAGAAATTTCATGGAGAATATCTTTATCATTACCCCTAACCGTGATGCAATTGCACTGAAAAAGTCCTCAAACTGTTTAGAATGACTTCCTAAATCCTAAACGTTTCACCACCTTGTTTCTCATTCTCTATCTCACTGAAGTGTATTATGTTAATTTATCACTAGATGCGATTTTCTTTCCGATAACTAAAAATATTACATACACCAACAACAAGGTAGCTTGTGGTCTAATGATATCCACAGTTTTAAAATCAAAGAAAATTGCAATCGTTGATTAGAGAAGTTAGAATAATCAAAACTGACAAATTTCATTATCAATAACATAACGAGTTAAACAATGACTAACATCGTTTGTACGTTAAAGAGACGTGACCGGGAAGATACTATTTTTTTGTAAGCATGTTCCCATGCACCATTATCAATTTCCATGGAAAAATAAAATGTTGAGGTAACAGGACAATAAAACGTAGGCCAAGGAGAAAATTTGTAAGAATTTGAAAGGACTTGAATGTCAAGTTTCTCTAGAAGAAAAATGTTGAGGTAGACAAGTGGTAGAAAATTGGGAAAAGCAGTGGTTACTTGACCATACCATCTTAGACGGCAATGACTTCAGTGCTCCCCTATTAAACACCGAGGATAATGACAATTACCAAATGATATGATACTGCAATAGCTCTCATACTTCTGTCAAACCAGACTTTCACAAACTGCTTCACATTTTAGTGCTACTGCTGTCTTCTCTTTACACCATGCTTGATCAGTGCCAAAAGTTCCCTAGAAATCAGCTCTATGTAACATGCCATGTCCACAGCAGACACGAGAGTGCAGAAGACAAAGAGTTTGGTTTCTGGAGTGCATGGGAATTTCAAGCTCAAGCATGTCTTGAAGATGATCGCAGTGCTCACTCACCACAGTTATGGGAAACAAACACCAAATATGAGTCTTCTCCCTTGCTCCCCCAAAACCATCACCACAGTGATCTTTCTCCCACGTCACGCAGACGGGTGATTCTTGAAAGCCGGAGTGAACTTATGCAGATGGTTGGAAACATGCCAGAGTCATGTTATGAACTTTCTCTGAAAGATCTTGTTGGTGAGCAACAAGGTGTGCAGAAGGCTGGAGAAGGCACTGATGTTGAAGAGAAGAGCTTTGATTTCAACACTCGAGCTCAAATCAGGAACCATAAGAAGAAAACAACCTACAAGAAAATACAGATATCGCGGAATTCTAGTATGGAAAGCGAAGCATTCCTTATCAAGATGTTCTTCCCAACTTTTCTAGGCTTAAAGAAGAAAAGAAAAGCAGCTGGGAATTGCTCAAAAGTCTCTCCTAGGCCATCACTTGAAGGACGTGAGAACCATAAAGATTTGTGTGTTGATAGCACAAGCAGCAGAAGAAGGTATTCAACATCTTAATCTATTGTAACTGTTGACAGCTAATACTGAAATAGGGTACCCTAATCAGATAGATGTGGGATTTAAACCTAATGGACTATTCATCTATCTCAACATTGCAGGGCTTCTGATGACGATACCTTACCTGGTTGCTGGACCTTCTTCGCGAGCAAGAAGGGCAAAGGCAAAAGACCAAGGGGAAGCTGATTCTAAGCAACTGTGAATTTGTTTACTAGGCAACAAACTGGAGACTTGAATAGATCTTTCTCTAGCAGGAAACTGAAACTAGCAAAATAAATGAGAATTTTCAATTAGATTTGGATCTATTATTTATTGCAAACTAAGAACTAATATCCGCAAGTGATTTCACTCGTTGTAAGCATCTAACTGTTGCAAGGTTACTTGTCACAAACATTCCATATACCAGTACACATGAACGCCCACCACACTTAAGGCCTAGATCATGAACCTTGAATTGGAATGTGAAACAATTGATTAGCAACAGCACTGTTACACAGCCAGTTCCAAATTTTGCAGCAAACAGAAATTTAACTAATAAAACATGTATATGGGAAGTTTTCAGGTCTCAAACACTTGCGTAAGTCCAGACTTTGGAACCATCTAAACCACCCAGTCTCAGATTCAAACTGAAATGCTAAAGAATTTAACTACTAGTGTTGGGCCGCGCAGGTTCACTAACATGAATGGGTTAGGTTGCTTCCATGTCTAGTATAAATACCAAAATAGCAGACGTGAATGGCAAGCGACTAACTCACAACATGATAATAACGGTTGCTATGTTACATGCAATACGACAGACAGACTGCTATGATACATCGGGAAGACTGCTAGCCAGTAGGCCAGTACACACAGATTCAGAGTCCTGAGGGTACAAGTCAGCTATTTGGTGAACCTCATCGTAGTGTGAACTTTGCCTAGATCCCAACTAGCATTCAATTTGATAATTGGAATTGGAGAAGCTTTTCCTATTATATTTCTATCAAAGCAATGAGTTGTGAAAAATATATTATAAAACAAAAAATTATACTAGAAAACAATTGGTTTACTTGGTCACCTGAAGAATCGCAGATTTGGTTTCTTCTTCCCAGAGTCTGGATCTATATTTGTGCAATAAGGAGTTCATTCCATGTGTCTGGAATTCCAGGTAGGCACCAGTGCAAGCAATCATTTACAGCATCAGTACCTCTAATGGTGTAACGGGATATGTGACCATCATCCCTCACATCAAATCTATCAAGGTACTGCCTCATGATAGCTGGGGGACGGTCCAAATGCATTGCAATATCAGTGGTTCGGTTTGAGCTGTTGAGTGGAAGGACTAAATTATTTATAATATCCGTAATATTTCTTTAAAATTTCTGTTGTTTACAAGTGTCAATATTAAATTTCATATCTTTCTGATATTTTGTATTTAGTCTATTTTTAGTCGAATATATAATTTTAATATAATTGTTGATAAAATTGTCATCGATATTCGATATTTTCTCGATATATCTA
Source organism: Comarum palustre (assembly GCA_951800085.1). Classification (NCBI taxonomy): domain Eukaryota; kingdom Viridiplantae; phylum Streptophyta; class Magnoliopsida; order Rosales; family Rosaceae; genus Comarum; species Comarum palustre. The sequence goes on along the minus strand of OX637575.1, from coordinate 11,895,595 downwards.
TTGAGATTTTCTTTTTTCGAATGACCAAAATTTCCATGATCATCGAAATTTTAGTAATTGGTTGAGTGGCACAAGGTCACAAAGGCTTTCCGACCAGTAATACAAAATGGTGGCATTGGTCTTAGGAAATCGATAAGCCCAGCCATCAGGACGAATGGTTCCACGACGTTTGACAAGTCCATATTCTTTTCCCACATTTTGAACTTCTGGGCTTTCTTCTCCACCAGTAGCCATACACATTAAAGACATGAACTACTGTCAGCCCAAAGAATCTCCTATAAAAGTAATTGTCTTGTCCTGCATTATGAATGGTCAGACTTGCTCAGACACGGGATAGCAGTGCGGGATGAAACGAGACAAACGGCGATAGCCATCCGATCCTTAATGAATTGATCATGTTCATTTGAGTCTATTTGATCCTGTCTGTTTGACCAATTCATTAAAGATCAAACAGATATCGCCATTTTGTCTCGTTTCGTTCCGTACGCCTATCTCGTGCCTAAGCAGCCATGTATGAATGGTAGGGCAAATTTAGGACACTGATGAAGAATTATAAATTGTTGTACAGCATCAAATTCCAAAATGATGAAAAACCATGTGGTCCATATAATTACAGGATTCAGGACTCCTGATCGGATGGGTCATAATTGTTCATGACTTGGGGACACACTTGGACAATCGTGGGAAGGAGAAGTCAGATGCAGGGAAAAGCATATACTTATATTGTCATCATCCAAACTGTGCTATAACGGGATATATTATACGATAAAACTAGTGCACGTTAAGAATTGCAGCACTTGAGAAGCATTTAATACCAAAATATTAATATTTGACGAATGCTTTGTTAGAAGATCCATTGCACCGATTCTTACGGTCTACGTTAATATTAACGTATTTTTTTGAGTGGAAGTAATTATTGGCAAGGATTCATGGTTGCTTAAGGAATCCTTAGAGAAACCAAGAAGATCTAATACACCTTGATCTGCAAGCAAGAACAAACCCTAGTGTTCATTATATAAAGGGGTCAAGATACAGAGACAGACACATCTCAACGATTCAACACAACTTTTGCATACTGCAAAACAAGCCTCTCCGGAGCACCTCTACCAGAAAGATTTCTCGAGTCTTTTTGTCCATCAAAGCCCTATCCGTAGGCATTCCCCGCTGCTACTCACCAAAGCCCGACCCGTCGGCAATATCCACTTCTACTCACCAAGTCTCATCCGTGAGCGAACACTGCACCACCGCGTCATAAAGCCCTATCAGTAGGCGAATACCCGCTAAAACCATTGTTAGGGTGAATAACCTTATCAAATATCCAGAGTTTGTCAGAGATCCTTTAGCGAACACACTAGCTCCCGTGATTTTTAGCTCTGCTCAACCACATCGGTCTGAGTAGGAACGTCCACTTCAGAGGAAGAGGAGAAAAATCCTAGTTGCTCTTCAGCTAGGTCTATAGAACCTATATGCAGGCTTGACCAGCGCCTATATACAGTCGTTTGAAGAGAAGTCAGAAGGCGAACGCGCATCAATTTCAAGGTTGTACCTGACTCATAGGTACTGGCATGCCCTCAAACTTGGTTGTTCGAAAAAAATCCATTTTCACACCGAACATTTGGCACACCCGGTGGGACCCGTGCTAAACCATAAAGGGAGTTAACGAGTACTCGAAGTTATACCCGGCATGCAATAAACCACAACATTCGCGGGTTAACTTGCATAACTCAGCGTACTGTAGAGGTTTGTCAGTCGAAGAAACGATTTTGCGTTTCGGTTTACTACAAGAAAGGTCGACAGAGTCCACGTGTGAGAAAGCTATCATGGACGACAAATCAAAGCACCTACTAGCTGATATGGCTGCCAATATAGCAGTGCTCGCTGAGAGGATGGAGCGAGTTGAGACAACCATACAGTAGTTTGAGTGGACTCAGATGCAACATGGTTAGGAAATCAGGGTGGCCTGAGCACTATAAGCAACTTAGGTTTACAACTTTCTCTAGAGAAGAATCGGAAGATGCCGCTACCTATATCAACAACCAATGGAGTCTCCTGTGGAGTATCTGAAGAGGTTCAAAATCCAGCAGACCAAGTGCAAGACTCCGATTTCGGAGTAGGATGCCATTTGCATAGCCATCAAAAGATTGGAACGTCGTCAGCGGGCTAAATATCATGACGTTCACTTTGCAAGTATGGCAGATCTGATGAGCAAGGTGGCCAGCTACCAGAACTTCTTAGATGAGCTGGATGGAGGGCCTGGGGGTTCACAAGGTTCACCAACATCTTATATTCCAGGGACCTTGAAACCTAGATATGGTCCCAATAGGAACAGAATGGTGTCGACAGTGTACTCACATTTGGATCCTTTTTACAGTCCACAACATCACTTCATAGAGCTACAAGGATATGTAGAGCATGACGACGAAGAGGATGTAGCAGCAGTTGAGTTAGCTGGAAGACAAGTGGTCAAGTCTAGGGCACTACGAATGGAAAAGAACCCAGTCAAGATAACAACTGGAGCATTCGCTAAGCCAGAGTTGGAATCATATACCTACAATGCCCACAAGGCTCTAGAAATCCTGGATGAGCTGTTCGCCCAAGGAAAAGTTCGGTATGACTTCGGAACGTGCCCAAAGCCTAAACAAATCAGGGGGAAGAAGTACTGCAAGTACCACAATCTGTGGAACCATAATACCTCTGAGTGTATCAGGTTGAAAGATCAGCTCCAGACATGGATCAATACAGGCAAGTTGGATGTTGATGGTGAGAAGACAGCCGCTTGGGTTGATGTGGATCCATTTCCCACAATCTCCATGGTAGATATCAAGTCGGTAATCACTCCTGCTCAGAGGAAGAGTGTCAAGCCTCGGTTTTCGGATTACACCTATGATGCTAATCAGGCTCATGTTATTTTGGACACATTAATTATGGAAGGAATAATGGAGATTCCTTGAGGATCGGTTTCAGCTGAGGACGTAATTGCAAGTAAAACATATTGTAAGTTTCATAATGTTTGGACTCACCATACTGCAACTTGTGTCCAGCTTAAAGACTAGATCCAGTTATGGATAATTGAGGGATACATGAAGTTTGAAGATAAACCAGAAGCAAAGGTGTCCATGGTGGATATTACCTTCAACCAAAAAGGAGTAAGGAAGGTGACATTGGATTTGCAGGGAGAAAAACAATCAGATCAGCCAATGATCATTGAAAAAGTCAAACCAGCAGTAGAGGGTTCGACAGTTGTACTGTGTTCCAGGTGCAAGGTAGAATGCGGACTAAAGATGAGCTATGAAGAAATTGTAAGGACTGTTAAGTCATCAGAAGCAGTTATCGTACAGTCACCACCATATCATTATGCGCCCTCTAGACCGCGGGGCATAAAGACATCAGGGCAGGTAAACCAGATCCTTCGGGGGTCTGAGGCAGTCCAGCAGTTTCAAGCTTTTACGAGTACTAGAGTTGGGACTCAGCAACGAGCTCAACCAAATGTTCTAACAAAGCCATATATACCATCTGTTTCCAAAACCATCATCAAAGAAAATAAGTGGTATGTACAAGAAAGAGGAAGAGTGGTGAAGGCGACACCAACTCAAACTAGGAATGCGCAGAAGAAATATGGTTAGGCAAAGCGAACGTTAGAAGCTTTGAAGAAAGGTGACATTCAGCCTGACCAGATACGGCAAACACCAGAGCAACTAAGAAGGGTTATTGAAAACCTAAAAGTTAGACCCAATGTGCATGTTCGCCATGGAATCAGTCGAAGCGCGCTGGCGAATGATCAACCCCAACAGAGAGAAAGTGTCTTCAAAAGATTGTCACAACGACTGGTGGATAACAGACCAGAGCCAAGGGTTTCAGTCCTTAATAGATTATCGTTCGTCAAAGACACTACATCCGCGAAAGCTAGGAGTAAGAAAGCCAGGATGGATACAGCTCTGAACAGGGTGGAACGCCGCCAGAAAGTTGAATGGAAACCAAAAGTGGTTTCTCAAGAAGATAAAATGGTAACTTGGTTACATGTTACTCATAAGCCTACACCTGAGACTATTTAAAAAAGGGAATCTATTCGTGAGGTTCTTACTGTTGATAACATAGTTACATAGACTATGCTTAGCAATGAGCAGCAGGCAGAGGATGAAGCTGTCTTGGAACTCAGTGAGGATGACAATATGGAAGGTGTAGAAGCAAAAGAGCCTGAAGAAAGCTTAGAGTGTGACATGCTACATCTGGCTAGGGGGGCAGACCCTCAACTACTAGCGTCTACAGAACTGGGGTGTAACATGGCATATACTCTCTCTAAAAAGTATGCTTTGTCAAGACCTATGTCATCCCATGTGTTCTTGAACTCAGACAATACTAAGGAAACAGAACTTCCCATTACAGAGAAGATAGAACAATTGTCTTCCAACCTGCAGAAGATTCAGATTACGAAGCACACGGTCGTGAATGAGGAGTCAGACCGCAAAAAGCTGTTTATGATGTTCTCCAAACCAACTATAATCATGAGTCAGCATCTTAAGCCTCTATACATGACTGCAGAGATGGAGGGAATGAAGATGAACAAGATTCTGATTGATAATGGCGCTGCTGTTAGTATCATTATAGTACGGACGATGGACGCGCTGAAGATCCCTAAGGAGAAGATCCTTAACAGTAACCTGAAAGTTAAAAAAGCTTTGCAGGCAACGTAACCAAAACCTCTGGGGTTTTGATACTCAAGATAAAGTTAGGGCCATCTGATTTTTTCCAGTCATTTTTTCTGACATATTGTATTGCTCCTTACAGTATTATTCTGGGCAGAGATTGGATTCATCGAGCATATTGTGTTCCATCATCCATGCACCAGGAGCTATTTATGTGGAAACCCATGACAGATCAACTAGAATTAGTGAAAGCAGATGAGCGCCCATATTCAGTGGCCGTGTGCATGCTCGATTATGAATATTATTATGGAGATATGCGCCCTCTTGGGGTTGTCGGGGTTGATGGCAAAGGTAATCCGTACGGGGTCACCTCTTCAGAACTCTCGCGATGGGGTCTAGTCCAAGCTCACACTGATGCCAGCAGGCCTAGCTTCATTATACCAAGCTCTAGTAACCATAAATGACAACAAAACTTAGCAAGGAAGAAGCAGAGGCTTATGTGTTCCTACTTTAGAGGTTGTTTATCTTTAAACAGGAACAGGAAGCCTGGAATGAAATAGCCTTGGTAGAATGCATCGAAGACGAGTTCACCAATGGCGAATATGAGGAGGAGGAGATCATTCAACCAGCTCCCGCAGCTTTGGATGACACTCCACCTAAAGTCAAAGATCCAGTTGAGAAAGTTAACCTAGGTTCCCTTGAGGAACCAATGGAGGTTAGCATTAGTCAATATTTAGAACCACAACAGTGACAACAACTGATTGAGTTGTTGCAAGAATTTAAAGATTGTTTTGCCGAGAAGTATGAAGACATGTCTGGTCTAGCACCTGAGCTGGTCTCCCGACGAGCCATAAAAGAAGGTAAAGTACGTCTCTCTACCTTAAGAATACGTTCGCGAATGCCATCAGCTAAACTGACACCGGTAGCAATCTGCGCTAACTCGTTCGCCGCAAAGTTCTTCTCCCTAGGTATGTAATCAAGCATAACATCTGCGAATTCATCTAACAACTCCATTGCTCTCTCCCAAAACGGGATTAGACCAAATGTAATATACTTGTACACACCTTTAAGCTGATTAATCACTAAAAGTGAGTCTCCCAATACTTCGACGTCTCTGACCCCCAACTCCAGCAACATTTCCAAGTCTATGATCATAGTTACATACTCTGCTTGGTTATTAGTACATTTTCATTCCAGTTGAAAAGAATAAGAAAACTTGTCCCCTGCTGGATTAACCAAAGAAATATCTGCCCCTGATAGAGAATCCGTACAACTTCCATCAAAGTACAACATCCATGGCTGTGTGTAGACCAAGTCGACTGTATTGTCCTGACCTTCCAGCTGGTTTTGAATAGGATGATGCAGAACAAGTCGAAGAACTCTCCAAACTCGGAGAACAAGTCGCCGTCGGAGGAGGAACCGAAACCTAGAAAAAGAGGGAAAAAGAGCATTTTAAAATTGGGCACGATTCAAGAGATTAAGGACATGAAAGTGAAGAAGAAGAAGAAGAAGAGGGGAGAACAACCGTACCAGTCACGCGCCGTCTCGTCGTCTGAACCGGCCAGAATTTGGCCAACACAGGCGATCCTCCTCCTCGCTTGATCTCCGGCTGTGGTGGCTGTTTGACGGATTTTGAGGCTGGGCTAGGTAGAGGAAGAGAATGTGAGTGGCCCACCGTCGAACGGTGGCCAAACGGCGGAGGTACCGGCTGGAGACGGCAGAGTAGGAGAGAGTGAGAGGAGAGAGAGCGAAGCTCGGGTCAACGCCCGAAGTGGGGGTTTGACTCGGGTCAAACCTCTCTCCTCCTTTGATAAAGAAACCAACGACCCAAATCAAATCATAAATCGATCCAACAGCCCAGATTCAAAGAAAGTAAAAAGATAAATGATTAAATGGTAAAACTGTTTTACCAGAATAATAATTAAAAATTACTAAAAACTTTGAAAATTCACAGAAAATAGACGGAAGCTCCGAAAAATATTTATTCCGGACATAGCGGAGGACTCGCATTAACATAATCTACCACCTTGGGACATTAATTATATCTTCCCCTATAATCGAGAATATTTCGATATTAAACTCGAATATTAGTTCGAAGATGACTAACAGCACGGTTACAACCATCTGTAACCCACCTGATCCCGGTAAAATGGTAAATTTTGGGGTGGGGTGTTACAGTTGGTGGATTGTACTTTTTTGTCCTTCGACCAAGGTTTAGTTTTTTTCACAAAATTTTTGTTACTTTGCAAAGTTTTGATGAGGCAACACCGGATGCACCATTCAACATTACGACACGTGACACAAGAGGGAGTGTTCAAGGATAAACAACATGTGTGTATGTGTGTCTTGGTCTATGCCGAATACATGAGTGTTATGTTTCCTAGTTGTAATAAGGATATCTCATATGTTTCCTTGTATGACCATAACATTGTCCTTATATAAAAGACTTCTATGAATGAATAAGATAGAGGTTCTCTATTCAATCTTCATCCTTAATTGTTTTAGAGTTTCTCCCAAAACGAACAATCATACTATAATAATTAAAATTAAATGCTGCAGTATTGAAAATAGAAAATAGCATATGAAAATGAAACCATTATAATATTTCAATCTGTTGTTCTTTTGTTAGGCGAGCGTGCATAAACTAACGTGAGCATAAATACAAAACTAGTTTACATCTTACATTTCAAGAATAAAAGTAAACCATGCACAACTAATACTCTTAGTAGCATATTTATAGCGGGCAACACACACCATTCATGTTTTTTTAGAAGCTAAAACATGATAGACAATTTAACTGGTAAAGAAGTTCACAGCATATTATGGCAATTTGGTTGTAGCATATTTATAGCGGGCAACACACACCATTCATGTTTTTTAGAAGCTAAAACATGATAGACAATTTAATTGGTAAAGAAGTTCACAGCATATTATGACAATTTGGGAGAGGAGATCCATTGATGACTTTCTTGTTGAGGAATAGTTGAAGACTTTTTCGTTGCACCATATTTTCTATCGCATATTCACATCTCGAGCGTTTAGTTTGTAGATATATACGAGTAGATCATCTATATAAATTTTCATACAAATTGAAAATCGTTAAGGCATTCATAAATGTGATTCACTGATTATAAACTTGAACGGTTCATGTTTGACATATTTGAATCATCCATTGATTTGATCTATTTTTGATGTCTTAACGATCACCAATTTAGCTGAAAATTTGTAGAAGTAATCCACTTATATAGACCTATAAACTGAACGATTGAGATGGAAAAATGTGATTAAAAAATGGGTGTAATAAACCATTAAAGAAAAAATTCTTAACTAATTCTCAACAAAAAGGTCCTCAATGAATACCCTCCTGACAATTTGATATCATATTTAAGAGGGTAAGAGCGAGAAAAACTGTCACACCCCGAATCTTGTGAAGTTAATAAAAGTTACCTTTCACAGAAATTCACGAGTTACCGAGGATTTTTAATTGCGATCGGTAATTCGATAAGTTATCGCTCGAGTTAATTTTTCGAGTTTTTAAAAGTACTCCAAATACCTGAATTGACGACTCGATGTTGTAGTACGTGTCGACACGAGTCTCCCGGTATTTTCGGATTATTTTTCGGAGCTTCGGTTTATTTTCTACGGATTTTTGAAGTTTCCGGTAACTTTTAATTATAATCCGGTAAATCAGTTTTTACCATTTAACCTTGTCACTTGTTACCTTCTTCCAATCTGAACCGTTGGATCCTTTCAAGATTGAATCTCAACCGTTGATTTTCCTATAAATAGGAGAACAGTTTTTGACTCGGTCAAAACTGTCTCGGCTCGGTCAACCGAGCTCCCCCGAGCTCTCGCCTCCTCCACTGTGCTCGCCCGGCGCCGGCGACTCCGGCCACTACACGCCGGCGGACCACCTCCATTCTTCTCCCCTCTTCCTCCTCTACTCCTCCATATCCTCAGCTCACCAAGACAGTGACCGTGCGAGGAGATCGGAGGTTACTGGCTCGACGGTCAACGGTGATTTCCGGCGAATCCAGGCGGAGCCAAGGCGCGTGACCGGTACGGTTTTGTTCCTCCCTTCTTCTTCTTCCTTTTCCTGTCCTTGGGTGATTGAATCGAGCCCGGTTGCAAAAACCTTCCTCTCACTGTGTTTTCTGGGTTTCGGCAGCAAGTTGCCGGCGGCGGTTTCTGAAGATTCTGGGCTGCCTCTCGAGCTCCGGAAGGCCTAGGCAGCTGGTTCTGGAGTTAAAGAGGAAGGGAGAAGAATGGTTGAAGGACTGAGGCAGTCACCTTGACACTGCTGGGTGCGGAGGTCACCCTAGGCAGGGAGATGGAGGTGAGACGAGGTAAAGAACTCATTCTTGGTTTTGATTTTGGTATTGGAGTTGTTACTGTGGTTGGGATGATAAATTGATGTTGTTTTGTTGTCGTGTTGTCGATAACTTGGTGATCGAGAAACGGGGGAAACTCTGGCGAAATTTCGGCAAGTCATCGGAATCCGGCGAAGATTCCAGTGATACGGTAAAACCGGCTGAATGCCGAAGAGGTAGGAATCGAATCTCTGTTAGGCCTTTAGTCAAAAGTACGGTTAATTCCTAAGTTGAGTATTTACGTAAAATTGGACATAAGTAGGAAGTTTCCATTTTAGGAAACTTCCCATTTTAAGGAAGACTTACCAATTTAGGAAACTCTCCATTTTGGGAAACTTTCCCTTTTTGGAAGGTGTCCGTTTACGAGAAGATGTTAAATCGGGTTGAAAAGGTTGAAGAAAAAGTAGAATTCTAGTTAAAGGTTTTGAAGTTAATTCGTGAAGCATGGGAATTATAATATGTTGACCACTCTAGTGGTTGAGGGAGATGTTGACTCCTATTAACGGAATTGTCAAGTTAATCGTGGAAAAACAATCGGATAATTTAATTATCGACGTATCGACTCACAATAAGTAAAGAGATAAATACTTATGCTAAGTGGCGTAAACGGAAACCAAACTTCGAGTCGATAATCGGAAATAAGTGTGATGTTGAAAAGCTGTTAAAAAGAAAGGAATTTGGTCAAACGTGGTCAAATAGGAATTCCTGGTCAAACTAAGAAAAGACCAAGTTAACTATGGAATGACTAATATAATGATTTGTTGTACAGTCTCTGGTCGGACGTGAGACGGGCTCGACTACGCGGTAGTCGAGGGTTTCGCTCGAGGAGCTTTCCGAGCGGGAAGGTCGCAATAGTACTGTGAGTGGACATATTATTTTAAATAAATGCATGCCTTAATTATTGAGTTAATTGCATGATGTTTATGATTGTTTTCGAGAATTATATATCTCTCGGGTTCTTGAACGTATTTACGTTATTACTCGATTTTCTATTTCTTCCGAAAATGGTTATAGACGGTGAGGGCCGTCCTACGAATGGAATTGAACCCGAGACTTCGTTGGAGATTGGGTCTATGCATATATGTCAAGGAATTGTTTACTTATTTATTTTGGGAAGAGAATTTGATTAAAGTATTGTTGTGAATTATATTTTAAGGGTTGACCAATGATTATGCTAGCTAGAGTAGCGTGAGGGCGCTACTAGAGCTCTTAGCTCCGACCCTAGCCTGAGAGGTCAGGCAAATTACGTAGTGCACTATGAGGGTTGACCATTTCCACTTTATCCAGAGCTCTTAGCTCCGACCCTGGTCTGAGAGGTCAGACAAGCCTGAGAGGTCAGGTTGATATTATAAGGGTTGACCGTTATCACATATTCTAGAGCTCTTAGCTCCGACCCTGGTCTGAGAGGTCAGACAAGCCTGAGAGGTCAGGTTGATATTATAAGGGTTGACCGTATTATTTTATCTAGCTAGCATAGCGTAGCGTGAGGGCGCTACTAGAGCTCTTAGCTCCGACCCTAGTCTGAGAGGTCAGACTTATTATGTTTGGTGAACATTTCTCTTCCCATATTCCTTGTTGGTTTATCTTATTATGCACTTGCGGAAATTTAGTAATTGTGGGCATGCATAAATGATTTTTAAATTGATATACTTTTGGGAGAACATTACAGGAAATGAAGTTTTTATATGTGATTTTCGTCCACTCACTCTAACAGTTTTTAAATGTTTCTCCCCTGGGCCTTTCGTTTTTAAATGCCCAGTGATGCAGGGTTCTTGAGAGGAGGTCGAGCGCGTACAAGAGTCGAGGCATAGTCGATCATTCCGTTGCTGCTCGAAATTCTTTGGGGTAATCATCTCTGTAGACTGCTCTGACTAACCCGGTTTAGTTAGTTTTGTAGGAAGGGTTGGCCATTTCAAGGGGGTTTCGGTAAGAAGTTCCCTTGAGGTGGTCCCCGCAGGATTTACTTCGGGTTAAAGGGGTTTAACCCGGGGTGGGTCCTGTCAAAAACTACGACACACAAAGTGTAGCCACGACAGAGAAAATATGATTATACCAACAAGCTGCACCCTCAATTTTCCAGTAAGATAGTGGTCTTGAGTTCTTCATTGCGAGGTGAGTAAACCAGAGCATGTCAATCGCCATTAGATCTAGTAATGTATCTAGTGTTAAAGCAGCAACGGTTATGGACCCACTTTTTACAGTAGCATAAATCTTAAGCGTCAAGAGAATTATATTTGCATAGTTGGAAATCTTCATTGCTCTTTCATGTTGTAATTGTTCTACAAGATCTTCGTCAACGGAGTTAGCGGAAACTACAACATCAATTTTCCCAAAGGATTTAGAGGTTGCAAATCGTTTTTCATAGTATTCCTTCTCTCTTTTGGTTAATCTGGAGGCACACGAGCAGTTTATTACATCTATTGACTCAAAGTCAACACCTACTCAAACCTTATCAGGCAGCCTCAAAATAAAGTCATTTAAGAGAATGTTGTACGAGTTTCTTCGACTCAATTGCCGACTATGTCCGACGTTTCCCAACAGGGACACCTTTTGACCGGAATCTGACTTGTCCACCATATTTTCGACCACCCAAGAAATGAAATATGTTTGACACCTTAAGACCGGTTTTTAAATCATTGATCAGGAATCATAATCATATACTTAGAATTATATTCACATTATACTTTTCAATCTTGTGGAATGTTAAGTTTCATGTACAGTGACACAGCATCTTTGTCGAAGATTCCTTTACCGCTAGCAATCACTACAGCCCCAGAGGAGAAACCGGTGAAGCTGCACTCACCAACAAAACCCACCACCACAGAGGGATGCCGTCACCAGCTAAACAAACGGTAGTAAATTCGTCATCCCCAACAAAATCAACGGTAACATAAGCAGACACACTGACAATGAACGTATTGGTGTTCCATCCAATTCGACAAGGAACACCAATACGTACCACATGGATCATAACTTGTCACCTCAACCAATAATCCATATAAGGCTCGTAGACATCCACCAGCGCCGCCTCTCCACAAGCTCAGCCACCGGGTAAGGGGCCAAGATCTATAGTTAAATTGATTAAAATCATATTATGTATCATTATCCATGTGATAGTCATAAAGTAAAGAGATTTGGGGCCTTTACTCAACTTAATTCCTAATCCAACTTAATTCTTAATCTTACCAAAAAGGACGAAAACACCCTTCCCTTCTAAATTCGTAGTCGCGAATTTTGCCGGGTTTACAGCAGCTTTGTCTTTTACCACCCACCTCTCTTCTGAGAGTCAATCCTTCACCTCTCTGGAAATCGAAAATTTGCAGTAATAAAAGTTGCAACTGTGATGGATTCTTTACAATAATAATTATAAATATCAATAAAGTAATTCAAACCCAGTAAAGAAATTCTCTCTCTTATTTCCTATTAAACCCGATATCATTCTTCTTCTATTTCTAAGCTGTAAGCAACCAAACCCATCAAAAAGCAACCAAACCCATCAAATCAAGTCGCTCTCCTTCTCCCATGGAGGACTAGATCCGCCTCAGCATTTTCTGATCCAACAAGGTACGTGCCCCCATTAAAGATTTCACATTTTCAGCTCGGATCTCATTGGACCCATATAGATCCGTTGTCGATTTTGATGTGTTTCTGTTGTTGAATTGCGTCATTGTAATATTGGGTTTCGTTTCGAAATTGGGTTCTGATTGATTTAAGTGTTCAAGATTGGTTCTTTATATTCTGTTCGTTATTGAGTTTTCTGGGTATTGGTTCGATCTTAGAGGGGATCTTGTTGGATCTGAAGTGATTCGGGTTTTTGATTTTTTACAGGTGGGTGTGGATTTTGAAGGGTTAAAGTTTTGGTTTTGGGTTGAAAATGGCGATGGGGAAGTATACTAGAGTTGATAATAGGAGGTCGGCAGCGAGTTACTGCTCGACGGTGACCATTGTGGTGTTTGTGGCATTGTGTTTGGTGGGGGTTTGGATGATGACGTCATCGTCGGTGGTGCCGGTGCAGAATGTGGATGTGTCTCAGGAGAATAAGAGTGAGGTGAAGGAGCAAGTGAGTGAGACCAGTGAGGGGAATAGCAAGCAGTTTGAGGATAACCCGGTGGATTTACAGGAGGACGCGACGAAAGGAGATAGCAATGAGGGTGGTAATCAGGTGGAGGAGAAGCAGGAGGAGAAGATTGAGGATAAAACAGAAGATGGGTTGAAAACTGAAACTGGGGATGGAGGAAGTAAGATGGAGGAGGGAGAGTCTAAGGGGGAGAATGATGAGTCAAATTCAGAAGATGGAGAGAAGAAAACTGAGGGTGACAATGAGAAGAAGGATGATTTGGGTGAGGGTGACAATGAAAAGAAACCGGATGACAATGAGCAGAAAACAGAGAACTCTGATGAAACAAAGGAGAATACTCAGATTGAGGAGAAAGTGGAAAAAAATGACAAGGAGCAAGATAGTGAGAAATCGGAGAATGTGCAGGCTGTGAACCAGAGGTCAACTGAGGTATTTCCTTCTGTTGCTCAGTCAGAGCTTCTGAATGAGACTACTGTCCAAAATGGGTCATGGTCAACTCAGTCAGCAGAGTCAAAGAATGAAAAGGAGGCTCAACGTTCTACTGACCAGCAAACCGGTTACAGCTGGAAGCTTTGTAACTCAACTGCTGGGCCTGATTTCATCCCATGCCTTGACAATTTGCAAGCCATTAGGAGTCTTCAAAGCACCAAGCATTATGAACATCGTGAGAGGCACTGTCCTGAGGAGCCTCCCACATGCCTTCTTCCCCTTCCAGAAGGATATAAACGCCCAATTGAGTGGCCAACGAGCCGGGAAAAGGTATTTTAACATCTCTCACTCTCTCTCTCATTTCTAAGATAAACTGACAAATTGGATTTTGCAGATATGGTACTATAACGTCCCCCATACCAAACTTGCTGAAGTTAAGGGGCATCAGAACTGGGTCAAAGTCACTGGCGAATTCCTTACTTTCCCTGGTGGTGGAACCCAATTCAAGCATGGTGCTCTTCATTATATAGATTGGATGCAAGAGGTGAATATTTTTAGTTATTTGATCCTCTTTATACTCCTTTCACTTGTATCCTTTCACTTGTATAGCTATGCTCTCTCTCTCTCTCTCTTGTGTGTTTCATAGTTCAACTATTTAGGTGTTGTCATCAGTCTCTTATAAAAGCATCATCAGGAATCGTCTTATAAAGTTGTAGAAGTAGGACACAGTTATGTTCACTGCAAATCTTAATTTACTTTCTGAACTAGAGTGATGTGGTTGAAAATTAGCTATAAAGCTGACAGGCAGTAAAGCAACTTGCATTCTTGACCATCGTAGATTTTAGGACAGCTGCTTTATGGCATGTCAGTATGATTCTCCTGCTTTTCTTCTGGATTCCCTTTATCAACATAGTTCTGTTTCGTCCAAGGTACCAGAAATGATGGCAATCCACTTGATCGTACATGGAAGTGCCATCATCTACATGTTGTATTTTGCTATAGATAAACCTATATTTGTGTAACTTATGTTTGACTGTATGGATGATTCTGGGTCTTGGATGTGATTTTCCCTCAGAAGACGGTTAAATATGTTTTCTTCATGGTATTAATAAACCTCATTTTGAGTGTGTGTGTTTATCTTGCAGTCTGTTCCTGATATTGCCTGGGGAAAACGATCTCGTGTCATATTAGATGTTGGATGTGGGGTTGCAAGCTTCGGAGGATATCAATTTGACAGAGATGTCCTAGCAATGTCCTTTGCCCCAAAAGATGAGCATGAAGCTCAAGTCCAGTTTGCACTTGAAAGAGGAATTCCTGCTATATCTGCTGTGATGGGCACACAGAGGCTTCCTTATCCTAGCAGAGTTTTTGATGTTGTCCACTGTGCCCGCTGCAGGGTTCCCTGGCATATAGAAGGTACACTTTGCTAATCTAAGAAGGTGGTGGATACATAATTGAGGTCATGCATGCTTAGATTGTAGTTTAAATGCAGTTACACAACGAGATATTTGGTTCCTGGTGCAAGTAATATTTGTTTTTTCTCTCCTGGTAATAAAGAACTGTCTTAAAAAAACATGGTTAACAATAGTTTCACTTAGTTATATTATGACTTCTGGATTGAAAACCGGAACCAGGTTAAAAATATCATTCTGACGGTGTTCAGGCTTATTTCAGGAAATGGTCCTAGGTGTAGTTTTCAGTACTCATTCGTTTACATGTTTTCCATTGTCTTCTATTTTTAGTGCTTACATTTTCAATTAAGAAATACTGTTTTTGAAAAAAAGAACCAGATAGACCCCTAGAGTTTCTATATTTGGAATTCTATAATGTTGGGCCAGCCGTTTTTGACATAGTAATGATGTCTAGGAAGCTTGTTTGATCAATTCTTCTTGTTATGGAAACTGACCTCTAAGCATGATTTGCAGGTGGTAAGCTTCTATTAGAGCTAAATCGTGTGTTGAGACCTGGTGGTTTCTTTGTGTGGTCTGCTACCCCAGTATATCAGAAGAAACATGACGATGTTGAAATATGGGAAGGTACAAAATTTATCACTTGTTATCCCTGAAATTTTTGTATCTGAGTTGGTTGATATATTCTAATAAGTCAAAATTGTGTAATCATCTGCAGCCATGAAGGTACTAACAGAGAAGATATGTTGGAAACTTGTCACAATCAATAAGGATGCACTAAATGGAATTGGTGCAGCAATATACAGAAAGCCTACCACCAATGAGTGTTATGAGCAAAGACCACAAAACGACCCTCCTATCTGTGACAAGTCTGATGATCCAAATGCAGCATGGTATTCTTTATATATGTTACTTCATTTTATTCCTACCACCAGGGAAAGTAAGGAATCCACTAGTGACTTTGACCCAGTTCTGATGCCCTTTAACTTCAGCAAGTTTGCTATGGGGGACGTTAACGTCCTACCAACTGAAGAACTAGCAAAAAAAGTTTCCACTCATGGTGTAGCTGAGTAATATTTTATGTTGAAATTATTAGTTTGATGAGCTTGCAGAACTTCTTTTACGTATAAAATAGACATTGTCTCTAGGTTTCAAAGATTTTAAAGAATAAACACTGATTCATCTAGTTGGAAATTGGATTACTCTTGCCCGTCTGATACAAATGAATTGTCTCTTGCATGCAGGAAAGTACCATTACAAGCATGCTTGCACAAAGTTCCTGTAGATGCATCAGAGCGTGGATCTCAGTGGCCTGAGCAATGGCCAGCGAGGTTGGACAACACACCTTACTGGTTGTTGAGTTCTGAGAATGGAGTTTATGGAAAACCGGCTCCTGAGGATTTCACTGCAGACTATGAGCACTGGAAACGCGTGGTAGACAAGTCTTATTTAACTGGAATGGGCATTAACTGGTCATCCGTTAGGAATGTCCTGGACATGAGATCTGTTTATGGAGGGTAAGCAATATGTATTCTTGTTAAAATGTTATCTTTTCATAGTGCATTTTTCCTCTGATACTTCATTACATTGTTTGGGCATTTGGTTTTGATCCATGGACTCTTGATCAAAGCCTTTTGGAAATTCTACGCGAGCTTTTATGATTGAAATATTGAGTGAGATGTGTATTCAGATCTTTTGCCCATTCTTTTAGTTCAGACTTCTGCTTGTGCTTGCAGATTTGCTGCGGCTCTGAAGGATTTGAAACTTTGGGTCATGAATATAGTCACAATAGACTCTCCAGATACCTTACCCATAATATACGAGCGAGGTCTTTTTGGCATGTATCATGATTGGTGTGAATCATTTAGCACCTATCCTAGATCTTATGATCTTCTCCATGCAGACCATCTGTTTTCCCTGTTCAAGAAGAGGTGTGCCTATTATTGCATTCTAATCTTTTCAGCAGCTTAGCGATCACTGATTGTCATTTTTTATGCTCTGCCTAATTTGCAATGGTTTATGAGTGGCAGGTGCAAGTTAGTCGCTGTAGTTGCAGAGGTTGATCGGATCCTTCGACCAGAGGGAAAACTTATCGTTCGGGACAATGTCGAGACAATTAATGAGCTGGAGAGCATGTTGAAGTCTATGCAGTGGGAGGTTCGCATGACCTATTCCAAGGACAAGGAGGGATTGCTATGTGTCCAGAAGACCATGTGGCGGCCTAAAGAGGCAGAGACAGTCAAGTATGCCATTGCGTAAGCATGCTCTGAACCATCTGTCATCTCCAACGGAATTATACCATTCTTTTTGTTTTGGTTGCTGATTCAAATTTGTGGCAATTGTAAATTATATTAGCCTCTATCATTTAGTTAGGGTCTTGCAGCGTTTATTAATTTTCTTTTTTGTATCAATTTGGCTTAACCTTATCATCTACAGGTTGATGTTGGTATATCCCACTGTAATATTACATCACTAGTTGTCGATTAAACAGTGAACACATGCTTGCTATCCCAATACCTATTGTTTAAAGTTGAGTTATAGGATTCTCTCAATGTGAACTCTCCCTCGCTGTGTTAGTCTCATTCGATGTATAGATGCAGCTAGTGCAACTTACCTTTTATGTGATAGCCTCAAATTCTTCTAATAGCATGTTTCTTCCCCAACTCAAGTAACATCATTTAGCCTTAAAACATGTGTTGTAGAATCGAAAAATTAATCAACATTGAACACTTTTTTGTGTAAATTTCTTGAAGTAGGATTCAACCAAGTGAACTTTGTATGTGCGAGATTTTAGACATCTCTACTCTTGAAGAGTCGTTCTATACTTGACGTCATAAAAGAGAGCACTAGGAAATTTGTAGACTCAGTTGCATATAAGCTAGAACTAGTTCAAAGAAAACTTTTACCCCTTCAAAACATGGCACGTTAGGGTTATTTTTATTTTGGACAAAGGTTGCTTAAGATTAGGTGATGACAGTTACCCACCCCTGTGAAAGAGCGAGTCCCGGGGACTTGTTTTAGCTTTCCCCTCTTCACCTGCCTATTTTGAAGCTGTTTAATTTCCATTTTATTTTAGCATATACAAATACCAATCAAAATCCTCCAAAAGCTCTGAGAGCTCTCGCACCAATTAATCCCAAAGAGACATGGAAGATGACAACCATGGAAATAATAGGCTAAATGGTCCAAATGGAGGAAGCCCTGAAAACCCATGTTTAAACAACAGCACTCCTGCTAGTAGCTGCAACTCCAACGTTAATATTCACCACAATCATCACCACCACAGCAGCAATAAAGAACAAGACAGGTTTCTTCCCATTGCCAATGTAGGTCGCATTATGAAGAAAGTGATTCCCGGCAATGGAAAAATCTCCAAGGATGCAAAAGAGACTGTTCAAGAATGTGTGTCCGAGTTCATTAGCTTTGTCACCGGTGAAGCCTCGGATAAATGTCAGAGGGAAAAGAGGAAGACCATCAATGGCGAAGATATCATATGGGCTATCACAACACTGGGGTTTGAGGAATACGTGCACCCTCTAAAATTGTACCTCCAAAAATATAGAGAGCTTGAAGGGGAGAAGCTAAATGTTCCAAAGCAACAAAGATTGGAGCAAAGGCTTCAGCAACAAGTAGTGCAACATGAACAAGACCAACAAAGTATACCTAATTCGTATAGTGTATATTCTTCGACGAATCTCATGTCACAACCGACTTCTTTCCTTACTCATCATCATGTTCCGGCCTTTTCCTTGCCGTTTTCGACAGGCTCAATCCAGAAACAATTACAGACGCAAGATCAGATTGATTCAGTGGGGCATTGGTAAAACTACGAAGAAAGGACCAAAGTAAACATGCAGATGATGATTTCGTTTCCTCTCCTCCAATTTTGTATTTCCAGACTTGTATTATGCTATACATATGTAATTTAATGTTAATATACACATATATACATCTTCTGAATAGAAAGTGTATTTGTAAAGAGATTGTAATAAACATATAATCCATGTCCATGCATTCATGCGGAGTAGAATGTGATAACTGTTGAGGAGTAATGGTAGGTGAACTATATTTTTGAGAGACCAACTAGAGCGCATCAAGCATTTTGCACTGGACAACATTCATTCCACATGTAGAGAACCATAGGCAGCATGGTCATTGCGTTTTTGTTTTCGTTTTATCAATTTTTTGTCCAGGTAAAAATCCACACAGGGTGTCTTAGGAAGACCTAAGATAACAGTTCTTGTGTAGGATTTGTCTGATTATCTCTAACTAAGCTCCGATAATTCCATACTCAATAACTTACTCTTCTGCACACTCTTCGCATTAGATAAGGTGGGAATATCGAGTTACTAGATTTCCCACCATGCATGCCGATGCCATTACCTCTGTGGCTCGATCAGTACGTGGCTCAACTTGAATTGGATGGCTTACTCTTCCCCGGCCACGGCAAGACCTCTAGATTCGGAGAGGAAGATGTCGATCTGTGTTTGCAAGCGTACTATATAAGGAACTTCCCTTTGAACAATTCATGTCGATGTATATATACTTGCAGTTGGGTTTCTTGATATTGCATTTTATCTCAAGTGAGTTCTTTTCCACTCCAAATATCGATGACATTTTTTGTTGGATAAGTGTAGAAAGACTAATTCATCCTTCGCTCATGAAAATTTATTGAACTCCAAATATCGATGACATAAAATTTATACAAGACCATCAGCCGTATCTAAGAATTTTCTAGTCTCGTATAGTGCCCCGTGTGATTGAATTGGTGTTTCAGGGATCCTCCTTATCTAGATTGTGCCATTCTCTTCAATGTAGCAGAATTTTCAAAACAAGGTGGTCACTTTTGTAGCAATCTGAGCCTGTGGTTCTCACAAGCATGCAAAAGTAAACAAAAATTAAGAGGCTAGCCGGCTAGGGGGTCATACTCGTAATTGAGAAAATTTTGATTTGCACAAAAATATGTACGGCTAAGCACAAGACAGAATGAGACGATATTCGTCGAATCTTGTTTTGTCCTGAAAAATATATTATCAGGATAGGACGAGATTGCATTTTTAGAAATATATCTCATACATGATGATCCAGTTTGGTAACGGGAAGGGATATAGATCCCTCAACGATAGAAAAAATAAAAAAAATAAAAAATATAGAAGAGAGAAATTGATCCTAAATTTTTGAAGAAATTTTTTATTTATTTTTTATAAAGTCAATGTGAACTCATTCAATATTGATGAGAGTTTTTTTATTGTGTACAATTTTCACATATATATATATATATATATTCTATGGTGTTACTTTTTTCATGGTGTAATTTTCTTAGTTCTAAACTCCTAACTCTATATTAGTAGAAAACGAACAAAAATTATAAAAATGAAAGGGAATTAATAACCAATTAATTAAATGTTTGTAATTCGCATCTAACTAATTAATTAAGATATCGAGAAAACTTCCAAGATTGAAAAAACTAAGGAACGTACTCAAGTTATCGCTACATAGCTTCGTTGTAGCAGACGATATTTTTCATACGATCATCATCACCAAATGAGAATGAATTATCTAATTCTTGCTATGTGAAACTAGTACTATATAAATTTATGTTTAGATTTTGGACGTCACATTGAGTGTGTTTGAGTTCATTGTAAGATTATACACCTTAAAAATTAGACGGTTATAATCAGATACAAGTACATTTATACTTTCAAGATGGTCCCGTCCTGTCATGTTTCCAAACTATCAGGAGGGGAAGGTACGGTACTACCATTTTAAAATTTTGTCACATCCTATCCCTCCAATTTTCAGTATGGGACCAAGACGAGATCGGGATTACGGTACGGACTGCCCAACCCTAAAAATATTGTTTTCAAAGCCCATTTCAATGATGAGAAGATCTCTGGCCCTATTTAAATGAGAAGACTACTTATTAGTGTCGAAATATACAAATATTTACTAAAACAATAATAAAATAATATTTTATGACTTTTTTCCCTTGATCTTAGAGAGAGAAAATGAAAGAGAGGGAGGGAAGACTTTGCCAGAATCTCACCGAGCTCCGGTACCGACCGCCGGATGTCGGTCGTCAGACATTTGTCATCAGTTGCCGAAAAATCACCGACCATTGGAAAATTGGCGGTTGCTGGAATATTACCGGCCGTCGAAAAAATCACTGATCGTCAAAAAAATTGCCGATTGCCGGAATTTTAAGAATGAATTTACTAACCCAATAAAATCTTTGTATAAGGTAATAAATGTTCATTAACCCTAATAAACTCCTTAAATATTATATATAAGGTAATAAATAATTTATAGTTGTAAACAAACATTTTATTAGGGGTACTGAAATTTAAGAAAGAATTTACTACCCCTAATAAAACGTTTTATACAAGATAATAAATGTTTACTAACCACTACCAGAATAAACATTATAGCCGACGAAAAAAAAAAGTCTGACAAAATTTTTTTTTGTCGGCTAAGTTAATTTTTCGTCGGCTAAAGTGGATTTTTAGCCGACGAAATGTTTTTTCGTCGGCTATAGTCTGCAAACTATAGCCGACGAAATATATAATTTCGTCGGCTAAAAGTCCTTATATTTCCAAATCTAGACAGCAGCTCATTTGAAAAAAAAAACGGAGAAAAAGTTTGGGTGTTGGCGAAATTGTTGGGTGTCGTCGAAATCTGTCCAAAATTAGTTTGTGGCGCTATATATAGGTACGTACATGTGTATATATCTTATTTTTGGGTTGATTTAAGAGTTTTATTTGAGTTATATATATTGATTTTGAGTTTTAATTTGAGTTGAATTATTGGATTTTGAGTGCGATTGAATTGAACGATTTTAATTTGATAATATATATGAAGTTGTTGTTATTAATAAGTAGTATATATATATTAATTTAATTATAATATTGTGTTGATGCATATATATAGTTTGAATTAAGTAATATTTTGATTATGATTTATGTTAATTGATATATATATAATATTGTTATATAATTAGTAATTTGTATATATATGCATGTATATATATATATATATATATATATATGTGTGTGTGTGTGTGTGTTAATTAATCTGTTATTAATTATTTGTACGTTAACTGTAGATTGAATACTAAATGATTTGATAATTTAATTAATTAGAGTTTATACATATATATTATATTATCTTTTCAGGATATATGAATAAGAGTTGGATTTCGCTTCGAAAATAGGACAAAAGATATGGTAAAGGAGTTATTAGTTTTATTGAATATGTGATGGATAATGCTAACGAGAATACAATTTTCTATTGCCCGTGCACTAAATGTCAGTGTCGCCTCGATATGCATCGATTTGCAATTGATAAGTTTTGGCAGCACCTAAAGAGTAATGAGTTTTGGGAGAAGTGCACATGTTGGATATATCACGGTGAAACATCATCAGGGGGTTCGCATGATCATGGACAATTTTTTGAGACTGGCAGTACATCCAACGATCCAACAACGGCCTTCATCAACGATATGTTTCCTTATGAGAGCGGTGTATGCTCTCAAGGACAGTATATAGCTGGGCCGGTGCAATCTTTTCCTAAAGTTGTCAACACTGCTGGTATTGACAAGTACAACAAACTACTTGCTTTTCAACAGACCCCTGTGTACCCCGGTTGTCAGAAGACGGTTTTTGAAAGTGTGATGGACGTTATGAAGATTAAAGTTGAGACAAAATCGACCGTGAAGGCTATTGATGATTATCTACAGTACACTGCTTCGATGCTGCCCCACGGTCATCGTCTTCCTACCACTCATAATAAGGTTCGATGTATCTTGAAAGATTTTAGGCTTTCCTACATAAAGATCCATACATGCAGATATGATTGTGTTCTCTTCTAGGGTAAAGATCCAGAAGGGAATGACCTTGGTGGCCTTGACGCATGTCCGGTATGTCAGAGTGACAGGTATAAGCTGACTCTTGCAGGCAATAGGAAACCTGTGAAGGTACTTCGATATTTTTCGTTGAGGGATAGGCTGGAGCGGTTGTACATGTCATCACACACGGCCAAAGCTATGAGATGGCATGCTGATAGGGAGTTGCATGACGAAGATACCTTTATACACCCTGCTGACAGGGAGGCTTGGAAGCATATAAACCGTGAGTTTCCTCATTTTACGTCAGATATCCGAAATGTGAGGCTCGGGCTCTCATCTGATGGGTTCAATCCTTTTGACAACATGAGTCTTCAATACAGTGTATGACCAGTGATTTTGGTATCATACAACCTTCCTCCATGGATGTGCATGAAGAAAGAATACAATATGTTGAGTTTGTTGATTCCGGAACCCGGTTATCCAGGGAAGTGTCTCGATGTGTATTTGAGACCCTTGATTGAAGAGCTTAAGTTTTTTTTTTGAGACGTTGGTCATCCCACTGACAAGTACATGCACGAGATGTTCCAGATGCATGTCATGGTTATTGGTACCATCTGTGATTTTCCTGCCCGTGGGATGTTGTCAGGTAATGTTGTTAGGGGATACAAGGCTTGTCCAGAGTGCCTTAGCGATGAGGGGAGCAGTAGTCATTGCAACAAGATATGCAGATTGGGTCACCGTACTCTCCGTCTGTATAATCACGAATGGCGGTTCGATGACAAGGCATTTGATGGGACTGTAGAAAACGGTGTGCTTCCTAGAAGATGGACGGGGGTAGAAATTTTAGCAGTGCTTAATGAGTATGATTTTGGGCATCTCAGCAATCATCCCAATATTATGGCGGCAATACCTGATAGACCCGACAGATATAAATTCTGGACACATAAGAGCATATTCTGGGAACTCCCATACTGGAGCAAGTTGTTGATCAGACACTACCTAGATGTGATGCACATAGAAAAGAATGTGTGCGATAGTGTGGTGGGAACAATGCTGAACTTGGAGAGGAAGACGAAAGACGGTCCAAAGGCAAGCATTGATCTTAAAAAAATGGAGATACGAAGACATTTGTGGTTGAAAGAAGGGAAGAAAAAATGCCTCAAGCTCCTTACACGGTGAAGCCTGACCAGAAGAACGTAATTTTCAGGTGGATGAGTTCTGTGAAGTATCCTTCAGGCTATGCAGGAAATATAGTCAGGTGTGTAAACATTCGTGATAATAAAATGTACGGGTTGAAGAGTCATGACTGTCATATACTGCTACAACGTCTCTTCTCTTTTTTCATTCGACCGTTCCTTCCCCGTCAGATGGTGGAGCCGTTAGTAGCGTTGTCAAGATTCTTCCAGAAGTTATGTACACGGGAAGTGACAAAATCTGACCTCCGGGAAATGCAAGAGGACATTATTTATATCATGTGTAAATTTGAGAGGATATTTTCTCCAAATTTTTTTAACATCATGCCGCACCTGATGATCTATCTTCCCGATGAATTGTTTCTTACCGGTCCAGTACACTATACTTGTTTCTTCATCTCCATTTCATTCATCATCAACATTATCTCCATCATTCATCCATTCCACCATCAAGGAGGTTCCAAGGAGCATAGATTGAGAAAACCTATGGTGAAGTAGCCATCAATTTATCAATCTTCAACTAGTTTACTTTTTCCTTAAACTCTTTAATATTTTTTTGATGTCTACTAGATTTGGTGTTGATTTGTATTAATATGAGTGAGTAGTTACTTTGTTGGGGGTAGGATTGAAAGTCTTAACCAATCTTTTATGGATTGATGCTTTAATTTGATATGATGCAATTTTAATTGACATTCCTACATGCTAGTTCAAGAGATGAATGCATATGCTTAGAACTTACCGCTTTAAGTATGTGTGGTTGCTATGACATGATATAGTTGTGAATTACAATCACGTAGAGATTAACTTGGTTGGTTTGCATAGTTTCTTCATCTCTAATCTTTATGCACTTAGCATAATGCATTAGATGCCTAACAAGATTGAAATGCATGAGTTAAGTAGTTAAGTACTACACCCGAGAGATATTGCTTGATATCACAAAAGGAGCATGTCCCTTGTCATACCC
Source organism: Comarum palustre (assembly GCA_951800085.1). Classification (NCBI taxonomy): domain Eukaryota; kingdom Viridiplantae; phylum Streptophyta; class Magnoliopsida; order Rosales; family Rosaceae; genus Comarum; species Comarum palustre. Next base: position 11,870,666 of record OX637575.1, on the reverse strand, counting down.
AAGAGGGATGCAAGAAGAGAAATTGGTTGATTAACTTAATATCATTCATATTGATTTGCATCAATACTTGCAAGAGGTTAGTGGTGGACAATTCGAATCCTAACACCATTCATTAGACGACTAGTTTAGTTTAGACTGGTAAAGTTTTACATTTGAGCATTTAGTTTAGATTGTCTCCCAACTTCAAAAACCCAAAATCAAATCACTACTTCCATAATGCACATACTCACCATGAGCCTAGATTTTCTCGTGTGTTTAGGTTTGTGATTGTACATTTGCATATTCTATCTCTCCTGAGGTTAACACTAGCTAGTGAAATGAATTCAATCCTTGTGGGTTTAACAATCTTTCTTAACCCCTATATTATTATTTGTATCCCTTATATTGAGGGGGTGCCTATTTATCTATCACTAATTTGAAATCATGGTAGTCTAGTTATTGCATGGAGTCTGTCTTCTTCTGTACCAAACTAGTCGACTTGATGCACGGTAGTCCTCCCCTCAAACAATAACTTGTCCCTCCAAAATGCTATTCCACAACCAAAAGAACCCAACGATTGAAGAAATTGTTTCAGAAGACCAATTCCCTTGCTTCACCTTCAAACGTGCTAGTAACGTGAAGGTTGACAGAACGACATCTTCGTATATGACTCCACTTCCAGAACAATCTTTTTTGTTTATTTTTTGGACAAGGCGTCTTCAGTTTCTGGTAGAAGGGATTTCAAAGATGAAGCCAATTGACAATTTAAATAAATAAATAAATTGTTTATTACCTTGTAATTTAAGACAGTTTCTGAATCTTTACAAACCAAGCGAACAAAGGTTACAACAAAATGAATGAAATTGTTACTCAACAAAAGGTCATTACATCTGGCTTTTTCTTTTACGTACTCCAAATTACTTATATACATTTACACTTTCAATGCGGCACCAACAATACTGAAGTAATCAGGAAACTTAGACACATGATGAAATTGTGTAAAACTCAATGGTATATCTGCTCTACCTCATCATGAGGCAAAAAATGTTGGAAAACAATGGCCTCTACCTCATCATGAGGCAATAAATGTTGGAAAACAATGGCCTCTACCTCATCATGAGGCAATAAATATTGGAAAACAATGGCTAACTCAGTATAGTCTCAGGCGTGTTGTTATGGGTTGTCGACACAGAGGGCATGATGAAAGACTGACTCCACAATCCTTGCAGGTCTGGACCATGAAAGAGAACAAAATCAATATTGTAGGCAGACAATTTCTTCAAAATTAATTACATCAATAAACTTCGGGTTGTAGCTGGTTTGGCGATGGCATTGGATAAACAGTTGCATAGGTAAAACTAAAAAGATCACTCAATTTCTCTACAAAAATTCAGTTCTCTGTTACTAAAGAAAATCTTTTATAGATTTTAAATGGCACTATTCGATCCAAAAAGATCTCTTCCCTATTCTACCAAAATAAGGAAACATCTGGCTCTCAAAGCTCATCTCATCTTGCCCAGCCAAAAGCTAGACATTTGAAAGACCTTTTAGGTTAGCCAAATAGAGACGTATTGGAAAACTCAATTCATTAAACGAATAGACTATTATAAATTGACTTGCTACAGTTACTATGTCATATTATAAGTGTAAGAATGGTAGTGTTGTTAAGTTATATGCATAGGCAGAGATATGTGTATTCCGTGTGATTAAATAGCTAGCATCAAAGATACACTGAGGGGATTATCTTCCCATCATTTGATTCTTCAAACAGATCACCTTTACTATATGCAGCTTCAAATTAAACCTCAAGTAAAAGTAAACTGCGTGGTATCTCAATTCTAAAAAGAAAACCTGCTAATAAGCATACTAACCGTATGACCACATTGAAAAGCCATGTCCTTTGGATTCGTCAGACAAATTGGGCAGACCTAAAACAACACGAGAAACTTATCTCAAAACCACTGTATCACTGGAAAGGAATTTCAAATAAAAATTATAGTCGAAACAAGGAAGAGAGTGAAAAAGAAATACCGATTCCACCGGAGGTACTGGCAGCCGGGGAGCTGATGGCTCAACTTTCAGAAAGCTTGTCATTGGTGGAATTGATTTAACTGCATTATCGTGATTGACCACATCGCGCGGAGGTGGAAGTAGCCTTGTACGTGGACCGCCTTCTGATTCATAACTATAGAAGTAGGAAAAAGAGTGAAACACTGAAAAAGTGAAAATCACTATATTTGAATAAATTTTCTAAAGTAAAACTGCAACCATTTTCTTACCTGGAACACTGAAGCCTTTGGGTGGCTCTGTACTGTGAAGGAATTTCCATAAGGGCAGCCAGTGCAAATGCTGCTTCCTTCTGTGATAAATCCCTGTTGTCTGACATGATCTTGGTGAAGTTGACAAACTGTAAGAGGAAAACATACAGAAGGTTATTATGAAACTTGGTTATTTAAAATGAGTAAACAAAGTACAACAGAACTTACTACATCTATGTATTAGACTACATCTCTAAATTGCATCAGAAAACAAAATATAAAGAATTAAAAAGAGCTGAATGCCAGAAGGATTCCAATCATAAGGAATGGCATGAAATGATGTACTCCAAAATTCTGAGGAAACCAATGCCCAAAACCAAACCCTTGTCCACAAAAGCTCCAGCTCCTCCCCTTTCAGCTTTTCAAAAATTCTCTTATTTCTTTCTATCCAAATGACACAGATGGCCAGAACGCAGCCATTACAGCATATCTATAATCTTGTAAAACTACTCAAAGCTGACCGAATAAAACGCTAATCTACCTCCCACCAATAAAGGGCTATTTATCCAACCTCCTCCCCACCTTCACTACCACTGGATCCCAAAACCTTACAGCCTCACTGCTCTTGGGTCCCCGCACAACACGCCAAATTAACTTTCACCCTTGACAAACAAAACTTTCCATAACCATTGGAAGGAATCGAAGTTTTCTAACCAGCATTCTTTGTTCTTAATTCTCTTTCTCCCCAGTGATTGTCTTTCTTTTTTTCTTATTTTTGTTCTAAACTGAGTTCATTTTTGCTCATTTAGTACTTTGTCTGACTATACTACATTAACTTTATTATAATGAACAAGTTTTTTATTGCAAGGATGTCTAGAAAGATATGACACTTAAAGCGTGATAGTGCTAAGCATTCCAGAATCAAATACATTTCACACTGTAGGAATCACTAAAGTGGCGGTACCAAGTTGGATCTTAATACTGTATTTTTATTAAGAACCAGAGGATATAAAAATTGAAACAGGGAGATTGGAACCAAACAGAAAGAACAATAGATAGACGACATTTCACCATGGTATAAATTTAAGCGAATTAAATTTTCAAATAAATATTATGAGGGAAGTGTAGAAGAATTATATATATCATCTAATATTATTTTTATGTCCCACGATATCCTATGATCCCATCCTAATGATGATATTTTCTTATATCATCCGATATTTCATATCTGTAATCCATGCTTCACAGGGCACCACCACCAATAAAAAGGCGAGACACTGATATGGTTCATTCCTCAGATAGAACTCATAACTTGTCTTCAGTCATATCAATAGATTCATGACAATGAAAATGCATCTATTAACTCTGGTGTGAAACTTAATAAGTACCTGGAAGTTATCGAACGCTCGCTGAGGAATGTTATCATCAAATTGCTGCATTGCATCCCACGGTCCATCCCCAACTCCAACCAAGATTATTGACAGTGGATATTTGCTGTTTAAAACAAATATGATAGTGAGGACACTATAAACAAACAATTAGTGTACCCTACAAGCAGAATGCATTGCTTTACCTAGCAGCAACTATGGAATCTACAGTCGCTTGTTCTTGGGTACTGAATCTTCCAGGTGGAGTATCAGGGCTCCTGGTAACCTATGTGAAAATAGATGCATTTCAAAGTTGTGAGAACAATATAAAATAAGAAAAAGGAAACGAATATGTGGAAAAAAATGAGGAAAAATTAAAGGGCATTGAACATGTTCTACCAACCTGTCCGTCCGCTATAATGACAAGAACATGGTATTGTCCATTGCTTTTTTCAACAATATCAATTGCCGTGTCAATTATTGGGGCAAATGAGGTGGGACCTGTGAATAAGGAAATGAAGATTAACATATCTGGTGTTTGTACCATGCTGGAAATCACATAAATGGAATATTGAGTATCCATCCTCCACTTAATGTATTATATACAAGAAACAAAAGTACAATCAGAGAAAAAATCATTAAAAACTTATAGTACATGATAGGATACATTTAAAATAGAAGAACCGAAAGATATATGGCTTTTTATATGTATTAAATCAAGTATTTTGCATTTCATATCATAGAAAGATGGTGTCATGAAAACAGAAGCCTGGAGATGATGGTTATTCTCCTCAATTTTGTTGTTAATAAATTCAAATCAAATTTGCTAACTAAACCCATGACAAAGAGCCATTGCTATGGAGGGAAGCTGAGGAGTAAACAAAGAGTGATAGAGAACGGCCTAGCTTACACAAAGTGGGAAATAGAACATCAAAAGCTATTCCTTACCTGAGCCAAGGAATCTTCAACATTCATTGATGACAAATGATTGTATGAATTATGATTAGAAGCCATGAATTCATCTAAGTTTCTAAGATAGATACTCCAATGTAAAAAAAACAGAAATAAAATACTATGAAACACTCGAGGTAAAAGTACAGATAAAGCCAAGAGTCATCATGCATATGGAGCAAGTCTTCACTTCAGGAAGATGATACTTGGAATTGTAACAATAAGAGGGGAAACAAAACTGTCAAATACCTGATAACCTTAAGTATGGAACAATCTCCCTATACCGTGCAAGAGTTTCCTCAAACCCAACACAGCATCGATCATCAGGATAAAAGCTGAACACACCGTGATCATGTGTTGATGCTACAAAAGAAGTTATGATCAGAGAGCTGTGTGCTGACAATTGGTGTATACTTTCAATCAGAAGTAAAAATAACAGCTAGACACTAACCATCGCCAAATCCAAAACAAGGAATTATATTATCTTCATCGAAAGGAGACAAAGTGCGTCCAATTATAGAGATTGCTTGCTCGTAAGGATTAGGTGTGCTACCGATTGCATGAAGACTTTTTCTGTTGAAAGAATATTTGCCTACAATCATTGAAATGTATCTTTCATCTACTTCCACAAGAAGTCATGGAAAATAAATTATCTGAAGGACTAGGAATATCACCTGTCCATTCATTGCTCTTTGTGAAGTCGATTCCAAGTATTAAATTTGATGACTCAAGGCCAGCTTCTCTCAATGCCGCAATAACCTGGACATTTATGTATATGCTTCTAGTTACTGAACATGCTCCATTAATAGCAGATAATGGATACACTAATTGCTAATTTACACACTCAGCAGGACTACTGATACGAAGGATGGCAAAATAGTTCTTATTTCTATACATATGACCTTTCTGACACATGTAAAAGCAGTAATTTTCTATGGTCACTGAACACCACCAGTTCATTCTCAGTTTATATACATCTTATAGAAATCAATCAATATGAAATGTAATGCTAATGGTTGTAACCTGATCCAACGAGTTGAAATCATCGCCTATACGTGAAAATGGTAGCTTTTGTTGATGACTAGAGTCCATAGACGTGCCTGGATAGGAAGGTGGTTCAGGTGGAAAATTATCCTGAGAATCTTCATACATTGATTCACCATTCCCCATGTTTGGGAGGTAAATGTTACCTATGTCAGAAAAAGGAGCTACAGAAAATCACAGTACGTAGATTAGAGACAATTCTTGACGCGTGCCTTAAATTAGTTCATTCTGATGCATTAGTTAATTCTCCCCCAACAAATTCAATCAGCAGAACAAGACTCAAAATATGACAATTCTGCTATTTAGCTTACACAGTTACAAACTTAACAAGTCATCTCCATCCAGCTCAATCAACCTATATGTCCTGTAATCCAGACTAAACCCCTCGAGTTGGAACATTAAAACGGTTCAAGGTCAGGTCAGTTATTGCAATTCCCTTAAAGTTCTAGTCATATACCAAATTCTTAGTTCGCAACTAATTGCATTGAATACCAAAATTCTGCTAACAATTGAATCAGAACTCAAATCCTAATAAACTCAGAATCCATGAAATCCATTGTAACAATAAAGCTTGACAATTTCTGACACCATATCAAACTCAAGATACTCAGACCTTGAGAAATGTAGGTATTTCTAAAACTCAAATTCATTTGTCATGCACAACTCATCAACATCACTAATACGATAATACAAAAAACTGGGAAGCTGAAGCAAGTCACCCTCAAACCCATTATAATATGTCATCAAACAAGAACAGAGTTTCAACATCAGCAACAAACAGCAAAACAGAGATTGTCAGACATAAACCTGTGATATGTTGATGACAGAGAAGAAAGGGGGATTCAAATGGGATGGATTGTTGGAACAAATTTGGTGCTTGTGATCTCTTAAATACCAAAAAGTCAACTGGGTGGCTTCTTCTTCTTATGTTCCTTAAATGCCAACCTTTTTCCTGGTCTTTCTTTGTTTTTCACTCTCTCTTTCTCCGGGGGTTTCTTGATGAGAGTGGATAGCGTGCACACGTTGGAAATGAGGGGCGTACAAGTTTGAATAGTCACGTCAATAACCTTTAAAGGCCAAGGCACAATCTGGTCAGAGACATCAAAGGCAAAAGAGCCTCAAACACCAGAGCTAAAGAAAGGTTAAAGAGCTGGACTTTCTAGAAAGAAATGGATACCGGGGATCTAGATGGATACGTATATCGTAGCGTTATATACGCCTATGTTTGGTGTGCGTTATCGGATTATGTATACACCTAATAAAATATATTAATACCTATATATATTATATTATACTCACGTGCATGTCTTGTACCTTTTTTTATTATTTATTTTTAGTGAACCATAGAATTGTGACGTGTGAGGTTCTTTAATTTTAGTTTTTGACTTTAGCCCTTTCCTTCTTTTAATTTTTTTAGTTTTTGACTTTAGTTAATCAATATATTATGACATTCTTTTTTTTAGTAATTGAACTCTTATTTTTATTAAATTTAAGTTTTATTCTTATTAAACTTAAATTGAAAACCACACGCCTCAAATACTATTTCACACAAATTTTTCATTTTTAGTAACTTAAAATTTGTCCTTAGTAACTTGACTTTTGTTTTTATATGAGAATGTTTACTAAATATAGAAAGTGAGTGAGTGGATTACAAGTTAGATAGTATGGATTTCACAACCCTTTACACTATTTCTCTTCGTAATAGAATTTAAGTCCAATACAAAAACTTTAAGAAAAAATCTATATATAGCGTCAATTCTGATGAAGAATCGTATTCTTTGTTAATTTTTCCTTTTACAAATATGTTCAAATACCTTAAAAGAACGAACAATCTTGGCGGAGTCGGCAAATACACAAACCTCAAAGAAACCATTATGCAACGATTTCAAAATATGAAAGATCGGCGAAGAAAATTACCATTATAATAGATAGAAATTTAAATATTATTAATGTTATTTTTATTTAATAATTATTTTTATCATTACTTATGTGCCATGTTCATCTGAAATTATTGGCTACGGTAATGCCAAAAAAGTTAACCTTGGTAAGAAAATGGAGTTTCATATGATGTATAACATATTTTCTTATCCAATGTTACGTTACTTCGTTGGAAAGAGCAACTGATTAATTATGTTTTTTATTTTTAAGTTCATTTCAACACACTAGCATATCCTAACAAATTGCAAATGAGACTTGATACTACAATAAGTAAGCTCTTTGTGTGTGAATGATCAACGTATGGTTTGTTTAGAGGTAGGTAACTACATTAATACATTGGAATCGATATGTACGTGTTGTATGTGAACATACATATCTATTTATATTTATGCTATAATAACAAACAAGCTAAACCCGTTTATCTCTATCTATATCTGTCTTTGCCCCTCTCTCTCCCCGTCTTTTTCTCTCATCTCTACTGCTTATGGGTGTGAATTTGGGTTGACAAAAGAGAACCATGCATGTTTTACGTGAGAACAACATTAATTTGAACGTGTCCATCGTCGGCCTCTAGCCCCTCAACGCAACAACTCAGGCCGCTGTCGATCTCGCTCATCATTGATGCCACCTTCTTTGACTTCATCGATCACATCGCTAATTCTTGATCCGTCTCATTCAAATCAATCCACCAGCTAACACATCTATGATCGAGAGATTACAAGTTTTCTTGTGTTGGTCATTAAGGTAACGTCGTATCATATTTGATCAATGTGGATACGTTTCTGGCAAGCAAAAGAGGTGTAGCTAGCTAAGCTAGAGTAAGCGCGTAATGGACCAACGTGGTGGTGGTGGTGGTGATGGTGGTAGTGATGGTGGAGGTGGAGCATCATTCATATGGTTTATTTCTTGCTCCTTGTTCTTGTCTATAATACTCGGAGGCGGGTGTCTTATAACCTATATAATCATTCCTCAGGATCCAGAATCCATGTCCTGGCTTGCTATTACTGGAGTTGTATTGGTTTGTCTTCCATGGATGTTTTGGTTCTTCACATTCATATATCGTGTTGTTACTCGGATGCGCAAGAATAGATCTAATTCTGAGGGCTTTGCCACACTTGGAAATGTTAATTCTATTAGTGGGAAGAATAATACCAATGCTGGAACTACATTGAGCTAGGGTGTCTATAAAACCACCAAGACTAGGTTTCTCTGAGGATTGAGGAATGAATATTTTGACTATCTTCATTCGAGGGTTCTCATTGTAATGTAAACCTTTATATACTTGCACAACAAGTCATGACAAATATTTCTGTTTGAAATTCATTGCTTATTGTGAAGTCGATCGATGCCAATATATAGTACGTATTAAATTTGATGATTCACAGCTAGCTTTGATCTCTCAATAAAGCTATAACCTGGACATATATATTGTAGGCACATATGACTGATTAGCACATTTCGGCTACACTGTAACCGGTCATAACAGTTAAATCCGCTATAACCAAAACATGTAACAGACACATGGCAGTGTCAGTTATTATTAACTATAATCTGTCACCCAAATGGTATAGTGATGCGCCCTCACGCGTGGTCTGGATATCATCCTCTAGTAATAGAATGGGCTGAAACGTCCCACATCGAATAATATATCGAAGTCTTCTCAATAGCAGGCTATAAATAGAAATTATCTTTCTCCTCATTTACTAAGCAATATTAGAAAAGAATAATTTGATATGGTTTGGAATACTTCAATGTGTTATTCTTCTCCAAGTAGGAGAGTTTATATAGAGATACAATCATAATGCTAATAAGAAAAATATAACCTACATCTACAAGGAAAGTAAATAGTTAAATAATATTCTACACCCCCTCAAGTTGGTGCATAGATATCTATCATGTCCAACTTGCCAATTGAGTTGTCAAACAGTTTCTTTGACACTTCTTTTGTGAGAACATTGCTAATTGATCTTTCATATACACGAAAGGGAAACGAATGATCTTCCTATCCAGGTTTTCCTTAATGAAATGTCGATCTACTTCCACATGTTTAGTCTGATGCCTCTATTAGAATTTAACCAATCAAAAGTGTCACAACACTTAAAGTTCATCACTTACCGCACTGCACGTACGATGAACACCAAGTGATATATAACATGATAAAATAGTTTTCATTCAAAAATTATCACCACTATGTAAGTTTCACCAATAATCAGATTTATACTTGGGTAAGAGTCAAAATATACGTACACTCTCAGCTCCAGCTCGAGATGAAAATAACTTAAATGCTCAAGGGAAACAAATCTAAAACTTCGAGATCAAAAAGTTCTTTACATCTCCAACATTCATTAACGGCCGAGTTCGAAATCGTAACCAAAATTATACATCCACATAATGGTTTCAACAAATCACCTTAACACTAACTGATCGATGAACACATCTGCAACCACGATAACCTTTTAGGTCATACTTGGATCAGTAAGTGGTCTCACCACAATAGGATCCTTAGCGAGGACGTCTCTTCACTTAGCAACATATACTTACCACCCCATTATTACAACTCTTAATAGACTTTGACTCAATGGACTTCTTGAGTCAATGGTGAAACATTTTCCTCTGGAGCTACACCACAAGTCATACGCAACATCAAACATACAATCCATTCAACATATCACAACTCCAGACCACCACATAAAATCTACAGCTCTATGGTTTGTCGCTTAATCTGACTCCGTTTCTCTTAGGATCAATACATAATTCATCATTGATCCGTATCTATATCATGATCACGTCTACACTCACCTCGAAAATTCAACAAACCAACTAGGATTTCTAACCTTTCATTTATAATGTCTGCAATCCATAGAGTCAAGAGGTGATGATGCTACCCAAAACTGTAGCAATGACAATTAATACATCTCCAAACATGTCACAACCAAAACTCTGATCCGATCTGTCGAGTTAGCCACAAGGTGAGTAAACAGATCTCACATTATTGTGTCGCAATTGATGTCAAGACCCACCCCGATTTAAAACCCCTTTAACTCGAAGTAAATCCTGCAGAGACCACCTCGAGGGAACTTCTTACCGAAACCCCCTTGAGATGGACAACCCTTCTTATATACCAACTCAGCACTTTCATGAGTATCTAAAAACAATCCCTAACTCATGAAGCCAGCCTGCTCTCTAACCTATTTAACTAGCTAAGCTGGGTTAGACAGAGCAGACTACATGAAAGTTTACCCTAATGAATTTGCAAGCAGCAACGGATTGATCGACTATGCCTCGACTCTTGTACGAGCGTGACCTCCGCTCAAGAACCCTGCACCACTGGGCATTTGAAAACGAAGGGCTCAGGGGAGAAACAATGAAAACTGTTAGCGTGAGTGGACAAAAATCAAATATAAAAACTCTATTTCCTTTAATGTTCTTCCTTAGAGTTTTCCAATAAAAACCTTATGCACGCACATCATAGACAATTAATAATTAAAACATAAATAACACCCTTGGCTCAAATCCACAAATAAATGTGTGGGATATTAACCTCATCCACGAGAAAACCGACCTGCTCTACCACGAGAGGGTCTATTGACTAGCTCATCGGAGAGGGTCCCGACCTGCTACTATCCAGAGAGGGTACCAACTCCATCTGGAGATGGTACATGCTAGCATGCAATACATATATTCATATCCCTTTAAAAATCCTTTAAAACCTCATGGGAAAAATAATCCGAAAACCAAGTCAAATCTCCCATGACTTTACCCCAAATACATTGGATTTAAAAACCTTTCCAGAAACCCAAAACCGGTTCTCTGCCTTTACTTTAAAACCCTTTAAATCCAAGAGCCAAGTTTCCCCTTTTTAAAACATCCCCCTCCATAATCCCAAAACGGTGATAACAATAACACAAATCCCGGGAAAATCCTTTAAAATCACGGGAAGGGTAGAAACCTCTTTCCCGGCTCACTTAGCTTTAAAAGCATTAAATTCCCATTTTTCCAAAATCACCGTAAAACATAAAATGGAGGAAATCACATATATACAGGAGAAACATTTTAAAGTCTATGGCATGCATTATATTTAAAAATAAAGTCCACTCACAGTACTTATTGCGACCTTCTTCTTGCTCGGAAAGCTCCTTGAGCGAAAACCTCGAACTAACCACGTAGTCGAGACCGTCTCACGTACAACCAGAGACTGTACAAATAAACCAATATATTAGTTATTCCATTGCTGACTTGGTCTTTTTCTAGTTTGACTAGGAAATCCTATTTGACCACGTGTTGACCAAGTTCCTTTTTTAACAGCTTTTTCAACAATACGCTTAATTCCGAATATCGACTTGAAGTTTGGTTTCCGACTTCGTAATCTCAGCGTATCGACTTCCTTACTATTTTATTGACGATAGGTTATCACATGGTAATTTTGTGGAATTATTATGGACACTCAATCAACCACTTTACCAATTTACGGGTTATGAGTCGATATATCCAGTAAGAAATTATCCGAATTATTTATAGCACCCAACTCGGTTTCTGCCGGATTGCATCATTTTGATTTCTACGAAGGTGTAGAATCAGGGTCTTTATGCTTTTCTTTTGTGATACAAGCATTGCATCATTTTGATTGATGTCTTGTCAACAATCAGGGTCTTTATACTTTTCTTTCCTTTCCTTTCCTTTCCTTTCCTTTCCTTTCCTTTCTTGTGCCCTACAGAAAGGAGAGCTTCCACCTGAAAGAACTGTTGATTCTTCGTACAAGGCATATCCATTCAAGAACTTTGAGATTGAGAAGGAGCTTAATGAATTGAGACCGAAAGCCAAGGACTTCTAAGTTTTGCTTTACATGCACAGTTTTGACAATTTATTTGAGGTTGGTGCCACAAAGAACTGGTTAGCGTTTGTATAGTGGAAGGCCTATAATTAACTGTAAAAAGCTAGCATAGTTTAATTTCCAGTGTTTTAATAGTAGAAGCTGTACACTTCTTTGCCATCTCTTATGATTTTTATCCTTGCAGAAAATGCCACAGAAGCAATATTTGACGTTACTTTTGTGATCCAAAGGCATAGCATTTCTTGGCAGGCAGCAGTCTGAATGCTACAATCTGCTCGCACACGAGGTGCATGATTCGCTTTCATTGATGTCAAACGAAAAACACAGCCATCCTCCATAGTGACTAAAACATCAATAAAAGAAGAGCTAAGGATTGTTCAATTAAAGTTCGGTTCTCAGATGCATTTCATCAGTCAGGACATCACAAGGCCATGCTATGCTAATCTTCTCTGTATCATTCCAATTTGATCCGATGTCCCCGAAGTGACAGATTACGGCAAGTTGAGGTCATATGAACAGCTTTATCTTTGGCTTTCATACGATGTGGGTGCTATTTCACCATACTATAAAGCACACTACTTGTGCACTAGCCACTAACAACCTCTCTATTCCAATCATTTCCCACTTTCTATTGTCAAATCAATAAGTTCCCACTCATTTCTTTCCCTGAGGTCGAAACCCAAAACGTTTGAAACTAAGATGAAATTCCACAGGATGAGTAGCCTGTTATTCATTACAACACTGCTGGCCATCTTCAGTCAGTTTGCTCAGATTCAAGCAACCAGGCTGCCACCGGTGGACTTAGCAGGTACTCTCCAGCGTCTTCTTTGGTCAACGAGAAGGCCAAATACACCATATGGAATGCTGGCTCCAACAACTAGCTTCAGGACAAAGACCCGGAGGGCCTGGTCACTATCTAACAAGGTGTTTACTCAGATTGCAGCTACCATAAAACCCACTAAACAGTTTACTAGGATGAATTTATTTTGGAGAATGAGATGAAGTGTAATTTTGTATTTCATAAAGACTTGTAAAATGGTTGCTTTCATTTTTATAATGAAAATTTATTTAAATATCCTTACACATGATGGCCATAGATGGCCGCTTAAAAGCTTTGTTGACTTATTATCCCCCAAAAAATTAAAAAAAAAACAAAAGAAATGTACACAAATCATACAAACAAACTAGGTATATGTCACCTTTTTGTCATTGCAGTCCTCGTACAATTTCAGAACACTTGTCATGCACAACACTTGTCATGCACAACATGAGCTCATACGTACGCCTTCTCACCCAGCCATCATAAGCATCTGACATGATCCCAGCCTTATCTTTCTCTTGGTACATCATAGACATCTGTTTTTTATTACAACGGGGGTGCAGTATATGCCGCTTTCTATGTGTAAAAATATATTGTTACCTGGAAGAAAACAGGTATGTGACTCTTACCTCAAAAGAGCATAGATTCAAGAAATTACAGTCACAGAAAGAAACCAGCTCTATGGTAGCATACTATCAATTTACAGAAGAACTACAAAGAAAAAAAAATCTTTGGGACCAAGATCTCTTTATTTCTCACTGTCGGTGCATCAATCCAACAAAATTATCTAAACCATGCCAAGCCTCTTGGAATACCCCTCTCACTCATCTCTCTTGGTCCCACTTCCTCTTTGATATTTTGTCTCTTTTTTTATTTGAATCAATCAAACAATCTCAATTCTCAAGCCTACGAGCATCCTCTCAATATCTCCTCCTTAATTAGAAGTAAGAATCTAAGTTTAATTTTCCTATATTCTGTTTGTTTTGTTTTTTGCAGTTCTTAACAAAATCCTAATGTAAATTAACTCTCATATTTGATGGAATCTTTGCAGTATTACCTTATGGCTTTTTTGCACTTCCTGCTTCATCTATAGTTTTCATCTATGGCGTCAGATTGGTCCTCCCTGTTTACACAGTTGCACAAAGAGTATAAGCAAGGAAATGATGATAAACAAGTTAAGCGAGTGGGGAAGATGAGCAATGTTACAAGCATGTCCAGGGGAAGCATACCTTGATGATGCCGAAGTACTTGAGGTGTGAGGGAACTCAGTAAACACGTTTGAGTAAGACTTGGTCAAATACGAAAAGTTAGCAATTGGAGGAAGCGCAGGCACCCTTTCACCTTTTCTTAAAAGTTCTTGCAAGTTAAGCCTCTGCAAAGTCAAGACAGCCCTAGACTCCTTCCAAATGAAGGCAAGGTGACCATCTTGAAATACAACGAGGGAACCCGGTTTCGAGCCTGGGTATCTAAAACCATAACCATTTGCAATACCCTCACCTTTCAGAGCATGCTTAATGTTCACAGAAAGGGAATCGACATCAGTATCCCAAGGGAATGGATCAGTTGAAGGTTCATCCATGTTCACTATAAACATTGCTGAGCCATTAGGATGCAGAACATAGTGTGTACCCTCTAAAATTTTGGTTGCAATCAGATGTTGTTGCCCCTGGCACTCCTCATAAGAAAGTAAAAGAAAGAAGAGAGCCTTTCCGAGCTTATCTTTGGTGGGCTTCCCAGGAGGCCAACCAAATGTTCCTCCCCATAAACCAGCATACTCGTGATTAATACTTGGGATACGCAAGGGCAATTTGTAAATGGCAAATCGACTATCATGCATGTTTGGCCATGCGCGATAAGAAGATAACTTGACAGTTGAAGCATGTAAAGTCAGTCCTATTGTATCACCTGAACTTAGAAACTCAGGAAGGGATGCATACTTACTCTCACTGCTGGAAGAACTATTCTTTGAGTTGCCATTGAATGAGATTGACTTTCCCAGGATTTGATTGAGACTGTCCTTGAAGTACCTGCCAATAGATTTCCGCCTGGGGCTTTGTCTGTGACGAGCGTCCTCATTAATAGTATTATGAAAATCACTTGTTCGACAAAGACTCTTTTTGAAGTCATTCAATTGCAGCTGACTATGATCAAATGGCAGTTGACTACTTCCCTTCGAATCCATGTGACCTTCATCAAGCTTGACCATTTGAAGTAGCATTGATCTCCGTTCAGATAAGAACACTATATCTTTCTGAAAGTTCTCCTCATCGTCCCTCAACCGAGGAAAGAGTGGACCAATTGCTACACCAGGAACCTTTAGACGAATTTGGCTTGTAACAACATCCAACAATTTTCTTCTGTCACTGAATCCCAATCGACTGAAGGGCACCAATGTTTCACCCTGTCCAGACACTCTCTGTGACCCTGAGAGTCCACTATTCGACCTACAAATATTCTTTGACAGCTCCTTATCCGGATAGTGAACAAAACTCTTGCTATGCAATAACGATTTACTCCCATGTTTCGGTTGCTTAGGTTCAATCTCAAGCAACAGCACATTACACGACCTGCCAACATGTTTCACTAAACCAGGATACACATAGTGACCTCCCTTCTCCCTCCCATGCAGAAGAAATGCTGTGGAACCATCAAAATCACAGATAATTTCAAACACAGGTGCCCACAGAATTGGGCCATCTTCGATCCCTAAAGGGCCAAGCTCTTGAGGTATCACGCGGCACCCAACAACAGAAACAAAACCAGGCATGACATAGACTACATTCCCAAGCTCCGGATTCTGGTGAACCCATATTCCCATAAGCGGCTGAACAATAAACAGAAAGCGGCACAGCGCCTTGTAAGATGAGACAGCCTTTCGCCACTCAATGAGGTCTTGAAGAGGGACAATCCCAACCAGCTCACATTGAGTAAGCCAGACCTTCTCACAGTCCACAAGTTCATACAATTTCCGGCAGCATAGCCCCAGGTTACATATGTCCTTAAGTGACAGGGAACATGTGATAATGGAAAACAAATCATCTGACAGAGCCAGAAGCAAGCTCGAGCCACACCACTCGGATGACATGAGTATGAGAATTCCACTAACAATCAAGAAATTCCATACAGAGCTACCACAAATCTATGCTTAGATATATGCATAATCCTCTCAATTCACAACACACATAATTACGAATCTCACAAATGAAGCAGATGCAGAAGCAAGCAAATCAAATAAAAAAACAAATTCCTGCAAGACCCTCTGCTTCAGAATCAAAAAAGATGCAAAGGGTTCACAGATCAGACCTGGAACTGAATTGGGTACGGCTCAAAACTCTTCATATTCTTGAAGCAAAACAGAGCAAATACCAGTTGGGTCTTTCCCAGACCTCCTAATACTCAACGACTCATCGCAAACGGATCAAAGTGAGTGCTTCCTTGACTCGCGAATGAAATGATGATGATGGGTTGGGGCTAAAACGGGTCTTGGTCGTCTCACACTCACTAAATAGTTTGGGTTGTTGGCAGAGGCAGCCAGTGTTGAATTGAGAGATGACCCTCAAAAGTAACAATATTTTCAGTGATTCTTTTGACTGGCTGAATTGTGACTAGTGGTTAAACTATTTCAGTCATGAGGAAGAATAAGAAAGCAGTTGTTGCTGGTCTCAGATGGGTTCTAGTGTGCAGTGGGGATCCTGGTCTCGGTGGCAGGTTTTTGTTGCTGGTTCCCTTGTTGATCGATCATGTATTGGATCCAAATCAGTTGGTGGCTAAGTTATGGTGATGCGGCACAGTAGGGTGACGTGGGTTACAGTCCGGATTGCACCTCTTACGTGTCAGGGTTGTTCCGGGTAAGAGGCCAGTTTCTTGAATAATCAAATTGTCCCAATCTTCAAGTGTAAAATGAGACGTTGGATTATCCGGTGACAGCATATTAAGAAAGGTGATATTATTAGTAAGGTAGGACCCTCAGCAAAATCTTATTGATATATACATTCTTTTTTATTATTTATTTTTATCTTTTTTAAGAAAAATGACATTTTCGAAAACGCTTTAAAAAGTGTTGCAAGGTAACTTATGAAAGAGGAGAGTTCTCACAAAATGGCATATTGCTAGCTATAGATGAGACTGGCTGAACAAGAAAGAGTACTAGTTAAATGATACGGCCGACCTGACCTGACTTTTGCGGCGAGCTCCGACCACCAGAGACGTCGAGGCCGGTCGAGATCTCTTACCCTCCTCTGTGCGAACCTCCCTGTGATGGTTGCGTGGTCCAGTTCGGCATGGAACAACGCCTCTAAGCTTGCACAGTACGGCGTCGAGACCCGGTTCTCGACCCGACTGTTTCTCTGGCATGGGGCGGCGGCAAGGCACGAAACCAGTCCAGAAGGGACCCTCAAGACGTTCTGGGCGGACCTTCGGTGGTGTTGAAGCTCAACACGACGACAGGAGCGGCTGAGGTGGAGGCAGCCCTTTCGAGGAAGTTTTGGGCCACTTCCCGGCCGAGTTGATCAAAACCCCAAGTATTAAAGTTGTTCTCCTTGCTGTGATCTACAACTTTCATGTTTTGAGTTTGTTAAAATTTAGTGTTTTGGGTGGAGGAGCGTCCGGCAGTTCGGTAGTTCTGGGAGTTCTGGTTGCTCCTATAAGCCTTCTAGGGTTGTTGTGGTTACATGTAGGTGGTTTTTGGGTGAAGTTGACCTGTTTGAGGGTGGTGGCGCATGGGGCCCACGCGTAGCCACCTGTGGCGGCGCATCTGACATCCTCAGGGGGCAGTGAGTTGTCCCAGGATTATGTACTCGTTGATACGAGCGCGTGAGTATATAATTTGTCGGTTTTGGTTATCGTTTAGTGTGACGTTCAGTTGAATCAAGTCATTTTGACATTCGTGTGGTAACTAAGGTCGATTATATAATTATAGGTGTATATTGATCGACCAAGTGTTGAGGATTTACCGTGTGGCGGTAGTTGACACAGCGGGATTTTGAGGTGAGTCATTTCCACTGAGGGTGCAATCTCATAAATACCCCTAGCAGTTTTGTCTATTTACAAGGTTGCCACTATAGTCGAAATTTTCTTAAATGCCTTGACAGTTCATGTTAACTACTAGGGTGCCCATTGGGTGGTGTTACTTATATGCCCTTGGGGAGACTTATTTATTTACGTGGTTGTCTTTACATCATATTTATGGTTGATGTTGTTTGTTAGTATGGTTGATTGTTACTGTTAATAGATAGCTAGTTTTTGGTGTACCTCAACGGAGAGGTTAAACTCCGGAATAACCTTAGTCGTACGCCATTCATAATAGGCTTTCTACCGATAAATAGAAAACGAGATTTGCCCGGTTAGGACGTTAATTAAAATAAGAGTTACGTGTGGCTTGATTCCTGAGGACATGGTACGTAGGCAGTCTGACAGGGATTCGGGTGCAGTCACAATAATATTAGAACCCTAGGTCTTCTAAAATGTTTCGTTTGAGATCCAAATGTGGAAATCGGGATAACCTCCGGCTATGAAGTCTATTCCGGTATCGTTTGGACTGTTGAAAATGGTTTGGGAAAAAAGGTTATCCCTTCTCAAGATGGATTACGAGTAAATCTCTCTTGGGATGGGTCCCGCAAGTTCTAACCCTGGTTTAGGAAGGTAAACTTAGGCCTAGGCGTGACAACTGGTATCAGAGCTTAGGTTCAAAGCTCAGACCAAATGTTTGGGTAGTTAAAGTCCTTGGAAATGTTTAAATGTGTTATCGACTTTCCAAGTGAAACAAGTCGTTGTACTTGTTAGTATGTGTGGTGGCAAGGGTTGCCACCTGGGGTTGTAATTAGTTAAGTTAAATGTAACGATAAAGTTTGCGACATCAATTGCTTTTAGATGTCGATATAGACTTAGTTGGATCGAAAAGTCGGGAGGTTCATAAGTTTAGTAACAAGCCAGAATTGGAAAAGTAAATTCGAATTTCAATTTTGGGCGCAAATAGGGTTAAAAGTGCGTCTAATATTATTCGAATTTATAAATCGACAATTTTCGAGCTTTTTAGGGTTTGATCTTTGTCGATTAGTTGGAAAGTTTTGGTCAATTTCATGGTCAACCCTAAAGTCAATCATTGACCTTTCCTGGTCAAACTAGGAAAAATTAAACTGTTAGACTATTCGATAGTCGTTTCGCGTCCTACATTTGATTGATGAGTTAATAGAGTAAGTATGGCCACTTATGTCAACACATTAGTGTGGCGTAAATATATTCGGGGAGGATCAAGAATGATCCGATGATTGAGGTGCTGGATGAGGTCAAGAGAGGCAGATTGTGTAAAGTATCATAGTGGCGTAGCGGACTCGTGGTGGTCCATAAAGCTCGAGGAGGAATATTTTACGATGGTCATTGAACCGCATTCGGATAAGAGGGACGTCACCAAGTATGAGGACGTTTTGAGTACCGTACCTGGAGCAGGAGATGCGTGGTTAGTATGATGAGTGAACCTTTGATTTTTTTTAAAGAAATACATGCCATGGTTTAATAATTAAATGGTTTTTAAAGTGTTCCCAGAACGAATAATTTTTTTTCAGGTTTCTGTACTTTTTCGATTCCTGTGGTTTTGCAAGCAACTCCGTGGAGGGTTTTTATTTGTTTCCATTTGATTTAAGGATTTCAGCTCGCTTATTTTTCGCTTGGGTTTTGAATGGTTTTTGACAGGAGAGTCCCGTCCTACAGATGGGAATCGGACCCGATGTTTTACTGGGATTTCTATGTTTGGCATTGCTGAGTTTGAATTGTTTTTGGTATGTTACCGGGATTGGGTTAAATTTTTGGCAATTGCCTGGATTTTACAAATGGGCTTCGGGCCTGGATTTATGAAAATATCGGGAATTTATTTTAATTTCACCATAAAGGGTCGTTAGATAATTTTAGCTAGCTGGCGGCGCTCCTCCTTCGGCGAAGTAGAAGCGCGCCTACCCGGCGCTCCTCGTTCGGCAGAGTAGAAGCGCAGGATATGTGTGTTCTTACGGAGAGTGGATGTTATGCGAGATTTGATTTCTCACTAGACAATGGATGAGACGCCAGAGCTCTTAACTCCGACACTAGCCTGCGAGGCTCACTGTCATAATGAGTCGCCATGTGTATTGTTTGTTGTTAGCTAGCGGGCAACGCTCCTCGTTCGGCGGAGTGGAAACGCGCCACGCTCCTCTTCCATTGGGAGAGATGGTGGTGTTAGCGCGGGATTGCGTCCTCACTGAGAGGTACGCTAGAGCTCTTAGCTCTGACCCTGTTATGTGTGATCGATCATTTGTGAAATGTTTTTCCCGATTTGATTTTATACGGCTGCAGGCTATGATTTGATTTTATATGGCTGCATGCCATGATTTGATTTTATACGGGTGCAGGCCCTGATTTGATTTTATACGGGTGCAGGCCCTGATTTGATTTTATTCGGCTGCATGCCGTGATTTGATCTTATTCGGCTGCATGCCATGATTTGATTTTATACGGCTGCAGGCCATGTGTTGATTTTATACGGCTGCAGGCCACGATTTGTTTTATATTGGCTGCATGTCGGGATTGGTTTTATGTTTGGCGTGGGCCAGGAAATTATTGGGTTTTAGGCGTAAGGCCTGGATTGTTTTCAGAAAAATGAAATTTGAAATTACGATTTTGAACCATTATTATTGGCATTGATTTTTGGTCCACTCACTCTAAGGTTTTCCACGTCTGAGAAGTTCCACCCTAGTTTGGGAGGCCAACATGTCCACGCGGAATGTTGATAGTGTATAAAATTTAGGAGTGGGGTACTCTTGATGTTTTTCTAAGGGTATAGTTAAAGGCGGTAAGGTTTGCTTGTCACATCCCGATCCTAAAATTTTTTAACGGCTGGTTACTTTGGTCTTTAACCATTTAAAGTAGCTGTTTGACCGTATAATGACAGTAGAGTTGACTTTTTGTAAAGTCGAGAATATGGGAAAACTTCATGAAAGCTGTAGAGGACGTCGATACGAGTTCGTGGACATGTAGCACGCTCAAATTGGAGTTCGTATGAAGAAGTTATAAGGGTTCGAAGTCAGAGGCATATGGGTAATTTCACAAAAATGGCTATAAATAGCCCCAAAACCCATAAATCGGGCAGAAAATCTACCGAACCTTCGCGGCGTCGCTGCCGCAGCCATAGGCCGCCGCACCGGTCCCAAAAAGAGCGTCTCTGAGTCTACTTCAATTCTAAGTAAGCTATTTGACCTATCTCTTCTTGGTTTAGGAGAAATTTCAATTTGATTACCGAGTGTACAGCAGGTGATCTAGATCGGATTTCTCCCTCCTCAAGCCACCAATTTGTGAGCTCTATATATGGTTAGAATGCGTTTTAGGAGTACTACTCACCCTTAAAGTTTGGTGAATTGATTTGGAATGTAGAGGGATAATCGAATTTTTGAAGGTTTTAAAAATATTTCGGGTTTTTACTTTTTCCTTCGATTGACCTAGTTAGAGGCCGAATTGGCCTTCGAGTTGAACTAGAAAGTTGTTCCAAAATATGAGGCGAAGCTACTGTTAAAATTTGGTGGTGATCGGAAGTCGCCGGAATTTCTGCCGGCGGCGGACCTAGCGGTGCTGCCGCCAATTTTTGAGCAGTTTTTCATGCCCATAAAATAGTATAAAATGAGAGGAGACTATGGTTAAAATTTGGTAATTTTTTGAGGAGTTTTGGTTAGGTTTTAGAATTTTTCAAGTTTAATATTATCGGCGGATAATAAAATATTATTCCGGTCATCGATTATTGCCGATTAAGGTTTGAGAAATATTTTAAGAACTCCTAAGCTATTGTTGAAGATCGGGGAATTTTGTTGATTGAATTTGAGAATTTTGACCGAGGGTAACGTTATTGCCAATTTTAAATAATTATTCATTTGGCAAATTAAGATTTACTATTATACATTGAACAGGAGATGAGGAGTTCTCGCTTGAGAAGCGATCCAGATTTCGTCAAGCTAAGGCCTAAGTCTATGAGTGGACATTTTATTTTAAACCATGCATGCTCAAATATTTATGAAAATTTTTAAACAACATGATTTTGTTGATTTAATGAGTCGGTCGGGCCAGGAAAGTGGGTTGCTCCCCTCCCGTAAGCTCCTATGTTATATCGGCTGAAATCTTTGTTATATTGATTAAATTGGAATGTATTGTTTTATGGCCATTGTAACATCCCGCACCTAAAAGTTACCTTTTCATAGAGGTTTACGAGTTACAGAGGACTTTAATTGCGATCGGTAATTCGATAAGTTATCACTCGAGTTAATTTTCGAGTTTTTCTAAACTCTCCAAATACCTGATTTAACGACTCGATGTTGTAGTACGTGTCGACACGAGTCTCCCGGTATTTTTGGAATATTTTTCGGAGCTTCCAGCTAATTTCTGTGAATTTCTGAAGTTTATGGTAATTTTGGATTACTATTCCGGTAAAAAGGAGTTTTACCATTTAACCTTTTTACTTTTCACTTTCTTTTCATTTGGACCGTCAGATCAATTAGGGGTTTGATCTGAACCGTTGATTTGGCTATAAATAGGGAACGAGAGAGTTGACCCGAGTCAAAACCCAACTCGGGCGTTGACCCGAGCCAAACTCTCTCTCTCTGCTCTCGGTCTTCAGCTCCGCCACCCCCATCCCTGCCGTGTCCGGCCAACCCACGTCGGCGCACCCCCACCAAACTAATCCTCTTCCTCTCCTCTCCAAAACCCAGTCCTCAAGTTTCACAAACAACTCAATCCGAGGGAGATCGATCCGAAGGCAACTCCGCCACGTTACCCGGTCTCAGGCGAAAACGACGGCGGCGGTGGCAAGAAACAGGTAGGGCTTTGTTTATCCTTTCTCCCTCTTCAATTCCATGTTTGGGATTCCATGGATTGAATCCGAATTCGGAAACGCCTAATCTGACTTTTCGGGGTTGGTTGACGAGGTACTCCGGCGAGTGGTTTTTTCGAGTCTGGGGGTTGTCTTCGAGCCTCTGTCGATCTTTTGGAGTTCCGGTGAGGCTGCAGGACATTGGAGAGTGATGCAGCAACAACTGCTGCTATGTTGCTCGAAGTGAAGGTGACAGCAGCTCGGGCTGGGCAAGGAGGAGCTGCAGGAGACCGGGAAGAGGGGTGGGGCGCATTGGTGGACAGGCAGAGACAGGGTTCTGCCTGTGAAGGAGTCTGACGAGGGAAGCAGATGATACAATAGCAGGTGAAGCAGTCCTGTGAAAAACCAGAGGTGAGGTTGTAGTATTAGGACAGTGTGTTGTGGTTGATATTATTGTTGGTGTTGCTGAAATTGTGTTGTTTTGTGCTTGTGTCGATAACTGGGTGAATCGGAGGAAACAGGGAGGTTATGGCGAAATTCCGGCAAGTTACAGGAATCCAGCAAAGACTCCGGGAATACGGTTAAACCGGCAGAATGCCGAAGAGGTAGGAATCATTTCCCCCTGTTAAGCTTTTAGTCGAAAAGTTCGGTTTCACCCCTAAGTTGAGTAATTACGGAGAAATTGGACGTAATTAGGAAGTTTCTATTTTGGGAAACTTCCCATTCTAATGAATACTTGTCATGTTAGAAAACTTTCCATT
Source organism: Comarum palustre (assembly GCA_951800085.1). Classification (NCBI taxonomy): domain Eukaryota; kingdom Viridiplantae; phylum Streptophyta; class Magnoliopsida; order Rosales; family Rosaceae; genus Comarum; species Comarum palustre. The sequence continues at coordinate 11,846,900 of OX637575.1, read as the reverse complement.
TTGGGAAACTTTCCCTTTTTGGAAGGTTACCATTTTTAGGAAGATTGACCAGTAAAAGTAAAAAAGGGAAAGGTTAATCGTAGTAACCAGTCAAACTAGGAAAATACCAAGTCAACTTTGGAATGACTAATATATTGGTTTATTTGTACAGTCTCTGTTGAACATGAGACGGGCTTGACTACGTGGTTAGCTCAAGGAGCTTTCCAAGCAGGAAGGGAGTCGCATTAAGTACTGTGAGTGGACTTTGTTTTTAAATTAAACTACATAACATAGACTTTATTTGTTTTCTCCTTTATTTATATGATTTCCTCCATTTAATGTTTTACGGTGATTTTGGGAAAATGAGGATTTACTATTTTAAAGATAAAACGGCCGGGGAAAGAGGTTCCTACCTTTCCCGGGGTTTTAAAGGATTTTCCCGGATTATGGTTTTAATGGTTTTCACCGTTTTGGGATTATGGAGGGGGATGTTTTAAAAAGGAGAAATTTGGCTCTTAGATTTAAAGGGTTTTAAAGTAAAGGCAGAGAACCGGTTTTTGGTTCCTGAAAAGGTTTTTAAATCTAATGTATTTGGGGTGAAGTCAGGGAGATTTGACTTGGTTTTCGATTTATTATTCCCACGAGGTTTTACAGGTTTTACAGGTTTTAAAAGGATTTAAAAGATAAGGATATATATTGCATGTTAGCATGGACCCTCTCCAGATGGAGCGGGTACCATCTCTGGATTGTAGCAAGTCTAACCCTCTTCGGTGGTAGCTGGTCATTATGACCCTCCCGGATAGAGCAGGTCAGGACCCTCTTCGGTGGTAGCTGGTCAAAAGACCCTCCCGAATAGAGCAGGTCAGGACCCTCTCCGATGAGCTGGTCAATGGACCCTCTCGTGGTAGAGCGGGTCGGGTTTTCTCGTGGATGAGGTTAACACCCCACATAATTGTTTATATTTGAGCCAAGACATTATTTATATTTTACATGCATGCGGATTTTCCTAGGAAAACTTAGAGGGAGAACATTAAAGGAATTAGAGCTTTAAGTTTTATTTTTGTCCACTCATCTTGACAGTTTTCAATGTTTCTCCCCTGGGCCCTTCGTTTTCAAATGCCCAGTGGTGCAGGGTTCTCGAGCGAAGGTCGTGCGCGTACAAGAGTCGAGGCATAGTCGATCAATCCGTTGCCACTTGAAATTCTTTAGGGTAATCATCTTTGTAGACTGCTCTGACTAACCCAGTTTAGCTAATTAAGTAGGTTAAGGAGCAGAATGCCTTCATGAGTTAGGGATTGTTGTTAGATACTCATGGAAGTACTGAGTTAGTAGGTAGGAAGGGTTGGCCATTTCAAGGGGGTTTCGGTAAGAAGTTCCCTTGAGGTGGTCTCCGCAGGATTTACTTCGGGTTAAAGGGATTTAACTCGAGTTGGGTCCTGACAGCCATAGTTTTGAGGACGGTCAGGGAACCGTGCCTTATGCATGAGATGCATGTTTTAATATACGAGGTAAGAGTCATATAATAATGACTTTTCGTATTTGCTTGTTTTCATCACCATAAAAGGTCGTCATATATATAAAGATGCTAGCTAGCCATACGGCCCCCTCACTTTGGAAGTGGAGAGGGGGCAATAGTAGCCCTAGAGGATTCTGACTCTAGCCTGAGAGATTCATTGTCATGGTGGAATCTCTCTGCTATGAAGGGTCGTCATATTACTTAGATGTCTTAAAGGTTCCGACCCTAGTCTGGGAGACTCTCCGTCATGGTGAAACCTATTCCCCTATTTTTAATGTTGATTTTTAAGCCAATGAGATTGACAAGTGATGATTTGTTTTTCGAAAGGATTATTTGAGATTCTTTCCTAACAAAGCGTGCACATGGATTTTCTGGAAAATCAAAGGGAGAGCATAAATCGATAATTTTCTTGTGCTTGGATATTATTTTTGTCCACTCACTCTAACGTCCTGTTTTTAAATGTTTTCCCCTGGGCCCTTCGTTTTCAAATGCCCAGTGTTTACAGGGATGCTGAGAGGAGGTTGTGCGTACAGAAGACGAGGCATAGCCAACTAATCCGCTGACGCTAGCAAATTTACTTAGGTATCTCATCTATGTAGATTTGCTCTGATTACCCCAACTTAGTTTAGTTTACTTTTTTGTGAAGCGCAGATGTGGTTTGGGGAGCAGGATGACTCTAGGAGTTGGGGGTTGATTTAAATTATCATGGAAGCGCTGAGTTTGTTTGTAGGAAGAGTTGTCCATTTCAAAGGGGTTCAGTAAGAAGTTCTCTTGAGATGGTCCCCGCAGGATTTAGATGGAAGTGGTCATTCCGAAATGTGAAGAAGTTAAGAGTTTATGAATGTCCTTGGATAATTAACTTTATTTTGCGACCATAGTCTGGCTGTTAACGACACTTGGTCCCATGGTGGTGATTAGCTGTGGCATGTTGACATGGGAATCTGCCCACTCATTAATTATTATTAAATTGAATATATTCTTGATCAAAGTATTGTGATGTAACGTATGTAAGGATACATAAATTATCCTCACTGCAGTAATGGGTAATATCCTCAAATTTCGAGTCTATAGAGCACGAACATTGGTGTCTGGAGGATAAGGATCTAATGTAATTTTATCAAAATCTGAAGAGGGATAAAGAATCGATACTAATGATGTAATCAGGGGCCAATTAAGTAGTGACCCTACTTGATCTGGATTTCGATTTGGTGCCAAATCGTATAGCCTCATGTATTGAGTGGTGGTAAGAGAGTCGCGAGAAGTGTGTGTTTTTTTTAAATAATTGCATTTTGGAGGTTATGTTTTGCATTGATTTTAGAAAAGGAGATTTCTTGATGATTCAGAATGTATTTCTTCTTTAGAGTTTGTGAATGGCAAGCAAATTGCCAAAAGGGCGGCGTTCCCTATGACTATCATTGAGTGGTGAGACCACTTACTAATCTCGGTACAACTTGAGAGGTCATCGCTTGTGTTCCTCAGCCAGTATTAAGGTAATTGGCTGAAATTATTCAGTGGATGTGTGATATTTCCTACAGATTGGAACCAAGTTAGTAACAAGAATGGCAAAGGTGCTGGCTTCATAATTGAAAGATAAGATTCTAGATGGTTTGTTAGGTTCCTGAGGAGAGAGCAAACTTGATTATCGTGCGGAAGACAGAGGTCATAGATAATTAAGTGGTGATTATGTGTGAATCAAGATCCGCTAAGTGATAAATCTTGAGCAACAAGTATTTAAGATCCGACTAAGTGATAAATCTTGAGCCACAAGTATTTAAGTGCAGAGAGAGAGTTGTGAAGTGAGGTTTATTAGATGTTGAGTATGAACTGCGAGAGCAGTGAATATGAGCTGTTGGAACAGATGTTGATTCAAGAAGTATTATGAGTCAAGGGTTATAAAAAATTTAATAATAAAGGTGGCAAATTTACCGCTGTGTAGAGCGGTGATCTTTTAGGGATTGTATTGGGATGAGATCCCATACTGATCCAAGGATGACCTGTGAGGTCAATGTTATTTGCGGATGTGATCATCAATATGGGTTACGGCAATTGGCCGAATCCTTATGTTGATTTATGGTCCTGGTTACAGTTTCAATTGGACTATTAATAATGTTGGTGATGTACATGATTTTTGAGTTTGAAGTTAGAAATTGGTTTCCTCTCGAGCAGGAGTTGAGTGTAAGTGCGTTTTGATTTCTGTCCTAAGTATCAAACTGGGGTAGTTGGCGAGCTTAATTTGTGGTGATAGTTCTTGCGAGAAAATTATTTGGTTTATGAAATGTGACTCAATATTTATCGCACGGTTAGTGCAAAAGAATAAACATCTAAGGTTGTTTTCAGACGTCTGCATTGCTAATGCTCAGTGCAACTAGATAAGGTGTGACTGTTATTGTTTCAGCTGTTCGTTAGAATTTTTATCGATGGGAAAGTAGTGGCACCTGAGAGGTGTATGAGGATTGAATATTTTTGCGCTCGAATTGTAAATTGCAGTGAGACTAGGTATTGTTGGGAATAGAAATAACAATGTGTGGTCCGATTCAGGGTAGTTGTAGGGTGAACCGGGAGTGTGGTAACATTGGTGGTATGTTAGGGCTCTTTCGATGTAGAGGATGATGAGACTCTTGGAGTCTTGTCGAGCGAGTTAGGTGACTCGCTGATTCCCAATGTAAGTGATTTTAATGCATTGATGTTATTGGCTTGAATAACAGAGAAACAGGAAGTATTATTGACTTCTCAAGATTGCATTAGTTAACTGTTGTTGTTTGGAGATGTCAACTGAGCCTTATGCGTATGGTTTTGATGGAGAAGTGGGTATCCAGACTTATTTTATTAGAGTGGACGTTAGAAAGAGTTTAACGTAGTTTTGCGATAAATTTTCTTTGAGGAGTAAATCTTTTAAGTACTTATGTCTACAGAATCAAATATTCTTGATGCAGTAATTGCAGCTTTGATGTTATGTTTTGTATCTTTCAGATACTGTTTGGTGTCTGTAAGTGAGACTAACCTAGCGGTCATGTGCAGAAAGAGAATTATTCCTTATCAGACTTGTACAACGTAAAACGTGAATCTTATCGTGTTATCTATTTCAAAGGAGAAGAGTTCGTAATTTTCGATTTGGCTATGGTTTCTCCGTGGTTTAACGTGAGTCTTGATTCGGTGAAGTGTTTTGCCAATTAGAGTTTTGGCTTCCTGCAATTTTGCAGGGTACGAATTCCCAATCGGTTTGATTGTAGTGTTAGCAGAACACTTTGAGCATGTGTCGATATGTAGACGGTAGAGTCATAGCTAGTGGGATTTGACGCCGAGTCATTGAGTAGCTTGATGACGAGTGGTTACTTGACTTCATGAGGTTCGAACCAGGTGATGGTAACGAACTTTGTCCTCGTTCGGGTTAGCTGTTTCCAGCTAGTGGAAAGACGTGGGCAAGCCTTTGAGTGATTATGATTCGGCTTAGGCAACAAGAAATTGTTGCCAAATGATGTTTGCAGTGCATGACAGAGTATGTAATATTTTCGTATACAGTAGTGATTTTTGCAAGGATTTCAGTCAGTGGATAATTGGTAGGCAGTGTCGTATCCCACCTCGTAATAGGTTGGAGTATAGTAAGAATTCAGTGAGTCGTTTTGAACAATGATTCAAGGATATGATCATTGTGATCAGAGGTAAGATGTCAGACACTTTAGGGCAGACGTGAAAAGAGTGGCTAAGTCTCAGAAGGTAATGGAATATTTTGAGATGATTCACGTAGAAATGTGTGCTACGTTGGATAAATGTGAAATTTGACTAGGTTATATTTGAGGTTGCAGAATTGGTTGGGATCCATGGGATGGATGCGCTTGTGTGCATGTGTCGTAAATATGTATTTATATTATCTGATGTCCGGTGAGAATAGCCTTGCGGTTTGTACTGGAAATGAGTTTATAAGTAAGAATCGGTTTTGATCTTTGATCGAAAGGAGCTAGTGGGTAGAATTTTGAAAAATCTATTCGTGATGCAATTCGAAAGAATTCTCAGAAATAACTGATACTTGTGAACAGTAAGATTATTTTAAATGGTAGTGTCACCCACTGTGTTGGACTTTAAGTATAGAAATTTTGAGGACGAAATTTTTATAAGGTGGGGAGAATTGTTACATCCCGATCCTAGAATTTTTTTACGGTTGGTTACTTTGGTCTTTAACCATTTAAAATAATTGTTTGACCGTATAATGACCGTAGAGTTGACTTTTTGTAAAGTCGAGAATTTAGAAAAACTTTCTTCATGAAAGCTATAGAGGACGTCGATACAAGTTCGTGGACATGTAGCACGCTCAAATCAGAGTTCATATGAAGAAGTTATAAGGGTTCGAAGTCATGGACATATGGGTAATTTCGTAAAATAGCTATAAATAGCCCAAAAACCCAGAAATTGGGCAGAAAATCTGCCGGACCTTCACGGAGTCGCCGCCGCCGCCTCAGGCCACCGTACCGGTCCCAAAAGGAGCGCCTCTGAGTCTACTTCAATTCTAGGTAAGCTTTTCGACCTATCTCTTCATGGTGTAGGAGATATTTCAATTTGATTAACGAGTGTACAGTAGGTGATCTAGATCGGATTTCTCCCTCCTCAAGCCACCAATTTGTGAGCTCTATATATGGTTAGAATGAGTTTTAGGAGTACTACTCACCCCTAAAGTTTGGTGAATTGATTTGGAATGTAGAGGGAGAATCGAATTTTTGAAGTTTTTAAAAATATTTCGGGTTTTTACTTTTTCCTTCAATTGACCTGGTTAGATGCCGAATTGGCCTTCGAGTTGAACTAGAAAGTTGTTCCAAATGATGTGGCGAAGCTACTGTTAAAATTTGGTGGTGATCGGAGGTCGCCGAAATTTTTGCCTGAATTTCTGCCGGCGGCGGAGCTAGTGGTGGTGCCGCCAATTTTTGGGCAATTTTTCATGCCCATAAAATAGTATAAAATAAGAGGAGTCTATGGTTAAAATTTGGTTATTTTTGGAGGAGTTTTGGTTAGGTTTTTGAATTTTTCAAGTTTAATATTATCGGCAGATAATAAAATATTATTCCGGTCCTCGATTATTGCCGATTAAGGTTTGAGAAATATTTTAAAAACTCCTAAGCTATTGTTGAATATCGGGGAATTTTGTTGATTAAATTTGAGAGTTTTGGCCGAGGGTAACGTTATTGCCAATTTTAAATAATTATTCATTTGGCAAATTAAGATTTACTATTATTCATTGAACATGAGATGAGGAGTTCTCGCTTGAGAAGCGATCTAGATTTCGTCAAGCTAAGGCCTAAGTCTATGAGTGAACTTTTTATTTTAAGCCGTGCATGCTCAAATATTTATGAAAATTTTTAAACAACATGATTTTGTTGATTTAATGAGCCGGTGGGGCCAATAAGGTGGGTTGCTCCCCTCCCGTAAGCTCCTGTGTTATATCGGCTGAAATCTTTGTTATATTGATTAAATTGGAATGCATTGTTTTATGGCCATAGTTTTGAGGATGGTCGGGGAACCGTGCCTTATGCATGAGATGCATGTTTTAATATATGGGGGAAGAGTCATATAATAATGACTTTTCATATTTGCTTGTTTTCATCACCATAAAGGGTCGTCATATATATAAAGATGCTAGCTAGTCATACGGCCCCCTCACTTTGGAAGTGGAGAGGGGCAATAGTAGCCGTAGAGGGTTCCGACTCTAGCCTGAGAGGCTCATTGTCATGGTGGAATCTCTCTGCCATGAAGGGTCGTCATATTACTTAGAAGTCTTAAAGGTTCCGACCCTACTCTAGGAGACTCTCCGTCTTGGTGAAACCTCTTCCCCTATTTTTAATGTTGATTTTTAAGCCATTGAGATTGGCAAGTGATGATTTGTTTTTCGAAAGGATTATTTGAGATTCTTTCCTAACGAGGCGTGCACATGGATTTTCTGGAAAATCAAAGAGAGAGCATAAATCGATAATTTTTTCGTGCTTGATATTATTTTTGTCCACTTACTCTAACGTCCTGTTTTTAAATGTTTTCCCCTGGGCCCTTCGTTTTCAAATGCCCAGTGTTGCAGGGATGCTGAGAGGAGGTCGTGCGTACAGAAGACGAGGCATAGCCAACTAATCCGCTGACGCTAGCAATTTTACTTAGGTATCTCATCTGTATAGATTTGCTATAATTACTCCAACTTAGTTTAGTTTACTTTTTCTAAAGCGTAGTTGTGGTTTGAGGAGCAGGATGACTCCAGGAGTCGGTGGTTAATTTAAATTATCATGAAAGCGCTGAGTTTGTTTGTAGGAAGAGTCGTCCATTCCAAGAGGGTTTTAGTAAGAAGTTTCTTTGAGATGGTCCCCGCAGGATTTACTTCGGGTTAAAGGGGTTTAACTTGAGGTGGGTCCTGACATTGCTCGTGATCATGTGTGGAATTGGGTCACAGAGCAATGAGAATATGTTTCATGCGGTGAACCCGTGGACTACATATCACGTGAATGTCTGGTTACATGAGTGATGGTTGAATTTTGGTAAAAGAGATCAGGGTATCTCTTAGAGGAAATTCCACTCATAAGGAAGAAGATTTTGGGTTGACGATTAGTAAATATGTATGGACGTGACACTTGAGATATTTTGAGCTAAACTTTTGTCCTTTAGTCAGGACTTGAGAACACACGAGTTAGTATGCGAGTTTGTTAGCTCTTATTGTTATGAAATGCCCTACAATAGACTCTTTTCCGAGAGAGTGGAGTAGGATGGAGAAATTCATTGTGACTGAGTATGTGAAGTTGACATCCATGTTGGAGCGAAGTCGCCTAGCGGATTCATCAACTCGAGTGAGCATTTTCGAGATCGCATTATGGTGTGCGCATTCGTTCAAGCCCCGTGATCGGAAGTTAGGGTACAAGAAACGAGAAATATGAATTTTGATTGAATGACGCATGAGATAATACGTCCTTTGCCTCATGGCCTAGAGTAGAAAGTGCTTGTTTCTTTTGTCTCGAAAGGTGCGGGAGATGTATGAGTTTCTCCTACGGTGATGGATTGTAGCAGTTCCACCCTTCCACGAGGAGGACATTGGCGTTAAGTGTCAAGTGTGGCGATTGTAAAAGTGGAGCATACATATTGACTACGAGTTCGTCTACGTTTATATCTCGGAAAGCTACCAGGTTGTCTTAATGACCATTTCGGGAATTAACTCGAGAAGAGTTAAGAGACAAGCCTTGTGAAGTTGGTTTACGACGAAAGTGATGAAACGAAGGTATCAAGTGTTTCGAAGCGGGTGTAGTTGTGTATCTCGTATTCGACTACGAGAAGACTTTGGTTTCTAAAGAAATTGGTACAAAAAGCTGGTGACTCTTGTTTGCTTGAAGTTCGGTCTAGTGGAATTTGACAACATTCTTGGACGGCTGGACCAATAAAGTCTTAGATTGTGGGTCGTCTTTAACTGTTTCGCCCATTGGGAATGACAAATAGTTTTACGTCCCACAGTGGAAATTTCGAGGACGAAGTTTTTATAAAAGGGGTAGATTGTAACACCCCGTCCCGAAATTTACCTTTTACCGGGATTAGGCGGGTTACAGAGGGTTGTAACTGCGCTGTTAGTTTCCCCAAATTTTTAATGAGTGTAAAGTTTGGAATTTTAGTGGTATTGGTGTGTATTCGTACCTTCGAGAAGGGTGTCAAAGTATTCGAAGTCAAGGGACGCTCGGAAATGACCTATTTAAAAGGTCAAAGGTCGACTTTTTGCCACGTCGAGTTTCTCAGAAAACTTACTTCACGAAAGTTGTAGTGCTCGATGATACGAGTTCGGAGACGTGCGGCAGGTGTGAATTGGATACTGGGTGGAGAAGTTATGGTCAACACAAGTTGGGTTTCCGTTTTTAGAAAGTATATGAATAGAAATGGTAGAATTCCAAAAATGGAAATAATCCATTTTCTTCTCCCCTTCCACGCGCGCGCGCGTTCCTTCACTATCTGAAAATTTGAACTGACCCGCCCAGACCCGGTCGATCCGACTCGACTTTTGCGGCGAGCTCCAGCCACCGGAAACATATTTATGTGTTTTGATGTTGTTTGTTAGTATGGTTGATTGTTACAGTTAATAGATAGCTAGTTTTTGGTGTACCTCAGCGGAGAGGTTAAACTCCGGAATGACCTTAGTCGTACGTCATCCATAATAGGTTTTCTACCAATAAATAGAAAACGAGATTTGCCCGGTTATGGCGTTAATTAAAATAAGAGCTACGTGTAGTTTAATCCCTGAGGACAGGGTACGTAGGCAGCCTGACCGGGATTTGGGTGCAGTCACAAATAATATTAGAACCTTAGGCCTTCTAAAATGTTTGGTTTGAGATCCAAATGCAAAAATCGGGATAATCTCCTGCTGTGTGGTCTATTCCGGTATCGTTTGGACTGTTGAAAATTGTTTGGGAAAAAGGGTTATCCCTTCTCAAGAGGGATTACGAGTAAATCTCTCTTAAGATGAGTTCCACACATTCTAACCCGAATTTAAAAAGATAAACTTGGACCAGGACGTGACAATCCGGGACTGGACGGGACTAGATTGGAGTGATCACTGTAGCACACCAAAACCCGTATTCGTCAATACCCAGGACTCTATTTAATGAGTTACTGGAGTCCTCGAAACAGGGTCAACCCCGGCTTCCACAACGGCCCAAATTTGGGGGGTTTACGGAAGCCTCAAATTTCAACTGCTCAACCTCATCAATCTCTCTTCAATTTCTTCTCCATGAGCGCTTGAAGAGAAATCAATGGGGAGGGAAAATTGATGAATTGATGTCTCTCTCTCAACCACTGCTACAACGCCACCTAGAATCATTGAATTTTATAGATCTCCACACAGCTGTTGCATACCCCAACTATGCCCCATACATAATCATCACCTTGGATTGAGATCGCACGACGTCGGAAGATCCAACAAACAACTCAAATTGTAAGAATGGATTGTTTTGTCTGTATCGGAAAACCAGTTTAATTTGTGTTCATTCTTTCCGTCCTCTCAATTTCTTTTTTTTTTCTCGGGTATTTTAGGAAAAGAAGAATTATGGGTTGCTTATAATTCCAGGACCATTTGATAGAATTTGTGATCTCGTAAATTTCGAGGCGTTTGCTTGATGTTTTAGATTGAGATTTGCTGCATGTGTGAGAAGAAAGAAATCTGGAGATTTTTTTAGATACCTCTTCAGTTCTCCAATTGAATTTGTTCATATATGAAGAAATTTAGCAGAATTGAAAGGCTTATTTTTTTTATCAACAAGACAGAATTGAAAGTTAATTTGTGATTTTATACTTTAATTTGTTGCTCATACTAATCAAATGATATCTATTCCTTTGGGTTTTAAGTTTTGATGGGGATAAAAGTAGTGTGTTTTTTATTCATTATATATGAGATTTATATACTATTATCTCGTGTATACTAATGGTAAATATCAAATAGTTATCGGTTACAACTACAATATAATACCATAAATTATTATTATGTCTAAATAACATAATTTATATACACTAATGGTGGTGACATGAATAGTCATATTTACAACACGCCCCTTTATATTCCATATCAACGCTTGCTTTGTTATTTAGAACTACAAGAGGAATACACTAAGGTTGCTACATCAAAACCTTGTCACGGTAAACCTAGTGGGAAAAACCCGTGGTCAAAGAAAAAAGATGAGCAAATGTGCATATGTCGAATCAATGCATTTTCAAGATGAAGTGAGTAGCGTGACCATGCCAAAAATGTGTCTCGTTAAAACCTTGCCAAGAAACAAAACCCTAGTGAGACAAAATAAACCTGAGCGAAGGACAAAAGAGTGCACGATGGTCGAATGAGTATACTTAAGGATACTCCCCCTGATTTCGACTCCCCTTGAAAATTACATATTTGGTAATTCAGATAATTTATGTAAACCGATACCTTCTATATGATTCTTAAATGCAGACCTTGGTAATGATTTGGTGAAGAGGTCTGCATGATTATCTCCAGATCATATTTGTTTGACTTCAATCTTCTGATGCTCTTGTTGTTGTTGTTGATTGTAGAAAAACTTCGGTGAAATGTGTTTGGTATTGTCTCCTTTGATGAATCCCGTCTTTATTTGCTCGATACAAGCAGTATTATCCTCATGGATTGTGGTTGGTTCATTAGTGGTGGAATGTAGTCCACATGCACTTATATATGTTTTGTGATAGCTCTCAACCATGTACATTCACGTATTGTTTCATGAAGAGCAATGATCTCAACATGATTTAAAGAGGTAGCAATAAGGGTTTGTTTCGTAGACTTACAAGAAATTGCAGTGTTCAAGACATAACCAATTAGGGATCGTGCCTTGTGCGGGTCAGATAGATAGCATGCATCAACATATCTAATAAGTCGTTCATCATACTGAGGATCAATGACAGTTGATCCATTCTTTGATGCATAGGGATAGAATAAGCCCATATCTGTCGTACCTCTAAGATAGCGGAATATGTATTTTATACCATTCTAGTGGCGACATGTTGGCGCAGAACTATATCAGGCTAGCAAGTTCACAACAAATGAAATGTATGGTCTAGTTCATTGTGCTAAGTATAATAATGCACCTATTGCGCTTAGGTATGGTACTTTGGGTACTAATATCTCTTCGTTATCATCTACTAGACGAAATGGGTCTTTCTTAGGGTCCAGACTTTGGACGATCATGAGTGTGCTTGAAGGCTTTGTTTTATCTTCATTAAAGCGTCTTAACATCTTCTGGATGTAGTTTGATTGATGAAGTAAAATCCCATCAGCACGGTGCTCAAGCTCCAAGCCGAGGCAATAATTTGTTCTCCCAAGATCTTTCATCTCAAATTTCGACTTAAAATGCTTAGCGGTTTCCTTGATCTCTTATGGAGTACCAATCAGATTCATGTCATCAATATAGACCGCCACAATTATAAATCCAGAACTTGTTTTCTTAATAAACACACATGGACAAATTTCATTATTCACATATCCCAACCTGGTCAAATATTCACTTAGATGGTTATACCACATATATCCAGACTGTTTCAATCCGTAAAGTGAATGCTTCAAACGAATTGAGAGCGTGAGATAAATCAAGCTCTTAGATTGGCTTAGAAGTTCTAGAAATTGCATGCTCAATTAAGAGCGTGTTCTGTGGTCTTCATAGAGATAAGCTGTGACCACATCCATTAGCTGCATACTCAGTTTTTTAGAAACTACCAAACTGATAAGGTAGCAGAACGGTATAACGTCCATTAGAGCATATGCACCCAGCAACCTCCTTCAATCCCTCAATTTAATTGCCTCATTCAATCACTATTAACTGCAGATTACATTTATGGGTCAATTTTTATGCAACGGTGCAACTCTGTCAGAGAGACAATCATTATTCATCAATTAAAATTTTTATTTTTTAATTTTATATATGATACTTAACCAATAATCAAATGACATGTGACATTTTCAGGTCTCTTATCATCAAATTAATGGTATAGATTTTCGATAGGATTTCAGACCAGAATTTTTGATGAATCAAAAATCGACATGTGTGTGTTTGTCAGTCCAATAATATCTTTGGATTTTCGATAGGATTTTCGAGTAGATTTTTGACGAATGACAATTCGACACGTAGCATGATCTTCAAACTTTATGATCCGAAATTGTCCATAAATAAGTCGGATCACCTATTCTATACTCACTCAACCTTCACAACTCATTTTCATCACTACCACAACACAATCCCTCAATTACTTCTTCACATTCCCTCATCACTACGATGAGCTTCTTTCGTAAATTGTTGAAGCAGAGGTAAGAACAAAGTCAAGATAACTCTCAGATGATGGATGCCATGATGAATAACGCGGCCATGCTCATGTTGCATCTTGATACTTCAGATGAACCACAAGGATGAGGGTCACGTCCTAGTCGCTCTCCTAATCACCCCAGAAATAAGGAATCTGGGGGAACAAGTCTCATGGCTGATTACTTCATCGAGTGCCCTATCTTTAGGACGGAAGAATTTCGTCGGAGGTACCGAATGCACATCCATGTGTTCAACCGAATCATGACGAAGCTCTGCAACCACGACACTTACTGGCATCAAAAGGCTGATGCCGTTTGAAAACTAGGGTTGCTGCCCCAACAAAAGATGACAGGTGCCCTTCGAATGTTGGCGTATGGTGCAGCTGCTGATCAGTGTGCCGAGATATGCAGGATGGGTGAATCAACAACACTAGAGTGCATGAAGAAGTTTTGCCAACATGTGGAACATCATTTTGGTGAAGAATATATCTGTGGCCCAACACAACGAGATCTCCAAAGGCTTCTTGCTAGAGCCGATGAACGAGGCTTTCCAGAAATGATCAGAAGCATTTGCTGCATGCATTGGGAGTGGAAGAATCGTCCAACAGGATGGCATGGAGCTTATAGTGGTCGGAAGGCTCGTCCCACCATCATACTTGAGACCGTGGCCTCGCATGACACGTGGGTGTGCCACTCTTTCTCTGGTGTGCTAGGAGCTCAAAATGATATCAACGTCCTTGATCAATCACCGATCTTTGAAGGGCTCATAGCTGGAAACACCCCGGCTGTGACATTTCACATTAACAGAATGAGGTATAGCAATGCTTATTATCTGGCTGACAGAATATATCTAAGGTATTCAACATTTGTTAAAACTATTCGCAATCCTAAATCCCAAGCATAAAAACTATTTGCAAAGAAACAAGAAGTGTACCGCAAAGATGTAGAGAGGTGTTTCGACATCTTACAATCTCGTTGGGCGATCATTCGTCATGTAGCTTGGTTACATAGGAGGTAAACACTGAGAAGCATAATGATCGCTTGTATTATACTGCATAACATGATTATGGAGGATGAATTTTTGGAAAGCGTATTTGTCAAGCCAAAAGAAGAAGATCTACTAAACCCACTAGCTGCAAGAGTTTATGATGGGCCAGTGGATCAACAGTGTAATCAAATTCCTTTTTTACCAGTGGAAAGAGATGGACGAAACCAACATATACATTTTGGGACCGTATTGACCATCTCGAGTCAGCTTATATCCACAAGATTCTTCAGAATGATTTAGTGGAGCACAATTGGGTTTTGGAAGCCAACCATCAACAATCAATTGTGGATTTTATTTGGTATTGTATTGTAATGGCGTATTGTATTTTAATTTGGTATTGTATTTTTATCTTGTATTGTATTTTTATCCTGTGTTGTATTTTAATTTGGTATTGTATTTTAATTTGGTTTTTTATTTTTTATCTTGTGTTGTTTTATTCTGTATAAAATTAACTTGAAAATGAGACAAATAAATTTTTTCATGCATAATAACTTGAAATGGAGGAACATAAAATAACGGAAAAATATTACAACATAATATCACTCTTCTTCAAACACGGAAAATGTGATTCGAGCGCCATTTTGGAAGGGGGTCCTTGTGAAGGATCATCGGGGTTGCCACACCAATTCTTGGCGTAATCGTCATGGACTTTCTGCCACAAATTACCTTTGGCTAATATCGGCCGGTGATGTTGTCGGTGGATTGTTGTCCCTAAGAAACACATAGTTGCAAGTCTTCGGAGGGAAGCCAATTAGACATAGAAATTAGGAAAGAAATTGAGAAATTAATATATGAAGAAAGATGGAGGAGAAGAAATGAGAAGTTGTGTAAATTGTGAAGAATAGAGTTAGGGTATATATAGGAAGAATTCGACCGTTTGAATCGGACCGTTCCATTTCGACCGTTTGGCCTTGGACCAGCTGTTGCCACGTGGTAGCTTCTGGTTGGCCAACGGAAAACGGTTTGTCGGCCGCCTTTTTTTTAAATTTTTTTAATAGCGCGTGTTTTACAAGCGTCGTATTAAAAAAAAGCAGGCGGGCGTCCACGTGCATGGGACCCACACTCCCACCGACCCAGTCTCTCAGGCAGTCAATCAACGCCTCCCTGTCTTTTTGGCGGGTCCCAGGTCCATTTTTCCGCCTCTCCTTCCCTGCTGCATTCTCTCTTCTCTGGCGGATCTGTAATTACTCAACTAAACTGAGTGACTGCCCCTCTCAGGTGCAGTTGCTCTTACGTTATTTAGTCTATTTTTAGTCAAATATATAATTTTTATATAAATTTTAAAAAAAATTCTACCAATTGATAATTTTTTTATATATCTATCAAAATATTTATTTTTAAATTATTAAATTTTTTATGATTATCGATAAAGCCTACAACTCAAAAAGTCTTTCACTCTTTTTCTTTTTATTTTTTAAGGGAAAAAGTCTTCACTCTAAAGTCTGCATCCTCTCCTTTGATGAGCATGCATTTGAAAAACAGCTCTCGGCAAGTCGGAGACGTCTCCAATCTGAAACGACATGTCGTCGTCGTCGATTCCCGCCCTCACCCTCCTCTCCCTCTTCCTCCTCCTCTCCACACTCTCCCAAGCTGACGACACAGTCTGCATCGTCGGCGCCGGCATCAGCGGCGCTTCCGTGGCCCACTTCCTCCGCCAATATTCCACTCCCAACCTCACAATCCGCATGTTCGAGCGAAACGCCGTCGTCGGGGGACGCATGGCGACGGTCAAAGTCTCCGGCGAGTTCTTCGAGGCTGGCGCGTCGGTCCTCCACCCCAAGAACTACCACGCCGTGAACTATACCAAGCTGCTCAACCTCACAGTCAACGCTCCGTCTTCGTCGGACGACGATTCCGATGGCTTTGGAATTTGGGACGGCGAGAAGTTCATATTCAAGACTCTGAGCTTCAAATCGAAGCTTCCGTTTGTGCACAAGATCGTTTCGCTGGCGAATTCGCTGCTGCTGTTCGTCCGGTACGGCTTCTCGCTGGTTAGGATGAACAGATTCGTTGAGGTAAATCGGTAATTTTTGCTCTGAGCAATGTGAATAGTTTTTCACTGTGATTTGGTTTGGTAGTTTTGATTGTGATTTGTGGTGCAGAATACTGTGAATAGCTTCTTGAAGTATTATGAGAGCTCTAAGACGAGGCCTGTTTTCGAGACGGTGGATGAGATGCTTAAATGGGCTGGATTGTACAATCTCACCACGAGGACTTTGGCTGAGGAGTTGGCTGATGCTGGCTTGGCTCCCTTGTTGGTTCAAGAGCTTGTCACTGTAAGAACTAGAATTTCTTAGGCTATTTGGAATGGTTCAGTTTTTTTGGTTTGCGTTGTTTGTTAGTCAGGCGGGGTATGCTGCTTTTTATGTATGCATTGCCATTTTATTAGTAGTTTCACTTTGGTTCAATTGCATTGGTTCTGTTGTGTTGGCCTGCCTCGAGTGTTTTGAGTTGAGATCTGGATTCATGTAATTGAAGTGTTTTGGAGCCTTTGGAGCTTGTATATATAGTGGAAGGGAGGGTTTCGTTAGGGACATGTTCTTACTGGGTTTTCTAAATTGATAAATGTGTTGTTGGGTATGATCAATCATCTCTAAAATACGAACAGTAATAGAATCCTAGACAATAGGAATCACCTTGTGGCAAAAGCCACAAACTTCACTTTGGCATTTTTTTCTTTCCTTTTAAGAAGCATCTGTGGAGGGATATAACTAGACAGACGAGACCATAGAAGAAAGATAAGATCGGGGACTTTGACATAAGCCTACAGAAAATGAGCCTTGAACTTCTTTTGTTGAGTCAGCTCCAATGAATTGGATGCCTCCTTATATGTATTTTGGAGTTTATTTTGACTGCTCCACTATGAGTTTAATTTCTTGCATTTCTGATATATTGATACGGAACAGAACCGTAATCACGATAGACAGCAAGGTTTCGTCAAGCGTTGAATCCTTAATGGAAGATATGGTTAGAATCCACTAACAAAACAAAGGCATAACTCTAAACACAAGAGTTTCTACTCTAATTTTTTTTTGGGTTTTCTTATTGATAACTTGAATCCCAAAAATACAATCTAGCAATGGCCTTATATAGACATAGAAATAAACCTATTCATACTAGAACTATGAACTTAAACCTAATACAATCAGAAACATAATCTAGAATAGACTACAATTTAGGAAACCTAATAAAAATAAGATATGAAATACTATATACTAAAGAATATTACTCCATATATGTATTCAGAATCTTAACCCAAATTTTGCTCGAGAATCCCGATATATTCAGAAGAGTAACTTACGATTTACATTGTCATTAAGAAGCCTATTTGAATACCAATTTTGAATATTCAATTCATTCTTCTTAATGTGATCATATTTCTTCATGTTTGGAATTCTTTGTTGAAATTCCCTAGATTCTCGTCCTGTATCATATATGGATGAAAACAGCTTTCATCCTGGATTTCTTCTTTCTTTAATGTTACTATGTCCTTCCCTATTAGACTCCCATTGATATTCGAAATTCATGTCTTCCTTGGATCAGTCAAATTGGGTATGTAGTTGCTGCCCCTTGGTTTAGGTTGTTACACTGCAGTGCACGATTATCTTTCCTGTTTACTGCCCAACAGTTAATATCTTTTTGCTGGTGCATTCACTACCTCAGTGCATAGCTGGGGCATTCACTACCTCACTGCATAGCTAGTACAATTCTTTTTCTTCAAATTTACATTTTATTGGAGGTAGAACTGTCCTGCAATTCTATTACATTTTATTTATGCTCAGAAGATAGGAGTTTTAGTTTTTTTTTCAGCTTTCCTTTGTATCAGTGTGTATTCGCCTGTGGTAAAAAGAAAAAGAAAAAAAGGAAACAATATCTCTTGTCTGGATGTTGCTTTACTTTTCAACTTGGTTTGTTGAAATTTCTATATGCTGGTCTGATAAGTATAGCAGTCATTATATGTCTTGATATCTTTAGAAGTTATTACTTTGCTAAATGTTTTATTCTTCAGGCCATCACAAGAATCAATTATGGCCAAGGTGTCAGTATGAGTGGACTTGCTGGTTCGGTTTCATTGGCTGGATATGGTGGAG
Source organism: Comarum palustre (assembly GCA_951800085.1). NCBI lineage: Eukaryota > Viridiplantae > Streptophyta > Magnoliopsida > Rosales > Rosaceae > Comarum > Comarum palustre. The sequence continues at coordinate 11,828,475 of OX637575.1, read as the reverse complement.
GATTGTGGTCTATCAAAGGAGGCAACTGGCAGATGGCTTCTGGATTGATTAACCGTTCCAATGTTGCATTGCATCTTCAGGAAGAGATAGAATTTATATCTTCAATTGGGGACCACTATGAACTTAACTCTACCATGGGGAATTGTTATACATGTGATGCTGTGGTAGTTGCTACACCTCTAGATGAGTTGAATGTTCAGTTCTCCCCTTCAGTTTCAATTCCAAAAAGAGTGTTACAACATACACATGCAACTATGGTTAGAGGCCTTTTAAATCCCGTAAGTATCCAGCATTGTGAGACATAACACTTATGTACAATTTTTATGGCATCCCAACATTTAATTGTTTATTTATTTTTTGACAAGGTATATTTTGGCATGAATTCAGTACCAGAACTCCCAGGCCTGATTGCCACACTTGAGGATCCTAATCTTCCATTCACAAGCATCTCTCTTCTCAAGAAACATGCCAGGAATGATATCACTTACAAGATATTTTCTCGCCAGCCATTGGCGGAGGCACTTCTGGATAGTATCTTCAGGTAATTGTCTAAGTTTCTACTAGCTAGCACTCAGTTGCATTTAACGGGTATATAATTCATGATGGGCGGCATACACTTCTCACGTCATATTTTAGCTTATGTAGACTGATTGTTAATTTTTCATAGCAAATGAAATGCTATTGTAGGTAAAAGTTAAAAGTTTTAGTATGTACAAGGAAGTATTCATGAATCATGACTATTACATGCACAATTTTGTTGTTTATACATGATCGGACAAATCATTGTTTGTTTATACATGACTTTCACACGTCATATTTTAGCTTATGTAGACTAATTGTTAATTTTTCATAGCAAATGAAATGTTATTGTAGGTAAAAGTTAAAAGTTTTAGTATGTACAAGGAAGTATTTGTGAATCATGACTATTACATGCACAATTTTACATGACCGGACAAATCATTGTTTGTTTATACATGACTTTCACACGTCATAGTGTTGTACTGCTAAACTATTGCTTGGGAGGTTGATATAGTAACCTCAAAATTTTGGGGTTGATATTTTTGACAGTTCGAGGAAGGAGACGATTCGAATTAATTGGGCTGCATACCCTCATTATATTGCTCCTGAAGTATTTGCACCCTTCATCTTGGATGGTCAGCACTTGTACTATGTGAATGCTTTTGAGAATGCAGCAAGCACAATAGAGACGAGCGCTGCTGCGGCTGAGAATGTTGCAAGACTCATCCTTTCAAGATACTTCAGTAGTGTACCTGTGAGTTTGGTATTGAGCTCTGGTTCTGATGGAGGGGTTCATGTAGATCTGTGATTGTGTGATTGTTTTTTTGGATGATGTGAATTGTGTTCCTATCTCAACCTTGCTTGTAATTAAGATTAGGAGACTATCACACAAATGCAGGACATTGTCATTTCTCCCAAAAGTCCTAAACAACTCAAGGATTTTTTTTCTTGTAATTAAGATGTCAGAATTAAAGCCAGCCTCGGACCTTGGATGCCCAAATCCCTGAGTCAAGCAGACGAGCACTACTACCATGAATTGCAGATCCTCATTTTCGCCTTTCAAAACACAATCGCAGACGTTACAACATGAAAACAGGGCCATCAAACTGCTAGAATAGTGCATGGCCTTTTTCTTGATATCTACACCATTAGTGGCTTTCCAGTCAATGAGAAACCATATCAACACCTTTTTGCAGATGAAGTGGCATTCGCTGTCAATCTATTAGATTATCCATCCACGATCGTAACAGCTTGACCCTAAAATTATAATAAGTAAATCCAAAATTTTATCAAAATAGGAACACAACATTCAAATAAAAGCATTCAATGCTTAAACGAGCATCAGAATAGCAAAACAGAGATTAACTTAAGAGATTGAACAAATGAGCCATTCCTAGCAAGAAATCGAAACCTAAAATCCTTATCGCAATCGTATTCCAAAACACGAACACCTTACCCGATCGACTCCGACGAAAACCCAATCATTGAGCGATGACTTGTAACCGACCACTGTCGTGGCCCTTTGAATCGCTTACCTTCCTGGAGAAGATAGACGCGAGAGGTAGAGCCGAGGTCGGGGTCGATGCTCTCCCTCTCTTTCTTTCCCATGTCATGTCTAGGAGGGCAGTCCTCGTAGTATGTTGATATGTCAGGTTGATATTATGCTGGGGAATGAGACTGATGTTAAGTGAGAGAACCTGGTTGGCCATTTTCACACCAACAAACTCACACAACCATTCATGCAAAACATCATTCATTTCGTTTCAAATCTTCCAACAAAATAAAGTAAATAAATCAGATTCCTTAAAACCAGCAAAGCAATTAAAATTCGACTTCTTGTAAACTCCTTTCATGCATCTCAATTTCCATACAAGCTATGCAAAGTCGATTCCTTCAAGCCGAGGGAAGGAACCAGGAAAAAAATACAGGTGGGTTTATTTTGCATTTCCTCTACTAAGAATTTTGAGGGAATAACATATAACTATCATAAAACAATTCAAAAAATAAAAAATTTATGTTCAAAAAGATTTAAATAGATAAGGACACACGATTCTGACCCATCTAAAAATAAAACAGGGTTAGATTCATTTACTTTCAATAAATGACGAAACTGCTGTCATTTTCTTTAATAATTACAAATCTGTCATTAACTCAGGTAAAACACTTTTTTTCCTTTTCTTCTTCTATGTGATCAAAGCTCTCTCTCTAAGTTATTGTTCTGATTTGGACGAACGTCATTGATGAAAAGCGTTGGGATTTGGAACAAGATTCTAAAATCAAGTGAGTTTAATTGTGAGTTTTGATGATTTTCAATTACAGATTTGATTGCATGTGATCAGATCTAGAAATTATGGTTTTGATTTGTTTATTATATTTTAAATTTGTGTGAACTATAAGAATGGAGTCAGGATTGAGTTGGGTAGTGGTTAGAGCAGTGTTTGTGGTGATAACAATGGGTTTGGGATTATGGTTGGGTTAGTATGATTCGTTTAGTATGTGGTTGAGTTAGTATAATTATGTTTGGGAGAGAATGTAATCTGATATGTGCAACAACATTCCAATTGGCAATGCAGTAAGATTCCAACAATTGTAGTAGCAACAACATTCCAGTAATTGCAGTAGTAATAACATTTCAATCGACAATAAAAGCAACATTCTAGCAAGTGCAGTAGCAATAAGATTCCAGCAATTGTAGAAGCAGCAATATTCCAACAATTGTAGTAACATTAACATATCAATCGGTAGTAGCAACAACATTGAACAAATTAACCTTCATTGTCTAAATGATTGTTTCTGAGAACCATATAATAATTGAAAAACATTGCAATGTTGGTTGATAATGCAGTTGGTGAACAATAGCTTAGAGAAGGGTGCTACTGCGCATGATGAGGTGGGAAAGAAGAAGGAAGCGAGGAAGAACTCAAAGAAGGTGCTACTACACAAGCTGAAGAGGGTGCTACTGTGGCGACTGAGAAGAGTGCTAAAGAATGAATCTTAAACGATACAATGGTAATTGTGCGGTTATGCTATTTTAGAATGTTGAAAATGCTGCTACTGTATCTGGAGTGTTTGTATTTCTAGTTTAATAAGCAATGTTCCTAAAATACTAATGTTTTTTTAATTTAAAGAGCTGCTACTATATAGATTAGTATGTTGTATATCTGCTACTACATTTGGTGAAACATTAGTTGTATATCTGCTACTACATTCGCTGAAGCAAAACCAACTAATCGACAAAATAAGAATGAGTATGTAGCTCTTGATATATATATATATATATATATATATATATATATATATATATATATATATATATGCTACTACACTTGCTAAGATCACATAACCCACAAAGCTACAAAAATATCATCTACTGCATTTACAGAAAAAAAAAAATCATGAACGCTTGTTTTCTGAAACAAAATAAACATAAAAAGGAAGGTATGCTACTGTTGTGGTTTTGTTTAAGTTGTGTAAGGTCAATTTAATAAACTTATCTTATGACACATGGCAAGCAGAAAAGAGTTTGTTCTTAATTGTTAAAAATTGTCCACATTTGTTTAACAACAATACAAGTGGGTTTATTTGTGTTTCACATCTTTTTGGAGGATGTATTTGTAGTTTCCTAAAGAATTTTTGTTCTGTTCAACGTTGAGCCGGGTATATTCGTTTTGAACTTTGGGTGGAATATCTCATTTGCATATAACTTCTTAAAACATAATTGATATTCATATTTACATCCTAAACAAGTTCGTACTTTCCTTTCTACCATCACATTAACATTGCCCAAGTTATAATACTAATAAAAAAACTTTAAGAAGCAAAGGCCCTTCGAATTGTTTCATTTGTTTGATGTATTTGATTGAGCAAACAATATTTTGTTTTCATTGATTTTTCACAGATATGATCTTTCTTGGTTAATTCAACTTTTAAACGGTTAAGATTAAGATTTACATTGAAAAACGTATGCAAACAAGAAAAAGTCCAGACGAGTGCGTCCAGACTGGGTTGGACGTAAGTATTTTCCGTACAATAATGCTAGTGCACAGAGACGGAACTAGAACTAAAAACCTGGGTGCACTACTAGGACAACTACTTTAGCCGATGAATTTTTTTCGTTGGTTTAGTCGAAAAAGCCGTCGGCTAATACTTTAGCCGACTAAATTACTGTACATCGTCGGCTAAAGTCATTTATTTAGCCGACGAAGAAATTTTTCGTGGCTTAAAGTCTGGACTTTAGATGACCAATTTTTGGATCTTAGCCGATGAAATTTTATCGGCTATAGTTATTTATTTAACTTTAGCTGACGAATTTTAATAAAATTCGTCAGCTATAGTTATTTTTTTTAATTTTTTTCTTTATTTAACTTTAGCTGATAAATTTTAATAAATTTCGTCGGTTATAATTATTAATTTTATTTATTTTCTTTTTTATTTCTTATATTTTGGATTTATTTATTTTTCTTCTTTTTCGTTTTTCTGCCGGTGGTAGTGTCTGGAGGAGGAGTTGCGGTGGAGGAGGAGGCCAGGTCGGAGAAGGTTCAGAGGAGGGGGAGAAGGTGAGGAGGAGGAGGAGGAGAAGAAGAGGAGGAGAAGGAGAAGGAGAGGAGGAGGAGAATGAGAGGAGGAGAAAGAGAGTAGAGGAGAGGAGAGGAGAGGAGAGGAGGATGAGGAGTCACCGCCATAGGAAGAAGAGGAGGAGGAGGAGGAAGAGATATGAAGAGGAGGAGGAGGAGAATGAAAGATATAGAAAAAATTTAAAATTTTCAGCGGGAATTTTAAAAATTTTAAACTTTAGCCGACGAAATTTATTAAATTTCGTCGGCTAGAGTTATTTTATTTATTTAACTTTAGCCGACGAATTTAAATAAATTTTGTCAGCTAAAACCCTAAACCTTCACTGACGAATACCCTAATATTTTGTCGGTTATGCTATAATAAATAAAATAAAAATTGTATATCACTGGTAGCGTCTCATCGATTTGAAGTTATTTTCAGTTGAAGGTCCTGTCAAAATACATAATTTAGATGGTCAAATGACAATTTCCGTGCGTTTAGGGGTTTGACTTATGGGATTGACCGTAAGGATCGAGCCCGTAACGTTGTCGGATCTAGATGAATTTTTTTCTCATACACATATTTCAACATAATGATGATATCTGATGGTCGAATTTTTGTCTATGAATTTTGATGATCGGAATCACATGCCTACTAATGTCATATAACTTGTTTGCCAAGTGTTAATTAAATGTTCCGTTTCAAAAACAAACTATACATAGATGCTTCAAATGAAAAAAAGTTGTGAAATAAGATATGACCGGAATGGTGAAATACGTATATGGTTGAAAAATTATGTAATTCCGGTAAAGTCTCGGTGTCGATAGTTGCAGTCAATGCAATTTAGGGGTTTGACTTACGAGATTGACTGTCCGGATAAAGCCCTTAAATTTATCGGATCAAGTTGAATTTTTTATCATAGACATATTTCGATATAATGATTATATCAGATGGTCGGATTTTTGGTTGCGAAGTTTTATCATCAAAATTACAACATGATTACTATTATTTATCCCTATGGGGAGCCCTATCATCGATGGGTAAACGTCTCAAAATTTTTAGATGGTCAGTTGTATCTTATCATTGTGAGAGTTTGTTGTGTTGAAGGTTTGACCAAAATACCTCATATAGATATAGATATAGGTGTTTTCGTGTGTTAAGTGGTTAGAAAAACTGCATTTTGAAACCGTAAACGAACTCGGATAGCCAAAAAAGCTCAGAAATCATGGCAAAACCATTAGTTTGACTTGTAAGGCCATTTCACTTCCAGATTGGTAGCGCAATAGTCAATTCGACACCGAAATCTCCGTAGTGTAATTTTGTAAGTAAAATGTACTTTAACCGATGAAATACCCTAGAAATTTCGTCAGGTAAACTTTTAAAATTTCGTCGGCTAAAATTTACAGACTATAGCCGGTGAAAAAATTAGTTTAGCTGACGAAAATTAAATTTCGTAATATAACTTAGCCGACGAAAAAAAATTCATTGGCATTTTTTTCTATTTCATCGGCTAAACACCTTCTCCTTGTAGTGGTGGGTGAATCTTGGAATTAGTTTTGAGAGAAGATTCCTACTGAAATTTAAATCAAATTATAGAAATTTTCCTAATTAATAACTGAGTTAGACAAAAATTAGAAAATAAAAAATGGGAATAGATGCTAAGTTAGGATGCTTTATAAGGACTTTTTTTTCAACTTATCACATTTAAAACCTTTTTCAACTTATCACATTTGAAACCTGTTGTTTGAAGTTTTGTTCCACAAAAAATGGGGTATGCCGGGTATGTTGCAGCACATATAAGCCACCCCTATTTTCGTCTCTGCTGGTGCTGGTACCTTTATGTACTAAAATTATCTTGATAAAAAACTTGAGGTGTGCTGCAGCAGACCCTGTTTAGACCAAAATAATATTTCGTGGCGAATGCTAATGCTTCGAGCTCATTAGATCGATTCTTGCTGTCAAAGTATTGTGTGTGTATATATATATACACACCTTTTGCGGTCATGTATGACTGATTTACAGGGTTACAGAGATATGTTTCATAATCATTTGGGGAAATTTCTTTCTTATTTGATTCGGAGAATCTGATATGCCTTGATCCGCACGTATTGAACAAAACCCTATTTTTCATTATATAATGGGCTTGATGGTTCACAGACGGACACACACACATCAACTTAAAAACAAACTTACAAATACTGCAAAACAAACCTCCCTCGGAGCACCTTTACCAAAAAGACTTCCAGAGTTTTTATTCCATCAAAGCCTCATCACGAGCAATCTCCGTAGCTACCTCCTCCAAGCCTCATTGCGAGCGAAAGTCCTCCCCAAGTTCATCAAGCCTCATCATGAGCATCAGTCCATCCAAAACCATTGTTAGAGCGTAAAACCTCTAGCAAATATCATTGTTCGCTGAAGAGAAATCTTAGGTGAACGCCCTGTAATCTTGATATAACTCTACTCGACCACATCGACTCGAGTAATAACCATCCACTACCCATGGAATGGAGGAAAATCCTAGCAGCCGTCTGTTAGGTCTGAGAAAGAACCTTAGTGCCGACTTGATCAACGCCCGTACGTCAGTCGTTTTGAGAAGAAGTCAGAAGGAGAACAAACATAGAAGAGAAAGTTACACTTGACCCACATGTGCTGGCACGCTAAGAGCTGATTGTTCGATGAAATTTTATTTTTACCCCGAACATTTGGCACAACCATAGCAGGACATCACGAGTTAGGATTATGGGTCAAAGGGAGTACTCGACACCAAAACCGTCGTGCCATAAACCAGAGCATTCGCAAATTGTTCCTCATAATTCTACGAGATGTAGAGGTTTAACACTTGAAGAAATGATCTTGCATTTTAGAATAATGCCAGAAAGTGGATCATCTAATGAAAACGAAGCACCCATGGCCACAAACTTGGTATAGTATATGAATAACAAGCTACGACTTCAACATGAGGATTTAGAAAGAAAGATGCAGGTTGTGACCAAATGGATACAGAGAGGAATGCTGGAAATAAAGCATAGCATGCAGGAGAGGAACAAGGGTCTAATGCAGAACTTTGTAGACTTAAGAAACATGTTTGATTCCTTCCAAGACACCACAGAAAAAGAGTTTGACAAACTCCATAAGGAAGTGAACTATGCGTAAGATGTGTTGGACCAATGATTGGATAGTCAGTTTTCGTGACTAAGGAAAGTAGAGAAGAGTCTTGGGATCGACAACGAACAAGACACTAAGAAAGTTATGAAAGAAAAAGGGAAACAAGAGGAAGAGTCAGAACATTAGACGTTTGAGGATGTTGCTTATCCTTCTTCCAATAAAACCATGTCGCTCAAAAATGTTGGACCTTATAAGCTGGTAAGGGATGATACAAAGCACTGTCCAGTGCCTATGCAGTAAGGGGCGAACATTCGCCAGAATGGGAATCATGTTTTGCATAGACTGTAGCAGTAGACACCCAGCCATGTACTATGGCCCAAGTGATGCAGCTAATTCAAGAGAATGTGCGGATGACGCAAGAATGACCAACAATCAATTTTACTTATCCAATCCCTACCTTGATTGGGTAACAAATACATAGTGGCTAGCTAATTACAGGCAAATTCGCTTCACTACTTTCTCTGGTGAAGGATCCGAGGATGCGACTACTAATATTTCACGCTTTTAGAGCGAATGTGGTTCTTATGGAACCAATGAGTTGTTCAAACTAAGAGTTTTTGGGTCTTTATTGGCAGGGTCAGCTCTAACTTGGTATACCAAGTTGGTCCCAAGGTCAATTCCTAATTGGCAGACCATGAAAACTATGTTTAGAACAACTCTTGAGACTATGGAGCCAGGGGTTGATTTGTCTTCTCTAACTTTTATGTACCAACATCCTATGGAGTTGCCTGTGGAAAATTTGAAGAGATTTAAAATCCATCATGCTAAGTGCAAAACTCCAATCAATGATCAAGATGCCATTTGTATTGCTATTACGGGTTTGGAACGAAGACAGCGGGCCAAACATCACGATGTACACTTCGCTGGTATGGCGGATTTGATAAACAAAGAGGGAGTTATCAGAATTTTTTGAATGAGTTAGATGAAGATGCGAGCGCACCAAAGGGCCTACCTACTTATGTTCTTGGAACTTTAAAACCACATTATGGACCAAATAGGAATGGAATGGTGTCAACTATTTATTCCTATGTAGATCCATATTATGCTCCTTATTATGCTGGTCAACAGGAGTGTTGCTAGAATGACGAGGAAGAGGGTGTAGCTGCAATAGAGCTAGCTAGGAGACATGTAGTTAAGTCTCGGGCTTTGAGGATGTCTAAAGAACCGATGTAGGTATCAACAATAGAACTCACTAAGCTAGAATACGGCTCTTATACCTATAATGGCCATAAGGCTCCTGAGATCTTGGAAGAGTTGTTCACCCAAGGAAGAGTTTGGCATGACTTTGGAACTTGCCCTAAGCAAAGGGAAGAAATATTTCAGGTTCCACATTCTCTGGAATCATACTACTGCAGACTGCATAAAACTCAAAGATCAGACACAGACGTGGATAAACAAAGACATATTAGATGTGAAGCTGAGAAAACAGCAACATGAGTAGATATTGATCCTTTTCCAACTGTGTTCATGATGGATATTAGCCCTTCAAACCCAAGGGTCAAGAAATGTGCCAAGTCTAAATTCACGGAGTATACTTACAATGCTGGAATGACACACACAATTTTGGACACTCTAATAAGAGGAGCAGAGGAGATTTCATGGGGGACAGTGCCTTCACAGACAGAGATTGTAGGTAAACCTTATTTTAAATTCCATAATGTATGGACTCATCATACCACTACCTGCGTGCAGCTCAAGGATCTGATCCAGCTTTGGATTAATGAAGGGAAGGTTGTCATCAAAGATCGACCAGAGCTGGAAGTTGCAACAATCAGTGTCACATTTAATAACAACAGTGGAAGGAAGTTAACACTCGATTTGACAGAAAAGGAGGTCCGCGAATCTCAGATGGTAGTTAAAAGTGTGGAACCACCACCAGGAGCATCCGTAGTAGTGTTGTGTTCACGGTGTAAGATGGAGTGTGGGATCGTCATGTCTTACGAAGAATTCGAAAGGACAGTAAAGGCAGCAGAAGTAAAGACCATCCATTCACCATCAGAGAAGTATCAACCCATGAGCCCTAAGGAGATTACGACTCAGAGGGAGATGATGAGCAAGCTTCAAAACTTTGATTCTTTCAGGACACTAGAGGAGAATAAAGGCAAGGTTTAGGAAGGAATTTTAACTAAGCCTTATATACTACCAGCTTCGAGGGCTTTCATTGAAGAAGATAAATGGTATATTCACGAAAAAGGGAACATCATTGAAGCGACACCTACACAAGTTAGGAATGTGTAAAAAAAATATGTTCAAGCAAAGCAAACATTAGAAGCGCTAGAGAGCGGTGACATAAGATAAGGCGAACAACAGAACAATTACAAAAAACTCTAGATAAGTTGACAGCCAGACCTTATGTGCATATTCGCCGGGATGAGAGACGCCAGAAACCAGAACCCTACTAGCAAAATGTTTTCACTAGGGTTTATGAGAGACAAAATAGTCCTGATCAAACGGTTAGAAGGTCCGCATTCAACAGGCTAAGTGTTGAACAAAATGACAAGATGGTTGTCCCGCTTCCCAGAGATAACAGAGTCCTGAAGTTCCTCGAGGAAAAAGATTTCAAGTGGAGAATGTGTCTGCCAAAGAAATGCCAAGGCAAAGGTTCGAGTGGAGACCGAAGGTGGTTTCCCAGAATGAACAAGATAAGAAGAGCAGCAAGATGGCGCATGAACGTACACCTGAGGTTTATGTTGAACAAGAAGCAGTAGGGAACCTTCCAGCAAAGTTGTAGACCCTATAGAGAACGTCACAGATCTTGAAGAGCTTGACAAGGCTAGGGTGGATTTCGAGTTGGAACATGAGGATCATGAAATGACTGCAGAAGAGGATGAAGAGGAACTTGAGCTAGACTACAACGTAACCTACGTCTAGTCAGCTAAATATGCACTGCCAAGGCCTTTGTCGTCTCATATTTTTCTAAATACAGATAGTTTAACTAAGGACCCCCAACCACAGAGTTGATAGAAAAGGCTACCACGAAGGTAGGGGAGCTTCAAGTAACGATACCAAAGGAGACAGACAGAGAGGATGACTTCAAAAGATTGTTCATGATGTTTAGTAAGCCGTCGATATTAATGTCTCAACATCTTAAGCCGTTATATGTCACAGCAGAGATGGAGGGGATGAGAGTAAACAAAATTTCGGTTGACAATGGTGTAGTTGTTAGCATTATCATAGTGCGCACAATGAAAGCTCTCAAAATCCCAAAGAAAAAAATCATTAGCAGTAGCATGAAGGTAAAGAGTTTTGCTAGGAACGTTACTAAAACCATTGGGGTTTTAATTCTTAAGATGAAATCGGGGTCATCAAAGTTATTTCAGTATTTCTTTGTTGCTGACTGCACAACCCCATACATTATGATACTAGGAAGGGATTGGATTCATCGTGCATATTACATACCTTCTTCCATGCATCAGGAACTATTGATGTGGAATCCAGAAACAGATCAGGTTGAGTTAGTAAAAGCTGAAGAGAGACCATAATTTGTGGCTGTGTGTATGTTGGATGCCAACTATTTTTATGGAGACATGCGCCCTCTGAAGGTTGTTGGTGTTGACAACAAGGTAATCTGTTCGGGTCACCTCTACATAACTTACATGATGGGGTATAGCTCAGGTTAAGGCTGATACTAATAGGCCTAGCTTCATCGTGGACTCTTCCAGTAGTACTGAATGATGATGGACCTCACTCAAGATGAGGTATAAGCCTACGCGTTCTTGTATTAGAGTCTAGCTATGTTTAGAGATGAACAAGAGGCTTGGAATAATGTAGTAGTAATAGAGTACATGAATGAAGATATTCTGGAAGATGAAGAAAGTGAAGAGGAGATTATTCAACCAGCTCTTAAAGCCTTGGATGATACTCCACCTAAAGTAAAAAATCATGTGGATAAATTCAACCTAGGGACCCAAGAGGAACCACTAGAGGTTGGTATAAGTCAGTTTTTAGAACCCGAATTGAGGCAACAACTAATTGAGTTGTTGCAAGAGTTTAGGGACTGTTTTGCTGAAAAAAATTATGAAGATATTCCAGGTTTAGCACCTGAGTTGGTTTGCCATAAGTTGCCTATCATAGAAGGATATAGACCAGTTCAACAAGACCAGCGTGAATGAATGCTGAAACAATAGAAGTCGTCAAAAAGGAGGTGCAGAACATGTTCAATGCAGGTATTATCAGGCCTGCCACGTATACTCAGTGGTTATCCAATGTGGTTCTGGTTAGAAAGAAGAATGGTGAGATTCACATCTGTGTTAATTACAGGAACCTTAATACAATATGTAACACCCCGTCCCGAAATTAACATTTTTACCAGGATTAGGCGAGTTACCGAGAATGGTAATCGCACTGTTGATTTTTCCCCGAATTAATATCGAGATATTCTCGGGTCTGGGGGAAAAAAATTAGAATTTATGTCCTGAGGGATAGATTATGTTATTACGAGTTCCCCGGTATGCCCGGAAGATTTTCCGGAGCTACGAGTTGATAGTTACGAATCCATCCTATGTACGGAAGTAACAAATCTTAAATTACTTTACCGTAGTAGTAGATGACTTTGTGATGGGTCGGGAATTTGAGGAACTTTCCTTCGGGAAAGATGTAGAGGACGTTAGAACGAACTCGTGGGTATGTCCTACGAATTAATCGGAGTTCGTATGTGAAAGTTATGCGGGATAAAGTATTGTTACCGTGCGGTAAAAAGTAAATAGTAAAATGTCTAATTAATGTTCATGGTAACTAATCTGTGGCAGATCTGGACCGTTGGATTCGTGAGATTAGATCCTGACCGTCCATTTTCCCTATAAATTAAGGTGAGAGGTTTGACTCGGTCAAACCCCCCATTTTTCGGTCAACCCTCTCCCTCGAGCTCTTCCGAGCTCCCTCGCCTGTTCCACTGTTCCTGTTCGGCGCCGGCGACTCCGGCCGCCCCACGTCGGCGCTCCACCCCCAAAACGCTCCCCTCTTTCTCCTCTACCTAGTCCAGTCCCTGAATTAACTTGTCGTCCATTGCCGAGTGAGATCGGACGAGGAGAGGAACGACTGTTGTGGCCGGATTCCGGCGGTCCCAGGCGGCGGGGCGGCACGTGGGTGGTATGTTTCTTCTTCCCTCTCCTTCCTCTTCACTTTCCTGCCCCTTGGAGGTTCGATTCAAGCCTAACTAAAACCCTCTCTTTTTCTGGTGTTTCTGTGTTTTCTGCATCTCCTCCGGTGACGGAGTGTTGGAGCTTCTCGGCGACTTCTCAAGGACTCCGGACGTCTACGAAGGAGTCTAGAGGAGCTCGGGTGGTGTTGGGAGTGTTTGGGGCAGAGGGAGGGGTGGACAGATAGGATCTCCGATTGGAGCTCGAGGGGTAACACCTCTTTTCCTTTCTTTTGCCGTTGAGTTGTTGCTGTGTTGATTGTGGGTTTTGTGGTGGTTGAGTGGAGGAGTTGTTGGCTAGAGTTAAGTGGAAATCCGGCCAGTAGACCGGCCGGAGTGGTTAGGGTAGAATGGGATAAATTCCCAGGTTTTTACTGTGGTAGATCCAGGTTTTTTACTGATTTACCGTGACTGTAAAATGACAAAACTGCCCCTGGCAGTTTAAGGTAATTACTGGAGTGCCATAGTGGTTAAATCCCAGAAAATACTCCTGGTAGTTTGAGTTATTTACCGGACTGCCACTAAGGCAGAAATTCCATAAACACCCCTGACAGATTTGTACATTTACAGGGACTGCCACTAAGGCAGAAATTCCATAAACACCCCTGACAGATTTGTACATTTACAGGGGCTGCCACTAAGGCTGTTATTCCCAAAGGGCCCCTGGTAGTTCAGATTAATTACGAAACTGCCATTAAGGCTAGAATGTCTATGTTGCCCCTGACAGTTTTGGGCTAATTACAGGAATGCCATTGAGGTGGTAATTCCATAAATACCCCTGATAATCATAGTATTTTCAGGGATGCCAAGTAGGAGGAAATATCTTAAATGCCTATGGTTTGGTTTATTTACGTGGATGCCACTATGTTTTATATTTATAGTTTTGTGTGATGGTTGTTTATAATCGTGTGATGGTTGTTTATAATCGTGTGATTGCCTTTATTATCTGCCTTGTCGTGTATGGATGTTAATGTTATGAATGGTAGAATGTTCGGTTTAATCCCGAGGGTTAGTTGGTCGGTGGATACCTCATTTGAGAGGTTAACTCAGGATATGCGTTAGGCGTATGCCATCCTCATTTAGAAAGCAACCGATAAAATAGAAGGGCGGGATTCGCCCGGTTAGGGTGTTAGTTAATGCAAGAGCTACGTGTGGCTTGATCCCTGAAGACAGGGTACGTAGGCAGCCTGACCGGGATTCGGGTGCAGTCACAAATATTATTAGAACTCCTAGGTTCTTTAAATGACACATTTGAGATTCAAATGTGGGATTCGGAATAACCTCCGGTTTGAAGTCTATTCCGGCACTGCTTGGACTGTTTGAATAGGGTTATCCTGGCTCAAGGGGGATTTCGAATAAATCTCTCTTGTGTTAGGTCCCGCACGTCTTAACCCAGGGTTAGGGAGGTAATCTTGGGTCGGGGCGTGACAAATGGTATCAGAGCCTAGGTTCAAATCTCGGACCAAAGGATTGCGAGAAACAAATATATTCTTTCTTTGATTTATGTTGTTGGGGGTACATTATGTTGTGGATTGTGTTGGGAATTACCACCGGCTTCGGATGTTTAATGCGTTTATGATATTGGAAATAAGGATTGAGATTTGGTGTAAAGTCATGGGGGATGTGACTTGGTTTCGGATTATTTTTCCCACGAGGTTTAAAAGGATTGTGTTTTTAAAGGAAAAGGATATACGGATTGCATGCTAGCATGGACCCTCTTCGGTAGTAGCAGGTCATTAGACCCTCCCGAATAGAGCAGGTCGGGGACCCTCTCCGGTAGTAGCAGGTCATCAGACCCTCCTGGATGGTAGCAGGTCGGGGACCCTCTCCGGTAGTAGCAGGTCAGTAGACCCTCCTGGATGGTAGCAGGTCGGGGACCCTCTTCGGTAGTAGCTGGTCAATAGACCCTCCCGAATAGAGCAGGTCATAGGACCCTCTCCGATGAGCTGGTCAATGGACCCTCTCGTGGTAGAGCAGGTCGGGTTTCTCGTGGATGAGGTTAACATCCCGTACATTTAGTTATGTTTGAGCCAAGGGATTGTTTATGATTTAATTATATGGGTGTTGATCGTTTGAGTTAGCTTGGTAATTTATCCTTATATTGAGTGACCGATGTTTGGAGTTGTAATAACATATAGCTATTCGGGTCGACAGATTCCGTCAGTGATTCTCACCGGGACCGAGCATACGGACCATAGCTATTCGGGTCGCCAGATTCCGTCGGTGATTTTCACCGGGACCGAGCGTACGGACCCTAGCTATTCAGGTCGCCAGATCCCGTCGGTGATTCTCACTGGGACCGAGCGTACGGACCCTAGCTTCGGGTCGCCAGATTCCGTCAGTGATTCTCACCGAGACCGAGCGTACGGACCATAGCTATTCGGGTCGCCAGATTCCGTCGGTGATTCTCACCGGGACCGAGCGTACGGACCCTAGCTATTCAGGTCGCCAGATTCCGTCGGTGATTCTCACTGGGACCGAGCGTACGGACCCTAGCTATTTGGGTCGTCAGATTCCGTCGGTGATTCTAACCGAGACCGAGCGTACGGACCCTATTTACGTGTTGTTTGGGTTGTCATATTCTGTCGGTGATTCTCACTGCGAACAAACATACGGACCATGACTATAGGTAGAGCGGGTGCTCCTCCTTACGAGTGGTAGTAGAGCAGGTGCTCCTTACGAGTGGTAGTAGAGCAGGTGCTCCTTATGAGTGGCAGTAGAGCGGGTGTTCCTCCTTACGAGTGGCAGTAGAGCGGGTGCTCCTCCTTACGAGTGGTAGTAGAGCAGATGCTCCTTACGAGTAGCAGTAGAGCAGGTGCTCCTTACGAGTAGCAGTAGAGCAGGTGCTTCTTACGAGTAGCAGTAGAGCAGGTGCTCCTCCTTACGAGTGGTAGTAGAGCGGGAGCTCCTCCTTACGAGTGGTAGTAGAGCGGCACTCCTCATGAGTTACGGTTGAGCGGGCTCCTCTTGGGATTAGCTTGTAGTGTGGAAAACCATTAGGGTATGAGAGGATCCGACCCTAGCCAGAAGTGTTGACAGGTTCGCACTGGTTTTGGATAATATAGACAATTTAGGAGCCTGGTACCTTGTTTCTAAGGGTATAGTTGGAGTCGGATCGGGTTGCTCGCGATTGTTTGCATGTGTGGTGGTTGCATTTATGGTGAAAGAGATCATGATGTCCCTTCGAGGGAAACCCACTCATGAGGTATGGTAGAGGTTGAGCTAAATGGTGTAAAAAGTTGAAACCGATTATAGAAGCACCATGTGATGCATACAGGATTTTGGGGCCGAATTAATTTTTGTCCTTTAGGCAAGACTTCATTACGGATTAGTGGGAGAGCTTGTTAGCTCTGACTGCTGGAAAATGCCCTACCGAAGACTCTTTTATAAGAGAGGGGTAGGATGAGGAAGATTCACTGTGACTGAGTTTGTAAGATGACATCCATGTAGACGCAAAGTCGCATACCGGAGTCATTAGCTTGAGTGAGCAGTTTAAGATCGCATTGTGGTATGCGAGTCTGTTCAAGCCCTGTGGTTAAAAGTTGGGGTAGTAGGAACGTGGGTTGAGGAGTTTTGATTATGGACGTAGGAGATAATACGTCCACGGCCTCAAGGCCTAGTGTAGAAAGTTCATATCTCTTTAGTCTCGAAAGGTGCAAGAGATGGGAGAGTTTCCTCCACGGTGATGGACCGTAGCATTTTTACCCTTCCATGTGGAAGACATTGGTGTTAAATGTCAAGTGTGGCAGTCGTGTAAGTAGAGCATTCGAGTCGACTTCAAGTTAGTTTGGGTTACGTCTGGAAAAGCTACCAGATTGTCGAAATTGCCATTTTGGAAATTAGCTTGTGAAGAAAGAGGCAAGTCTTATGGAGTCGATTACGAGTAAAAGGGATGAGACTAGGGTATCGTACTCTAGTGTTTTAAGCGAGTGTAGCTATGTTTTCCGTATTGCAAATGCGGGGAGACTCTGAATGCTAAAGGAAATGATACCTAGAGCTGGTGACTCTGGTTTTCCTGAAGCTCTGTTCGGTGGAACTTGATGACATTCCCTGACAGTTGGTTTTACCTTTCGCAGTGGAAATTTCGGGGACGAAATTCCTATAAGGGGGGTAGATTGTAACACCCCGTCCCGAAATTAACATTTTTACCAGGATTAGGCGAGTTACCGAGAATGGTAATCGCACTGTTGATTTTTCCCCGAATTAATATCGAGATATTCTCGGGTCTGGGGGAAAAAAATTAGAATTTATGTCCCGAGGGATAGATTATGTTATTACGAGTTCCCCGGTATGCCCGGAAGATTTTCCGGAGCTACGAGTTGATAGTTACGAATCCATCCTATGTACGGAAGTAACAAATCTTAAATTACTTTACCGTAGTAGTAGATGACTTTGTGATGGGTCGGGAATTTGAGGAACTTTCCTTCGGGAAAGATGTAGAGGACGTTAGAACGAACTCGTGGGTATGTCCTACGAATTAATCGGAGTTCGTATGTGAAAGTTATGCGGGATAAAGTATTGTTACCGTGCGGTAAAAAGTAAATAGTAAAATGTCTAATTACTGTTCATGGTAACTAATCTGTGGCAGATCTGGACCGTTGGATTCGTGAGATTAGATCCTGACCGTCCATTTTCCCTATAAATTAAGGTGAGAGGTTTGACTCGGTCAAACCCCCCATTTTTCGGTCAACCCTCTCCCTCGAGCTCTTCCGAGCTCCCTCGCCTGTTCCACTGTTCCTGTTCGGCGCCGGCGACTCCGGCCGCCCCACGTCGGCGCTCCACCCCCAAAACGCTCCCCTCTTTCTCCTCTACCTAGTCCAGTCCCTGAATTAACTTGTCGTCCATTGCCGAGTGAGATCGGACGAGGAGAGGAACGACTGTTGTGGCCGGATTCCGGCGGTCCCAGGCGGCGGGGCGGCACGTGGGTGGTATGTTTCTTCTTCCCTCTCCTTCCTCTTCACTTTCCTGCCCCTTGGAGGTTCGATTCAAGCCTAACTAAAACCCTCTCTTTTTCTGGTGTTTCTGTGTTTTCTGCATCTCCTCCGGTGACGGAGTGTTGGAGCTTCTCGGCGACTTCTCAAGGACTCCGGACGTCTACGAAGGAGTCTAGAGGAGCTCGGGTGGTGTTGGGAGTGTTTGGGGCAGAGGGAGGGGTGGACAGATAGGATCTCCAATTGGAGCTCGAGGGGTAACACCTCTTTTCCTTTCTTTTACCGTTGAGTTGTTGCTGTGTTGATTGTGGGTTTTGTGGTGGTTGAGTGGAGGAGTTGTTGGCTAGAGTTAAGTGGAAATCCGGCCAGTAGACCGGCCGGAGTGGTTAGGGTAGAATGGGATAAATTCCCAGGTTTTTACTGTGGTAGATCCAGGTTTTTTACTGATTTACCGTGACTGTAAAATGACAAAACTGCCCCTGGCAGTTTAAGGTAATTACTGGAGTGCCATAGTGGTTAAATCCCAGAAAATACTCCTGGTAGTTTGAGTTATTTACCGGACTGCCACTAAGGCAGAAATTCCATAAACACCCCTGACAGATTTGTACATTTACAGGGACTGCCACTAAGGCAGAAATTCCATAAACACCCCTGACAGATTTATACATTTACAGGGGCTGCCACTAAGGCTGTTATTCCCAAAGGGCCCCTGGTAGTTCAGATTAATTACGAAACTGCCATTAAGGCTAGAATGTCTATGTTGCCCCTGACAGTTTTGGGCTAATTACAGGAATGCCATTGAGGTGGTAATTCCATAAATACCCCTGATAATCATAGTATTTTCAGGGATGCCAAGTAGGAGGAAATATCTTAAATGCCCATGGTTTGGTTTATTTACGTGGATGCCACTATGTTTTATATTTATAGTTTTGTGTGATGGTTGTTTATAATCGTGTGATGGTTGTTTATAATCGTGTGATTGCCTTTATTATCTGCCTTGTCGTGTATGGATGTTAATGTTATGAATGGTAGAATGTTCGGTTTAATCCCGAGGGTTAGTTGGTCGGTGGATACCTCATTTGAGAGGTTAACTCAGGATATGCGTTAGGCGTATGCCATCCTCATTTAGAAAGCAACCGATAAAATAGAAGGGCGGGATTCGCCCGGTTAGGGTGTTAGTTAATGCAAGAGCTACGTGTGGCTTGATCCCTGAAGACAGGGTACGTAGGCAGCCTGACCGGGATTCGGGTGCAGTCACAAATATTATTAGAACTCCTAGGTTCTTTAAATGACACATTTGAGATTCAAATGTGGGATTCGGAATAACCTCCGGTTTGAAGTCTATTCCGGCACTGCTTGGACTGTTTGAATAGGGTTATCCTGGCTCAAGGGGGATTTCGAATAAATCTCTCTTGTGTTAGGTCCCGCACGTCTTAACCCAGGGTTAGGGAGGTAATCTTGGGTCGGGGCGTGACACAATAACTCTGAAACCCTATGCCAATGGCGAACATGCTAGTTGATGCTTTAGTAGGCCATGAGATGTTATCCTTCATGGATGGTACAGCTGGATATCACCAAATACTGATGGATGAGGATGATGAGCATAAAACATCTTTTCGTTGTCCAGGTTTTACAAGAGCATTTGAATACATTGGTATGCCTTTTAGACTTAAGAATGCGTGTACTACCTATCAGTGAGCCATGAACTTGATTTGTCTTGAAATTTTGGGAAGCCATATTGAGGTTTACTTAGACTATGTGGTGGTGAAGTCAAAAAAAAGAGGAGACCACATCCAAGATGTGCGAATTGTGTTCACTAGGATGAGGAAACACTAATTAATGATGAATTTGGCCAAGTGTGTTTTTGGGGTTCTAGCTGGAGATTTTTTAGGGTTTGTTGTGCATCAGTGAGACATAGAGGTTCTAGGGATAAAGCTAAAGCAGTTTTTGACACCCTAGCACCAAGAAACAAGGAGCTTCCAAGTTTGATTGGTACGAATAATTTTTAATTCTACCAGCAAAATTGCTCATTTCTCCCCTTTACTCAAGCTGTAAGCGGTGGACAAGTTTGTCTGGGAACTAGTGCATTAGGAAGCTTTTGACATAATCAAATAATATTTGGCAAGTCCTCTAATTTTACGGCCTCCATAGCTGGGGATTCCTTTGAAGTTATATATATATCTGCTTCTGCATACTCTATAACAGGTTTGTTGGCGTAAGATGAGGTAAAAGAAGATGGTAACGTCATCGAACATGCGGTGTACTACCTTAGTAGGATGCTGCTAAATATTGAAACAAGGAATTCGCTAATTGAGAAGCTTTGTCTAGCTTTGTTCTTCGCTTGTTGCAAACTGAGACATTACATGTTTTCCTTCACAACAGTGGTGATGGTTAAAGTGCAGACTTTAGCTGATGACTGTTACCTGTGGTCGGCTAAAGTATGGCCGACGAGCTTTAGCCGACAATACTTTAGCCGACGAAAGTTTGTCGATTATTACTTTAGCCAACGTAAAAGTCTAACAGGCCGATGAATTTCTTTCGTCAGCTAAAGTGATTTTTCTGATAGAGTGACCAGCGATTTATTTTTTTACTGGTCACTATTTTTGGGGGAAATGATTTCTTCAATGTTCTTTTTATTCTTGTTTCACCATGAAGGGTTGTTATATTGTTTTTGCTTTCTAGCCTATTGCGGCTCTCATCTGAAGATGAGTTGGGCGCGTGATTTGTGGTCCTCATCTAAGGGATGAGTTGAGCTCGAGATTTGCGGTCTTCATCTAAGGGATGAGTTGAGCACAGGCTTAACGAGGATTAAGACAAAGTGACCCCTTATCACCTTTTCTTTTTACACTAATGGTGGATGTCTTGAATAGATTTATGGAGAGGGCGAGAGATTTTAATCTGATTGAATGACTGGTAGTTAGGAGGGAAGATGTTGAAATTACGCATTTGCAATTTGCAGATGATACAATCTTCTTTTTGAAAGATGATTACCAGTCCTGGAACAACCTAAACAACGTTCTAGAATCCTTTTGTTTGCTTTCAGGTATGAAAATCAACAAATCTAAATGTTCTCTAGTTGGAATAAACACATAGGTTGAGAGATTAGAAAGTTTGGCTGAGGAACAAGGATGTGAAGTTGGAACTTGGCCTATGAAATTCCTTGGCATTCCTTTAGATGGAAACAACAAGCCTTATCTTGGAACCCTGTTATAGAGAAAATCGAGAAGAGATTGGAGAGTTAGAAAAAAGCTTTCCTATCGAGAAGATGTAGGTTGACCTTGATCCAAGCAGTTCTAAGCAGCCTTCTAACTTATTATTTATCTCTGTTCCAAATTCTGGTGGGAGTGGCAAAGAGATTAGAATCTTTTCTGAAAAATTTCTTTTAGGACAGAGTTGGAGAGGGTAAGAAAGACCATTTGCTTTGCTAGGAGATTTTTTCGAAAAGTAGAGAAAGAGGAGGACTGGGGATTGGAAACATAATAGCAAGAAATAAGTCGTTTCTAGGAAAGTGGCTTTGGAGATTTCCTTAGGAGAGAGAATCCATGTGGCACGCTGTGATAAAGAGTAAATATGGATATGATGAGAATGGATGAGATTCTAAACTAGTTGTGGGTGGATCAAGTTGGAAACATATTTCAGCTGGTTTAAACACTTTCTCCCTGTGTCATAAATTAGTTGTGGGAAATGGCAAAAGGGTCGGTGAGGTTTTGAGATTCTTGGCTTGAGGATCAGCCCTTGAGTCTCTGCTTTCCAAGGTTGTTTAGGCTTTCGAGAGATGCCAATTTTGTGGTGGAAATATTGATTGTTCATGCAAGTTTTCCGTTGAGTTGGGATTTTGGTTTTAGAAGAAACTTAAATGACCTGGAAATTGAGGAGTTTGCCTTGCTGATGGTTAAGTTAGGAAATGTTCGATTAGTGGAATCCAAACTGGATGAAAGGAGATTAAAGCTTGAGTCTAGTGGGATTTTTTTGCAAATCTTTTCAGTTTCTTAGTTAGGGGTGGAACATATCCAATCTTTGAGCCTTCAATCTTTGAGCCTTCAAAGCTCCAAGGCCCCTACTAAGGTGACAATTCTGGGTTGGCTTGTGGCACATGGGAGGATGAACACTTGTGACAATCTTCAAAGGAGAAGACTAGGTTGTTGTTTTTCCCCTCATTGGTGTATTTTGTGCAAAGCTCAAGGGGAAAGTGTTGATCATGTGTTTCTGCATTGTGATGTTAGATAGGAATGACTTGTTTAAAGAAAATCCTTCAGCTTTTGGTAAAAGGAAAAAGCCAGAATTCTTTGGGGTTGTGGGATGCTAGCGGTAATCTGGGTGGTGTGGATGGAAATAAATAGAAGATTATTTGAAACCTATAATGGGGTAGAGATGGAAGTCCTGTGGGAGAGAGTCAAGTTTTGGGCATCTTTATAGGTTTATACTTCGAAGGATTTCAAGGATTATAGTCTTTCTTCCATTATTCTTAACTGAGAAGCAGTTGTAGCTTAATTCTTTAGGTTTAGCTTTAGATTCAAGATTGAGTTGTTATGGTGTTAGTCCTAGTTGCCCCTTTTTCTTTCTAGCGGACTCCTTGTCTGCATCCTTGTTCTTGTTCTGTGCTTTTGATTCAATAAAAGTTTTGTTTATTCTAAAAAAAAATACTGCCATGATCAGGGACTTATTGCTAGTGGCATTGAATTGAAGATAGTTTGTTTTGAGTTGACAAGTTTGACAAAATGGCAAGGGATGCTAGAATGATTTATAATGACATGTGGGGAAGATGGAACTCTATAATGATTGTTGAAATTGAGTGCTGTACTGAAGAACTGTATGAAATATTTCCTGAAAATCATATGAAGCTAGAGAATAAGTGTGTGTGATTTGCTTTCTATGCCTTGGAGCTTGTGAAAAGGTTAGCTACCGGAGCTAATCTAGATGACCCGGTCTGCATAGACAAATTTGTGTTGTTTAAGGTGATTGCTATATCTTCAAATGTTGGTACAATTCCTGCTTGGGAAAGTGGATTGATGTCTATTACTTCAGCTGATAGTATTCCTTACACTTGTGCTAGAGAATGTAGTAAGTTGATGTTTTTTTTTTTTTTTGCTTAAAAAAAAGTTTGGATAAGAGGGAGGCTTCCCTACTTATCAAGGCCAGGGCAAACCCTGCGACCTAGGCCCGGAGGCTTTCGGATTTACTGACTGGGGGGAATTTCACCCACGTTTGATGAGAGGTGGCACCCTCTTCAAGAGCCCGGAGGCATTCCTCGAAGAGACCACACCCTCACCCAGCGGCCCAAGGGCTTTTTACAGCCTAAGGATCCAGGGACATTTTACAGATTACCTACCAATGAGGGATTGTTGGTAGCGGGGATCGAACCTGTGTGGGTTTACACCTCAAGTCCTCCCATATCCAACTCAACCAACCCTCATTGGCATGTAGTAAGTTGATGTTGGCAGCTCATAAAAGAGGATTTAGATGTAAGAGGTACAGAGTGACATCTAACACTACATGAATTTTTGAAGGTTCATGGGGAAAAGAGAGACCATGTGAGTTCCACACAGATGCAGAGCAAGTCATTGAGGAGTTTGTCAAGATTGTGTTGGCGTTGAAGAAATGTGAGATAACTCTTGTGATTATCTTCTGAGTAGGTAGTGGGTGCGTTAGAGGCCCAGCTGACGTGGATAGTGGTACCTCCTAGTTTAACTCTCAGTTATGAGGTGGAGATGATATCTGCAACTGCGAGTGTTGTCAAGGACCAGAAAATTGTGATTGATGGTAAGGGGCAGGAAGGAGGTAATTCACACACTCAATATAATGGCTGGTGTTGATGACGGGAGGACTTTTGATTATACCTGTATTGGTGTTCAAGTGCATGTCGAGGATGTTACTACAATTTGAAACTTCTGATTCTGTGCCTCGGTTCGTATACACTTTCCTTGGCCTCGTGGTTAATCTATGTGAGCACATATTCAGCATATATTACAACAGTGTTTCACATGACATGTTTGCAAAGGTGCCTAAATTTTGGTTCATAATGTGAAACTTGAGGACAAGTTTGTTTAAAGGGGGATGAATTGTTATGATTTTAGCCTTAGTTAGTCATGTGTCGAATATTATCCAGTATTTTCTTTCTTTATTTCCTTTTTCTTCTTGCATTACTTTGAAAGTTAGGGCTCCTACACAATAGAATGGGTTATCAGTGTGGCCTTCTCTGGCGATGATATTTGAATTCATGTTCCAATTTCAAAAAAAATGATGGGATGATGGAATTCAATTAAATTGTATCAGTATCGACTTGAATCTTGACTGCTCACTCACTCGAGGTTTTAGTTCTCTTCATTTTCGTATTTATTTGTTTATTTAGCAATTAATGATCTCATGTTCTCGATGCAAATGATAGTACCATAGCATTAAATGAAGTCCAGGTTTCTCACACACCTTTTGTGGGACATTAACACAAAAATGTCTGGAGTACTCGAGCTTGTTATGTTACTGTGGGTACTTTGAAGGGAAAGAGTCCATGTTTCGAGTGCTACTGCAAGCGACTATGAAAGGTACTATCGTCATCTTTCTGTTCCGGCATCTGTTTCCATGACAGAACAGAAAATCTCATACATATAAGATTTGTGTAGCATCTGACAGTGCATGAAGGTTTTGTTCTTAAATAAGATGTTTTGCCTACTTGTATTTATTGAAGGAAAGAATCCCAACGCATTAAGTGATATTCAGTAATTAGTGGTATTGAAATGTTTACCAAAGTTAATCCTAGGATAGCTCCTAGAATGGTGGATCGGACTAGAATGGTGGATCGGATTGTATGTAAACTGAGTAGAATGTTTTCTGTATATTGTATTTCAAATTGCCATAATCTTTATGGCATCAGAGCAATCGCTCTTGAGAACCTATCCATACAACCAAATTACCCCATGGCTGGTGACGAAGAACGAAAGCTTCTTGAACAAAACAAGGGCTCGAACTCTTCCAAGACCTCAGAATCATGGGAGAACTCCAATCATCCACTTTTCCTCCATCACTCGGATCAACCCGGCGCTGTCCTCGTTTCACAACCACTGATGGAAGATAATTATACAACGTGGGTGCAGTCAATGAGCATGGCACTTACTATTAAAAACAAAAGGGGATTTGTAGATGGAACCCTCGAAAGACCGACTCACAACCCTGATGAGCAACAACAATGGGATCGTTGTAACATTCTTGTCAAAACCTGGTTGCTGGGAGCCATGTCGAAAGATATCTCAGGCAGTGTCATCCATTGCAAGGATGCAAGAGGTATGTGGCTAGAGCTGCAAGAGAGATTTTCTCAAACTAACACAGTTTCATTGTTTCATATAGAGAATGTCATTCATGACTGTGAACAAGGTACAAACTCAGTCACGTCCTTTTTCACGAACCTCAAAAGCCTGTGGGATGAGAAGGATGCCCTCTGTGAGTTTCCTCCTTGCAATTGTGAAGCAGCTACCGAGGTTAAGGCTTTCATGGAAACACAAAAGACCATGAAATTCCTAATGGGGCTTAATGAAAGCTATGCACAGACTCGAAGCAACATCATAGGCATGGACCCTCTTCCGAAACCGAACAAAGCCTATGCAATGGTGCTACGCCATGAGAAGCAGGCAGAGGCCTCTACTGGAAAGTCGACGGCACCACCAGAAGCGTCTGCCTTTTCAGTAAAGGTGACTCATGATTTTAATCCTACAGCAGGAGAAGCCAAATTTTGTGAAAAATGCAACATGAATAATCACAACACAAAGAACTGCCGAGCTCATCTCAAATGCACATATTGCAATGGGAAAGGACATACCTATGAATACTGCCGAAGGAGGAAGAATGCTACTGAAGGTGGACAAGCAAGATCGAAATCAAACCATGTAGCCCCTCAAAATGATAGTAAGGAAGCTTTGACTGATTTCCCTTTTTCACGAGAAGAGTGCCATCAACTTCTCAGTCAGCTTTTAACCAAAACAAAGTCTGCCTCAGCCAACCTAGTTGGTAACATTCCAAATTATGAGGAACTCTCGGGTAAAGCATTTCATCTTGCACAAAGTAGTAAAGAGATAATATGGATATTGGATAGTGGGGCAAGTGATCATATTGTTTGTAACCCTATTTTGCTTACCTTACTAAAATCAGTCCATAACCGTTGGGTTAAGCTTCCTGATGGAACCTCAGCACATGTTACTCATATTGGCACAATAGCTTTCTCTCCCCATTTTGTTCTTCATAATGTTCTTTGCGTCCCATTATTCTATCTCAACTTAATTTCTGTGAGCAAACTAGCATTCGATTCATTCTACATTACTATCTTTCTCAGACAAATTTGTGTTATACAGGACCTACGATCGGAGAAGATGATTGGGACGGGAACTGAGAAGGAGGGACTCTACTGCCTCAATCAATCAAAGAAAGGAACATGCAATGTGGTACACACCAACACCGAGAACTTGTGGCATCAACGACTTGGTCACCCTTCCAATAAAGCATCTTCATTATTTCCATTTCTTGCCAATAAAGCTTGTGATTCAGGCACTTGCTCTATCTGTCCTTTAGCCAAACTCACTAGACAACCTTTTCCATTAAGTACTACTCATAGTGCATCTTGTTTCGATTTAATTCACATTGATATTTGGGGTGGTTATTATGTTCCTTCTCTTTCTGGTGCACAATATTTTTTAACCATTGTTGATGACCATTCACGAAGCACATGGGTATATCTAATGAAACACAAGTCTGAAGCACGTACTCTACTCATTCATTTTATTCACTTGGTCGAAAATCAGTTTGGTAAAAGTGTTAAGGTCGTAAGGAGTGATAATGGTCCAGAATTTAAGATTTTCCAATTTTATTCATCTAAAGACATTGTCCACCAGACTAGTTGCGTCAACACACCACAACAAAATGGTGTGGCTGAGCGCAAACATCAGCATTTGCTAAATGTAGCTAGGGCTCTTCTTTTCCAAGCAAATCTTCCAAAACATTTTTGGGGGGAGGCCATACTCACTGCGGCTTTCTTGATAAATAGGACACCGACTCCAATTCTTCAGGGAAAAACACCATT
The DNA here is from genome assembly GCA_951800085.1 of Comarum palustre. Lineage (NCBI taxonomy): Eukaryota > Viridiplantae > Streptophyta > Magnoliopsida > Rosales > Rosaceae > Comarum > Comarum palustre. The sequence goes on along the minus strand of OX637575.1, from coordinate 11,801,108 downwards.
TGAAAAACTTTTTCATAAGGAACCAAGTTATTCTCATTTAAAGGTTTTTGGTTGTCAATGTTTTGTGTCCACACATCCAATCTGTCCTAGCAAATTTGATCCTAGGTCCACGAAGTGCATTTTTCTTGGCTACCCACATGGCCAAAAAGGGTATAAGGTTTATAACTTGACAACCAAGAAAATCCTAGTTTCAAGGGATGTGATTTTCTTTGAGAGTGTGTTTCCTTTTAAAACACATTTTGATTCTCGTTCATCACCAAACACTGATTTGTTTCCTTCTTTGATTCATTCCCCACATTTCGGTATCCCTCCCATTTCAACTCCCACAATCTCTCGTCAGAATCCCATGCACAACTCAACTCCTACATTCTCTCCTCAAAATCTCCAGTCTTCCGCTGACCATCATTCTCCTGATACTACTTCCAAATCAATCACATCCTCAGATCAAGTTCCTTCTCCACTCACGCCTTCTGATCCTATTCCATCACCTTTGCTTGACACCTCTTCCGATCATATTCAATCACCTTTGCAACCTCCACAACCGTCTCCACCTCAACCACGAAGGTCTTCTCGAGCCACAAAGATTCCAACCGCATTGCAGGACTTTCATATTGATGCGGCTCTCCCCTCACGCCCCGATCCGTCAACTTCCTCGAACGAGGTCATCTCTCCAGGTACGGCTCATAGCCTATCTCATGTTCTATCTTATGCTAATCTTTCTTCATCTCATAGAACTTTTACTGCTAACATGACCATACAAAGAGAACCTACATCATTTTCTCAAGCAGTTAAGGATCCGAAATGGAGAGAAGCTATGCAGCTAGAGGTTCAAGCACTTGACGCCAACAAGACTTGGAGTTTGGTTCCTCCTCCCGCTCACAAACGACCAATTGGTTGTAAGTGGGTATACAAAATCAAGTATAATCCCGATGACACTGTTGAACGCTACAAGGCCAGGTTAGTGGCCAAGGGTTACAGTCAAGTTGAAGGGCTCGATTATAGGGAAACGTTTGCGCCAGTTGCTAAGCTCACAACAGTTCGAGTCTTACTCAGTCTTGCAGCTCAGCAGAATTGGCACTTTCACCAATTGGACGTCAATAATGCATTTCTCAATGGAGATCTCTATGAAAATGTGTACATGCAGCTCCCTCCTGGCTTTGGACTAAAGGGGGAGAATAGGGTCTGTAAGCTACACAAATCATTATATGGCTTGAAGCAAGCCTCAAGGCAATGGTTTTTGAAGCTTTCCTCAGCCCTCAAGTCAGCCGGCTTCAAGCAATCATGGTCTGACTATTCCTTATTCGTCCGAAACCATCAAGGTACCTTCATAGCTCTGTTGGTCTATGTTGATGATGTTATTCTAGCAGGGAACAGTTTAGAAGACATCACAAAGACCAAGTGTTTTCTCTCAAGTCACTTCAAACTGAAGGATATGGGACAATTGAGATACTTCCTTGGAATAGAAGTAGCAAGGTCCAAGCATGGAATTACTTTGTGTCAAAGGAAATATGCATTGGAAAATCTTGAAGATACAGGGTTACTCGGGGCTAAACCTTCACGATTTCCAGTTGAGCAAAATGTGATGCTCACACAAGGAGATGGAAACTTACTGGAAGACGCATCCCAATATCGAAGGCTAGTTGGACGTCTCATTTACCTAACCATCACAAGGCCAGATCTTGTGAACGCTGTTCACATACTTAGTCAGTTCATGGACAAACCCAGGCAGCCTCACTTAGAAGCAGCGCACAAGGTATTAAGGTACATCAAGCAAACACCTGGTCAGGGAATTCTCTTGCCTTCCCAAGGGCCGTTGGAGTTAAGGGCATATTGTGATGCAGACTGGGCTCGCTGCAAGGACACTAGAAGGTCAACAACTGGTTACTGTATTTTCCTCGGACATGCACCTATTTCATGGAAGACAAAGAAACAAAGTACAGTCTCACGTTCAAGTGCAGAAGCTGAGTACCTTCTATGGCTACTACATGTTGTGAAATAACGTGGTTACAATACATTTTGAGGGACTTGAATGTTAAAAATGTGCAGCCAGTTAAATTGTTCTGTGATAACAAGGCAGCAATACACATAGCCTCAAATCCTGTGTTCCATGAACGAACCAAGCATATAGAAATAGACCGTCATGTTGTGCGTGAGAAAGTGCAGAAAGGATTGGTTAAAACAGAGCACATACGGACCAAGGAGCAACCAGCAGACATATTCACAAAGCCACTGAGTTCGAACCAGTTCGCCACATTGTTGGGCAAGTTAGGAGTGATCAACATACACTCCAACTTGAGGGGGAGTATTGAAGGAAAGAATCCCAACGCATTAAGTGATATTCAGTAATTAGTGGTATTGAAATGTTTACCAAAGTTAATCCTAGGATAGCTCCTAGAATGGTGGATCGGACTAGAATGGTGGATCGGATTGTATGTAAACTGAGTATATGTAAACTGCATATATAGCTCCTCGAATGGTGGATCGGATTGCATGTAAACTGCATATATATATGCAGCACAGCTGGATCGGATTGCATGTAAACTGCATATATATATGCAGCACAGCTTTGCTATTTGAAATACAATATACAGAAAACATTCACATTGCCATAATCTTTAGTATTAAACAATGAAATTGTGCATATTACGAAGGGCTACAGCGTAAGGGGACTGTTGGCCTTATGTAAGGGGACTATTTCAAGCAATTGTCCTTTTTCTTGTACATTGAATGTTGATTTTAGCTCAAAAAGTGGTACGTATATTGGATGCCTGATGCTTCTAATGAGAGTGATGATTATCATTCTCTTTGCAAGAGTAATTCTAATTTTATCTATACCACTAGGCATTATAATAGAAATGATCTATATTCGGTACAATCTGGCTATTAGGTGGCTGCTAGCGAGAAACAAAGAATTGGAGAGCAAGATGCTTCGAGTAGTACGTGCATCCTCTTTGGAACTGCTTGGGTGGCAAGAAAAACTTGGAAGCATACTTTGTTAGCTGATGTTAATCATTGGTGGAATGAGAGGTTTTAGGAGGTTCTTCCTGCGTGTAGCTGAGGTGGCAGGAGACATGGAGCTGGAACCTATAGCATGAAGGTTTCATGGAAACAAGTGGCTGTTCGGAGTAAGAGCATGGTAGGTGCATACGTGAAGGCAGCCACATTGGAAGATTGGGGAGGCTGGAAGAGTTGCATAATGAGAGGGTGGGTGGCTATTAGCAGGCGTCAGCTGCAGTGGAGGTATCCGAATCCTGGTTTCGTCAAACTGTGTTTGGGTGTGCTTGCTATGCTAGTTTCCGACGCAGTCTCTTTTAGCTTAGCCTCACGCAATGTATGCGCATTTCCAATGTTGTTATCTCTCAGTGAGTCGATGCATGATAGGTCCAACAGGCAGCCCCCAGGTGTTTCCATTGGAAATGCTTCAAGAGATCGAGTGACATTGTACAATATTTTCAATAGAAATTCGGGAGCATTCAAATTTTGTTATGAATATGGTAACACTAACTAGGGTAATAAGAAGGTTTGGTAATACTACTCCAAATGGGTGCTTCTGCTGCTACCTCTGTGGTCTCCCGTTTTTCTTCTTTAGCGATCCTTGATTAATATTGTTGGCATTGACACAACACAAAACTATGGACGCCATGAAAGACAGAAAAACAGCTATACCTATGAAGCCCAAAAATTGCAATTTGGACATTCCGCTCCTCAAACCTTCTTTGCGGAACAATGCTTGATCCCATGGCAGGAGGCAGAAAAACATGGGAGATGTTTATTCTGGTATGGCAGCTCGTTAGATTAAGTTTTTGAATTGCCAATGATTTGGCATTGTCGTACAGTAGGTTGGACTAAAAGTTTCACTGAAACTTATGGTGGAAATGAAAAAGCAAGACAAGTTTCTCCCAACTCATGATGAACAGATAGACCGTCTATATTAAGCTTCGGGAAAGCATCAAGTACTTGAAAACCATATTCTGTACAATGCATCAGCTCGAATGCCCTACTACAACAGTAATTCTTCCAGGCTTGACAATTAACGAATGCCCTACTACAACAGTAATTCTTCCAGGCTTGACAATTAAATGTAATTATGTTTGTACACAACAGAAGTCAGAAGGAAAACTCAATGAAAAGACAGAAATCACATGACTTATATTTTACAAGTAATTTTCAGTCATTGTAAAAAAAATACAATGGCAATAATTCGTTGAGATTTCAAAAGAACCGTTACTATTAGTTAGAGACGTCTGAAATGCCAAAAGTTTGAGACTTTTCAGCTTCAGCAACAGCTGCTTGTGGAGGCACTGGCTAGCGGTTTCTCCTTAAATATGTTCTTCTTCACTCCTTTAGAACCCTCAGCTAACAGACTAGGAGTATCCAGAATCTGCATATATGATTGCAATTATCACGCTGTCATGTTTTAAATAGCAACGTAGAATATCAGGCATACAGTGGCCTCTCTTAACCAATTATAATGCTTTTATTGATACTATTCCTGTGCAAACAAGTCTACCTTATTTATTTAATGTCACAATACTTCCTTTTAGTACCTAAGTTACATACAGATCAGAGCAGACACACAGCCAATGAGATTGCAATAGTTGTGAGGTTTTCATACCTTTAAAACAAGCTCTTCAAAGCACTGTTGGACATTAACTCGAGTTTTAGCACTGCATTCAATAAAGAGACATCCAGAATCCCTAGCAAAATTCATACCCTCTTTTTTGGTTACAACTCTATCACTCTCCTGAAAAATAAAGATGACCCTTGAGTACAAAAAGTTCAATAAGATAGACAGTAATCATCTAGAAGTTCATGCTTAATACAAATAATAACCTCATAAAATTTTAACTCCCATGTTAAAATGTTCAGCAGACATGAATGCCAACTGTCTAATGCATAGAGGGATACAATTACAAACAAAAGATTGGAAGAAAAAACCTCATAGTTCATGTAAGAATAAATCCATACCAAATTAAAGGTGGATATATCATTTGTTGTGCAGATTTGCAGAAATAATAGAGCACGTACTACAAGAGATCCGTTTCCTGGTCACCAGGCAACCAAAGAATTCCCACCATTGGATAAGATATGACTTCAACCTCAAAGCCTAAGGTTAAATAATAAGACACTAATAATGCTTCTTCCCTAAGTGCTCCCTTAGCATAAGACCAAACCCACAACCTCTCTTATCTCCGATTCTTTTCACTTCTAAATGAAGAAGAGTTTTCAACTCTTTCAATTTTTTTATTTTGTTTTTGAAAAAAAAACAGATTTCATTGATCACAGTGACTGATACAATAACAGTGGTGATGTGGTCCACGACAAACACAAAAAACATTACCCAGATAGCTACACAAAATACTCTTGGTCAGAAGCAGACAAGAACGCTAAAGACCGACTATCTCTGCCACCAAGTCAAGGAATATATCATAAATGCTAGTCTTTGAAATCCAATAGAATTTGTTGTGCTAGATTTTGGGTTTTGAGCATGTTCATTGTTTTCTTTTTTCTTATTTTGAAAAGAACAGTTTTTTATTGAAACAAATGTACAAGGAGGCGATTGCAAAGAGGGCAGCAAAGGATACAGGCTTAGCAGCCCATCTTTTGATGCTAACTCAAAGCTTAGGCGTTTGCGGCTTACACTACAACTGCTTGCCAGTTAAGAATAAAATGGAACAAGAGATTATAATCCCTCAAATCCTTAGAAGTAGACGCGATACAGGTTTAAAACTCTTTTAGTTCTTTCCGTCCACACCACCCACTTTCCAGGACTAGCACCCCACAACACCCCAAACGATTCTGACTGATTCTGATTCCAGATTCAAAAAGATGTTTGAAACCTCCTGTCCCGTTATCAATTCAAGTAAGCCACCACAAGTATCAAGAAGCTTAAATTGGTTTCTGCAAACACCAATTAAGTGGGAGCCCGTACTGCTATCCATCCTTAGTAGCTCACTACCCTTCTTCAGGTTGTTTGTTAACCTAGTGCCCCTCTAGCAATGGGTCTTTTCCATGACTAGCAATTTGTGCTGCCTCCTCACAGTTTTCACAGACCAAGAAAGCTCTAACTTAACTCTCTCCCACATGTCTTCCTTCTCTCACCTAACCCCACCCCCGACCACCCACCATAGGTTTCAAACAATCTTTAAGTTCTTTCCATCCACACCACCCACACTACAGCTAGCACCCCACAACCCCAAAGGATTGTACTCTGATTCTGATTCAAGCTTCAAACAGATGTATGAAACCTACTGTCCTGTTATCACTTCAAGCAAGCCACCACAAATATCACCAATCTGCTTAAAACGTTTCTGCGACCACCAATTAAGTGGGATCCCCGACTGATATCCATCCTTTCTAGCTCACTACCCTTCTTCAGGTTGTTTATCAACCTAGTGCCCATTCAAAAAGGACCTCTGGTTGCCCGAGCAATGGGCCTTTATATGACTAGCCAATCTGTACTGCCTCCTAACAGTTTTCACAGACAAAGAAAAGCTCTGTTGTTTTAATAAGGAAAACACTCACCTCTCTGCCCAGCCAATTGACAAAGCTCTTTCAAGGTTCTTCCAAGACTGAAAAACAGCCTGCATTTCACAAAACCACAGTACATGCCCAGGATTTGTTGATATCTTACTGATTTGCCTCAATACCTCCGTATTTCATTAAGTTCTGATTGTTTTCCTGTTGAGCACCTGGAAACCGCTCCCTCTGCTTTTGGTTCCTCGTATTCTCTATGACTTGCTTCACTGCCTTACTTTCTTTCCCCTTTCGGTAAAATAATGAATGGAACATCTTCATATCTTCTGCACGGAGAAAGTTTCATAAACGGACCATTTTTATTTCTGCAAGTCCCCCACCCAGAAAGTATAGTTGCTGCCAGAGACGGAACTAGGATTTAAAAATGGGGTAGGCTAAATTTAGTGGGTGTCCTATAGTTTGGGCGAAGGCCAAAAAATTTTTTGGAGGTTTTCATAACACCTAGTTCTGGAAATCCCCAACTTCTAACCTACCATCATTTGCTCGATCAATTGGTTCAATTTGGTGGGAAAATTGGGGTCAATAGGGAATAATAAACCAATTATCCTATGGTCCAAATCATTCAATACCAGACCCAATCACTTAATTACTTTTGCAAATCAATTATTCTAGCAACCTGGGTTTGGAGGAGATCAAAACGACAAAACGACATCAAAGATGAGGAAGGTAGCAGCCACAAGACTGAGTTTCAGCGCTCCAAAGAAGACTTGTGTGGTGGCGATTTTGGCTTTGTTTGGAGAGGAGAACCGGTTGCTCTATCGCCAGACTCTATGGCTGAGCCACGACTTCTGGGCATGATCTCCACACCCGTCTTCTTCAGTTTTCTATTTTCAGATTCCTCTAAATTTTTTTCCCCAAAATATTGAGGTGTGCTGCAGCAAACCCCAGCCCACCCCTGCATCCGTCCGTAGTTGATGCCCCTGAAAACCTGACAGAAATTTGGTCCCCCTGCAGTACTTCCCTTTCTTAGCTGACCAGTAAGCCATACCGCACAACCTAAACCGATTCCAATCTCAACGCATTTTGATCTACCTCTTTCAGTGATGATAATGCTTTCTTCACGAGATTTCTAATCAATCTTAATGGAAAAACTTTTAAATTCAACTCGAAAGACACTAGGCTTACGTTTCAGACTCTAGTCCTTCTCTAGTTCCCCTCACACCCCCACTTTCTCTCTCTCTCACTTTATGTATCCCTCTCTCTCACATCTCTCCCATACCCTCACACCTATCCGACTTTCAGTGTGTTTACTGTTTCTGAATCCTCAAAGCAGCTACAAGACAACCAAGCTTCAAAACTGAACTTGGGATTTCGGTATTGCTACAGAGAGCACAATTTTCCAATTTCGCCATATAATTCTAACTATATGTGTATCTAAGACGGACTGCATTGAGACGACTGCAATTACAAGGTCCCCAAGAAAGCAAAAAGATGCAGAGAATATCAAAGGGACTAGACTTTTCCCTTTTTATTTTTGAGCTATTACAGCTGTTGAAGCTAATACACTCTGGGGGATGAGTGGATGACCATAGTTTCTTTGGTCATCTGGTTACCACGAAAATAAACACAGGATACTATCGACTATCAAGACAACACTTACTAAAAAGCTACTACAAATCTGAGAAACATTCTTCTAGTAATCAAGATGGTGAGAGAAAGAGATAAACTTAAATTGTATTTTTAAATACCTTATCTACTTTGTTTCCCACAAGCATCTTGATGCAGTCTTGATTTGTTGAGTAGAGTTCTATTTCCTTAGCCCATATATCACAAAGGTTTGTAAATGTTTCTCGCCTTGTTACATCATAAACTGTTGCAGTTTAAAAAACAAAAACAAAATAAGATGAAAAAAAGATGCATATCTAATAGAATGAATCCCTCATTCAGAGGCCTCAAAATTACCGACTCTAAAATGATGATGTGACACATAGTTATTTCTCATAAGTAAAAAGGGAAAAGCATGCAAGTCGCTCTTAAATAAGGTAAGGCAATCCATTAGTGGAAACACATGTCTCAAAGAGTCAACTAGACATGTTATGTCTAAGTTTTCCCTTTCTAATAAAATAAAGGGAAAATCATAACAACAGTACACCAACTTTGCTCCACTGATAATTTTGGTGTCTGAACTTTGTTAAATAACACATTGGTACATGAACTAACAAGTTAAGCCTAATTTTTGTACATGCCGTTATAACACCGTTAAAAAGGAAAAAAAGATAAGAGATTTCAGAAAAAAAAAAAATGAACGGTAACTTTAACGGTGTTATAACGGCATGTACGAAAATTAGGCTTAACTTGTTAGTTCATGTACCAATGTGTTATTTAACAAAGTTCAGACACCAAAATTATCAGTGGAGCAAAGTTGATGTACTGTTTTTATAATTTTCTCTAAAATAAAAACTAAAAGAACAAGATCAACACAAATGGCATTATCTTATCTGCTATTGATGTACAGGTTATGTTATACTATATACAATTTTGAGTTCATAAGTTTGAAACAGGCATAGGTAGCACTTACCCATAATTATCCCGTGTGCCCCTCTGTAATATGAACTCGTCAAAGTTCTAAATCTCTCTTGACCAGCTGAATCAATAAAAAAATTTAAAACCTGTTAGAAATGGCAGACTCAAAGGCCTTCCTTTTGACAATGAACAAGGCCAAGGAGAGAAAACTAATGACAGAATATTTTACAAGACCAATAGCATATCTACATGTGAAGCAAGAATCAATGTCAACAAGCATACAGGCTAAAATCCAAGAGATACATGCAAAGATCAGTAGGGGCTAATATTTAGCATGGATGCAGAAGTTTTTCACTTAATTTCAGTGCACACATAATGCTCAATCTTCACCATTGAAATCATTGACCAGAAGTAGTGCTAAGTCGTACGATCAAACCCCCACTGGGATATAGTTCAGATGTTCTTTAATTGAAATCGATATATCAAGAAACAAAATAACAAACAATATGCTTCAACCACAGGGATTGGGGCAAGGATGAAACCTAGTTTCGTTTATAGTAAATCCGAGCAACAAAAATGTGACAGCCTGATCAGTTTTTTAAGTGAGAGCTCAATCGGCCCTCTCAGTGAATGCACACGAGAAAACTACCTTCAGTACAACAGCAGCCTGATCTGCTATTTTAAGTAAAATTCTAATTGGCTCTTCGATCTCTTCATTACAAAAAAGCACAAAATTAAGTGATGATTAACAACTTATAAATTTCTAATAACATCACATGTCTACCTCAATGGTTAAAATATGAAAATTATCCTACAAAAAATATTACAAAACGATCTAATCCATTTTTAACAACAACAAGCACTGCATCTAGAAAAATCCAACCCATTTTTAACATCAAACGATAAAAAAATTCCGGTTAATTACCTGTGTCCCAAATTGCAAGCTTGAGCTTCTTGTCGCCGACGTTAACATACTTGACCTTGAAATCCACACCTGACAGAATCATCGAACCAGAAAACCAAAACAAAAAGTAGACAATTTTCAAAAAAAAACAAAAGGAAATTTGAGGAGAAAAGGAGGATCGGAGAAGCTAACCGATGGTAGGAGAGAGGTCTTCGAAGGAATCGGACGTGAAGCTGAGGAGAAGACTGCTTTTGCCGACGCCGGAGTCGCCGATCATCAAGAGCTTGAACAGGTAATCGAACTCGCCTTGATTCGACGCCGTTAATGCTTCCATTTTCTCATTATGATTCCCAAACCAAACCATGCCAAACAAAACTCTTTGTGCCCCATGGGCAAAACTGTAATATTTTAATTTCCCAATTTTATTTCTTTTACTCATAAACTGGCGATGCAATCTGAAGTTGGACCTCCATGCTGAAACACGAGGAGAACAATACCAAGATTCATACTTCTTTGGTAATGAAACGTTGGACAGTTATTGAAAAGTCCAACACCGGAATGGTGGATACACTGGGCTTAGTAATGTTAAGCAAACTGTCATTTCGTGGCTCGTATTCAAGGGACATATAGTAGAAGTTGATACATCGGAGAAGAAGCAAGAAGTTGTGTATATTGTTCCGGAAGTTAGAAGGATGGAAGATGGACGTGGACGTCATGAGAACCTGAGACCCAAATGTTGTAAAAACTAGAGATAATTAGAGGAAACTTTAAAAAAATCTTCATTTTTTAAGATAAACTCATTCGTTGTATTTTTTTAATTTACACTCAATACAATCATTTAGCTTGTCTTGTAGATTTTATTTTAGAAATTTAAATTTGTCTCAATTTTTCACTGACATTTTTACCCTTTTGATGTTCATTTTGTTTGTTTGAGTAGATTTATACATTCTGTAAAAATATATGCTGACTTTTGTCATATTAATGTTACTACATTAATTAAAAACTTAATTTTAGAAATTAATATAATTACCGAATGCTTTGATCTTTCATTCGGTTTTATTTGTTTTCATTATTGTTTGTCCTTCCATTTTTCACTTATGTTTGTCTATATAGTTAGTATATGAATATGTCAAATTGTGTTGGTTTATTTGAATGGTTAATCATTCTCGAGCACATGTATATTAATTTTTTTCTACATTTTAATTTGTGATTATGGTGTAGGTATCAACCAGCATTTTGTTTTCTACCTTTAAGTTAGGTTACAAATAGGAAAATTAGGTTTTGGGTATAAGGTTTTAGGTTAGGGTATAGGGTTTGGGGTTTAGGGGCTAAAGTTTAGGGTTTAGGATTTATGGAGGAATTGAATTTTGAGTATAGATTTTAGGGTTTAGGGTTTATGGAGGAATTAGGTTTTGAGTATAAGGGTTAGAGTTTATGTAAAAGATATGAATTGGCTAGAATACTTTCATTGATAGAAAACGTGGATATATATACAATGAACAATCCAATCTAACTTTGGAATGTATTCTAACTTGGCTAACTAATCAACAATTATGAATCATATAGGGAAACACACACACACATATACATTCCTAAATAGAGAAGAAGATACACGGCAATTGACTTTCCAACACTCTCCCTCAAGTTGGTGAGTAAATATCTCGAACTCCCAACTTGCGAATCATGAAAATGAAATCTTCTTTTCCCAAAGGCTTAGTAAGAACATCAGCTAGCTGATTTGAGAAATTGACAAATATTGTGGCAACGGAACCATCTTGTCCTCTCATAAAAAACTGGATTAGCAGCAATATGCAATGCTGCCTTATTATCACAATACAACAATGCTGGATTTGGATGCAGTACGCCTAAATCTAGCAAGAGGAATCTCAACCAAGTTAGCTCACAACAAGCACTTGTCATGGCCCTGTACTCAGCCTCTGCTGAAGAGAGAGAAACAGTTTTATGTCGTTTTGACTTCCATGAAACTAAAGAAGAGCCTAGAAAGACACAGTAACCTTCTAGTAATTGAACAACCTGCCCAATCAGAGTCGCAAAATGCACACAATCTGAAGTCACTATTTAAATAGAAAAATAAACCTTGACCAAGTGTGCTCTTAAGATATTTCACAACACGAAGAGCGCTTTCCATATGACATTTTCGTGGCTCATGCATAAATTTGCTCAATACATGCACTGCATAAGTAATATCATGTCTCGAAACTGTAAGATAAATCAATCTTCCAACCAGCCTTCTATACTGAGATGGATCCTTGAGCAAATCACTTTTATCTGATAATTTCAGACCACGATCCATAGGAGTATCAACTGGAGAAGCACCTAATAATCCTGCATCTTTGATCATTTCTAAAGCATATTTTCATTGTGAAATAAAAATTCCATGCCCAGATGAGGACACTTCTATCCCAAGAAAATATTTCAAGTCACCAAGATCTTTAATACGAAAAAGACTATGCAGGAACTTCTAAAGTGCATCAATGCTAGTAGAATCATTGCCGGTGATTAGAATATCATCAACATATATCAAAAGGGCAGTGAAAGACTTCCCTTGTTTTCTAGTGAATAAGGAGTAATCAGCTTTCGATTGTTCATAGCTAGCAGAATGGATTGCATTTGAGAACTAGGTGAACCACTGTCGAGATGCTTGTTTCAGACCATACAGCGATTTATGAAGTCGACAAACAATGTTTTCCTCCCCTTGTCTCTAAAGCCATGGTGGAGGAGACATATATATTTCCTCATCAAGGTTACCATGTAAGAAGGCATTATTGACATCTAGCTGATGAAGAGACCAGCCACGAGCTGCCGCTAAAGCAAGTAAACACCGAACAGAAATAATCTTTGTAGTTGGAGAAAAAGTGTCCTGATAATCAATACCAGCCATTTGGGTAAACCCTTTCACCACAAATCGAGCCTTATATCGCTCAATCGAACCATCAAACTTGTGCTTGATTTTGTACACCCAACGACAATCAATTGGGGTCTTACCGGCTGAAAGAGAAGTAAGAGTACATGTGTCGTTTTCTTCAAGCGCTTGTAATTCTGCTCTCATCGCTTCCAAACATTCAGGCTGAGTTGCGGCTTCAGAGTATGAACAAGGCTCAATAGTATGACTAATTTAAGCAACAAATGAGCGATAGGCAGGAGTATATTGGTGATAAGAAACAAAATTTGACAAGGGATATCGTGTACCTTTATTCGGACCAAAGAATCTGATTGATCTGTAGAAGGTAACGCGACTTGAGAACAAACCTAATCATGTAACTTGATTGGTGGAGCGGCTATGCGACTAGAGCGACGGAGGTGAACCTCTGGAGGTGGTGATTGCTCGACTGAAATAAAATGTGGTTCCTCCGGTGGGTGAGGCTGCTGAACCGAAAAAAGGTGAGAATGACGAACCTGACTGCTGAGATTCGATATTGGAGGGAGACGAATGAGGTTAGGTTGGCTCAGGGATTGATGGTGATGTGACTAATGAAGAAAGGTTTTTTGACAAAGGAGCCGACGCAGGGACGACGGTGACCGATTGTGCTCGATTGGCTGATCAGACTGAGATTGAGATGGATCGAATTGGGACGATAATGTAATAGAACTGGATTGAGGAGGGATGGAAGATGATGGCGGCAATAAATGCTCTCCTCAGGGACCAGATAACGGTGACGGCAGCGACAACTCGCTTTTGGGATTGGAGGATGAAGGATTTGGGAGCGATGAAGGAGTTGTGAGCGAAGAAGAAAGACACGTGGTTTGACTAGGACGAGGAGGATTTGTGATTTAGGCCAATGGACGAGGTGGGCCTGAATTGGGTTGTAGGTCAACAGATTGGTAAGGAAAGGATGTTTCATGAAAAACAACATCTCGACTAGTAAAAACTTTGTGACTAGAGAGGTCGTAAAGTTTATAAGCCTTTTGACCGGCAGGATAACTGATAAAATGCACTTGACTGCTCTACGGGAAAATTTAGTTTTGACATTGACTGTAGTAGCATAGGCTAAGCAACCAAACGTTCGAAGATGGTGAAAAGAAGGAGACCGAGAATAAAGACGCTCGAAAGGTGTTTGAAAAGAGAGAAGTGGAGTGGGAAAACGATTAATACACTACCAGAATAAGTATCATAGCCGACGAAAAAAAAATTAACAGGGCGACGAAATTTTTTTTCGTCGGCTAAAGTCTATTTTAGCCGACGAAAAAAATTTTCATCGCCTAAGTGAAATTTTCGTCGGCTAAAGTGGACTTTTAGCCGACGAAAAAAACTTTCGTCGCCTAAGTGAACTTTTCGTCGGCTTAAGTGGACTTTTAGCCGACGAAATGTTGTGTCGTCGGCTAAAATAGTTTTTTTCATCGGCTATAGTCTGTGAACTATAGCCGACGAAATTTTAAAACTTTGGCTGACGATATATATAATTTCGTCGGCTAAAATGCTTTATATTTCCAGATCTAGACAGTAGCTGATTTGAAAGAAAAAACGGGAGAAAAAGTTTTGGGGTTGGCGAAATTGTTGGGTGTTGTCGAAATCTGTCCGAAATTAGTTTGTGGCGCTATATATAGGTACGTATATGTATATATCTTGTTTTTGAGTTGATTTAAGAGTTTTATTTTCGTTATGCACATTGATTTTGAGTTTTAATTAGAGTTGATTATATTGTGTTTTGAGTGTGATTGAGTTGATCGATTTGGGTTTGATAATATATATGAAGTTGTTGTTATATATATATATATTAATTTGATTATATTAATTAGTAATTATTATATATATGCATGTATATATATATATATATATTAATTGTACGTTAACTGCAGATATAATATAAATTGAATGATTCGTAAATTTAATTAATTAGCGTTTATACATATATATTATGTTATTTTCTCAGGATATGGATAAGAGTTGGATTTCGCTTCCAAAATGGGACAAAAGATATGCTAAAGGAGTTGTTAGTTTTATTGAATATGTGATCAATAATGCTAAAGGGAATACAATTTTCTATTGTCCGTGCACTAAATGTCAGTGTCGCAGCGATATGTATCAATTTCCAATTGACAAGGTTTGGCAGCACCTTAAAAGTAATGGGTTTTGGGAGAAGTACACATGTTGGATATATCACGGTGAAACATCATCAAGGGGTCCGCATGATCATGGGCAATTTTCTGAGACGGGCAGTACATCCAACGATCCAACAACGGCCTTCATCAACGATATGTTTCCTTATGAGAGGGGTGTATGCTTTGAAGGACCGTATATGTCTGACCCGGTGCAGCCCTTCCCTAGAGTTGTCAACACTGCTGGTATTGACAGGTACAACAAACTACTTGCTTTCCAACAGACCCCTGTGTACCCCGGTTGTCAGAAAACGGTTCTTGAAAGTGTGATGGACGTTATGAAGATTAAAGTTGAGACAAAATCGACTGTGAAGGCTGTTGATGAGTATCTACAGTACACTGCTTCGATGCTGCCCCACGGTCATCGTCTTCCTACCACTCATCATAAGGTCCGATGTATACTGAAAGATCTTGGGCTTTCCTACATCAAGATCCATGCATGCAGATATGATTGTGTTCTCTTCTGGGGTAAAGATCCAGAAGGGAATGACCTTGGTGACCTTGACACATGTCCAGTATGTCAGAGTGACAGGTATAAGTTGACTCCTGCAGGCAATAGGAAACCTATGAAGGTACTTCGGTATTTCCCGTTGAGGGATAGGCTGGAACGGTTGTACATGTCATCACACACGGCCAAATCTATGAGATGGCACGCTAATAGGGAATTGCAAGGCGAAGATACCCTTATACACCCTGCTGACGGGGAGGCCTGGAAGCATATAGACAGGGAGTTTCCTCATTTTGCGTCTGAGGTCCGAAATGTGAGGCTCGGGCTCTCATCCGACGGGTTCAATCCTTTTGGCAACATGAGTCTTCAATACAGTGTATGGCCGGTGATTTTGGTACCATACAATCTTCCTCCTTGGATGTGCATGAAGAAGGAATACAATATGTTGAGTTTGTTGATTCCGGGACCCGGTTATCCAGGGAAGTGTCTCGATGTATATTTGAGACCCTTGATTGAAGAGCTTAAGTTTTTTTGGGACGTTGGTCATCCCACTTATGATAAGTTCATGCACGAGATGTTCCAGATGCATGCTATGGTTGTTGGTACCATTAGTGATTTTCCTGCTCGTGGGATGTTGTCGGGCAACGTTGTTAGGGGATACAAGGCTTGTCCAGAGTGCCTAAGCGATGAGGGGAGCAGTAGTCATTGCAACAAGATATGTAGATTGGGTCACCGTACTCTCCTTCCGTATGATCACGAATGGCGGTTCGATGACAAGGCATTTGATGGGACTGTAGAACTTGGTGTGCCTCCTAGAAGATGGACAGGGGAAGAAATTTTAGCAGTGCTTAATGAGTATGATTTTGGGCAGCTCAGCAATCATCCCAATATAGTGGCGGCAATACCTGACAGACCCGACAGGTATAAATTTTGGATACATAAGAGCATATTCTGGGAACTCCCATACTGGAGTAAGTTGTTGATCAGGCACTACCTAGATGTGATGCACATAGAAAAGAATGTGTGTGACAGTGTGGTGGAAACCGTGCTGAACTTGGAGGGAAAGACGAAAGACGGTCCGAAGGCACGCATTGATCTTAAAAAAATGGAGATACGAAGACATTTGTGGTTGAAAGAAGGGAAGAAAAAAATGCCTCAAGCTCCGTACACCGTGAAGCCTGAACAGAAGAACGTAATTTTCAGGTGGTTGAGTTCTGTGAAGTATCCTTCAGGCTACGCAGGAAATATAGCCCGGTGTGTAAACATTCGGGACAATAAAATGTACGGGTTAAAGAGTCATGACTGTCATATTCTGTTACAACGTCTCTTCCCTATTTTCATTCAACCCTTCCTTCCCCGTCAGGTGGTGGAGCCGTTAGTAGCGTTGTCAAGATTCTTCCAGAAGTTATGCACAAGGGAAGTGACAAAATCTGATCTCCGGGAAATGCAACAGGACATTATTTATATCATGTGTAAATTTGAGAGAATATTTCCTCCAAATTTTTTTGACATCATGCCGCACCTGATGATCCATCTTCCCGAGCAATTGTTGCTTACCGGTCCAGTACACTATACTTGGATGTATCCTATGGAAAGGTATGTTTTTTACACCTAATGTTTTTATTGTACATGTTCATTGTATAATCGTAACATATGACAACAAATTTATTTATTTACAGACAACTTGGAGACTACAAAGATTATGTGGCTAACAAATCCGCGCCTGAAGGATGTATAGCTGAAGCATATATTGCGCACGAGTGCGTCACCTACATGAAGTTGTATCTAGGAGCATTGAAGGAAACTCCACAAACCATACCGGTTGATGAACCGAAGTTTAACCTTTCCATAGTCTCAAATGATGTTGAAGTTTATGAAATTTTACCAGAGTCCTACAAGTTGGAACCCCATGAGCTCGTCATAGCCCATTGGTGGGTATTGATTAACTGTCAAGAAGTTGAATACTGGAAAGACATCCATCTACACTGTCCAGACATTCAAGGTGATCTCGACTACCAGAACAAGGAGTTCGCGAACTATTTTGGCGATTGGGTATGTAATTCTTTAATTCTGTATGTTGCACGTCTCCGTGATTGCATAATTATTCATATTTATAATACATTGAATCTTTGGTTGCAGATGAACCATATTCAATTTGATGGTCACCCAAATTGGTCTCACGAACTAAGACTTCTAGCTATGAAGCCGATAATGTCAAGACCGTGCACCTGTTCAAGTGTAGATGATTTGATACTAGAAGCTCGCAGAGCATGAAGATTGATCAGTACGGGATTTTATCGGTGAACACTGGTACAAGCTGTTACGAAGATGACCCGTTTGTTTTTGCGACATCGGTGAAACAAGTGTTTTATCTTGATGTCCTTGTTAAGGGTGACGCGTGGAAAGTAGTCAATCTTGTGCACCCTCGAAACATTTACCGGGCGGCTACACTTGGAGAGGCCGAAGACGAGGAAGAAAATGTTGCGTATCAAGAACACAGTGCAATAGGTATTCCTGACTCCTCTACAATTCGCCTTAATAATTTTAAACCGGGTCGTTCGGTTCGAATTCGTGATTTAGACGCTCGCCTTATTGATGTGGATCCAAATCAAGAAACAGACGACGACTCTTGTGATGTAGAAATGCATAGATTACCGAAAATTAATTCTGACACCGAAGAAGACTCATCGGATGATTCTGATTACGAGCCTTCTTAGTTATTTGAATTTGTAATTCAATTTGATGTGTTTTATATGGTACAAGCTCTACAATTCATAATGTATCTTAATGTTGGTTATATATGCAGGAAATTGTTATGGGTACGGTTAAACCAACTGTTTTTTTTTATCTATTTGACAGTTTTAGCCGACGAAATATAACATGTTTCGTCAGCTAAGATACTTTTAGCCGACGAAATCCATCATATTTCGTCGGCTAAAAGTATCTTAGCCGACGAAACATGTTGTATTTCGTCGGCTAAAAGTATCTTAGCCGACGAATACCCTAATATTTCCTCGGCTAAACCCTAAACCCTAACCCCTAAACCCTAAAGTATAGCCGACGAATACCCTAATATTTCGTCGCCTAAAGTTAAATGAATAAAATAATAATTTATATCTCTAGTTGCGTCTCCTCGATATGAAACTATTTGTAGTTGAAGGTCCGGACAGAATACGTAATTTAGGTGGCCAAATCACCGTTTGTTTGTGTTTAGGGGTTTGGCCAACGGGATTGACCGTGCGGATCGAGCTCTTACGTGTGTCCGATGATGCTGAAATTTTACCCTCACACATGTTTCAACATAATGATGATATCTGATGGTCGGTTTTTCGTTTCACAAGATGGATTGTCACAATCAAAATATACCTACTAATGTTGTATAACTAATTTACTAAGTGTTAAGTAAATGTTCCGTTTTAAAAACAAACTATACGTAGATGCTTCAAACAAAAAAAAGTCGTGAGATAAGATATGACCGGAACGATGAAATATGTCTACGGTTGAAATTTCACCTAATTCCGATAAGTTTCGGTGCCAATACTTGCGGTCATTGCATTTTTTCTATTCGTTCGCCATAGAGGACGCCCTATCTCCGACGATTATTTTTCTTATAAATTTTATACCGCTAGTTGCGTCTCCTCGATATGAAACTATTTGTAGTTGAAGGTCCGGACAGAATACGTAATTTAGGTGGCCAAATCACCGTTTGTTTGTGTTTAGGGGTTTGACCAACGGGATTGACCGTGCGGATCGAGCCCTTACGTGTGTCCGATGATGCTGAAATTTTACCCTCACACATGTTTCAACATAATGATGATATCTGACGGTCGGTTTTTCGTTTCACAAGATAAAACATATAAATTGTGCATGAACTTACTAAATAATTATAAAATATACTTTAGCCGACAAAATTACTAACATTCGTAGTAATTTCGTCGGGTAAAAGTGAGACTATAGCCGACGAAATTTTTTAGTAATTTCGTCGGGTATAGTTGGACTTTAGCCGACGAAATTAGGGTTTTGTCGTCGGCTAAAGTCCAACTATAGCCGACGAATTTTTTATTTCGTCGGCTAAAGTGGGACTATAGCCGACGAATTTTTTATTTCGTCGGCTATAGTTATTACTATATATTCGAACCCAGCGAGACAGAACCCCACTTCTCCACTCCGCCGGCGAATTTCTCCCTCTCCTCTCGATTTTCTTTCACCATTTTCGACGGTTTCCGGCCTCCACTCCGCCTCCCTCATCTCCTAAACCAATTAGGTATGCAATTTCATGTTTATATTGTATTATAGAACAAATTTCATTTGTTTTTTCAATATATTGCATTATATTGAATTGTGTTGAATTATATTGTGATAATGTTGAATTGTATTATGATAATGTTGAATTGTATTATGTTGTGATAATGTTGAATTATATTGGGTGTATTTACTGAATTTGGGTGTATATTTGGGTGAATTTGGGTGTATTTACCGAATTTGGGTGTATATTTGGGTGTATTTGGGTGAATTTGGGTGTATTTGGGTGTATTTGGGTTTATTTAGGTGTATTTGGGTGTATTTGGGTGTATTTGGTGATTTTTAATATATTTGGAAATAAATTTTAATTGGTATATAAAAATAAATTTTTGTTAATGTTGTTCATTTTTTTTTTATAATTTTATACATTTAAAAAAATATTAATTATATTATTTAGGATGAAAGGATTATTCAGCAAATCAAAGAGTTCGAAGGGCCAAAGGGGTGAATCGTCAGAGGGAACGTCTAGCAACCCTCGAGGTTCGTTTCAGGGCCCAATGACGGCCCGACGGGCGTCTCTTCTGGAGCCGACACATTCCTCCAGGCAGCCAGATGCCCCTCCCGCCTCCAGGCCGGCTAGCGCCCCTCGCTCCTCCAGGCAGCCTAGCGCCCCTCGCTCCCCCAGCCAGCAGGACGCCCCTCGCTCCTCCAGGCAGCCTAGCGTACCGCGCTCCTCCAGGCAGCCCAGCGTCCCTCACTCCTCGAGGCAGCTGTGGCCTCCGACTCAGGCGGAGGTGTCTGCACCACGTATGCCTGAGATACATAGGGCACCGGCACCGGGCCCTACTGCATCGGAGGGTGGGTCTTTCGGGGTACAGATGCCGCCGCCTCTTCTCTTCCTTCCGCGCTTCATACCGGCAATACCTGCAGTCGATGACTCAGGGGGGCCGATTTATCCACTACCCCCGCAGGTGACCCCATCAGCGGTGTATCTGTTCGTGCCGTTTGCTACAGAGTTAATTTCTGCGAGGGTATCATCGTCGGCGACAGAGTCGGAGTCCGTCGCATCCGCCCCAACACCCTCAGGTAATGATTATATAAGTAATTTGTTATGTTATAATGTTATAATAAAATTCATTTACTAATCATCAATTTATGATAGGCACCGTCGGAGCCAAGCCGACAAGGAAGAAGAGAGGTCCGGTCACGGGGAAAGCTCTCGAGAAGACAGTGAGTACATCGGGAAGGATCGTCATTGATACTGACGAGTATGGGAACGTAGTATCGGGCGGCAAGATGAGGATGTACTCTGGCCGCGTGGGAGCGCTTATTAGGGATAGAGTCCCTATGTTGTGGTCAGACTGGGGCGAGGTCCCACAGGAGGTTAAGGACATGGTCCACAACGCCATGTCGGTAAGTATAACAAAATTCATATTTAACATTATTTATTACATTGTAGATTTATGAACGTCTAAACTAATAAATGTTTAAATGCAGGTGTGGTTTGACATTCCCGAGTACCTGAGGAACACCTGGGCGGACGTTGTGCACGGGGGAAGGTACGTTGCAAAGTTAAGGACAAAAAAAACTATGTATAATTTATAATATTTATATTTTTTTTGGCGTATTACAGGTACAAGGAGTGGAAGAACGAGTTACGGACCCACTGGACTACGCATGGGAACGAACGTTCCGGCACCCCCCTTGAGTTCCAGTTCAGGGAGTACGAGTGACGTTGGCTTCTGATATCGGAATTCAACAACCCACATAAACAGGTAATTAAAAATAATTATTTATTATATTGAATTATATTTAATACGTTTTAAAATATTTTACTAATTTGATTCCTTTGTAGGCCGTTTCCCGGGTGAACGCTCAAAACCGGCAACGCAACATGAGGAACCATCATGCCGGTTCTAGACCGTTCTCATCGTTGATGGAGGAGGCGGCCAGGGAACATCCAGAGGTCAACCGGTACGTCTATACGTACGAGAAGGCATATCCTGACGCCCAGGAGGATATTGTAAGTCGTTTTACGTTTTAAAATTTAGTAAATTATATGTATATATATATTTTAAAATGTTAATTAATTTTTTTTCCTATCAAATTAGGCGAGGGTGAGGCAGGCTAGTGACGAGGTGATGGCTGCTATAGTCAGGGAGACATGGCCTGACACGCAAGAGGAAGACATGTCCGAAGCCATGTCCCGGATCGACAGTTCGGATTTCAGCGTTGGGGCCAGGATCATGGGCACAGCCTTCCCACCGCGAGGAAATAACTTCTACTGTCGGGGTCTGGGAAAGAAGGGCGAGGGGGTACTGAAAACCACTCCTGGGTTTCAGAAAAAAGGAGCCTCGACCAACAGCAGAACGACTCAGCTTGAGGCGGAAGTTCAGATGTTACGGGAACAGCAAGCCGCCCAAGTAGCATATACTGCCGAGAGAGAGGCCGCCCAAGCAGCATATACTGCCGCTCTACAGGAGTACAATGTAGCAGTCTATGCCGCCCAGCAGACACAGCAGCAGCAGATGTTCCAGTACATGCAAGATTTGATGGCTGCACAGCAGCAGGGACTTCCGCTTCCGCCCATGACCACGCCTATTGTCTTACCTCAGCCGCCGCAACCTCCCCAACCTCCCCAACAACCTCATCCTGGAGCAGATATTGATTTAGACGATATCGACTTCATTTAGTTTTTTAAGTTTATGAACAATTATTTATTTAGTTTTTTAGGTTTATGAACAAATATTAATTTACTTTTTAGGTTTATGAACAATTTATGAATTGAAAATTTAATGCAAAATGTTTATGTTACTTTAGATAGTGTGTTGTTGTTGGTTATGAAATTGTTTCTGTAATTTGCAGCTTGCTTGGATGGTAATGTATAAATTTTGTTTGGCTTTCTAGTATAAAAAGTACTATAGCCGACGAAATTTACCATATTTCGTCGGCTATGCTAGTTTTTTTTTCCTACAACCTTTAGCCGACGAAATTTGCCATATGTCGTCGGCTATAAGTATCATAGCCGACGAAATATTGTAAATTTCGTCGGCTTTTCTCTATTTAATTTTTAATTTTTAAAAACTTTAGCCGACGAAATATTAATATATCGTCGGCTAAGTGTTGGATTATAGCCGACGAATTTTTAATATTATTTCGTCGGCTAAGTGTTGGATTATAGCCGACAAATTTTTTATATGATTTCGTCGGCTAAGTTTTGGATTATAGCCGATGAATTTTTTATATTATTTCGTCGGCTAAGTGTTAGAGTATAGCCGACGACGGACTTTATTTCGTCGGCTATAAGTATAGCCGACGAATTATAGCCGACGAAAATTGTGAACAGGCCGACGAAAAAATTTCTTCGGCTAAAGTGCTTATCCTGGTAGTGATAACATGAACAGCAGTGAGAACACATTCTCCCCAAAATTTTATAGGAAGATTAACTTGAAACCTGAAAGCACAAGCAACCTGAAGAATATGGCGATGTTTGCGTTCTAATACCCATTTTGTTGGGGCGTATAAATGCAAGATTGTTGAAATGACTCCATTTTATTTGAAAAAAAACCTTGAAGAGAGAGAAACTCAGCCCCATTATCATTGCGGAAACTTTTAATTTGAGATGAAAATTGGGTAGACGCATAAGCAAAAAAAAAGTTTAATCAAGGATTGAACTTCCCATTTATGTTGCATCAAAAACACTCAAGTAAAATGAGAATAATCATCCACGATTGTAAAAAAATAACGTGCACCAGAAATAGAAGGATCTTTATATGGACCACAAATGTCACAATGAATGAGATCGAAAGTTTTAACAGATGAGATAAAACTAGTACCAAAAGAGAGACGACTTTGTTTTACCAACGGACAAATATCGCAAGCATGATTTGAGCCAAAAGGAATAGAAATATCTAGAAAATTCTTAGCGATATAATCTAGAGGAGCATGTGAAACATGACCCAACCTTTGGTGCTTGGAAGAAGATATTGTGGAGTGACAAGCAGGTTGAATGGATGATAACTCATGTGGTTTGAGGTTATTATTTTTTTCGTTAACGCCACCAAATAATATAAACTATCACGTTGAAACCAATCATCCTCTTTGAAACTAGATCCTGTAAAATACACCAATAAGGGAAAAATGTCACAGAACAATTCATGTTTCTCGTTAATCGACTGACAGACATTAGATCAACTTTGAATGTAGGTACACACAATACATCTTGCAAATAGTACTCAGAATTTAGAGGCAAAGAACCCTTGGCGACAATATTAGCTTTTTCTCCACTGGGTAACAATACGGAAGGCAATGAACAACTTTTGTCTTCTTGTAATAGTGTGTCTTGAGATGAAGAGATATGATATGTTGCACCCCTATCGATAATCCAGTTGTGGGAAGTGACCTTAGATAAATTTTGTTTTGTTGCTGTAGTATTGACTCTTGAATTATTATATTCTTTGTGACTCAAAATAGCCAAAGCATGTTGACTTAGATACTTGGGAAAAGGAATGCGAACGGAGAAACCGTTTTTTGGAATAAATTGATTTGATCGATTGTATTGGTTGAATACTATCAACAAGGACGGATCAGGATGATCAACGAAGAAATATTTGAGATCTTGATTGGCCATGGAGACAACAGAATTGTTGTACGAGATACAGAGTACAACGGATTGAGAAGAATAAATCATTGCGCGAGAGATAAAACGCAACGGCTACAGAGTCAGGAAATTTGTTACACGAAAGATTAAAGTGTAACAACAGAACATGATCTTAACCAGGCTCTGATACCATGTAAAAGATATGAATTGGCCAGAATACTTTCATTGATAGAAAATGTGGATATATATACAATGAACAATCCAATCTAACTTTGGAATGTATTATAACTTAGGTAACTAATCAACAATTATGAATCATATAAGAAAACATACATTCACACACATATATAAATTCCTAAATAGAGAAGATTCCTGATAGAGAAGAAGATACACGACAATTGATTTTCCAACAGTTTAGGGTGTGGGCAAAAATAACCCGCATAATTAGCTTGCGTTTGAACAGTGATAAATCTTGTAATTTCATTCTTAAATAGGTTCTAATTTTAAAATTAAATATAAATTGATTTTTCTAATAAATTAACTTAATTAATAGGTGTGTGTGTGTGTATTTTAAAAGACTGTAAAGATGTATGTTTAATCTAAAACGGACCTAGTAAATTAGGTGTATTGTCAAATATCTCTAAAAACTAAAAGGAAGAAAAAAGAACCAAGAAAGGCTACGAGGGGAATGAGCGATATTATTTGATATTATTTGATGACCTGAGAATGAGTGGGGCATAGTGATTTTCTTGGGTTTCGATCCCTTAAACATTCAGATGGGCTGTACAGACTGGAGGACGTCCAACATCCTTTGAGGTGTGGGGTCTCTCCTAGGTGGTATGTCGTAAATGGACACTCTCATTACACCTTGCCTGTACGGACGAGATTATTCGTGGAAAGGGTGTAGTTGATATAAAGAGAGACTGCCCATCAAGTTTGTGTATATGGGCTCACATATGTTTTTCGAGATAAAACTTATGTTTCACGATTTTATCTTCATTTATATTTTTATTTACGTTTTCACATACTGGCCAGTAAATTAAATATTTTCACACCTAGTTAGGTTGAGTCTTATTGAGCAGTGAAGACGAAAGCTCACCCCTACAACAGTTTTTAGATGCAGGTACTGTGCACAAGAACGAGATTGAGCTGGGTGTGCATATTAATGTCTTTTCAAATTTATTATCATGTGTAAGGTTTT
Organism: Comarum palustre; assembly: GCA_951800085.1. Taxonomy (NCBI): domain Eukaryota; kingdom Viridiplantae; phylum Streptophyta; class Magnoliopsida; order Rosales; family Rosaceae; genus Comarum; species Comarum palustre. The sequence goes on along the minus strand of OX637575.1, from coordinate 11,775,595 downwards.
GATTTCATGACCAAGTACCTTCCTATTCTTTGTCATTTGGGAATCTTGGCGTAGTCGATTGACTGTCAGCTAATTTATTTTGTTTTCTTACTATTGTTACTTGTGACAATACACTATATATTCAGTTAATCTTGAAATTGTTTTACTTGAATTCTTATTTCACTCAAGGTTTGGTAGCTTGATTTCAAAGGAAATAAATATGTTTTCTTGTAATGTTTTACACCTCAAATATGTCAACGCTTCCAACTATAACTTTGATTTTCAATTTGAGAACGTTTTTAGTTATATTTTTATTAAAATGCCTTTCGGGTTCTTAGAGCTTGAGTCTCTAGCTTTGGTTCTAAGAGTACGCGGCACTGTAACGTGCTTTGATTTGATGAGGTGCAAATCAGGACGTCACATAAGAGGAGCCGCAATCTTTGTGAAACCTTTCACAAAACGACGAAAATACTCTACTAAACCCAAGAAACTACGAATCTCCTTCACACTAGTGGGCCGGGTCTACTCCAATTTATCACAGTTTCCACCTTTTGGGGATCTACACTGACATCTTCTGCCGACACAATGTGGCCCAAAATCCCAATTTATCTAACCAAAACGCACATTTATTGAGCTTCGCATACAACTGAGCTTCCTTCAAAATCTGTAAAATCAATATTAAATGTTTTGCATGCTGCTTTCAAATCCTTTGAATCAACTAAAATATCATCTATGAATACAATGACAAGCCAATCAAGATATGGACCAAACACCCAGTTTATAAGATCCATCAAAGCAGCGGGTGCATTAGTAAGTCCAAATGTCATCACCACAAACTCATAATGGCTATATTACAATCCTTAACCCTGAACTAATGATATTCTGATCTCAAGTCAATTTTTGAAAAGACTGAAGCACCTCTCAACTGATCAAATGGATCATTAATATGAGGCAAAGGATATTTGTTTTTCTCCATAACCTGGTTCAACTTCTTGTAATCCACACAAAGTCTTAAGGTACCATCCTTATTCTTAACAAACAACACTGGAGGACCCCATAGAGAAGTGTTAGGTCAAATAAAACCCTTATCCAACACTCCTGTAATTGAGTTCTCAACTCTTTTAGTTCGGTAGTAGCCATTTTATAAGGTGCTTGAGAAATAAGTGTGGTTCTAGGAAGTAAATCTATCGTAAAATCAATCTCCTTCTCAAGTGGCAAACTAGACAACTCATCAGGAAATACCTCTGGAAACTCCTTAACTACCAGAATATCATCCAAACTCATCTCTCCCTTTTTAGTATCCACCACATGTGCTAGGTAGGTCTGACAACCTTTATTCATCAACTTCCTAACGGTAGCAGCTGAAGTCATGCATTTTGGAATAATATCCTTTTCTCCTAGAATTGTAACCTCAGTCATTCTAGAACGTCATAACACCACCTCATTTTGTTAACATTTAATCATGGCTCTATATGCCCCTAGAAAGTCCATACCCAGGATCACATCAAATTCCATCAAATTTAAAGGAATTAAATCAACTTTGAATCCAAGGCCATCCACTAACACCTCACAACCTTTAAACATCCACGCTATCTCCATCGCATCATAGGAAGACAAAGACACATGCAATTCGCCTAGGAGTGACGAGGATGAGACATTGACAATGAGCAAAAATCCACTAGACATAAAAAGAATGTGTCGCATTACGATCTATTAATGTAAAAGCAGGTTGACCGAAAACTAACAACATACCAATGATGACATCTGGTGAGTACGACCATCTTGCTGAGTCATGATATGAAGTCTAGCATGGGTGGTAGGGTGACCTCTGAATTCTCTACCTACTGGGTGCTACCTTAGGCTTGGGCCATGGTGCAGACACCATTACTAGAAGAACTAGCTGATGACTAGTCCATGGCTTGCGTATGAGAAAATGTAGCTCCATGAGTCAGTAGAGGGCATTCCCTCGTGAAGTGATATGGCTGGCTACAATGATAACATCCCTCTGATTGAAACTGACTCTGACCATACTAAAGAGACTGATCCCCCACAAGTCTCACTCTGGCTACTAGAACCTCTCTTAAACTGTCTAGATTGATGTCCACTGAACTGGCCCCTAGGGTGTCTCCTATCATGCTTCTTGAACTTGCCCCGAAATCCAGATCTAGATCCAGAACTACTACCATAACGACTACCAGTAGATGATCCAGAACCAGATGTAGATGCTAACAAAATCAAGGCTAGGGCCACCAAAATCAGATAAGCTATCTGCCATCACATGTGTCTCAACATGAAGAGTAAAGATCAACGCCTGCTGAAATGTCTGATATGGTACAACGATCATCTAATTTGAATAAATGTCACCAAGACTCCTGAAAAAATAATAAATCATCTCCTCCCGTGTACCCACCAAACTAGACACATAGTGAGCTAACTCACGGAAGGCTGCTCATAAGCCATAACTGGCATATTATCACATTTTTTCAGAATTAGAAACACCTCACTCATTTGGTTGATGTGGACCTAACAGATGTAACGATCCTTAACAAGAGTTATAAACTGACCTCATGTCATCTTCTGAATGACATCACCCATAACCCTACTCAAATCAAGCCACCTGAGTAGCTGTATTCACTTTCCTCTCCTAAGGACATATTTTTTCCATGCCATCTAACTAATTAAGAGCCCATCCACAGGCTCATTAACATGGCTAAACGTCTTTACCTCGTTCCCCCGTGACTTCTTATTAAATATTAGTCCACCTCCTCTTGGACCCAAACAAAGAATACGGCCTTACTTCACAGACTCAGTCTCCTCGTCTATCTAGCTCGCCGCCAAAGCTCTCTCTCTCTCTCAGAATGGCCAACAATCCCTCTTCGTTAATGCCCTCAGGTTTGTTCACTCTCTCTCTCTTAATCTTCCGATGAAAATTAGAGACGGAAGAATAATCTAATGTTTGAAACACGCAGAGTTGATCGACAGGTGCATAGGGTCGAAGATATGGGTGATCATGAAGGGCGACAAGGAGCTTGTCGGCACTCTCAGGGGTTTCGATGTCTACGTCAACATGGTTCTCGAAGACGTCACTGAGTAGTATGCTTCCTCCTCTTTGCTTTAAACCCTAACTTTTGGGGGGTTTTCTCGGTTTTGCTCTGCAAATGCTTTATATTTCATACTGATTAATCAAAAAATTAAGAAATAAGAGTAGACAATGCTTAAAGTTTGGACCTTTTGTGCAATTGGAAACCCTCATTTAGTAGTTCATAGTTATGTGAAGCTAAACCTAGCTGGATTTTATGGATTGTTAGAGATTTAGAACAATTTAGGGTTCATAGTGAACCACATTATCAATAATTATATGGGAAGCGTTTTGTTTTTATATATATTGTATTTTTTTTCTTTGTAATAATTTCAATGTGAGTTAATGCCAGAGTATAATAAGTATTCTTGGAAGTTGAGTCTGATTCTGCCATATTGGCCGATTTGATGACTTGAGTTCTACTGTTAGAGCTATGAGGTCTGCCTGCTGCTTCAATGTTTAGTTGTTTGTTGGTTTTTGTATGACCTCTTTTGAGCTCCTCTTGTAACCTAAAAAAATGTTTTTTCTTGGATTAGGTAGATAGAATTTGGATGTGATACATAGTTTCAGGAGTGATTTGTATGGATGCTCTCTGTGTTGTTAGAACTTGCATAACATTTTTTTCCTCCTTTTTGTTACGAGACAAGTATCGTAGTTCTAACCCACTTCCTCACCCTCTGTTGCCACTTGGGTTAACCAAGTGCGTGTTGGCATGTAAACTGATAAGTACAGATTTTGGATAAAGGTCCAAGGAAAACAACAGTGGACAAACCACATGGTAGAAAGGTTTGATCTGTACTTAGTAAGCCTGCCTACTATCTTTCTCTTTCTCGGATCCCAACTGGTGTAGCTAATGATTAATGAGAACTTGAGATGAGAAGGGGTAAAGGAAGGTGGAAAGAATTACTTTATGAATTGGTAATTGGTTTTTAATTCTTTACTAGGAACTGTCATTATCCACTTGTTGCTATAATATGGTGGGGAAATGGGAAATGGGTAAGTTGTTGCGACGAGAAATGGGTGGGGGACATAGATGTTTACCATTCATATTCTCGTTTACATAGATTATATATGTACCATACCATTAGCAGGATATGTACCAACGGTTCTATCTCTTTTTTGAGCTGGGATTTTGGGTTTAGAAGTATTTGTCTGATCCAGAAGTTGTAGAGCTTTTGTCCTTATATTCTCAGATTGAAAATATTGAGCTTGTCTGATGTAGACAAGACAAGAGAAGGTGGAAGTTGGAGTGTATGTTGAATTCGCTAGACAATCTTACTCTAAGTCTATAAGCAGTTGATGGATTCCATATTTTGTATTTTGGAAGGCTGAATACCCTCCTAAACTTCTGGTGTTAGTTTGGACTACTGTGGAGGGTTAAGACTTGTGATTTTCTTTCCTGTCTGTGTTGTATTGAAATGGAGAGTGTGCATCCGTGTATTTGTACTGTCCAATTGCTTTAGCTTTTTGGAAGGGTGTTTAGGCAATGTAATGTGAACAGACATTCCGGCTGATAAATGGTGTAATAGGTACACATTTTTGTTACGGGGAGAATGAAAGGGCTGGTTTTGGGAGAAGTGCCATAATAGTGGTGTTTTGGGTCATTTTGATGAGAGGGGAAGGGGTGGGGGGATATGAACAGACATTCCGGCTGATAAATGGTGTAATAGGTACACATTTTTGTTACGGGGAGAATGAAAGGGCTGGTTTTGGGAGAAGTGCCATAATAGTGGTGTTTTGGGTCATTTTGATGAGAGGGGAAGGGGTGGGGGGATGGGTGTCACTATTATGGGGTAAAAGGTAGTTTGTGGGAGTCTTTATGGGCTCCAGCTTTCTAAAAAGTTTTTAGTTCCTCTTCACTATTCAGTTGGAGAATGTAGCAGAGTTAATTCTCATGATCTTATGATAGTCCACTAATGGGTTTCACCATTTATGGGATAGAGTTCGTCTCTGGGAGTTATGGGCTTCAATTTCTTTGAGTTTTTTGTAGTTCCTCTTTTTTTTCCCTATTCACAGTGAGTTAACTCGTGCTCTTATGCTTGTCCACTCTGTTGTAAATTTTCTTTTAGTTCAACATTTTTCTATAAAGCAAGAAATGTTTGACAAAGTTATTCAGACTATCAGTTTCATTGTAGAGTTTCGGGGTCAGAAGAGCTAGAACATTGACCTTGGTTATCTCTGTCTAACAAAGTTACTTGTAGGGAATCAAATAGATAAAATGGGTGTAGAGAGATTGTAGAATCTCAGAACTCTCTTCAATGATTAATTTAGTTATCAGCGATACCTTTCCATGATCCTTAGTTAAGCAGTTTCAGTGGTGGGTGTTGTGATATCGGCCTATATGTATGTCAAGAAACCACAGATGTGCACAACAAGCCAAAAGAAACAGACCACAGAGAAAAGACACAAGAACACAGATTTAAGGTGGTTCAGCAAACTTTGCCTACGTCCACCGACACAAAACACTCTTCCACTATATTAATAATGGGTACACAAGAAAGAATAAGAAAACAAAGACACTCTCTTCTCTTCCTATCTCTCTCCTTTCTGCCCTCTCTCATCCTCTAACTGAGAATGGAACACACTTGCACTTTTGTCTCTGCGATACATAAACTAGAGCTGACCCCGTCCTTATATAGCCATAAGGATATCAGATCTCTTCACCAAATAGGAATCCTAATCCTATTAGTGGTAGGCATCAATGCCTCCTTTGTAATCAACAAGGATCACAGGTATACCTTCATCAATAAGATGAATCATCCTAGGAAAACCACATGGGTTTGGAAAACCCAACAGTGGGGTCCATGGGCAGCTAGGTCCTCCAATCTTTGTCAAAAGAACTTGAGGTAGAAAGATTACTAGGAACTTGTGAAGGGGTAAAGCAATGAAGAAAATTACTTGGTAACTGGGGAAGTGGATTATAATTTTACTAGGAACTTCATTTTTGGCTTGTGAGTGATGTTTGGTGGAAAATGAGTAGCTAATAGCTGTTTGCCATACATATAGTCGATTATGTGGATTATATTTGTATCATACCATTGCCTGGATTTTGGGTGTAGTAGAATTCAAACATCTGGGAGTTGGAGAGATTTTGTCCTTATCTTCTCAGATTGAGCATTTTAAGCTTGTCTGGCGTAGACAAGACAAGACAATGAGAATATTGGAGAGTAAGGTAAATTTGCTTGACATTTTTACTTTCAGTATTTTATGGATTCTCTGCTTTGTATTCTCAGATTGAGGATATCGAGCTTATCTGATGTAGACAATACAAGACTGGGTGGTTATTGGAGAGTATGGTGAATTTCTAGACAATCTTATCCTAAGCATTTTGTGAATTACGTATTTTGTAATTTTGAAGGCTATATCCCAATTCTGGTGTTAGTTTGTATCACTGCACATGGAAGAATGAATCCTTGTGGTTGAATCTTTCCTCAGTATTACAGCCAGGAGTTTTCATTTTCTTTTTGGCACAGTCCAATTTCTTTAGCTCTGTGGAAGGGTGTGCAGCGAACGTAATGCGAGCTGTGGCCATTCCGGCCAATTGCTAGTGTGATAAGTATACATTTTTGCCTTGGAGATAGGTATACAACTTTTCTTTTGAGAGCGAGAAAGAAAGGGTTGGTTTTAGGGAGAAGTGCTGAATGGTGGTGTTAAGGGGTCATTTGGATGTGATTGGGGAAGGGGTGATGAGTTTGACTATCTGTTGGATAGAGTTCTTTTCTCGGGCTCTTTATGAGCATCAATTTCTTTGATTTTTAGTGGTTACTCTTTTCCTGTTCATTTAGATGGAATTGCAGCTGTTTGTTAATTCTCGTGCTCATATGCTTGCCATTTCAATCTTCTTTGCTTTGGTGTTTCTACTGGTGCATCCAGGAGTTCGTAGTGGATTGCATGTCCACTGTTTTGTAAATTTACTCTTGTCCTGTTCATTTGCAGCGGTGAGTTAATTCTCCTGCTCTTGTGCTTGCCTTTTCAATCTTCTTTGCTTTGGTGTTTCTACTGATGCATCCAGGAGTTCTTAGTGTATTGCATGTCCCCTGTTTTGTAAATTTACTTCAGTTGAACAAAATCCTTATCTTTTCTCTAAGAAACAAATGTTTGACAAATACACGGAGCCTATCCGTTTCATAAATTGTGATCAGAAGTGGTGGAAGATTAACCTTGGATATATCTGTTTAACAGAGTGCAATCACAGGAAGACTCTTTTAGGGAATCAAGTAGATAAAGGTGGTAAATAGATCTGAGAACCTCTCATTGGTTAATGTAGATGAAACCTTTATATGGCTTAGTTAAACAATTTCAGCTGCAGGAGCTAGTGACCTTCGATCTTTGGTGAAAGAACTTAAAGAGTTGTTACACGTAGCTTTAGGTTTTTTGTGAAAGAAGTCTTTTTGTTTGCTTTGGTACGTAATTTTGAATTTTTCTTTTCATATTTAGTCTTACACGTAGCTGTCTGTCTATATTTTTGATGAGCCCATTGTCCGGACTCTTAGAGAACTCAATAGCCTCAAATTTTTGGTTTTATTGTATGGATATTTGGCTTCTCTGCGAATTTTTGGTGCTGGGAACTGTTATCAATATAATTTGATGGTAATATTTTCAATTTGACAGCCCCCTGTCCTCTTCTTTTTTTCTATCTTATTTTGGTTTTGTGCATGCACATGTGCAGTTTAGACTAAATGATTACCAGGTATTTTATATTACTTGTGTACCTACTAATATTGAAAAGCTTTAAATTGTTTAATGTGTGCTCATCTGTTTTGTGTCGCAGTGAGATTACTGCTGAAGGAAGAAGGATAACCAAGCTTGATCAGATTTTACTCAACGGAAACAACATTGCCATTGTAAGTATTGGGATGGAAGTTAAATTTAGTGTTGTGCATGCATGTGGGGTTGATACAATTTGTGACCTTGCGTCAAAACCCTGGCAAAAGATTTGCTTAAGAAATTCCAATATCCCAGATTATTCTCCACCCTTTTAACTTTTCATCTGATCTTCTACACTTTACACTATCATCTGCAAGCTTTAACACATCAATATTATGTGCACAATGCAGCTGGTCCCAGGTGGCTCCCCGGAAGTAGAGTAATAGAGCAAGGGAAGTCTACAATCTCATTTAAACTTTTTCCATTGATGTGGTTGTAGGACTTCGTAGTATGATGGATGGGTATGTCTTTTGAATTCTAGTTGCTCTGAGTGGTTATTGATGTGCAATTTGGATATAAACTTTAATTTTCCTGATATGTAATGGAAGAGTTTGATAGTTCTGTTGCTGACAAATTTATTAATATGCTCATTGAAGACGCTCAAATTGAAATTCGCAATACAGAAAATGATGATCTTGTTTTGGTGAAAGTGCTTAGCTTAATTAGGCGTAAGCCGAAAGTAATGAGCAGCTTGTAAGGTCTAACTCCTTTTACCAATCTCTCAAATAGGTCTTCCATTTCTTAGTGTTAACTTGTCTCATCGCTGGAGTTTGGTATTGTCTTGTTGCAACTTTTCTTTTTCTTTAATATTACATTGGATAGAAATAAGGTCCGTTGCCATTCTATCAATCCCTCGTTTTGATCCAAACAAAGGAAAAGGAGAGAATGAGGAAGAATAGAAGCTTTGTTCCATAGAGTCTTCTAGTGAGGACCTTTAAGTTGAAGACTAGTTGAAGGCTTTTCGGTTTATCTCGTTTTTCGATCTTATATTCATATCTTAACCGTTCATTTTATAAATATTTATAAGTAGATCATTTTTGTAAATTTTTAACTGAATTGAAAATCGATAAGGCATTTATAAGTGTGATTTATCAATTATGACAACTTCAACGGTTAAGATGTCAAAATTTGATTAAAAAGTTAGTCTAATAAATAATTAATTTAAAAATCTTTAACTAGTTTTTAATTTAAAGGTCGTCGTTAAAAGGACTTATTTATTCCATAAGCTCAAGAAGCGAACCTCTGCACCATCCTTAATACAGTGCCTTGTCACGCTACGCTGTTCCAAATTGGAATGAGCAAATTCTTGCCCCTTGTATGTGTTCTGGTGGGAGCTTGCCGGTATATGTTTACCTTTCATTATACCGATAACTATTCCCGTCAGCTGTCGGGGCAGCCACGGCAGTCAGCATCAGAGAATGGAAAGAAAGGTGGTTATAATCGACGGGATATATACCATCCTCATTGCATTTACATAAGAATGCACTGCCAACGTGATAGAATATCAATATTGACTGAGGTTGAGATTGACCAGTTAATCATCAAAATTGGCAACTTAGCAAGCCACCTTGCTTTGGAATTTTGATTACGCTATGAGCCTATGGCTGCTACCAAGGAATTAACAAGTAGATAGACGCTAGTTTGACTCTGCTTCTACCACATCTTTGAATTCTAAGCTGAAGTTAGCTAGAGATTCTAAGTAGCTTCTTGTTAGCGTGTCAAAGTACTAATTTAAGCCATCTTGTTTCTAAATCTGTTTTAGTTGGTCAGCTAACTCCAACAGTCATAATCTACTAAACCAGATGGAGATATCAATGATCCTTTTATTATCACCTATAATATTTCCACAGATACGTAATGAACTAGCTTCTTTCTTCTTGGATGCCGAAGAGATTCGCTGGATAATGACTGAAGGGGAAAATACATGTCATTCGAAATCAAGCTTCGTTATCAGTTCGTTGATTCTGATTCTTTCATGGTTCAAGTCTAAGCACCTGAAATCAGAAAGTGCAACAATTTAGACAGAAACATTAGTAAAGATGTATTGCTAATAGGTAGTGTAACTGAAATCAAAGTTAGCAAAGATGTATAACTATTGGTATTGTCTTTGGGATACTGCTAGTTGCTATTGGTACTGTAAACTGAAATCAATCTAACTAACTGCAGATTGATACTGCTGGTTGCTGTTGGTATTGTCTTTGGGATTGTAGACAAAGTGCACTGTTTTGTTCAAAGTAATTGTTCATACCTAGCTAACACTAGTGATCTTTCATTGTGCTTGCTTTTAACATGAAGAAACACTTTTTTTTTCAACATGAAGAAACACTTGGTTACTTTCGATATTTATGTTGGAAAAAGAATATGAAAATGCTTGAAGCTGTTATTTCGGTGACTGACATTGGATTAGGTAAATGCCTCATTTAATTACTTACTACTTGCTGACTGCCAAGAATATTATTAGTTATACATCTTGATCACAAAGAATTTCAACCTATCTTAGTCTACATTTGAAATGTATAAATCAATTTTCATAAGCTTTTCTTATCCATTCTTCTGGAAATGGTAGAAATTTAATGATAAATAACAATATTTGACCGGATTATAACTTGGATATCGAAAAGTGGTGGAAAGTAAAAATTTGTGTGGAAAGTAAAAATTTGTTACAACCCTTAATAAGTCTGTTGTTACAGCTTTCAGACATGGAAAAGATCAAAAAATAAAATCCGTCAGTTCAAAAACAATCTGGGATCTCGGGTCACAAATTTGAGCTGCATTTATAACCGCAGGTCGCGCGGGCCCAAGTGAAGAAATTGGGTTTCCTACCTGAGATTTGCACCCCCCGTGCGCGAGCGAGAGAGAGCATGAGTGTTTGTCAAGGTGTGAGATGTTATTTAAAGCCTTCTTTCTCTTCCACTTTCAATGTGAGACAGTTCATTTTCTCATTTGAACTAACCATCTTTAGGTGACAATTTCTCATTCACCTCACAACCAAATTATGCATATGAATACATAATTTTATAGCTTTCGTTACAAGGATTACAAATTTATGCATCTAATCATCTAATTAAAAGTGTAAATCACTTTAATTATTTGGTTTACTCAATGATCCTTTAGACCATTTTTCGAACAAGTCACACTTAAGAACACAAGAGAAGTCGCATTTTGATTCCAAGCATATCTATGGTAAATTCTGACCGCTAGTACTGTTAGTTAATAGTCATAAAGCTAGCTAGGAAGAGAAAACATACACCTCCTCTCTATATATACATCGATCTTTAGGAAGTAGTTTACTGGTGCATGTTGTGTTGAACATTAAAGCTTCCAGAACTAGCATGCATCTGCAACTTTTGGGGTTGTTATTGGCTGTTCATGGCTTCCTCCATTGCCGAGCTTGGCCAGCTCGTTACACTTTTGTGGTATGTATTATATGCTCTATGTACACACACATTTGCTTTGTATATGTTTCATATTACGATCGATTTTACGAGCTACATGTGTACGCAGGTGGAAGACACTCTATACACAAGACTGTGCAGCACAAAGAACATCCTCACTGTAAACGGCCAGTTTCCGGGACCGACGTTGTATGTTCACAAAGGCCACACTATCAGCGTCGAGGTCATTAACAAAGGCAGTCGTAACATTACTCTCCACTGGTGCGTTGCTATTTGATTCTCTTAGGTTTTTGATCATATAGTTATGTACTATGCAATCCATATATATATAACAAGCTACTCAATAATGAGCAGGCATGGCGTTGCGCAACCAAGGAATCCATGGTCGGACGGACCGGACTACATCACACAGTGCCCTATTCAGCCAGGAGCCAAGTTCACACAAAAGATCATCTTCTCGACAGAGGAAGGCACCCTTTGGTGGCATGCTCACAGCGAGTGGGATCGAGCCACTGTCCACGGTGCCATCGTCATATATCCCTCCAAGAAGAGCAACTACCCCTTCCCCAAGCCTCATGCAGAAATTCCGATGATATTGGGTACGTAGTTATAGCTAACAATCATCTCAACTATCCATTATCACTTAAAACTAAAATTAATTATATAATACACTCCGAACTATTTAATCAAGTTTATTAATTTATCGAATATTTATTTATCGATGTTTTACTGTATATAGAATTTGTCATATATGATACGATATTTTTTTACATAATATTAATATTCTTAATACCTACATATAAAATTCTTATTAATGTCTTAAAGTTATGCATTTTTAACTCATTCGTTTCACATTATATAGTAATTAGTTTTCCTAATAAGGAGATCTATAAATTTCTATCTATAACCCAACTTTTTCTTTATGAAAATATATTTAGAATAAGAAAGAAAACTATATTTATTAAAACTGTCGCCAAGTCATGTAAACATCGAGGTGCCCGGTGGTAATGTCCTTGTTTTTGCAACCTAACTGCACAAGTTCGAATCTCATTCTAGTGTAGGAATCTGTTTTATTTCCATGCAGGAGAGTGGTGGAAGGAAGATATAGGACAGCTTTATACTCGAACGATTCAAACCGGAGGAGACCCTAATACCTCCGACGCTTTCCTCATCAATGGCCAACCTGGTGATCTTTATCCATGCTCTAAATCAGGTCAGTATTCCAACTCCAACTAATAGATAATCTTAACCGAAATTTAGTCTTCACATAGATGCATAATACCAAATAAACTGAAAATTATGGTACACATGAAGATGGTTTAAATTGTAAACTCTAAACTGAACTCAAAGATATCAACACAGTATGTTATTTTGCTGATGTATGGTATGTAGCATTGAGATTCTTTCACCCATAAGCACTAAAACTATCATTATATGCCTGACTTGCAGAAACCATCAAGGTGACGGTTGACTATGGCAAAACCTACCTACTTAGACTTATCAACTCAGCTGTGCAGGAGATACTGTTTTTCGCCGTCGCTAATCACAAAGTCACAGTTGTTGGCACAGATGCTAGCTACACCAAGCCTTTCACAACCGACTATGTCACCATCGCACCTGGCCAAACCATGGATCTTTTGCTCCATGCTAATCAGAACCCTAACCACTACTACATGGCTGCTACAGCCTATGTAGGTGGTTCTGTTCCTTACGATAACACCACTACCACAGCCCTTCTACAGTACACGAATCGGGGAATGAAAGGAAACTATACCCCAGCTAAAACACCTTTGCTACCTAATCTTCCTGCCCACAATGACACTAATGCATCAGTTCATTTCAGTGGTAGTCTAAGGAGTTTGGCTGATACATACCACCCCATTGATGTTCCACTGAAGATTACAAATCCGTTGTTTTTTACAGTCTCCGTCAACACGTTTGCGTGCCCGAATAATTCTTGTGCCGGACCTAATGGGACGCGCCTGGCTGCTAGTGTGAACAACATTAGCTTTGTGAACCCCAGCATTGACATACTACAAGCTTACTATTACCATGTCAACGGGGCATTTGGAACTCGGTTTCCAAAAACCCCGCCTTTGCTGTTTAACTTCACAGCGCAGGACTTGCCACTGTACCTTCAGACCCCGAAACGAGGGACAGAGGTGAAGATACTGGAATACAATGCAACAGTGGAGGTTGTTTTCCAGGGGACTAATTTGGTGGCAGGGGATGATCATCCAATGCATCTTCATGGTTTCAGTTTCTATGTGGTTGGAATGGGGCTGGGGAACTTTGACAAGGATAAGGACCCTCTGACATACAATCTTGTTGATCCTCCTCTTCAAAACACCATTGCTGTCCCTGTAAATGGGTGGACTACCATCAGGTTCAAGGCTGACAATCCTGGAGTTTGGTTTATGCATTGCCATCTGGACAGGCATATGTCATGGGGCATGGATATGACATTCATTGTGAAAAATGGGAAGGGCCCTAAAGCACATATCTTACCTCCACCACCAGACATGCCACCTTGCTAAGGAGAAAGCTGTGCTGGCTCTCCAGATATATCTGATTCTATTGAATAAATTTGGGTGTGCAACATGCTTTTTGTACTTTCCACGTAAGCAAATGTTGTATGTTTTAATATAGTACTCGTAAGTGCACAATACTTAATTGTAAGATAGAAAATGCAAGTACGATGTCGTTCCTTCTATATATGGATTGATTAAAACAACTTACTAAGTGAATTATACTATACCTAATAAGATAACAAACTAATTTTATGATGTTGATGAATTAAAACAAAAAATAAACAAATAAAATATAAAAGGAAACAATGGAATTCCGAAGAGTTTAAGAACAAAATATAAAGATGCTAAAGCAAATAATCCACCACCTAGTACTCATACCCTCTCTAGTTGATAGCAATTCAACTCCTTATATTGCATATTAAAGATTTCCGTACATAAGCCTTATTGATCCCGGACATATGCCAAAGTTTTTCTAACCAATGAATTTCAACTTATTGATCTCATATAGAACCCAAGTATCTAAACTATGATCTACTTCAAGTTATTATCAGGTTCAAGTAAAACATATTCAACTCCATTAAGCACAAAAGAACTAGGAAATCATGCAAACAATAATATCGACTATGATTAAGCACTTGTATCATTGGCTTACGACTCTCTAATCACAAGATTAAAAACGATCCCTTGGAACCCTAGAAAACATCTACTCATTGATCAAGCCTCATGTTTTCAATCTAAATAACTAATAAACAAAACCTAAGTCTTATTGATCCCGAGCAAAGGTTCTGAATAAAAGTTCTATTAAAACGGTTATTGAGAATTTAACATAGCAATCCATAGAATCCAAAACAGTCAACTAAAGAAATAGAGTAATCATACTAGGAGCTTAATCTCAGCCCTAGCTAAAAGTTTAGAAATTCATAGTAAAAGAAAACATGACTAGATAAATAGAAAACATAAAAGAACTGATGGAAGAATGGAACTCTGGTAGAGCGATGGTGAGGCTCTGTTCTCCTTGTCTTCTCCTGCGTCTCCTTCTCTGTTGTGTCTCTATCGCTGTTTTGTTGTCTTTAGGGTTCAGGTTTTTATTCGCCTCAAATCCCAATTGGTTTGTGCCTTTTTAACTTTACTTGTCCAACCTGGAATAGCTTGCTTATCTCCAAATAACACAAGGTTATTATCATCAATGCAAAATAACCTTCCAAATATGTAGACACGTTCAACCCCTTTCTTTGTAGTACTAAGATTGATGGACTTGGGCTTCATGAGAAAAAAACACACCAAATTCGTCAGAATCTGTTTCCACGCGCAGCTTGCACTCAAACCTTCATAACAACACCATCACTGCACTGACCTCTTCTGATAACAATACCGTTTACCCCAAAGATAGAGCTACCCATAGAGACAAAGAATGGTAAATTACGTTGACCGCAACTATCGGTACCGAGACTTTACTGAAATTACGTGATTTCTTCAACCGTAGAAATATTTCACTATTCCGGTCATATCTTATTTCATGACTTTTTTGCGTTTGAAGGTTCTACGAAGAGTTTGTTTTTCAAACGGAACATTTACTTAAAACTTAGTAAACAAGCTATACAACAATAGTAGGTATGTTGTGATTCCGATGATCAAAATTCACAAATGAAAATTCGACCGTCTGATATGACCATCATGATAAAATACATGTATGGAAAAAATGCAACTTGAGCTGACAACGATAAGGGCTCGATTCGGACGGTCAATCCCGTAAGTTAAACCCTAAACGCACGAAAACGCTGATTTGACCGTGTAAATTACATATTTTGGCTAGACCTTCAACAAAAAATAGTTTCAAATCAATGAGATGCAACTAGTGGTATAAACATTTAATGAAAAATTTACCCCAAAGATAGAGCAACCCATAGGGAGAAAGAATGGTAAATTACATTGACCGCAACTATCGGTACCGAGACTTTACTGAAATTACGTGATTTTTCTACCGTAGAAGTATTTCACCATTCCGGTCATATCTTATTTCACAATTTTTTTGTGTTTAAAGGTTCTACGAAGAGTTTGTTTTTCAAACGGAACATTTACTTAAAACTTAGTAAACAAGCTATACAACATTAGTAAGTATGTTGTGATTCCGGTGATCAAAATTTACAAACGAAAATCCGAACGTCAGATATGACCATCATGATAAAATACATGTATGGACAAAAATGCAACTTGATCTAACAACAATAAGGGCTCGATCTGGACGGTTAATCTCGTAAGTCAAATATCTAAACGCACGAAAACAGTGATTTGACTATCTAAATTACGTATTTTGGCGGGACCTTCAACACAAAATAGTTTCAAATCGATGAGACGCACCAGTGGTATAAAAATTTAATGAAAAATTTATTTAGGGTATTCATCGGCTAAGGTTTTGAGGTTTAGGTATATGATTTTTGGGTATTTTTTTATTTTATTTATTATATCATAGCCGAGGAAATAAACCCTATTATGTTGGTATAACAGGTTTGGCTGACGAAACAGGACTAATTTCGTCGGCTATAACAGGTTTGGCCGATGAAACAGGGCTAATTTCGTCAGCTTTTATATGTTTGGCAGACGAAATAGGGCTAATTTTGTCTGCTTTAATAGTTTTGGCAGACGATATAAGGCTAATTTCATCGGCTGTAGTCTAAAAATACAGAAAAAATAGGCTGCTTAATGTAAACCGTACCAATTCTCTGTTCATATATCACAAAAATTCATATAACATAACAGAAAAATGAATTCAACATATGTAAATCACATAAATTCTTCTTTACTACATGAAATTAGATTACATCCTCTAAATTAAAACTAAGGTCGTAATCAAAATCATTTGATTAGTCTTCTTCGGTGTCTGAATTAATTTCTGGCAATCTATATCTCTCCTCATGACCAGAGTCTTCGTCTGCTTCTTGATTTGGATCAACATCAATAAGTCTTGGCTCTTCATCACGAATTCGAACCGAAAGACCTGCTTTAAAGTTATTAAAGCGAACTGTAGAGAAGTCAGGAATTTCAATTGCGCTCGGCTCTTGATACGCAACATCTTCCTCGTCTCCGGCCAATCCAAGTCTCCATCTGATGTCTCTCTGTTCACATATAAATTGCACGTCATTCACCTTGCACATCAAATAAACTCTTGATGTTATCGGCTTCAGCACTGGAAGCCTTAGTTCGTGTGACCAATTTGGGTGACCATCAAATTCAATATGGTTCATCTGCAACCGACCGTTCAATCGTAAATATGGATCATTATGCAACAAACATAAATTCATAAATATAGAATTACGTACTCAACAGCCAAAATAGTTTGTAAACTCCCTGTTATGGTACTCGAGATCAATTTGAACTTCTAGACAGTATAGATGAATGTCTTTCTAGTATTGAACTTCTGGACAGTTAATTAATACCCACCATGGGCAATGACTAGCTCACGTGGTAACAACTTGTATGAGTCTAGCAAAATTCCATAAACTTCAACGTCACTGGAGAGTATGGAAAGATTGAACTTCGGTACATCTACTGGTATGGTTTGCAGAGGTTCCTTCAATGCTCCTAAATACAACTTTATGTAGGTGATGCACTCGTGCACAATATATGCTTCAACTATACATCCTTCAGGCGCGGATTTATTAGTCACATAAGCTTTGTAGTCTCCAAGTTGCTTATAAATCAAGTTTCAAAGTGTTATGATTATTTAACACAATATATTGAGGAATTCAGGTTTAGTAAAAAATGTACATTTCCATGGGATACATCCAAGTGTAGTGTACTTGACTGGTAAGCAACAATTGCTCAGAAAGATGGATAATCAAGCGAGGCATGATGTAAAAAAAATTTAGAGAATATATCCTTTCAAATTTACACATGTTATAAATGATGTCCTCTTAAATTTTTTGGAGGTCTAATTTTTTCACTTTCCGTGTGCATAACTTTCGAAAGAATCTTGACAACACTACTTACGGCTCCACCATCTGACGGGGAAGGAACTGTCTAATGAAAACATGGAAGAGATGTTGTAGCAGGATATGACAGTTATGACTCTTCAACCCGTACATCTTATTGTCTCGAAAGTTCACACACCGGGCTATATTTCCTGCATCTTATCCACCTAAAAATTATGTTCTTTTAGTCAGGCTTCACGGTGTAAGGAGTTTGAGGCATTTTTTTCTTCCGTTCTTTCAACCATAGATGTCTTCGTATATACATTTCTTTAAAATCAATACGTGCCTTAGGATTGAGTTTCGTCTTCCCCTCCAAGTTTAGCACTGTGTCCACTACACTGTCGCACACATTCTTTTTTATGTGCATCACATCTAGGTAGCGTCTGATCAACAACTTACTCCAGTATGGGAGTTCCCAGAATATGCTCTTATGTGTCCAGAATTTGTACATGTCAGGTCTTTTAGGTATTTCTTCCATAATATTGGGATGATAGTTGAGCTGCCCAAAATCATACTCATTAAACACTCCTAAAATTTCTTTCCACGTCCATCTTTTGGGGGATACACCATTTTGTACGGTCCCATCAAGTGATCATATGGAAGGAGTGTACGGTGACCTAATTTTGATATCTTGTTGCAACGACTGCTGCTCCCCTCATCGCTAAGGCACTTTGAACACGTTGTCCAACAATATCCCACGGGTAGTAAAATCACTGATGGTACCAACAACCATGTCATGTATCTGGAACATCTCGTGCTTGTACTTGTCATAAGTGGGATGACCAACGCCCTAAAAACCTTAAGCTCTTCAATCAAGTGTCTCAAATGCACATCGAGACATTACCTTGGATAACCGGGCTATGGAATCAACACACTCAACATATTGTATTCCTTTTTCATGCACATCCATATAAGAAGGTTGTATGGTACCAAAATCACTAGCCATACACTGTATTGAAGACTCATGTTGCTAAAAGGATTAATCCCGTCGGATGAGAGCCTGAGCCTCACATTTCAGACATCTACCTCAAAATGAGAAAACTCTCTATCTATGTACTTTCAGGCCTTTTCGTCAGCAATGTGTATAAGGGTATCTTCGTCATGCAATTCCCTATCAGTGTGTCATCTCATAGCTTTGGTTGTGTGTGAAGACATGTACAACCGCTCAAACCTATCCCTCGACGAGTAATACCAAAGGTTCTTCACTGGAGTCAGCTTATACCTGTTAGTGTGATATACCGGACATGCGTCAAGGCCACCAAGGTAATTCCCTTCTAGATCTTTATCCCAGAAGAATACGCAGTCATATCAGCATGCATGGATCTTGATGTAGGAAAGCTCAAGATCTTTCAAGATATATCGGACCGTATGATGAGTGGTAGGAAGACGATAACCAGGATCGGAGCAACATAGAAGCAGTGTATTGTAGATAATCAACAACAAACTTCATGGTTGATTTTGTCTCAACTTTAATCTTCATTACGTCCATCACACTTTCAAGAACATTCTTCTAACAACCGGGATACATAGGAGTCTGTTAGAAATCAAGTAGTTTGTTGCACATGTCAATACCAGTAGTGTTGACAACTTTAAGGAAGGGCTGCATCGGCTCAACAAACGGGAACCCTTCAACGGCTGCAGGTATATACTGTCCTTAAGTGCATACACCGCTCTCATTAGGAAACATATCGTTGATGAAGGCCATTGTTGGATCGTTGGATGTATTGTCCGTCACAGAAAATTGCTCATGATCATGCGGGCCCCCTGATGATGTTTCAACATGATAAATCTAGAATGTGAAAGTGCGAGCGATAAGCGTGGCCCGTGGATCATCCTTGTACCCATATTGTTACAACTTAACCACCTTTAAGGTGTTGGATTTTTATCCATAAAAGGCCTCGGTACAATTAGAAATGATCCACCCACATATAAGTTATATTTTATTTATCCTATTTCTGATGTGGGATCTCTCCTCTCCAACACGCCCCCTCACGTGCAACTTGACAAGGTCTGCACGTGAATCTATATCACCCTCTCCACTCAAACACCAACCCTCACGTGCAACCAGACTCAAGGGTTTAGCACGTGTACAAATGTCTAAACCAATCCGACCACTTACCTGGCCCATCTGGCATTTGGTGACAATCCAAATAAACACTAACGCTCACGTGCAACCAGACTCAAGGGTTTAGCACGTGTACATATGTCACACCAATCGAACCCACTAACCAATGAGACACAATTAGAGAGAGACCAGCTCTGATACCAAGTCAAAGTGCAAGCGACAAGGGTGGCCCGTGGATCATCCTTGTACCGATATTGTCCTAACTTAACCACCTTTAAGTTATATTTTATTTATCCTGTTTCTGATGTGGGAACTCTCCTCTCCAACATATTTCTGGACAAATTTCGACAACACGCAAACTCTTTGTCCCATTTTTTCCCAAATGAGCTGTTGCAGATCTGAAAATATAAGGAACTTTAGCCGACAAAATTATTTCGCCGCCTATACTTTAAAATTTTGTCGGTTAAAATATTAAGACTATAGCCGACGAAAAAACACTTTAGCTGACGAAAGTTTTTGATTTCGTCGGCTAAAGTCTACTATAGCCGACGAATTTTTTTTAGCTGACGAAAAAAAATTTTGTCGGTTTTTTTTGTTCGTCGGCTGTGCTTTTTTCGCTGGTAGTGTCAAGAGGTTAATCTAGGGGGTAAGACAACTTATGTGCAATAATGGGACATAGGCTTATATGGCTTTGGTGGTTAATCCTATGCATATATCCCCTCAATGGTACCAACATTAATCTGACATAAATCTTCGATAGACGTGAAGATAAGTTCAGACAATTCTCTAGTTTTATTAAAGAGTGGTGGTAAATGACTAGTCAAGATGAACGAAATGTGAAATCAACAAAAACTTCATGTCAAGAAATAAGGATGATCTAAGTAATCACTCAGAAAACAAAAGCATAAATAGGCTCAATAATCTCACCTAAGGTTTAAATTAAGTTCAGCTCATCTTGGCATGCATCAACCAATTTCAATTGCTTTAAAATTTAATTATCAACACATAACACATCAAACATAATAATCATAAAAATCCATTAGCAATTACTTAAGATTATGAATTAACACATCTGTTGACCATATAATTCCTATAAAAATTCTCACTCATCACAATATTTGGAAGATTTCTTAGACATAACTGAAAATAAACCTGAAACTAGACTCTCTTTTTTTTATAAATTTTTGAAAAAAAAATACTGAAAACAAACCTAATAAAACAAAAATATGAAGTCCCCACCTCAAAACTAATATTCAGGAGTGTCTGCAATGCGAAAAAATTTCACCACCAGTACGAAGATTGAAAACAACTTTCAATCCCGAAATATTGCATAGTAGAACAGTAACAAAAATAAAGGGATAGAGCGCGACCAATAAAAACAATTAAAAACTGAAAAATAACGGTATGAAGGAAATAGATATGAGCACCATAAGAAGCCTTCTCCCTGTATGAACACGCATCCATCTTCTTCCGAAAGTCATCGGGTTGTCTCCTAGTTAGCGCTAAGTTCATTGTCGTCAGCTAGACCAAATTAAGCTCATTGTTATGGAAGATCAGTGAGGGAAACATGATGCTCATTGGTATCAAAAGTTGTCTCCAAATAAGGTTTGAGACGTTGACCATTCACTTGGAATGTAGAGTTGTTCCTTAAATTTTGAATTTCAACTGCTCCATGGGAACAACTTTGTAACCACAAACGGACCCATCCGCCTTGATTTCAGCTTCCCTGTAAAGAGTCTAAGACGAGAGTTATAGTGAAACACCTTTTGATTCTGTTCAAAAGACTTTTGACGAATGACTTTGCCATGAAACTTCTTGGTGCGCTCCTTGTAAATCTTAGCATTCTTATAAGACTCATTTCAAATTTCCTCCATCTCATTCAGCTGTAATGCTCTTCTTTCACCGGCTGCCTTCATGTCAAAATTATAGTGTTTGATTGCCCAATAATCTCGGTGATCCAACTCCATAGGAAGATGACAAGCCTTACCAAAAACTAACCGATATCTGGCCGAACAGTCTTCTTCAAAATATTCTTAATTTTCCAGTTAGAAATATCAACTTGACCACTAGTTTGAGGGTGATATGGTGTGACCACTTTGTGAGTGATGGAATACTTCTTCTTAAGTATGCAAAAGGCTTGTTACAAAAGTGTGTTCCACCATCACTAATGATAGCTCTTGGAGTGCCAAACCGAGCAAAAATATTGTCCTTAAAAAAAGCTAGTACCACCTTGTGATCATTAGTTTGCAAGCAACTGCCTCAACCCATTTAGAGACATAATCTACAGTAACCAATATGTAGATATTGCCAACAGATTGGGGGAAAGGTCCCATGAAGTCGATCCCACATACATCAAAAAATTCCACAGCCAAAATTGTAAGACCCCACTCCAAAATTTCCCTTTTATCAGGATCAGACGGGTTACCGAGGGTTGACGACGGCCATTATCGGGATAATGATAAGCAACCTGAAATTTAAAACCCTGTCATTGTAATAATTGTAAGTAGGGATCGTTCTAGTCGGGGACACTAGGGAATGATTATATCTGCATTAAAACAAGTTAGTAATATTCACAAGTACAAAATACACATATACATAGCATATACAAGTATCTGTCACATAATATACAAGTATACACAAATGCATAAGTATAAACATATATACATATTTATGATTTTAAATGGGGGATTCAATTTGGTTATCTAAAATTCTAAATCCTAAGTCTAATATTTACAAAGTTGGTCAATCAATAATTAAGCACATAATCATAACAAGCACCGAATATATAAACATGCAAAACCTACGCAAGATTTATGTTATCATAGACTCTAATTAATTCCAACTATTAGACTTCTCATGTAAACTTAAGACCTACAATCGCATGATCTTAAGCCTATATATGTGTCATCTTGCTCAGTGCCTACAATCGCATGATACTAAGACAA
The DNA here is from genome assembly GCA_951800085.1 of Comarum palustre. Taxonomy (NCBI): domain Eukaryota; kingdom Viridiplantae; phylum Streptophyta; class Magnoliopsida; order Rosales; family Rosaceae; genus Comarum; species Comarum palustre. Next base: position 11,752,926 of record OX637575.1, on the reverse strand, counting down.
AATACACTGACCGAACAAGAGTCATTGGAGACATGATCCTAGGTATAATGTCACTCATCCTAATAGCATGTAAATTGCTTACCCTAACAACCCTTGGCAGTTCCAAACAATCAAGACCTACAATCACATGACCTTAACCTTAGAACACCACGGCATGTTAAACTCCTCCCGTAGGAACATCTGGTACCTAGACTACCCTCAGGATCGATTAGATGATCAGGTAAGCAATAAATCAATTAGACACATATTACACACATAAATATAAATAACTTAAACTATGCAAAGTCCTAACATGTTTACTATTTGTTACACAATCAACAAGTTCATGAAATAATCACAAAGAAGAAACATAAACATGTAAATCGTACAAAACCATAAAAATTCAGAAATAATATATATAATTAAAGTACGGTTCACAGAGTAAAAATACAAGCAAATTTAGGTTTTCCATACCTAAAACCTACCTAAAGGGTTCGGCTAAGGTGTATGGAGGTGATGGCGGTGGTGATGGCGGCGGTATGATCGACGACAGCTTGATCTTTCTCTGCGTTTGGGAGGGTTTTTAGGTAGAGCTTGGCTATACTATAGCTTAAATAAAGATTGAGTCCTATAACTCAACTATTACATGAGTATTTATAGAGAAATATTAAGGCAAAGTCGGCAGCCCGCCAATCTAAACCCAAATAGGTTTAGGTTTTCCTTCTTGAACTTGGTTTGCTTAGCCAACAAGACTTGGAGATTCTAGAGGCTTCTTTTTGTGGTTTCTTCGCTTCTTCTTCTTCTTCTTCTTCTTCTCTTAAACAGCTTCACATATCTTCATTAAGCTCCTCATCAATTATTTGAAATGCTTGGGAAGGATTTTGGTGAAGAAACACACTTACGAACACGGTAGACAACTTCAGCAAAATCTGTCATGTTTCCAGCAGACTGACCCCCGGCCATTGTTTCGATAATAACTCCTTCCTCAGAACTTGGATTTCTGCGATTCTAAAAGATTTAGAAACTAGACATCCACAGCTTTCCATCCATATAGGGCACTTTTCCTGGTTCCTCCTGGATCGTCCTAGGGAAATTTTTGAATTTGAGTTATGGTTTCTGGAAATCCTCTGTTTTTGTTCCGAATTCATGCTCTCGGCCTCTTATCTTTCCATGCTTCTTTTGCTACCTTTCATAAGTCCGATCCTCATGATTCTTGTTTTGTTAAGTCCATATACTGTCATCTAAACATTAAAGAGAATTAATCAAGTAATGACAATGAACAAATTCACAGAATCATAAGAAATAACATGATAACTACATAAGTCAGCTTTTAACAAATTAATGCACAATTTCTCTACTTTACGCACATTTTAGTCATTGCTCTACAGAAAAACCCTTATGATAAATAACTACCAATACTAAACTAATAATGGATAAACAAAGCATAAATGGGGATAAAAACATATTAAGAACGTAGCATAAAATACTCCAATCAAGGGTTGTAACCGTGCTGTTAGTTTTCCCCGAATTAATATCCGAGTTTAATATCGAGATATTCTCGATATTGGGAGAAAATAGAATAATCGTCCCGATGCTGTAGAACATATTAATACTAGTCCACTGGTATGTCCAAAATATTTTGCGGAGCTACGGGCTGATTAACATAGATTTATTTAGTTTACGGAAGTAATAAAAGTTATTTACTTTACCGTAAAAAGTTGACTTTGTGATAAATCGAGAATCTGGGGAAACTTCCTTCGGGAAAGTTGTAGAGGACGTTAATACGAACCCGTGGGTATATCCTATGAATTAATCGAAGTTCGTATGCGGAATTAAGGATAATGTATTATTACTGTACGATAATTAGTAAATAGAAAAAATATCTATTTACTGTTTACGGTAACTTTTATTATTCAATCTTGGCCGTCGCCGTTGGATGTTGGGTATATATTTGGAGGAGGGGGGTTGACCGGGGGGACGATCTCTCTCTCTCTCTCTCCCTCCCTCTGCTCCCTTCTTCGGTGAAGCCACACTGTCGTGACTGGTGTCTCACCGCCACTACCAGCAGTCTCACCTCATCCCCGTCAGCAAGCCCGGACCCTCAACTGCCCGGTGACGCCACGCCAGAGGCTTGACCAAGGAGGAGGGGGTGCTGGAGCTCCACCGAGCTGTGCCAGCTGCCCACACCAGCTGCAACAGCTCCATAGAGGTAGCAAGCAGCTCTAGGAGATCCACGACATCGAGGATGTGGAGGAAAGGCTGGAGAACGCCGTGCGTGTCGACGTCGAGCTTCGGGCTCGTCTGGGTAACTCTCCAACTTCTTCCTTCCTCTGTTTTTACACCTTCTAGGGTGTTTGGGATTGTGTAGATGTAGGGGGCAGGTAGAGGAGCCTTGTTTGGCCGAGAAAACCTGGATTTTTGGCCAAACCAGTTGACCGGAATAGTGTAGGGTAAATAGGGGTAAATCCCAGGTTTTTATCGCGGTAGATCTGGTATTTTACCATTTATCGTGGGTGTGAAAAGTCAGTACTGCCCTTGGCAGTTTGAGTTAATTACAGGAATGTCATTGAGGCTGAATTCCTGAAAATGCCCTTGGTAGTTTTGGATATTTAAATGACTGCCACTGAGGTCAAAAAGAAAATATTACCCCTGTCTGTTTTATATAATTACAGGAAAGACATCGAGGTTGGAAACCCATAAATACCCCCTGGTTGTTTTGTCTATTTACAGGGGCTGCCACTAAGGTTAAAATTCCTAAAATGTCCCTGGTAGTTCAGATTAATTACAAACTGCCATTAAGGCTAGAATGACCATGCTGCCCCTAAAGTGTCATTTGACAATAGATTGACTTTTATACCTTCGATGGATTTATTATTTACGTGGATGCCACTATATTAAATATTTTATGTGTGGTTGTTGATTATAATTTTGTAGTTGCCTTTATATTCTGTTTGTATGAGTATGGTTGTTTTGTATAAGTTTGGTGATATATACGGGAAAATCCCGATAGATAGCTGTTTGGTGGATACCTCAGCGGAGAGGTTAACCTAGAGACACGATAGGTGTATGCTGTCCTTATTATTATAGCGACCGATAAATAGAAAAGCGGGAATTGCCGGTTAGGGCATTATTTAAAATAAGAGATACGTGTGGCTTGATCCCTGAGAACAGGGTACGTAGTGTGACAAGGATTCGGGTGAAGTCACAAATACTATTAGAACCATAGGTCCTCTAAAGTAATTAGTATGAAATCCAAATGCGGAAATCGGGATATCCTCCGGTTGTAAGGTCTATTTGGGTATCGTTTGGATTGTTGAAAATGTTTGGCAAAAAAAGGTTATCCCTTCTTAAGGGGGATTTCGAGTAAATCTCTCTTGAAATGGGTCCCGCACGTCCTATCGCGGGTTTAGAGAGGTAAACTTGGGCTAGGATGTGACAAATGGTATCAGATCCTAGGTTCAAAACCTCAGACCAAAGGATTGGGTAGTTAAAGTCTATGGAAATGATTAAAGGCGTTAGTAATTTCCATGTAAGGCTAGGTGTTTTTTATTTATTATTAATATGTCTAGTGGCAGGAGTTGTCACCTGGGGTCGAATTAATAATGTTAAATGTAATTATAAAGTTTGCAGCATCAGTTGCAATTAGATGTTTATATTGACTTTTCGTGGAATCGAAAAGTCGAGTGGCTCGTAAGTTTAGTATCGAGCCCGATTAGGAAAAATAAATTCGAATTTTAGTATTGGGCGCAAATGGGCTTAAAAATGCGTCTAATATTATTCGAATTTACGTAATTCTTCAGAGCCCAAGAGTAAGCTCAAGGAGTAATAAGTTATTACGGTCGGGAAACGGCCTACGGACATGAAAAACATTACTGAATGTGAAGTAACTACTTCTTAATGGTTGGAGTACCGTACCGGGTGCATGGGATATGTTGCCAGTAGGGTGAGTGGACGTTTATTTTATTTAAATTACATGCATGCACTGTTTCATTTTTATTAATTTTCATCAGAGTTTTTGGAATTCTCTTGAATTTTCTTTACTGGAGTTGCCGAAAGGGATATTTCGGTGGAGTCATATGTGTTGTTTACACAGTGGTATTGAAAATATATTATATTCGTACGGGGAGTATACTTTGCCATAATGTTATAATAAATATGTATTGGCCGTCATTATAAGCACGATGTGAGCGTGAGCCGCAAGGATCGTAGCCCCGTATAAATATACATATATTAATACATATATATATATACATACATATATATATATATATATATTTATAGTGTCAAATCATGATTACATATTATATTCTTATCGGGAGTATACTCCGCTTTAATGGTTTTACCCATTATGCCGCCATTATGAGCACGACGTGAGCGGTAGGCGCAAGCGTCGTGGCCCAGTTTGGATATACATGTGTGGTTATGTGTTTGAGCGAGGCTCACTTCATATCATGGTTTTAATTAGCGAGGCTAGTCACATATATGAGCATGTTTTCCTAAGTTTATCTAGCGAGGCTAGAGTCAGAGGTTATTGAATTTTACTCCAGAGCTGGGTGTTTGGTCTTAAGGAGTTAGAGTTTGCTATATATTGTTTTTTTTCCACTCACTCAAATGTTTTCCACACCTAAGAAGTCCCAACCCTTTCCTAGGAGGCTGACATGTCCACGCTGGTTATTGATAGTATATAAAAATTTAGGAGTGAGGTACTCTAGGTTCTAAAGGTATATTTGGAGGCGGTTAGGTTTTCTTGTGATCACTTGTGGGATTGGGTCACATAGCAATGAGAATATGTTCATATGTTTCATGCAGTGAGCAGTTTTGAGATCGTATTGTGGTATGCGAGTTTGTTCGAGCCCGTGATCGAAAGTTAGGGTACCATGAACAAGAAATGATAATTTTTGATTTAAGGACGCAGGAGATAATACGTTCATGGCCTCAAGGCCAAGTGTAGGAAGTTTACGTCTCTTGTCTCGAAAGGTGCGAGTGAAGTATGAGTTTTCCCCAACGGTGATGTGCTGTTGCATTTTCATCCTTCCATGAGGAAGACATTGACGTTAAGTGTCAAGTGTGGCAGTTGTAAAAGTGGAGCATACGTATTGACTACGAGTTAGTTTATGTTTATGTCTTGAAAAGCTATCTGAATGTCTTAATTGCCATTTCAGGAGTTAACTCGAGAAGAGCTAAGAGGCAAGCCTTGTGGAGTCGATTTGCGACGAAAGTGATGAGACGAGGGCATCGTGCCCGAAAAAGTGTTTCAAAGCGGGCGTAGTTGTGTATCTCGTATTGTTGCTACGAGAAGACTTTAGTTTCTAAAGGAATATGTACATAGAGCTGGTGACTTTTGTTTGCTTGATGTTTCGTCCAAAGGAGCTTGGCGACATTCCTTGACGGTTGGACGAATAAACTTTTGGAATGTGGATAATCTTTAAGTGAATGTAATTAAGGGAATGACGGTTAGTTTTTACATCCCGTAGTGGAAATTTTTAGGACGAAATATTTATAATGGGGGTAGATTGTAAGACCTCGCCCCAAAATTTCTCTTTTATCGGGATCAGGCGGGTTACAGAGGGTTGTAACCGCGCTATTAGTTTTCCCTGAATTAATATCCGAGTTTAATATTGAGATATTCTCGATATTGGAAGAAAATAGAATAATCCTCCCGGTATGAGTCCACCGGTATGTCCGGAATATTTTCGGAGCTACGGGCTGATTAACATAGATTTATTTAGTTTGCGGAAGTAATAAAAGTTATTTACTTTACCGTAAAAAGATGACATTGTGATAAGTCGAGAATCTGGGGAAACTTCCTTCGGAAAAGTTGTAGAGGACGTTAATACGAACCCGTGGGTATGTCATATGAATTGATCGGAGTTCGTATGCGGAAGTTATTAAGGATAATGTATTATTACTGTAGGGTAAATAGTAAATAATAAAATATCTATTTATTGTTTACGGTAACTTTTATTATTCAATCTTGACCGTCAGATCAATCAGAGATTGATCTGGGTCGTTGGATGTTGGGTATATATTTGGAGGAGGAGGTTGACCGGGGGGACTGTCTCTCTCTCTTTCCTTCTCTCTGTCCTCGTTTCTCCTCTCTCTCTCTCTCTCCCTCTGCTCCCTTCTTCGGCGGAGCCACACTGTCACGAGTGGTGTCTCACCGCCACCACCAGCAGTCTCACCTCATCCCCGTCAGCAAGCTCGGACCCTCAACTGCCCGGTGACGCCACGCCAGAGGCTTGGCCAAGGAGGAGGGGGTGCTGGAGCTTCAATAGAAAACATATTGAAGAACTTTTGTCGCTGTTTTCTTTGCTCCTAAATGCCCAACACAAGCATTTAGAACTTTTGTCGCTGTTTTCTTTGCAAAAACGAAGAATGCTTTCAAACTCAATTTCAGGCACACATCTTCTAATCAATTGGTCTGGGCAATGCTTGAATAACTATGGCTAATCCCATATATAATGCTTCACTTGAGAGAGAAATTTCTCTCTCTCTCTCTTGCTTACTCCAATGCCTGGAATTTTCTTAGTAACAATAAAGTTCATAATATGGGCAAACCAAGGAGGAGAATCACGTATTTCTCATCTGGGAAATTGTCATTCAAGGGAACGCTGCTCACTCTATCTTCTTCATGCACCAATCTACTTAAGTGGTCTGCACCACATTCTCACTTCCTTTTTTATTTTTAATCTCCGAATCAAATTCTTGAAGTAAGAGTACCCGAAGGATCAACATTGGCTTGACATCTTTCTTGGCAAGTAAATACTTAAGAGCAGCATGATCCGTGTAGACAATGACCTTTGAACCAATCAAATACGATCTGAACTTGTCTAAAGCAAATACAACCGCAAGCAACTCTTTCTTTGTGGTAGAATAGTTAAGCTAAGTATCATTTAAAGTCTTTAAAGCATAATAAATAGCATGAGGAAGCCTCTCTATACGCTGCCCCAAAACAGTACCCACCGCATAATCTGATGCATCACACATTAATTCAAACGGTAAGTTCCAATCTGGAGGCTTAATGATAGGAGCTGAAGTTAGGAGTCCTTTGAGCTTGTTGAATGCCTTAAGAAATGCTTCATAAAAGATAAATAAATTATACGCTTCCCCAAAACAGCACCCACTGCATAATCTGATGCATCACACATTAATTCAAACGGTAAGTTCTAATCCGGAGGCTTAATGATAGGAGCTGAAGTTAGGAGTCCCTTGAGCTTGTTGAATGCCTCAAGACATGCTTCATCAAAGATAAATAAATTGATCAATGACCCAACAATCTTGCTAAAATCTTTTATGAAACGTCGATAAAACTCAATATGGCCAAGAAAAGAACACACCCCTTTACTGTTGTTGGTGGAGGAAGGTTAGTGATCACATCCACCTTTGCTTTGTCAACTACAATGCCTTTGCTTGAAACAACATGGCCAAACACAATTCCTTCCTTGACCATAAAATGACAATTCTCCCAGTTAAGCACAAACTTAGTTTCTTGACACCTTTGAAGCACTTTAGACAAATGCACAAAACAATCATCAAACGAGGAACCAAAAACAGAAAAATCATCCATAAATACTTAGACATTGGCTATTAGAAATTGGATATATAACTCCAACATCAAGAAGCTTCAAAATTTTAGCACGCACAACTTCTTTAATTGTCGGATTAAAACGCCTTTGCGCATCACGTGTTGACTTCATATTGTCTTTAAGATGAATACAGTGCATACAATTTGTAGGACTAATACCTTTAATATCTGCAGTGGACCACCCAATGGCTGTCTTGTGAGCTTGAAGAACTTGCAACAGCTTCTTTTCATCCTCTTCACAAAGGTCCGACGCAATAATCACTAGCAATGTCTCATTCTCACCCAAAAATACATACTTCAAGTGTTGGGGCAACGGTTTGAGCTCCACCTTTGGTGGTTGCTGAATGGAAGGCACAACCTTATTTATGGAGAAAGGTAAAGACTCAAATTGCTTTCACTTTCCTGGTTCAAGAACAGGTCCATCATTTAGAAGCTTCTCCAACTTATCAACTTCTTTCTTAGGATCAAAATCTGTCACTGCTTGTGTCAAGCATACCTCAAGAGGATCTTTATATGAATTTAAAACAAATGCTTCATTGTAGCGCCCCGGGAGGGGAAACTACAGTGGCCACGAATTTAAGCCAATAAGGACGTGCCAACAACTTATTAACCTAAAGTCGTAGGCTTTTTAGTAAGTAAAATAAAAATTAAACTTTAACTAGAGTGGCACCAAATAATTTCTTAATACATTCATCAGAGATTTTCCAATTTCGCTAAAGGTGGACAAATAAAGGGTCAATTAAAAACTTTAGCGACAACAATACAAATATAAAACAGGGTTAACAATTCAGGATAACACATTTACTGTTTATGTAAAATGCTCTGGTAAACGAACCGAAGGATAAAACAGGAAGAGTGAGTACAACTTGGACCAAACATCGAGTAGGGAACGAGGCTCCACACACACAGCTCTATCTATCCCGTTATAGTACACAGTACCTGCAAACAACATGTTGTAGGGGTGAGCGTCATCCTTACGTGCTCACATATAGGCCCACCAATGATAGGTTTGAAAACCATAAAACCAAATATATATATATATATACACACACACACATATAGATTTGAGCTCTTAATAAAACCATTTAGAAAATCATTGGCACACAAAATTATCATTTTATATCTTTCAGGAAAACAGTGCAGAATGCTAAAACAGGGGCCAGAGCGCTCAATGAACAATACAGCCTACAGGGCTTCACGAATCTCTGTGACCGAATCCCGGATTTGTCTATATGCAAACCGGGGCCAACTACCTATGCGTCTGAAGAAGAATAGTAGCGAAAGTGTCCATTTACTGCTAATGACCAACAAATCTCTCCTAACAGCACACCGCACTTACGTCTCGCTTAACTCTGTACGAGACGAACGTAAGTGGGATAATTAAAATAAATAAGGCATTGCCCTCCGGAGGTTCACGGTCATCGACACCGTGGGAGTGCTATATACTAAGTCCCGTCACTCTCAGGTCACGCGCCGGAAATCCGGACAACAGTGCTCAACATATCACATCATCATATAAAAATCATTTACGTCTAGCCTCGGGTTTTCTTGGCCCAATCATAAATTATTTATCACATATATAAAGAAAACTTCTCGAGACATCGACCATGAGCATATGAAATCATGCACTTTCATATATATACAAAACCACTAACAAATGTTGTTTAGCTTCCCTACCTGGAATAGTTGTTCCTTAGTACGCTCCAAGCTTTCCGGAACCACCTCGGTGAACTGAGGTCACCGCGTAAGCTACCTCGTCTAATGAATCACTGCAAAATTAGAGTAGCTTAGCAACCAAGAAACAATAACAATCATGTTGACCTCAACATTCCTAGTTTGACCAGGAATGACCACATTGACCAAGTTGACCAACCAATTTCCTTTTTAACTCTTTAACCTTTTTGTCTTTCTTTTCCGGTTATCGACTCTTTGCTCATTTACCGGAAGTCCGACTTAACTTCTGAACTTCCCTTTATCATTTTAATTTAACGTTAGGGTGTCACATAATAATTCGTTGAATTACTATGGACACCCAATGCATCACATTAACCAATTTATTTACCAAGAGTCGGTTTATCGATTTACGTGAATCACCTATTTTACTTAAAACGGTCAACTTGACACTTCCGGAATTTCCAGTTATCATTTTCAGATAACAATTCAACACTTTATCAATTTAACCAAATTGTGTCAAACTTCGTTGAACTTCAATTCTTTACTAAACCATTTTTTTGAAAATGGAACTTTCCCAAAATGGAAACTTTCCTTTAATGGAAACTTTCCCAAATTAGTAGGTTTTCAAAAACAGAAAATTCCCCAAAATGGAAAGATCCTAATTACGGTTAGTTTCCGTTTTTGTACGTTTCCTTATAGGTAATTTCTGATTACAACCATTAACTCGACTAAACGGAAACAATGCACTTTAAAAAGGAGTCGAAGACTACCTCTCGGCATTTCTGCCGGTTTCATTGCCTAGTCGTAACCTTTGTCAGATTCCGGCAACTTGCCGAAATCTCCTGCCAAAATTTCGATAGAGTTTCTCTTGTTTCTTAGTTTCCAAGTTATCGACGTACATGCAGGAAAATAACATCATATCAATCACTGATTCACCAACAAATTATCAACAGTACCAAACAACAATCATACAGTAGCTTGAACAAAACAGGAAACTGCCTCTCACCTCCAAACTCCTCTAATCCAAAACCCAGCAACCATCCTTACCGATTCCTCCACCTTCTCCTTGTCACTAAACCGAATCCAGTGCCTCTGCTTCCAAACGATGTCAGTAGCTCCAAACCTCCTCCTACGCTGCAGCAGTTGTGCCCCTAGCCTCTAACAGAGACATCCACGTCTCCAAAGGCTCAAGAGGTTGTCGAAGAATGCAGAGAAGACTCGTCGGAGCTCGAGAACCTGAACCCAGGAAAAACCCAAAAAACAGCAAAAAGGGAGATTTTTGAATTAGGGCCTAATTCGTTCAAAACAGGGCATATGAAGGAAGAGAAGGAGAGGAGCAAGAATATACCTTTCGCCGCCTGAGCTCGCCAGAATCCGATGAACACAGTGGATGTTCATGATTCAATCTCTCTCGATCGTGGATGTTTGTTGGATTGGTTTGGCTTGAGGGGTTTTGTAGAGGAGAGAAAGAGGAATCGAATGGGAGTGGTCCGCCGGCCTGTGGTGGCCGGAGTCGCTGGCGTCGGGCGAAACACAATGGAGCAGGAAAGAGAGAGAGGAGGGGAGAAGCTCGGGTCAACGCCCGAAGGGGGGTTTGACTCGGGTCAAACCTTTCTCCTCCTTTTATAAAGAAACCGACGGTCAGGATTCAATCTGGAAAAGATCCAATGGCTCAGATTTAAAGAGGTGAAAAGTAAAGGTAAAATGGTAAAACTCTTTTTACCGGATTGATAATTAAAAGTTACCAGAAACTTATGAAATTCGTAGAAAATTAACGGAAGCTCCGAAAAATAATCTAAAAATACCAGGAGACTCGTATCGACACGTACTATGACATAGAGTCATTAATTGAGGAATTTGAAGAACTTTTAAAAACAAGAAAATGAACGTGGTCGTTCACTCACGAAGTTACTGAATACGACTTAAACCTTAGTAACTCATCATTAACCACGGTTAAAACGTGCGGGGTCTCACATTCATTAGTAATAAGAGAAAAATAATCAACTATAAAACAATTACCATCATCTGAAGGGCGTCGACTAACTTCAAAGACTTTGTATTCCACTTACATGTCACCAACTTTCATTGATAAACTACGTACCATCCTTTACTCTTATCACCATGTCAGCAGTAGCCATAAATGCATGCCCCAAAATAATAGGCACTTCTTCCGTTGGAAAGCATATGGTTCAATTTCAAGAATAAGTAAGTCTGCAGGCAATATGAACTTATCAACCTTTACCAATACATCTTCCACAATTCCTTTCGGTCTCTTGACTGATTAGTCTGCAAATTGTAAAGTCATGGATGTTGGTTGCAAGTAACCAAGCTTTAGTTTCATAAACACTGAATATGGCATCAAATTGACACTAGCACCCAAATCCATTAGAGGACACTCAAAGTACTGATCACCAATGGTGCAAGGTCTTTAAACTTAGGAGGGAGTCTCCTTTGAGTCACAACACTGACCTCTTCTGATTACAACACATTTTCATGGTTTTTGAATCTTCTCTTGTTAGTGCATAAATCCTTCAAAAACTTTGTATAAGCTGAAATTTGCTGAATTGCATCAAGCAAAGGAATATTGATCTGCACCTTGCGAAATAGTTCCATAATCTCATTCAAGTGGCTATCTTTCTTTGACTTTTGGAGGATCTCGGGATATGGAGGTTTAAGAACAAATTGAAACTATGTAGAAGGCTCTAAAGTTGTCACTAGGCTACTGGACTTGCTGGTTTCGAATAAGTTTTGCTTGGGATATATACAGGGCTGCTTGGCTGCGGACGTTCGCACGAAAGGGTTTGATGCAGATGTGTGATTTTGCCCCACTTTTTGATCTTAGTTTCAGATCTTAACCGTTCAATATCTAGGTATATATGTATAGATCGTGTCTATAAAATTTCATCTCATTTGGTTATCGTTAAGGCATTCAAATTGGTGATTTACCATGAAGAAAACGGACGGTTCCTAAACTGTTTAATCGGAACCGTCACTTTTCTTCATGGTAAATCACAGATCTGAATGCCTTAACGATCACCAAATGAGATAAAATTTTACAGACATGATCCATACATATATACCTAGATATTGAACGGTTAAGATCTGAAACTAAAATCGAAAAGTGGCACAAAGCAATACATCCGCACCAAACTTTGGTGCGGACGTCCGCTGAGAATCTATATATATATATATATATATATATATATATGTTATTGAGAAGTTTTAATTTTAGATTCCCATAATTGTACGTAATCTAACTCATCAAAGCTGAAGTTTACAAAGTCTTCAAGTTAATTATAACCACTGAGGCACTGATAGCTTTGTACCCCAAAGTTTTTTGAAGTGCTAGTACTAGCAACTAGCAAGTCACACTTTTCCCCAGTGTTCGAAAAATCGGCCTAGGCGGCGCCTAGGCGCTGGAAGGTGGCAGGCCGACCCGATTTTGCCCAAAAACGTGAAAAAATCGGAGTTGGCTTTTTATCGAAAAATCGGGTGCCTAGGCGGGCTGGGCGGCGGGCTAGGCGGGCTGGGCGCCTGGGCGGGTTTAAGAAAAAATTGATCTGTCGTTGCACTTTTTTAGATTTAGACTTCTCCATTCGACACTTTTTTTAGGTTTAGGCGACAATCTCCATTCGCCTCTCGAATTCTCGAATTCTCAAAAACCCAGCGCCTCTCGAATTCTCTCTCTCGCAAAAACCCACCAGCGCCGCCACCCATCGGCCCAGCCACCTTCGGCTTCGCGTCCCAGCAGCCCTGCGAGTCTCCGCGACGGCGTTTTGACCCACCTGCCTCGCGAGCTTCGGCCTCCACGTGCTCCACCGGCGATTCCTATCGGTAATTCTTCAGAGAAGTTACGAAGTTTCTGTTTGAAGTTTCTGTTGATTCCTATCGATTCCTCAGGCTCAGCGACGCCTCAAGGCCATTAACGGCCACCTCATCTCGATGTAACCGAGTCCGAGTCCATACTCCGCCCCAACTTCACTGCCGGCGAGTTCGTTTCCGGTCCGCTTCTCCTCTCTCTCTCTCTCTCTCTTATTTTTCTGCTCTATGTTGTTTATGTGGTGTGGCAGCTCAATTTTGTTTTCTGTTTGAGTCTGTTGAAGTTTGTTTTAGAATCGATCGTCTGTTTCAGTGTATTCAGAAGTTTGTTTGAGTCTCTATGAAGTTTCTGTTTCAGTAATTCAGTGTATTCAGAATCGATCGTCTATGAAGTTTATTTTTCTGCTCTATGTTGTTTATGTGGTGTGGCAGCTCAATTTTGTTTTCGTATACGGAAATGGATAGATAGGTACGTTATTCAGTGAAGTGTCTGTTTCAAGTGTATGCTCTATGAAGTTTCTGTTTCAGTGTATTCAGAATCGATCAGTCTCTGTTGAAGTTTGTTTTCTGCTCTATGAAGTTTCAGTTTCAAGTTTCTGTTTCAGTGTTTTCTGCAATCATTTTTCAGGTCTCTAATGGCTGCGAATGAATCTTCTAGAGCATCTAATTCAATGACATCTTCAGATAATTCATTGAAGCGTAATTCAAGTGATGTGGGGTGGGAGTTTGCGGTATTGGCGGATCCTACTAATCCGGATAAGTTAAAGTGTAAGTTTTGCATGAAAGTGGTTAGTGGTGGAATATATAGAATGAAGCAACACATAGCCAATATCAAGGGAAATGTATCCTCATGTTCAATGTGTACGGAGGAGGCTAAAGCCAAATGCAAAGCGGCAATAGAAGAAGCAAAAAGCAAAAAGGAGTCTTGGAGGGCTTTCAAGAAGAGATAGATGCCTAAGTTTTCAATTGCTATGTTTGTTTTTGTTGTAATATATGCTAGACACTTTTATTTTGTGGTAGTAGTACTTGATTGTCTTTGCATGGGTTTAGACACTTTTATTTTGTGGTAGTAGTACACTAGTACTTGATTGTCTTTGCATGTTTGAGTTTATATGTATGTTTTTATGATCAGTTTTCGTTTTAGAGTTGTTTGGAAGCTCTTGTATTATTATTTGATTGTTGATGGATCAATTTGGTTGTTGGTAAATGTCTATTTCAGTATTATATAGAATTAAAATTATATTATAAATATATATATTTTTAAAAAAAGGTAAAACCGCCTAGGCCCCGCCTAGGCGCTCTGGGCGCTAGAAGGTGGCTGACCGCCCGACTAGCGCCTAGCGTTTTTTTGAACACTGCTTTTCCCTAGTATAAAAACTTAGTAGTAGGGAAAAGTATTTCTACGTCTATATATAGAGGGAGATAAAGCTCACATAATCGATCACCATTAATCACTGTTTGGGATAGACATGGAAACCAATTTCAAAACCATAATAACATATATTGTCTATAACAGAAACAGATGATAAGAATAAATTTTTTCCAAAACAATTTGTTAATCAATGAAATAATATAATTAGATAATCACATTTAGAACTTCTTTCCATACAGATTAGCATATCAGAATATCAAGAATAATATCGATATTTATACTAATCAAATTAGATATTCAAACATATAAAACCTAATCAAATTAGGTTTCATTCCTTTTCTCACACAACAATAATGTAAACAGATCTAACCAAGTTAGAATCATATTTACATAGTCATCACCTTAAAAGGAAATTATCACCTGCAATAAAATTCGTCAATCAAATATTAAAATATACATGATATATCAATTTGTTGAGAATTTAATTTTGTAAAGGAATGACAACATAATATATCAACTACTATATACCTGCATAGTTAATAGTCATAAAGCTAGCTAGGAAGAGAACATATACCTCCTCTCTATATATAAATCGATCTTTGGAAGTGCATGTTGTGTTGAACATTAAGGCTTCCAGAACTAGCATGCATCTGCAACTTTTGGGGTTGTTATTGGCTGTTCATGGCTTCCTCCATTGCCGAGCTTGGCCAGCTCGTTACACTTTTGTGGTATGTATTACATGCTCTATGTACACACACATTTGCTTTGTATATGTTTCATATTACGATCGATTTTACGAGCTACATGTGTACGCAGGTGGAAGACACTCTATACACAAGACTGTGCAGCACAAAGAACATCCTCACTGTAAACGGCCAGTTTCCGGGACCGACGTTGTATGTTCACAAAGGCCACACTATCAGCGTCGAGATCATTAACAAAGGCAGTCGTAACATTACTCTCCACTGGTGCGTTGCTATTTGATTCTCTTAGGTTTTTGATCATATAGTTATGTACTATGCAATCCATACATATATAACAAGCTACTCAATAATGAGCAGGCATGGCGTTGCGCAACCAAGGAATCCATGGTCGGACGGACCGGACTACATCACACAGTGCCCTATTCAGCCAGGAGCCAAGTTCACACAAAAGATCATCTTCTCGACAGAGGAAGGCACCCTTTGGTGGCATGCTCACAGCGAGTGGGATCGAGCCACTGTCCACGGTGCCATCGTCATATATCCCTCCAAGAAGAGCAACTACCCCTTCCCCAAACCTCATGCAGAAATTCCAATGATATTGGGTACGTAGTTATAGCTAACAATCATCTCAACTATCCATTATCACTTAAAAACTAAAATAAATTACATAAGACACTCCGAACTATTAGATAATTTTCAATTTGATACTTAATTATCAAGATTTATCGTTCTCATACCTCAATTATAAATCCGTTGACAACTTTTTACCTGACTCAGTTAATCGCTAACGTGTCAAATAAAGATGAAATAGTATAAAGGTAATTTTGTCATTTCAATAACCAATCAAATAAAAATCCTCTCCATTTGCAGCGACGGACCCGCGTCGTGCCACATATAGCTTCAGTGAGAGAGACCCGTCACTGGGCCATCTAAAATATTTGGTGCGTCACTCAATGTCAACATATAACCGTGACTTCCTTTTATTATCACTAGCATTTTAACATGTGCATGTAAATTTGTTTTTACAAAAAAAATTATAGTACGGTAAATCTATATATAGATATGTAGTAGGGTAAATAAGTAAAAAAAATAGATACACCATATTTATTTTTTTAACCATGTCTAATATTTTCATTTTTTTCAACCATTTACAACATCATGGGTAAATTTGAAAGTTCAATTTTTTAATGAAGCTTTGACACCAAAACTTGGTTTCCCATTTTAAGGGTTTAGATTCAATTCGTAATACATACATATACGCTTTTTATTTTTGGTCAAGTATATACATATAAGCTAGTTATGATTTTTTGTTTCTTTTCTATCATTATACCTTCTTTTAATTAAAATAAAATTTTCAATGAGTTTTGGGGCTTTTATTAGTTTTGGAGGTTAGTGAATATATATATATATATATACACACACGTTTAAGTTGTTTTTTTAACAAATCATATTATATAATTAACTGAACGAATTCTTATAGCTATATATATGCACAGTAAAACCTTTATAAATAAATAAGGTCCAGGTCGTGCATTTATTTATAAATTATTACTTTATAGATGGTTTTTTGTTAAAAAATTCCATAATTTGTTAAGAGTTTCCTTGATTTTTCATAATATATAACAAAAGCAAATGACTATATGAATAGTATGAGAATAACTAAAATTGGTAATTAAAATTTGTGAAGGGTTTCCTTAATAACATAATTTACCCTTTTTATGTATTTAATCAATTATTATTAGTTTTTAAATATTTAATTAATAAACTATTACTTAATATATTCACTAGATAATGTAATTAATTAATTATTATTAGTTTTTAAATATTTAATTAATCCCCTTTACAAAAAATTAATTAATCAATTATTACTTTATTGTCTTATACATTTAGTTTTTTTTTGAACAAGGTCTTATACATTTAGCTAAAATCCAAATAATATGAATTCGTCTCAAGTTGGGACCAGAGAAATTTATTATTTAATAAGGTTTATAAATTTATTGAATATTTATTTATCAAGATTTTACTGTATATAAAATTTGTTATATATGATACATCATTTTTAATACCTACATATAAAATTCTTATTAATGTCTTAAAGTTCTGAATTTTTAACTCATTGGTTTCGCATTCTACATTCTATAGTAATTAGTTTTCCTAAAAGGAGATCTAAATTTCTATCTATAACCCAATTTTTCTTTATGAAAATATATTTAGAATCAGAAAGAAAACTATATTCTTTAAACTGTCGCCTAAATGAAGTAACAATCGAGTGGTCCTGCGGTAAAGTCCTTGGTTTGCAACCTAACTGCACGAGTTCGAATCCCATTCCAGTATAGGATTGTCTGTTTTATTGACATTTAACACGTATTGTAGGAGAGTGGTGGAAGGAAGATATAGGACAGCTTTATACACGAACTATTCAAACAGGAGGAGACCCTAATACCTCCGACGCTTTCCTCATCAATGGCCAACCTGGTGATCTTTATCCATGCTCTAAATCAGGTCAGTATTCCAACTCCAACTAATCGATAATCTTAACCGAACTTTAGTCTTCACATAGATGCATAATACCAAATAAACTGAAAATTATGGTACAGATGAAGATGGTTTAAATTGTAAACTCTAAACTGAACTCAAAGATATCAACATCAGTATGTTATTTTGCTGATGTATGGTATGTAGCATTGAGAATCTTTCACCCATAAGCACTAAAACTATCATTATATGCCTGACTTGCAGAAACGTTCAAGGTGACGGTTGACTATGGCAAAACCTACCTACTTAGACTAATCAACTCAGCTGTGCAGGAGATACTGTTTTTCGCCGTCGCTAATCACAAAGTCACAGTTGTTGGCACAGATGCTAGCTACACCAAGCCTTTCACAACCGACTATGTCACCATCGCACCTGGCCAAACCATGGATCTTTTGCTCCATGCTAATCAGAAGCCTAACCACTACTACATGGCTGCTACAGCCTATGTAGGTGGTCCTGTTCCTTACGATAACACCACTACCACAGCCCTTCTACAGTACACGAATCGGGGAATGAAAGGAAACTATACCCCTTCTTCACCACCTTTGCTTCCTAATCTTCCTGCTCACAATGACACTAATGCATTAGTTCATTTCAGTGGTAGTCTAAGGAGCTTGGATGATACAAACCACCCCATTGATGTTCCACTGAAGATTACAAATCCGTTGTTTTTTACAGTCTCCGTCAACACGTTTGCGTGCCCGAATAATTCCTGTACCGGACCTAATGGGACGCGCCTGGCTGCTAGTGTGAACAACATTAGCTTTCTGAACCCTAGCACTGACATACTACAAGCTTACTATTACCATGTCAACGGGGCATATGGAACTCGGTTTCCAAAAACCCCGCCTTTGCTGTTTAATTTCACAGCGCAGGACTTGCCGCTGTACCTTCAGACCCCGAAACGAGGGACAGAGGTGAAGGTACTGGAGTACAATGCAACGGTGGAGGTTGTTTTCCAGGGGGCTAATTTGGTGGCAGGGGATGATCATCCAATGCATCTTCATGGTTTCAGTTTCTATGTAGTTGGAATGGGGCTGGGGAACTTTGACAAGGATAAGGAACCTCTGACATACAATCTTGTTGATCCTCCTCTTCAAAACACCATTGCTGTCCCTGTAAATGGGTGGACTACCATCAGGTTCAAGGCTGACAATCCTGGAGTTTGGTTTATGCATTGCCATCTGGACAGGCATATGTCATGGGGCATGGATATGACATTCATAGTCAAAAATGGGAAGGGCCCTAAAGCACATATCTTACCTCCACCACCAGACATGCCACCTTGCTAAGGCAAAAGCTGAATGCTGGCTCTCCACATATATCTGATTCCATTGAATAAATTTGGGTGTGCAACATGCTTGTTGTACGTTCTACATAAGTAAGCAGGTATAGAAATTTAGTTATTTGGTTCAGCCTAATATGTCCCAATAAGTAAGCAAAGTTATTTCTAGTAATTGTGAGCAGATAGTTCTAGGGAAATGAATTATATGAAGAACAGAAGATTGCTAGCTTTGGTTCTAGGGAAATGAATTATATAAATTATATGATAGTTTTTGTGAGCAGATAGTTCTCATTACCTAGGCCTCATTCCACTCAGCACAATTTCCTCAAAAAATTCCATTGCTTCCCCAAACAAATCACTCTGCGTATAACACCAAAACAACGCATCCAACGAAATTATCTCCGAAATTGCATCAAACAACCTCCTGGAATCCCCAAACTCCCCACATTTCGAACACATAAGAACCCAAGTATCAAGTTTTCACTTTCGGTCGCAAAAAAATACAAACTAAAAACATAATTGTCACTCCAAATGCTCATATTC
This sequence comes from Comarum palustre, assembly GCA_951800085.1. Taxonomy (NCBI): domain Eukaryota; kingdom Viridiplantae; phylum Streptophyta; class Magnoliopsida; order Rosales; family Rosaceae; genus Comarum; species Comarum palustre. The sequence goes on along the minus strand of OX637575.1, from coordinate 11,733,430 downwards.
ATAGCTTGCAGTAAAGATAGAAACACCAAACGTACTATCATGCAGTATTCTATAATCATGGCAGTTCAAGTAGGACTACATACAATAGTGAAAGCAGTGATCATAGGCAAAATGGTGGTTCAATTTTCAGAACAGTGACAGTAAAGAAAATACAAACCTGAAATGGTTCTCTCTGGAATTGGGTTCTTCGGTCTCTATAAGAATTGGGCTCTTCAATTGGGGTATCGGGTCTCTGTCTATCTCGGAGGAGGAAGAATCGGAGACAGCGAATTGGAAGTTTCCGTCTCCTCTCTGTTTCTCTTCAGCAGCTACGATTTTACGTTTCTGACACTCCTGGCTCGTTGCTATGCTATCTTCCATGTCAATAACTTAACGAATAAACAATAACTGAACGAATCTCCAATAAAACCCTCATAATGTTTTTTTGATCAAAATAGAAATTTTATCAAAAGAGAATAATAACTTACATCTTCGAATATAGGATGAGCCTTAAGAACTGAAACTGAAAAACTAAACCCTAGATTCATGATCAACTACATGATTAAGCCAATCTTGTCATGCTCCGACCCAAGTTTACCTTCCTAAACCTAGATTAGAACGTGCAAGACCTAAGTGAAGAGAGATTTACTCGAAATCCCCTTAAGAAAGGATAACCCTTTTTCCAAACCAAATTCAAATAGTCCAAACGATACCGGAATAGACCTCACAGCCATAAGTTATCCCGATTTCAGCATTTGGATCTCAAACCAAACATTTAGAGGACCTAGGGTTTTAAAAATATTTGTGACTGCACCTGAATTCCGGTTAGGCTGCCTACGTACCTTGTCATCAGGGATCAAGCCACACGTAACTCTTATTTTAAATAACGCCCTAACCGGGCAAATCCCGTTTTTCTATAAATCGGTCAATTTACTAATATGGATAGTAACGCCTATTAGCTATCTGAAGTTTAACCTCTCCGTTGAGGTATTCGCCGACCAATTAACTATCGAGAATATCCTAAACCTTCCAACACAATTATAAACAACATACATACATAAAATATAACATAAAAGCATCCACGTAAATAACAAATCCTCTAGGGGTAATATTGTCAACTGAAGGGTACCCTTGTAATTATCTTAAACTATCAAGGGTAGTATAGTCAATTCACCCTCAATACCAGCTTGGTAAATATACAAATCTTCCAAGGGTATTTCTGGGATTTCAGCCTCAATGGCATCCTTGTAATCAAATAAAACAGTCAGGGGTATTCATAGAATTTTCAACTCAGTGGCAACCTTGTAAATAGACAAAGTCGCCAGGGGTATTTCTGAGATTGTACCCTCAGTGAAAGATTACTCACCTCGAAATCCCGCTGCGTCAACTATCGCCACAGGGTAAATCCTCAACACTTGGTCGACCAATAAACACCTACAATTATGTAATCGACCTTAGTTACCACACAAAGGTAATAAAGACTCGATTCGACTGAAGGTCACACTAAACGATAACCGAAACCGGCAAAATATATCCACGCTCTCGTAACGACGAGTACATGATTCTGGGACAACTCACTGCCCTTGAGGATGTCAGACGCGCAGCCACAGGCGGCTGCGCTTGGGCCCCACGTGCCACCACCCTTAAACCGGTCAACTTCACCATAAAACCACCTACATGCAATCACAACAACCCTAGAATGCCTATAGGAGCAACCAAAACTCCTAGAACTGCAGGACGCGCCTACACGAGCAGCCACAGCCGGCGGCGCGTGGGCGTCACGCGCCTCCACCCAAAACACCGAATTTCAACAAACTCAAAACATGAAAGTTGTAGATCACAGCAAGGGGAGCAACTTTAATACCTGAGGTTTTGATCAACTCGGCCAAGAACCGCCGCGAAGCTTCTCCTCCGATCCAGCAGTTATACACCTCGAAATGAACTTCAAGACCACCATGGATCGACCCAAAACGCGTAGAGCAACATTTCTGGGTTGGTTTTAGGTCTCGCCACCGCCCCACGCCGGAGAACAAGTCGGGTCGAAAACCGGGTTTCGATGCCGTACTGTTCAGGCCCAAAATGCACCATTCCAGACCGAAATGGACAACGCCACCACAGGGAGGCTCGCACGGAGGAGAGGAAGAGATCTCGACCGGCCTCGACATCTCTAGTGGCCGGAGCTCGTCGTAAAAGTCGGGTCGGGTCAATTTAAATTTTTAGATAGTGAAGGAACGCGCGCGCGTGGAAGGTGAGAAGAAAATGAAATATTTCTATTTTTGGAAATCCACAATTTCTATTTATATACTTTCTAAAAAGAGAAACCAACTTCCGTTGACCATAACTTCCTCAAATGGTATCCGATTCATACATGCCGCTTGTCCACGGACTCGTATCGTCAAGCACTCCAACTCTCGTGAATGAAGTTTTCTGAGAAACTCGACGTAGTAAAAAGTCAACCTTTGACCCCTTCAAATAAGTCGTTTCCACGCGTCCCTTAACTCTGAACACTTTGGCACTTTTCTCAAAGGTACGAATACGTACCAATATCACTAAAATTTCTAAACTTTACACTCGTTAAAACTTCGAGAAAACTAATAGCGCAGTTACAACCCTTCGTAACCCGTCTAATCCCGATGAAAAGGTAAATTTCAGGACGGGTTGTTACAAACCTGGCACTTGTAACCACCAATAAGTTGGAAACGGAAGAGATAAAGCAAACCTGGCTATAGAGTGTGCAGCCATATTGCACTGTCTTGGTATATGACTTAATTTAACTAACGAAATAAAACTGTAAATATGCCTCGGCCTCCTCTACTAAACATTCATCCTCACTGAGATCCTCTTTATTAGAGTCCAGAGCCATAATGCCATTCTTCGCATCACCCTCTACTTCAATATGAGTAAAACTAGCCTGAATACAGAAGTGAAGTCCATTAACCAGTGCCATAAACTCACAAGCTTGAGGACTTACAAAACCAACCCCAGGTGAGGCCGGCACCCTAACACAAGTACTATGCCCGTCCTTGCAAATAGCACCAGTACCAAACAAACCCAAGTCTGCATTCAACGCACCATCAAAATTCAATTTGATATAACCCTGGCTAGGTCTCACTCTTAATGTAGTATATATATAGGCTTTTTAGCCAATTTGCTACCCTACCTTTCATTATATTGTCAATTTACTACCCTTCCTTTTTTTCTGCAATTTTGCTACCCTAACTTTCATAAATTTGTCAAAGTGCTACCCAACCGTCATATATACATTTTTCTGTTAGGTGTTCCGTCAAATTTTTTTTTCGTTAGATGTGCCTTTCACGTGAGAGAATTTTCATAATTTTGAATCTAAATTGGGTTTTTTTAACAATAGAATTTTTCTCTTTAAATAAAATAAAATAATACATGGATTCCGATTAAAACAGAAGAATAAGTTATGAAATTGAGGTTGCAGTTTCTGCAGATAATTAAAATTTAGGTGTCCCAACTTGTAGTGCTAAAGCCACACATCTTTCTTGGCACTCTCAGCTCCATTGACCTGATTAGCTTGACTCAAATAATGCTTGTGTTTTTCACCAATCTCTGTCAAATCCAGATAGTTCAATTTCCCCTTTCTTACACCATAACCTAGAATTCGCCGAGTTAGAATATCATGATATACGCAAAATGATGGATAGAAAGTGATACTGCAAGATAATGCTTGAATAATTTGACCAACAGAGAGAAGATTGTATGACAATGAAGGGACAACTAATACAGAATCAAGGGTTAATCTATTTGATAGGACAACAGTCTTCTCCAGTAACCGGAGTTGGACTACCATTAGCAGTAGAAACAATACTTTGATAGGAGGGGTTTAATTTTTTCAAGAGGCTAGGATCATTAGTCATATGATCAGTTGCTCCGCTATCAATAATCCAGGAACTATTTATAGATACCTTACCTTTCATACCTGACTGCAAGACACTATCAATAAACAGTTCTTTCTCTGTAGTGGCTATGCCAGCTTTTGATTGATTCGTTCGGAGTCTCTTGGTGATATCCCACCAATCTGGGTACCCAATTGTTTCATAGCACCGTTGCTTGCTATGACCAAATATCCACAGAGTTGGCATTTTGAATTCGCATATGAATTTGATTTATGATATGGTGTGATGATGGTGTGATAGTCGATTTGATATACCATTTGAACAATAAATTAAATTTGCTGAGATTTGAAATTTTGAAATTTGAGATTTGGGAATTTGTGTGTTTTTGTGGTGATTTGTGGTTTTTGGTACGCAGCGATTTGTAGTGTTTTGGGTGTAAATTCAAAGGATCAAATCTGGCTTTGCTCTGATGTCAAGTAGAAAAGAATGATTCAATATGGTTTAGTATGCTTCAATGTATTATTCTTCTTTAACTAGGAGGTTTATTTAGAGATACAATTATAATGCTAATAGGAAAATATCTCCTACTTTTATACATAATATATAACCTATACATACAAGGAAAGTAAATATTTACAAGTATTCTACCGATATTGTTTTTGATGTTATTTGAAAGGCTGATTCTTGATTATTGATTTTGCTTGTTGATCAAATTGTTCTACAAATTGTGGTATTTGAGGTTAGTTTGTTTAGTTATTCATGTAAATTTAAGGTCATGGTGTTGGATTCAATTAGCCTAACATGAAGTTTCCACGTTAAGGATATGAGTCCCAATATCCTCTAATTTGTGGGCAGCAGGTTTGAATGACGTTCGAGTTTGTGCTTTTATAGCGAAATAATCCGACTGCAGGATACCGCAGTAAACCTTGTTTTGTGTACGTTACCGATTCTTCTATATAACCGGAACAACTTGTTATCTCACGGTTGAAGAAAAAAATCGGATAAACTTGAAAGCCTGTTGCTATACGTACCTAGTAAATTCCAAAATGTACCCAACATTAGTATTTTTGACAATTTTACCTCTATTTGAAACACAAGAAAGGTGAACTTTTTTGATCCTCTGTCCATCATTCTTCTGATATCAAAAATTCATTGAATTGAATGTGAACATGAAGCACAATGAAAATCTTTGATAAATAATATGATTTGAGTGAATTAAGGAGAAATAAGAATCAATCATGAATACTGTTCTATTCCACCTCAAAACAAAACCCTGGTTCAATTCCGCGATTTCGAAATCCCTATTTACTTTAATTTTGGGGGATTTCGATTTTGATTTTCATGCACGAAGAGAAATCATGGAGTCAGAGAAGTACATATTCGTCCTACCAAATCTCCACCATGCCGCGTTGGGCCGGGTCGGTCTGGGGATCCGAACCCGGTTTAACCGACCCGACAAGGAGGAGCTGCTCCGGATTCTTCTTCGGTGACGGAGGAGGAAGACGGTGAAGTCGATAAGAGACTTTGCAAGCAGAGCGGTGGGGCCCAGCTGAATATTCCCCAAGGGAGAGTAACCTCACTAGTAACTTGACTCTTTTTTCTCGAGCACGGCCAGGTAACTTTTCTTTGTACTTCTAAAAAAAGTATATTAATTTTATGTTAATTATATTGTAGAAATTAGTACAATGTGAATGAAAGTAAATTTGGAATGGTACACGTGTAAATATTATTCCAAAACTTAATTTGAAGTTGGTTAGTGCTGAAAAATAAGGGAATGGTCACTGCTATGCTCATTCATAATAACCCTTATTCTATTGTGCAGTTTTTGTTTTGCTCAATCTTTTGTGCAGTTTTTGAAGATGTCATTACAGGTACCAAATTGTTTTCCCCTCCCTTCTTAGTCGAGGACATAAAACACATAAACATTGAGATTCTGTGGAAAGTTTTAGAATGTGTCTTTGTAAGTGTAGCAGTCGGGTTTTCTTTTAGTCGGGTTTGGAGGGCTTGGTTGGATTACTGCAGCAGTCGGGTTTGCTTTCAGAATTTGAATCTAACCACACTATGGAGATGTATGTCATCAGACCGAGCTTGTGCAACTGAGTCGTCACTTGGTGTTCAAGGAGCTCTTGAAGCGTGCATATTTCTAGTACATTACTTTGATTGAGCACAGGAATGTCTGGTGTTCCTGAGAAGATACTGGATATTTGGGACATTTTTTCCTCGAGATTTGTTTATTTGACAGAGATGATTGCATGGTGCTATACGTACACATACGCACTCTCAGAAGGTACAGATGGAAGTGAGCCTCAAACTCTTATCTTGTTTAAAATTCATACAAGAGAAATGCAACAGTTTTGAAATGCAACAGTTTTGTGACCTTATTATTCTTTTCATTGATGTATCTTCACTCCTTTGTGACGTTATTATAAAGGTCGTTGTATTCCATTCTTTAGGCAAAGCATCCAAACAGAGAAGAAACAAAGGGAATACATCGACCATCGTAAGGAAGATCAAAGGGTTGAAGCTTTTTTACTTAGAAGAAATGAATTAGATACATTTCGAAGGTTACGAAAAAGAGATTGCATATACGCATGCCTTTTCCGATCACCATTTCCAGAATACATTGGAACCACACTTGTACTTGTCCTTGCCTTCGCATTCCAAACTCAGATCTTCAGAGAGAAATGGCACTTTCTGCTAATCAAACCCCAAAACAAGTTAACAAAAGCCAAATTCTGAACAATTGATCACAAGGAAGAACATGTTGGTAGTTGTAAAATACCTTTTGCTTGGCAAGATCTTGGCAGCCAGTGAAGTTCTCAGGGAATTTGCAAGTCCCAAACTGAACAGTGAATGCTCTTGCAAAGTTTGCTCCACTTGTTGCTAGCCTCTTCTTGTCATTGAGTTCCTATATTATACACAAATACATGCATATATGTTTTGCCAAATTTAGTCAACCTTATGATTCATAATTCGCAGGAAACATTGTAAGCAAGATAGCTAGGTACCTTGTTGGTCTTGCTCTTCTCCAGGTAGTCATCAATGACGCCGGCATTGGCGATGGAGTTGGAGGCAACAGCAGCAGCAGTGGCGGTGAGAAAGAGCAGTGCAGCTCTTCTTCCTCCAACGCTTTGCGACTCTTGATGTCGTGCCCTTATCACAGACATAGATACTCTCTGAGGCTTGGAGGTCATCTTCCCATTGCCTTCAGCCAGTATTGCACTGCTGCCAGAGATGGCACAGTTGCTTGCCAAAACACTAGAGTTCATGGCTGCCATTAACAATAAAATGTGAGATCAAACTTGTTTCAGTGCTATGTTTTCTCACAAAGATAAGCTTGGTTGAGGCGATACTGAGGTTATGAATTTTGGGTGCCTTGTGGATATTTGATAAGGAGTGATTGTGATGATTGATGATCAATCATTGATCAGTGTAATAAAATGTTGTGGTGGGAATGTGGATAAGGTGAGATTTCCTTGCTCCTATTGGCAAAGTCTGCACTTGATGCTTGTTTAAGACAACGGAAGATTTGTGGTAGCCTTGTGTTCAGGACCCGCCACTATAGAAAATTAAAACTTGTTCTTGCAATGCATCTCTGAATTAAAATGGCCGAGTTCAACTAGTTTTACTCCAACATGATTTTCTCCGGTCACTTAACTTTCGTGACTGAGTATTACCTCGGCCACCGTTTTCACATTTTGTGACTCCATGTTAGGCTAAGCGCGTGTGTTTAGTGTTTATGTGAACACTGACATTCCGTTTTTGTCTTTTTTTTACATTTTTACATTATCACAAATTTATAAATAAATTGACAGTTTTACCTTCAATTTTGATATTATTTTTGCTTTTCCACTCATTATATTTTTAATGTCAATTAAAGGATTTGTTAAAAAAAGTTCAATTGAATTGTATAAAAAATAATTACATTTTTGGTAATAATATTAATAAAAATATTCATAATAATAATAATGACAATAAAAAAATTGAATCTGTTCTAAACCTAAATAATTGTGTTGAAGGTATTTAACCGATTAATAATTGTATCATTGTTCAGAGTTTATATTTATTTCTATCACATTTTCAAAATATTGGTTTGGACAATACATATGAGTATGGCATGTGGGTTTAGGGTTTATGTGATCAATTTATTTCTTTAAGTTTCTAGTTATGACATATATATACATATAAAGCCTTTCTTAGATGCGGACGTCTGCACCAAACCCTTTGGTGCGGATTTTCATTTTTGCCACAATTTTTTTATCTTAGTTTCAGATTTTAACCATTTAATATCTAGGTATATATGTATAGATTATCCCTATAAAATTTCATCTCATTTGGTGATCGTTAAGGCATTCAAATCTGTGATTTACCATGAAGAAAACGGACGGTTCCTGAACTGTTTAACTGGAACCGTCAGTTTTCTTCATGGTAAATCACATATTTGAATGTCTTAACGATCACCAAATGAGGTGAAATTTTATAGGGATGATCTATACATATATACCTAGATATTGAACGGTTAAGATCTGAAACTAAGATCGAAAAGTGGGGCAAAAATGAAAATCAACACCAAAACTATTGGTGCGGACGTGTGTAGCCTAGAAGGTCTGTATATATATGTATATATATACACTACCAGAACAACTACTTTAGCTGATGAAATTTTTTCGTCGGATAAGTAAAAAATTTTGTCGGCTAAAGTCTTAGTTGACGAAAAGTCATCGGTTAAGAAGTTGTAGGGAAAAAACCGTCGGTCAAGACTTTAGCTGAAGAAATTAATGTTCATCGTCGGCTAAAGTAATTTATTTAGCCGACGAAGAAATTTTTCGTCACTTAAAGTCTAGACTTTAGCCGACAAATTTTTGGACCTTAGCCGAAGAAATTTTATTAAAATTCGTCGGCTATAGTTATTTATTTATTTTACTGTAGCCGACGAATTTTATTAAAATTCATCAGCTATAATTATTTTATTTATTTAACTTTAGCCGATGAATTTTATTAACATTCGTCGGCTATAGTTATTTTATTATTTATTTAACCGTAGTCGACAAATTTTATTAAAATTTGTCGGCTATAGTTATTGATTTTATTTTTTATTTATTTATTTAACTTTAGCTGATGAATTTTAATAAATTTCATCGGCTATAGTTAGTTTTTTTTTGTTTTTTTTATTTTTATTTAACTTTTACCGACGAATATGAGTAAAATTCGTCAACTATAGTTATTTATTTTTATTTTTATTTCTTTTCTTGTTTTTTATTTCTTGTATTTTTGATTAATTTTTTTCTTCTTTTTTGTTTTTCTGCAGGTGGTGGTGGAGGAGGAGAAGAAGAGGAGGATGAGAAGATTGAGGAGATCGAAGCAGGCTGGGCCGAGGAAGCTCAGCAGGCGGCCAAGAAGCTTGGAGAAGGAGGAGGAGTTAGAGGAGGAAGAAGAGGAGGAGGAGGAAGAGGAGGAGGAGAAAAGGAGGATGAGGAGTTGCTGCCGCTGGAGGAGGAAGACGAGGAGGAGGAAGGGAGATGAAGAGGAGGAGAAGGAGGAGGAGGAGGAGAAAATTTTAAACTTTAGCCGACAAAATACTCTAATTTCGTCGGCTAAAGTTCAAAATTTTAGTCAGAAAAAGTTTAAAATTTTCAAAATCTCTACCAAAAATTTTGAATTAACTTTAGCCGACGAATTTTAATATATTTCGTCAGCTATAGTCATTTATTTTATTTATTTATTTAACTTTAGCCGACGAATTACCCTATTTCGTCAGCTAAAACCCTAAACCCTATACGTAGAAGCTTCAAACGAAAAGAGTCGTGAAATAAGATATGACCGGAATGATGAAATACGTCTACAGTTGAAAATTCACATAATTTCGGTATAGTCTCGGTGCCGATAGTTGCGGTCAATTCAATTTTACATTCTTTCTCCCTAGAGGTAGCCCTATCTCTAGTGGTTATTTTTCATAAAATTTTTATACCACTGGTTGCGTCTCATCGATTTGAAACTATTTTCAGTTGATAGTCCGGGCAAAATAAGTAATTTAGTCGGTCAAATAACCGTTTTCGTGTGTTAAGGGGTTTGACTTACGAGATTGACCGTAAGGATCGAGCCGTTAACGTTGTCGGATCAAGTTGAATTTTTTCCTATAGACATATTTTGACATAATGATCATATCAGATGGTCGGATTTTTATTTATCAAGTTTGATCATCAGAATCACAACATGCCTACTAATGTTGTATAACTTATTTACTAAGTTTTAAATAAATGTTCTGTTTCAAAAACAAACTCTATGTAGAAACTTCAAACGCAAAAAGTCGTGAAATAAGATATGACCGGAATGGTGAAATACGTCTACGGTTGAAAAATCACGTAATTCCGGTAAAGTCTCGGTGCCGATATTTGTGGTCAATACAATTTAGGGGTTTGACTTACGGGATTGACCGTCCGGATGAAGCCCTTAAATTTATCGGATCAAGTTGAATTTTTTACCATGGACATATTTCAACATATTGATGATATTTGATGGTCGTATTTTTGTTTGTGAATTTTTATGACCAAAATCTAGGGGTGGGCATGGGACGGGATTGAGGACATCCCACGTCCCGCCCGGTTGTTACATATGGAACGGGATCGGGACGGGTCTTACATTTTTTAGATTTGATCCCGCCGGGCCTAATCCCGGATGGGACGGGACGGGATCAGGACGAGACGGGGCCAATCTCGGCCATCATGCATCAATTTCTTTTCTTCTGAAAATCATATAGTTTCATTTGAAATTTTATCTATGTGTCTTCATAAGATTTGTAATAGACATCTTAAGATTCATTTCAGAATTTGAATCACTTGAAAACGATTTTTCTAGATGAAGTTATGATTTTTTAAAGTTTAGTGTCTACATTAGTAAATTCTGAGATTATGAACCAGTTGGCTTCTTTTAAAATACTGTATAAATTGGTTGGTTATTTAAGATTAGTTTCTTCATGAAAGTTACAGAGGACATCCTAGAGATTAATTGAGAGTTGAAATCCCTCAAAAATAAGGTTTCTAAAATTAGTTATGAATTTTGAAAGTTAGACGAGAAGAGCCTAATCCCAGCCATCTTGCATTAGTTTGGTTTCCTCTTAAAATCGTACAGTTTAATTTGAAGTTTCATCTAGGTATCTTCATATGATTTATAGTAGACATTTTAAGGTTTATTTCAGAATTTGAATCACTTAAAAATGAATTTTCTAGATTAAGTGATGATTTTTTAAACGTTAGGGTCTGCATTAGTAAATTATACATATCAATTATGAGATTTTGGAGTAGTTGACTTATTTTCAAAAATTATACAAATTGGTTTGTTATATGAGTTTAATGTCTTCATGAAAGTTATAGAGAACATCTTAAAGATCAGTTGAGAGTTGATATCTCTTGAAAATAAGATTTCTATAATTAGTTATGAATTTTTAAAGTTAGACGGGACGGGACGGGCCTAAAGGGATTCAAAATTTCAGTCCAGCGTCCCGTCCCGTTGTTTCGCTAACGAGACGGAACGAGACGAGACGAGTGTTTTTAGTTTCAAATCCCGCCGGGATCGGGATTTATGAGATTTATGCCCACCCCTACCAGAATCACAATATGCCTACTATTTACCATTATTAATCCCTATGGGGAGCCCTATCATCGAGAGATAAATGTCTCACAAATTTTAGATAGGCAGTTACATCTCATCATGGTGACAGTTTGTTGTGTTGAAAGTTCGACCAAAATACCTCATATAGATGCAGATATAGGCATTTTCATGTGTTAAGTGGTTGGAAAAAACTGCATTTTGAAGCCTTAAACGAACTCGGATGGCCAAAAAAGCTCATATGTCATCGCATTGGCAATGAGTTTGACTCGTACGGCCGTTCCGCTTCCAGATTGGTTTCACAATAGTCAATCGGACACTGAAATATCCGTAGTGCAATTTTGTAAGTAAAAGATACTTTAGCCGACGAAATACCCTAATTTCGTCGGCTAAACTTTAATAATTTTGTTGCCTAAAGTTCACAGACTATAGCCGATGAAAATATTTTTCATCGTCTGAAGTCTTTTTTCTGGAAGTGATATATATATATATATATATATTGACGAGTGTTCCTTACTTGTAATTCTAGACATATTGGCTGTTAATATAAATTCGATATTAACTTCATCTCAATCAATTGTGTAATTTTTATTAGAGTTTCAGAGAACTGTTGTTGCAATATTGACCGGACTACAAAAAAATTCACAATACTTAATCGAACATGTAAAAACACACTTCGACATGAACGCGAGAGTGCATGGAGGCTAGATGAATCAAAATGAAATCGAGTCTGCTCTAAACCTAAATAATTGTGTTGAAACACATTTAGTGTTTAGGATTTAGAGTTTAAAAATAATGAGGGTAATTTACAAAAAAAATCATGGTTGTTAATTTAAATACGAGGTTAATATCATCTCAAACAATTGTGTTATTTTTATTTAGGTTTCAAATTGCTTTTGCATACTATTAATCAAATTATACTAAATTTCATAATAATTAATCGAACTGATAAAACGCAATTCGACACGCACGTGTGAGAGGCTAGTATATATTAATTGCTTGTAAGATGAATCTAAAGTGTAGTGTAGTCAGCTTCGTATATGGAATGCTAATAAGTTCCTTTTAGAACACTACATGATATCACTAGGATTTAAACCTGTGACTCACAATATCAGTTATTTCTATAACCAATAGCCCGCCGGCCGAGGTAACATGGAGCCACAAATATAGAGAGATGATTTTAGGGGGTTTGTCACTGTCAAATTAAATGATGATGAATCTGTTGCTAAAATCCATCAGGCTGCCACTGGTTTAGATAATATAAACTTTATCACCATTAGCATCAGGCTCTTATTTTTTAATTCCGCATATGAATCTGTTTCAATAAGACTAGAAAAGATGATACATATTACATAAGAATGAGTTGCAGCTGAATACAAATTGGTGAAAAAATCAGTGGTATGGTTCTGAGGTATTCATAATATAAAACATTTCTCCGGAGGCCTAATGACGTTAGGAGGGGAATTCAGAGACTACCACAGCACACTCAAATACGCAAAATCTTCCATGCTTGTTTATCAGTCACGTCACAAGACTTCATGAGAATATCTCAATGATTTCGAAGAGCTGAAGCATGAGATGCTAAAGCAGAATGGTTTACCCATTGTAAAACATTTTATCATCAAGCAATACAAACAAGTTAGAGCTGTTCAGGATTACTATTTCTCTTGCATTTTGGCTCGAGCGAAAAATACTCCCGCCAAAAGACCTACAAATTGCAAATTTTTGATGGTAATGCCATAAGTTCAGGGTTTTATTTAAATGGTCATCCAGCCAGCCAGTTTGAGAGAAAGAACTCTTACCAAAGAATATGCTTGCGGAGTTCTCTAAACTGGTCTGGACCTTGAAAAGTACGATACCAGCAACAGATAGGGGGATCTTATTCAGTGAACCTACGAGGCTGCAGACATTTACCAGCAGTCAGAGTTGTCCGGTCTACATAGATAACTAACATAACTCATCCAACGTTCCTACAGTATTAACATGCTACACCAGCGGTCAGACTTACAGCTATTTTCAGACATTCACTAGCAAGGGTTCCCTGGCTAGTGAACATGCCAGAGACTATATCAGACCCGTGGATAATATAAACATTAGTCATATACCTGAGTCCATAAACCCCAACTTTATATTTCCATCTAGGATAGGATCAGGCAATATCTAAACTATATCCACTACAATTGTGAGTTCTGAAGCTGGTCAATAATTAAAGCCTGGAGACAAAAGGAGATTTCTTTTTTTCCTCTCGGTTCTATCAAGTTTGAAATGTCGATTTGGCTCACATCTACCATTGAGAATGATAGAAGTATATAAGTCTGCTAACTGGACTGTGGTAGTACTCCCAACTTTAGTTTTTGGTTGGGTTTAATGGGACCACTATGAACTCCTTGATTGTAAGTATTCAAGTTGAATGAAGCATTATATGATCAAAGAAAAAAAATCCAAACCTAAATGTACTCTTTTTTTTAGAATGAAAACTAAATATAACTATTGAATAGTAAACAAAATCTAACTATTGTATCATTCTGTGTCAACCACATCATCTTACCTGTATGTTGTAGCGCCTGTTTGATGAAGAAACCACATTGAAGTGAAGCTGATTGCCAGACCCAAAATTCCACTTAGTGTTATTACCAACCAGAAGGATGGCAATCTCAGAAGTGGGCTGCAATTTTAAATGAACAGTAATTAGTCTAATAGGATAAATGAAACAACAGCTTATGAGTAATACATGGTAAACATACTCCTAACCATTTTTTTCAGTTAATCAATGAACAAGACTTCTAGACGTAGATTCTGCTCATAGCCAAATGATAAAATCAGGTTCCATTTAATAGCTAGTGATCACACTTTCATGCTGAAGGAAATATCCAAATAGAAGCAACAAACAAATTTTGGAGGACCTCACATGCATATTTCTTTACAACCATGGGATGACTAAATGCAAGTAAAGAGGAAGAGGAAAACATTGGAAAATCTTTGGAAACACTCATATATAGCAGGCCAAACTTTCTCTTCCCACCTATCATCAAGATTTCTAATTTAGTGCTTATTGATTACAAATGCCGAGGACTTCTGATAATGTGTGTGTGTGTCTAAGTTCATTCCTTTGCATTTTCATATGCCTTTTGTAATATAGGAGTTTTGTCATTCATAAACATTTAAATATTGAAGTTAAATCACATTGACCAAAAGTATCCTGAACAAACAGCACTAGTTGATGCTCCAACACTTGATTTTGAAAACCGGAACAAAGTCATGGATCACAAGTAAACTAAACATCCATATTCATCATTCAAATTTTATCAGATGTCCCAAAGGAACATTCATCATTAAAACCAATGACTGCCTCAAATACACAACCTTGAATATAGAACATATACCATACAGATGTTATCTGCTGCTACTTGAAGGTTAAACAATATCAAAAAGAAAAAAAGAATACTTACGTGGTCAAGAGATAATCGACCTCATTGAAAACAAAAATAAGCAGAATCCCCAGAGGCAAAGAAAGGGAGTTATTTAGCAGGACCATAGAAAACTCATTCAATTTTCCAGATTTTGTAACATGCTTTGCTGTATCCATGACTCTCCGTAGAGTCAGCTGCACAAACAATATAATTATCAGTGATGTACAAATTAAAAACCATGTCAACAGAAATCCAATAAACAGACCAAGAAATGTTAATATTACGTCAGATTTTAGATGCAGTGTCCACTCTGACATCTTGCTGATTTTGCGTTCTACCATGTGACTAAATATTATCTAACCAGGAGACTAATATGTCAGAGCAACATGTTTCAATATAAATGAGAATTATAAACTGTATTCTTCCTATACTTTTCACCACTAAGAATATAATTTTGTTCACCGGGAGAATGAACTAAGGCTTATTTTCATTGAGCTATCAACAAAATGATGGAACTTAACTAATTATGTTCAGCATAAGGGAAATGAATAAGGAGTTCGAAGAAAATGAGATGCTTAATTTGTACAGAAAGATTGATGCTTCCATATTATGTACTCACAGAATAAGACGCAGTTAAGAAACAGTTGGCAAGTTGCCACGCATAGCCGATTGCATGAAAAGATAAATCTGTCACCCCTCCTGAAATTGCAGAGATTATCTGCAGAAGTAAGAGCCGTTACCATTATCAAAATCATGAGAACAAATGTATTTGTATGCAACAAAATAATATCTTCCAAAAGGTTCATAGTGAGTTGCAGCAGCTGCAGGCATCACCAAAAATTAACTTGTGACAGTTTTTACTTTCACAAGTCCAAAGAGGTTTCTATGTAGTAGTCTATCTTGGCAATACAATTTTATCTATGTCAAAATGTAAGCACATGGACCCACAAAACATCTTCCCTGAGGGATACTCAATCCCTCAGTTAGAGACTCACGGTAATGAATCAAAGGTAGGAATGGGGCCGACAGACTCCAGAGCTCTAATATTTTCATCAACTCAACATTTTTATCCCTGTGGAATGGGCTCTAATATTTTCATCAATTGTGTTTTTGACAACCACATGACAAATTAAGATAGAATGTAACTCCAAAATCCTAATTTGTAGCATCAAAGGTCATATAGCTACTCCCTGGCGTATTAAAACCCTGATGGCGGATATCACGTACTTGATGCAATTGTTTGAGGGCATCAATTTCATGCATATTTGCAAAGGCATTTTCTGGCGAATAATTTTGTGCACTTAGGCCATCAACTCAACTCGGTTGTTTGGACACATGCACTTCCTTACCGAGCATCTAAACTCTAAAGCTTTTTACCTTGATCTTTCTGGAAAAGGGTGTTTAAGAGGGGCTTCTTTATAACCCATTTGTTGTATTTTTATTTTCATCAACTAAAAAAAATCAAGGATATAATGAAGCAAAAAGAAAGGCAAAACATGACAAAACACTTTCAAGTGGCTCCAACAAGCCCGACAACTACAAGATGAAAAACTGAGGGTTGGATTTGAATTTTAAAATCCAAATCTTAACATTTATCAAGTGAATCGGAACAACATACCATTAGAAACAGAGCTGCCCATACACTGCTGTCATGGTGCTTCTGAAATAGATACATTTCACCAACAGCAGTTATCACATTAGTAACATTCTTCAGGACAGTGACCATCGCTACATTGATGTACTTCAAGCTGCAGACAGGAAAAGGATGCATGTAAAACATGATAAAAGGAAAGGACATGAATTTTAAGCAGTGTCCAAATACAGAGACTCAAAGTAAGTACATAGACATAAATCAGAAAATCACCATGATCAGACTCATCAGCCAGAGATATAGTCTAACTGTAAAACATGATAAAAGGAAAGGACATGAATTTTAAGCAGTGTACAGAGATGCAAAGCAAGTACATAGACATAAATCGGAAAATCACCATGATTAAAACCCAGTAAGGAACAAAAACCCTATCTAAGAGACTCATTAGCCAGAGATATATCCATAGTCGAACTGTTGAATATAAACAACGCATTACAGCATGATAACAAACATACTGGCATCAAAATATATATCCAATTGCAAGAAGCCAATATATGCTTTCATTATTGGCAATTTTGTTACCAGAATATGTAAAATAGATCTTATGTAGCAAAGATTCAAGTACCAGTATATGGAATTTCGGCCGGAAAAAAATGGAGGGCTAAATCTAAGATTAAGTTATATAAACAACAAGATACAGCTATACATTCACTAGGGTCGGGTTAGAAAACAAAAGGTGTTGATACTTGCCTAGTAGTATCTAGAACATAGCATATATGCTTCAGACATGATGTTTTCCATTTGAAATATGATACGTACGTGGTTTGGAATTGTAAAGTATCAGAGAGCTGCATAGCTTGCTTTTGAAGCGTTCTTTGTATTAAGGGCGAACGAAAATGTTTACATTGAACAAGTGCTGGGACTAATAGTACGATGCCATAAACTGTCATAGACCATTTCTAAACATCATTAAGCACCAAGATGGGCTTTAATAGATAGAATTATGTACCCACTTCATACCTAAACATGCTTGTAATGAGCATCCCAACAAATATAACATTCACAGGCAACCAGACCTTAACCAATCTCCATGTTAGTGGTTCCGTTGATATTACCCCCAGCAAACTCAATGTAGACACTATAATAACTGAGATGAGGTTCTGCACCCAAAGAAGAACAATGAGATTGCTACATTTAAATACTTTCAAATTGTGTTGCTCTAATGGAGTTGAGCAAAGAGAAAAGTAATATGACCAATGCTTGTAGAATCAAAATTAATATAGTTACCTGGTACAGCATCAAAGAAATTCCAGCATTAAAATCATAACTGGAGAGCACAAATTTGTTAACTAGTATCATGCTGCACGAAGATATGCAATATGCAAGACCAGACAGCAGGGCCTGGTTTTGTATTTTGACCACCTTATTACTTTGTGGTGTTTTAACTCTGTCTTTGTCCAACTTTCCATCTTCCAAATCAGCTTCATTCTTTTCAAAAGGCTTCATGGAAAATCAAAACCTGTATGCAATACAAGAAAAGTTCATTACTAATGGATTATGCTAAATTCATTGATAAGAGAAAAGAGCAGGAAAGGGAGACAGAGAATGGAAATGTTTATTATATTTTTGCACGCACTCCAGTGAGTAAATCAATGCCATGTTTGAGAGAACATTCCTGCGTTTCCTAACCAAAGGACAGGTGTGACGTCCCCTCTGTTAGGCAACGTTAGTTTTTTTCAATAAAATTACTCTCATAAAAAAAAGATGAACATTTGAATGCTCTCTGACATCCTGCATTGATCCCAGACTGAACTTCCCACATCAGAGAAACAGTCTTATGGGAAAACAATCAAATTTCAAAGGATACAAGGGCAGCATGAAAAATAAAAACAATTAATAACTGCATACAGGAGTTATACAATGTGTGCATTCATCCAACAAGAAATAAAGTTCTACACTAGCTGGTGCTTGTATATCACAGTCAAGCTTGACAAGAATAGTTGGAAGTCTTTTCTTTTGTTTGATTTTCTTGATTAGAAATAATGAAACCATTAAAGTGGACAGGTGCTTCACAAGCAAAATGAAATAACAGCAGAAACCAGAAATCTAGCAAATATAAGGTAAACGATGCAGATTACATCAGCCCAATGACTCTATGCTTAGACTACAGCAAACCAATGATCCCTATGCTTAGACTACAGCTGCCCTCCAGCCAAGCAAAATAAAAAACAATGTTATAGTCTCTGAGTTCTACCAAAACATAACAGAATCCCTAAAGCCACCAAGAACTACATCTAACCCAAAGCTCCTTCATCCCTGGCCCTCTGCACCTTAAGTATTATACAAAACATATTCCTCACAATCAAGCACCCGGATAACAGCAAACACACTGCTGCACCAGAAATGTTTAGCCTTTTTTTACCTTTCCAATGTCTAATACTTGGTAATTTAAGACTTCCAGCTCGGATCACCTGACTCAAACTAACCAAACAATAAACTTATAAAACCAGAATGGTTGCCCATTTGACCTCATCGGTCAAGGACCCTATATAAATTCAGAAATCTTGCCCTGCGCTACCTTTGTCACTACTAAACTAACAGACTCAAATGAAAAAAAAATCCCACATTTTTAATCACACTAACATTTGGCCTGAGTCTGATTCCATGTTAAATCGAAAATCAATATTGTAATGATTTCTAGCTTCACCTGATATAATTAAGCAAAATCTCTACTGATGCTCAAAATACATGTAATCCAGATATGAAGAACAAACCAAAACAATGATGCAGAAGCAATAACAACAACTACCTATTTGAATTTAGGCAATGAATAATCAAAATTTAATACAAAAAGAAAGAAACTTGCAACAACTAAAAGAGACAGAGTTTGATCCCCTTTGAGCCAAGTTCTAGTCAAAAACCTCAGCAGCTCCACACAAAGAGTTGGAATCACAGAGAACCCATAAAGTTTCTGAGAGCTAGAGAGGCGCGAAAGGTGAAGAAGAATCAAAAGGGTATTGAATTGGAAAGGAGAGAAGTAGAAAGGTCGAGTCTTTAAGAGGAAAGATGAGTTGTGTTGAAGTGGGAGAGAGGCTTTCGGTTTAAATGTTCTTGCTTTGGGGAAGTGTTCGAAGTTATTTGACCATTTTATATATCATCGCTGCCATTGAACAAGTTGGACTATTCTTTGGCGTTTCTTAAAGCCAAAACGAGTTGAGTCGGTACTCAGTAGTGTTGAGGTTGTCTTTTTCATAATTTACCATTTTTTTATCTGATTTTTGATAATTATTTAACAATAATGGATGGAAAATTCTATTTGCAACTAACTTGGATTTGCTTGTTTGTTATAAGTTCCTCATTCAAAATTTTACAATTATATACAGTAGAGGTTTTTGTAACATATCATACTCCATTATGTACCGAAACTGAGTTTTACTTTTGTAATGGCTCCTAGAAACATCATAAGATGTTTTTTCCGATCTTTTGAATTCAGAAACTGTTAATATCTTTAATTGTAAGATTGACATTTTTATTTTTCACGTGATATCGCTAGAAACTTTTTATTTTGCTTATTTTCATTTATTTAAAAATAAGCAAACAGACTTCACTACCATTGTCACCTCCACCATACCAGCTCTCAAAACCCCTCTAACTCTACCATAGCTGTTGAGATCAAAAGTATGAGTTATGTGTTGCTTTGCTCTTTAGTAAAATTCGTAACTGTGTTTTGCCAAAAAGAAAATTACTCTAATATTTTTAGTTCTTGCATGTTATTAATTTGATGTTGAATTTGAACTCTTTGAGGTAGCCTGGTCAACTGTTGAGACCCAAAAGAGTTCAACTCTATATATGGCTCCCTATTGTTTCCATTGTGATGGAAGCATAGAGACATACTAAGAAGAAAACCCGCATGTTGCACCGGGTTGAAATTGATGTATTCAACTGATATTGTTCTGTATTTTTTTTAAATGATATTGTTGAGTTGAACAAAGTATAATATGAAATACATCAATATATATATATATATATATATGAAATACATGAAGTTACAATTGGCTTATATTAATGAAATTGATCCTTTCATTAACTTAGTTCACATATGTTTCTCCAGTCTTGTCCCTTGAAATGTCATATCACAAATTTATGTACATACAAAAAGAGTGAAACATGACATAAACTTGTTTATACTTTACCGTTTAAAGTATCAGATAGACAACACGAGACTTCGATAAGCATAGTTAAAAAGGAGAAGACGAATGGTATAATTATCAGAGTAACTGTGCTGCTAGGTCACAAAAGGTTCATGATATTCTAATTATCTGGAATTTCTTCTTAAATATAAATGCTTACAACACCCATTACCTGCAAATAAAGAAGACAAATCCCTTGCCCATATTATATTTTGAAATCAATTCTTTTTTTTTCTAGATCACATGATAGACCATAGATATAGTTTATAGAGAAAAGTTCACCATTAGTACCCTAACTATTGTGGTACCCAAACTATTATTTTCCTATCAAAAGCAACCTTCATTAACTTATTCTGTTAATAGTAAGGGTAAAAACAACTTTTAGAGTTTTTTTATTAATTATTAGGTGTTGTATTTAGGATATTCTTATAAACTAAAAAAACCTAGTCATTTATTAACTTAAGAACTAGCCTTCAACATGCCAAGACTTCACCTAACGACTTATTGTCTAAATAGTTACTATACTTGCGGAATCACTTTTATCTTAAGGTGGAAAAATCCTAGATTTTAGTATGCAAAAATATCTCAAATACATAATTCAAACTAACAACTAAAATAAATAATTTTCAAACAAAAATATTTTTGTGACGGAATTATAGGCACAAGCTAGAATTTATTTAACATAACATAACTACAAATACAGAACCCAGAGCCTCACTCTTGGA
The DNA here is from genome assembly GCA_951800085.1 of Comarum palustre. NCBI lineage: Eukaryota > Viridiplantae > Streptophyta > Magnoliopsida > Rosales > Rosaceae > Comarum > Comarum palustre. The sequence continues at coordinate 11,712,067 of OX637575.1, read as the reverse complement.
TAAACAGCTATAAGGTGTTTAGCTACTCATAATTATAATTGCAAGTACCAATACTAGTAATAAAAGCACATCACACAGAATGATTACAGACTAAAATTATCACACAATACTCACACGCACACTCTTATTTCACATTATACTAGAGACACTGTTTACACACTATTTCTCTGGCTTTCTGACTTGGAGAGGAAGGTTGAGAGTGTTTTCAACTTCTGTTTCAAGTTTTTTGATGTCTCCTCTCAGAAGCTTGAGGTTTTTTATATAGCACACGGACTCCAAACCCGAATTAAACACAGCTAAGAGAAAGTGAGAGACATGAGGAAACAATATTTACTTTAGCAAAAGTAAAGTTATTTGTTTTCATGTGTCAGCAGCAAAAAGAAGAACACACTAACTTTAACAAAAGAAAAGTCTTTTGTCGTGATACGTCGGCCACCGCTCATTTCTCCATCAGGTGAACGCACTCAATTTAACAAAAGAAAAATCTTTTGTCGTGATGCGTCAGCCACCACTCATTTCTCCATCATGTTTGCTGTATTGTAACATTCTTTATCAGTGCAATCATAATCAGCCAACGAATCTTGGTCCTCTTGTTCCCCTAATGATGTTTTTTTTCATCTTTTTCTTCACTATCTAAGTCCGAATCAAAAGGAAAGGGATAAGGAATCCTATATCCTTTTTTCTTCTCTACATTTTCAAGCCACTCTATAGTAGCTAGAGTGTAGTCAACTTCATTTCTCATGATGACTGAGAAAAAGTCACAATTCACTTGTGGAAGATGATTATAGCAAGAAACCATTATTTTTTCTCTACTTGCCAAAAGGCTTGAATCATAATCCCTTCGTACCATGTTTTTGATGCACATGATTGTCATGGCCTTCATCTATGGAATACTCTGATTTAGACTGCCATTTCTGCTCGTCCTACTTGATCCTTTAATCAGACTTTGAATTATCCTGACATAATGATCAGGAGAAATATAGTTCATTTGTTCTTTCAGCATTATCCATTCAGGTGGAGTTGATAAGAACTTTAATCTCAAGATACATCTGTATGGCCTAATGTTCTTAACAGCTTGAACTATCAATTCTAGGAATCCCTCTAAGTCTTCATTAGATTTTTTCCAAAGATTATGAACAAAATCATTCTCCATTAGCCACAGTTTTTGTTTCTGATGGTGTTCAACTTAGACATTAACCAGATATCTCTCATAATATGGGCCAGGAATAAGAGACAAAGTTGGTGGAAGCATCTTTTCTTTTCCCAACTGCTCATGAAATTTGAATCATTCGGACCGTTTCATTGTTGTAATAGGGATCTTAGCGCTCTCTGGATTTTCTAGGTATACTACCTTAGACTTTTCATTCTCTCTTGCATGGATTCCATGCAATTCTTCTGTAAGAACTCCAAGGGTTCCAATCAGATGATTTCCATTTTCTTCATGAAAAGCATAAAGAATGTTGTCTATGATAATCTTTTGCTTGAACACCAACAACTTTTTTGTCTAGAAAACTGGTTCTTTAAAAATCTTTAAAGATTGATCATGAATAGTTTTCTTTCCTGTAACCAGATGAGATCTATTTCCCCTAAAAGGGGCTATTCGGCTTTTTGGTAAAGCAGTAGCCATTAACGGATTTGATATGCATTTACCGTCTGTCGTTTGACACGGGTTAGCCGATCTTTTACCCTGAGACCGATTAGTTGAGGTTGTATCTTTGGGATACAACAAATACTCTTGAGTGAACCTTTCTTCTTTACCAGATTTTCCAGATTGACTTTCATTTTACAAGGATAATTCTAAGCTTTTATCCCAATCAGCTGGTTTTATACTGTCATGACCTGCTGCTTGACATGTTTCAGCTGCTCTATAAGATATGATGAATTAATAACCTGGTCTATCATGGAGAGGACCTAAAGTCTTATCACCGCTCTTGTATATTTCTTAAAGATTCTTCTCCCTTGATTCTGGTTTTCTGTTTCTTGGGTTGCGTCCTTCATCCTAGTCATCTCTTTGAAACATTGTCATTTCTCTCGTAAGGGCGTCTGGTAGAAATTTTTTGTTATCTGCAACCATTTCAACATCGCATTCATACTGAGATAAAAACATATGTCAACTAACTTGAGGAATAAAATCTCTAGCAAAGTTGACAACTCTCAAAAACCTTTGCAAGGATTTTGTTTCAGGAATATGATCTGGGGTTTGACTAATTTTTTTGGCAATATGATCTTGGAGATGAATCTCTCCATCTTTAACATGAATGCCTAAGAAATCGACTTCTTCTTTTATGAGGTGAATCTTCTTTTATCCAAGGATGATTCCCTTCTATACAATTAACCTACATATTTGTTCAAGATGCTTCAGATGCTCGTTCATAGTTCACGAGAAGACAAGAATATCATCTATATAAACTATACAAAAATCTGAGTAAGGTTTGAAAATATTATCTATTTTCCTTTGGAAAACAGACGGGGACTACTTGAGGCCAAATGACATGACCAGCTATTCATAGTTCCCTTGAGGTGTTCCGAATGTTGTTAAAGCAATGGAGTCTAGATACATCTTGACTTGCCAGAATCCTGATTTTGCATCAAATTTAGATAAGATCTTGGCTCTTTTGAGTCAATTGATAATCACCCTTACTTGGGTTATCTAGTAACCGTCTTTGACTGTCTTTTTGTTTACATCTCTGTAGTCAATTACCATTATAGTTTTTCCTTACTTGCTCTGCATGATTTCTTATCAAGAAGGCTGGAGCATGATGAGAACTATTAGAAGGTCTGATCAACTTCTTTTTGAGCAACTCTTGAATTTGACTTTCCATCTCTTTTATGTCATTTTCCCTGTAATGAGGGATTGCTTTAACATGACAAATAGTATTTGCGTCATGCATTTTGAGCTGACAGTATATTGGATCTCTTTCCTAGTACAACTAAGGATTTTCACTAATTACTAGATTCAACAAGTTTTCTATTTTTGCAATAGTTAACATTCTCTTCTGCTTGATCTTGTTAGCATACACCTTTAGGTTATGCTCTCTGATAAATTCTTCTTCTCCGTTTGAGCTTTCTTGCTCTAATGAGTCTGAATCAGACTTATCTAAAGGGGATTCATACTCTTCTTCTGACTCAGAGTCTTCTAAATTTAAAATTTCATTTACCAATATTTCACTGTGACCCTTCAAATAGTCTTTTAGCAGCAAAAATGGTTCTAAAACTGGCTAATAATCACCATTTTTCGCTGACGATCACTAATATTGGTTTGTTAATCCCGGACTTGTAACGGTTACAACATTGGTAAGACGAGATTCCCAAAAGAATTTGTTATTCTTTTCAAAACTAATCATTTGTGGATTCTGAACTATCCTCTGTTGAAGAAGGAAGTCATTTCCAATTAATACATATGCTCCTTGACTTTCACATTGTCAGATGATTTTTATGACAAACGCTCCTCTCGCCCAAGGAAACTTTAATATCATGAGCCATAGTATCTATGATTATTTCATTCTCTCTCATGGTTATTCCAGTAACTGATCTTGGAGCCTTTTCCTAATATTCTTCAAGTATGACGTATCTTTTGGCAAGAGTATACCTTGATCAACTATCTATAAAGATATGTAGATGGTACTTCATATATTTGAGAAATTTCAATTCTATAATGATATAATTGCTGAATTTGTTTGTCTGGACCTGCTTTACTTGTTCTTTATTTTTTGCAGTTCTGCCAGACAATTCAATGAAATTCGATTGATTTCTCTTTTATCAAACTCGTTGATGGGATCAAAAGGCTTAACATGTTGTATAACAGGTTCTGTGATAAGATCGATCTTTTTCTTGCCTTATTGCAGAATTATTGATGGAATCAAAGGACTCCTTTAATTCCTTGTTTTGGCTTAATGAAGTTACTAACTTCATTCTCTTTAAATCTTCTTCAAGTTATGTCCTTGTTGCTGTCGCATCCCGGGACTATTTCAAGCCCCAAAATACGACAGTAACCGCCGTGATCTCGGACTAATGAATAATCAATACATCATTTGACGTATTGACTACACACTAGACCAAAAACACAAGGCTAATTTAAATAAAAGGACATAAATAATAGGAGCAAATGAATAAATAAAGATATACAAGTGCGGAAGGTAGCATACAAGACTTATATAACAAGATACAAGAAGAAAGTCTAAGTCAGTGAATATACAACATGGGCCAACGAGCAAAGTACAAGTGGATAGAAGCTCGATAGGTTAGAGTGCGCCAAATGCGTCTAAATCAACAATCACGGAGATCGAAAAGCTGAAATACCACGAAGGATGAATAACTCCATCAAGGTGATCCCGAAACACGAATGTTGAACAACATGCACTGCCATGCCCATAGTCACCGATCCATCTCCTCTAAAGCAAGTCTACCGAGCACCTGCAAAGTAGGGGTGAGCACTCGTTCTCGCTAACCCAAAAGTGGCCGAACCCAACCAAGATAGGGTTTGAAAAACAAAGGTGTAGTTCTCATAGATAGATACTACATATAGATTTCACCGGTGATTAAACAATTCGTAAAACATGCAACAACCAAAAACAGTATTTGGTTTTATAGGGTGATTTATATAAATTTCTTTTTCATGTGCCAATGCTAACATCACAAATGACTGAGCACTCAAAGTAAAATACAGTCTGCAAGGCTTCACGGATCTGGGTGGCCGAATCTCGGATTTGTTTATACAGCAAACCGGAGCCAACTACCTATACGTCCGAGGATGAATAGTAGCAAGAGTGTCCATTTACAGAGAATGCCCAATAGATCACTCATAACAACACACCGCACTTACGGCTCGCTTAACTCTGTGAGACGAGCGTAAGCGAAGAAATAAAATAAACAGGACATTGCTCCTCCGGAGGTTCACGGTCATCGACACCGTGGGAAAACCTAGTCTACACACTAGATCCCGTCACTCTCAAGCCAACCACCGAAAATCTGGGCAACGGTACTATTTTTCGATCTGAATTATCACATGTGTGTCTAGCCTCGGTTTTCTGAACATAAAAGTGAAGCGATAAAGTAAAGAAAACATATATCGCGAGGCATCGACAATGCACAAACAAATAGCATATAGCATTTATATTATAGAGCAATACACAAATTTAAAATGCCACAAACCCGAAAGTTACGACTCACTCTAGCTGGCGGCTCACCTTACCTGATATGACGAAGCCGAAATCCACGTGCTCCAAGTCTCAATCCTCAAGCTCTGAGTGTAGGTGAAAACCGAAATCTATCAAGAGACATGTTAACGACTAAATAAGCCAAAAGTAGAAACGTAATGGTTATCCTATGGTTGACTTTAGGGTTGACCAAGTCATTTATGGATTAACCAAGAAATTGACCAAGTCTACTGAGGTGGTCAGAGTTAACTAAGACTCGGTAAACTAATTAAGCATTCTGTTTACTTTCCCCAACACTAGAATCTAATTATTTGATACCTCAATTTTCGAACCAGGTGAGAATCAGGATTATTATTGATTCGGTATTTACGTCTTTCCGTCGCCTATTTAATTTATAATTTTCAAAACCAAGTTCAGTAAAAAGGGTGTAAACCTTTGGTAATTACAAAACCTTTAAATTACATAGTTGTAGCGGTAAAAATGTAAGTAAATAAATTAGCTACAGTAAAAAGTGACAGTCAACCCAAACAGTAAAATTCAACGGTTAACGATCAACTGTAAAGTCAACGGTCAACTAGTGAATAGTAAAAGTCAAACAATATAAAGGTAACTCGGGTAAAACCGTAAAAGTTAAACAGTCAAACAGTAAAAATGACAATTTGTAAATAGTGAAATATGGCAGAGGTATTATGGTCATTTCACCTCACGATAAAACAGTAAATCTGCCGCGATAAAGACCAAGGTTTTTACCCTTGAGTATCCTGATCGGCTAGTTTGGCCAAAATCCGAGTTTTCTAGGCCAAACCGAGCTCCTCAACCTGTAAAACCATCTTCTACAACATCCCAGCAACCTAGCAAGGCTAAAATCGAGAGAAAAGGTGGAGGTTTTTATACCTCAATCTTGAGCTCAACATATCTCCGGCAGACCTCCTTCGACATATTTCTAGGTATTCTCCTCCTCCTCTGAGCTCTGGGCAACTCCTGCAGCTTCTAGGAACCTCCCAAGCGCTCCTCCGATCCAGCTTGACCTCCAACTCGACTGGATAGTCCACCAGCGTGTTTCTTCTCCTCGACAGAGCTCCGGTTCCAGCGCCTCCGACGTGCTTGAGGGTCTGGGAAGGCTGGTATAGGCAAGACGAGGCTGGTAATGGTGGCGATGGTCTCCAGCTGCTGGGTCACACAATCGGACGGGGGAGAGAGCGAGAGTGAACAGATGAGAAGGAAGAAACAGAAGGAGAGAGGAGAAAATAAAAAGGAGAGGATAAGAGAGAGAGAATCTTGGTAAGGATAAGAGAGAGAGAGAATCTTGGTAAGGATAAGAGAGAGAGAGAGAGAGAGAGAGATTTTTTATAAAATTTTCAATGGCTAAGATTTGTCGATCAAATCCAACGGCTACGATTTAACTCCGATTTTAAAATAACAAAAAAACTGAAACATTTTCTGAAAATCATATATTTGAAAATAAAACGTCAAATCACGTCCGTAAAATAGGAAACAATATGTGGAGTGCCGAAAAATCATTCTATAAATACTCCTACGCATGTGGCCACGTTTGCTCTAATATTTTAATATTAGAGTACATTCCTGACGTATCGAAAAGAAATCAAAAGTAAACCCTACATGTGCCGAAAAATTTAATAAAATAAGTCGGGGTCTCACAGTTGCTCCTTAGCTTCGTAGAACTCTTTATATTCTTGTCCTACCATGGTGTGAGCTTCATTGTCTTTGGTTTTTCTTCGTAATTCTGCAATGAAGCATTCTTGATGATAGGTTTCACCTGTACTTTTACAATACATGAGAATTGAATTACTATTATCGTAGTTGTAGTAATCACATGTAAATCTTCCTAGATTGGGGTAGAAGTTTCTTCCTACCAATTTAGGACCTTTAGGACAAACATATGACGAGATCCGTCCTCTTCTTCTTCAGAACTTTTTGAAGTGTTTTCTATTTCACTTTCTGATGGGAACTCAAAAAAATATATTAAATCATTTTCTTCATCAGAATATGTTATCTCACAACCCTTCAGATTTGCATAGTCTATTGCTGCATCATATTCTTTAACTAAAACCTTCGCAGATCTCTTGTCCTTTTTTGACATTCATTTGGAATTCGAGGAATTACTTCTTTTTCTTTTAAAAAATCTGTTACTAGGAGGAGATCTTTCCCCTGCAGAGCTCTTTTTGAATGAGCTTTTGCATAATTTATACTTCTTTTTAGAAGCAAAATTATTTCTCTGCTTGTTGCTAGAGAACCTTTTCTTGTATTTTTTCTCTATGTGACATCCCTACTGCGTTGGTTTCTCCAATATCTTGGGATATATATTTTCAACTCCTTTGAGTTGCTTCTTCACAGTTTTAGATTTTCTGTTCTCAACACATTGCTTTCTCAGGAGATCCCTGACTCTTTCAGCAATTCCTCTCACCGTAAAGAACGACAAATGATTTTTTTGTTCTAAAGATTGTGCTACTACATCGTTCCATGGTTCCAGTAACTTCATGTAATAGGTTCTGACCAGATAAGTTTTAAGTTTACAACAAGTGAAGCACAGTACTTGATTATTTACCCAGTCATGTTTAGACCTGCCTAATTGGAGATAAATGAATGACATTGATATCAATGTAAGAACTAAGAAGCCATTCATTATCCAAAGCAGCATCTTTTAGTTATTTGAAAGAGAATTTGACAAAGTGGTGAATGGAGTAGAAAAGAAATCTTGGTGAACGCAGTCAGTCTGTGCCAAGCTATGCGATGAATTGTTATATGATTACTGTGGGTTTGTGTGAAGACTTAACATTGTGCAGGCTTTTGGCGGGGTAATTCTTAAAGAGAAGCAGAAAATACATTGGAGATCATACACTGCTACGAAAAAAAGGTGGTGGCATGGGATTCAAAAACCTTCACCTGTTCAATGGCGAAGCAAGGGTGGAGAATTTTACGTAATCCAGTCTCTTATTGCCAAACTGTATGATAGTCGCATATTTATGCGTATTTATCGTGTTTAATTGAACTGTTACACTTGGATTATTGCTATTAATTGAGTGATTTAATTAATGTTTATTGTTTTATTAGGTTTTGTGGAGAAATAAAGAAAACAAAGAAATAAAAAGGATTCCTACTGCCATAAGGAAAGAGAGACCAAGAGGGATTCAGAATAAGTGTCCTAGGGCAAATAGAAGGAGAACAAAAGGAGGAGTATAAAAGGACTCTAGGGCAGCCACCTCGGGAGGAAGAAGGGAGTCGAACAAAAAAAGGAGAGAGTTGGACAGAAAGAAAGAAAGAAAGAAAGAAAGAAGAGATCGATAGAGAGGAGAGAAAAAAGAAGAACCTCGGCGGCAGCTGTGCACCCAGCAGTGCACCAGCAGCGCACGCAGACCCGGCAACGGCGCCAATTTTTGGTGAGCGGGTGACCGCCTAACAAATATACCCTATTTCCCACTCAGATATATCAATGTAGTACAGATAAATAGGGGTTATCGTCCATAAGAAATTGGTGAAACTAAGTCTTAAAACACTAAAAGAACACAAATGACACAAATCTGACAGACTCGACCACTGAACAGTAATCACACCACGAACCTAAGCTAGACTAAACCAAAAGCTATGAAATTTTGACACAATTAACTAGACACAATGGCGAACTACCACACATAATTTGAGGGTAATCGGAGTTGATTTGGTTACTGAAATAAATCGGACAAGCTGCTGCTATATGCAGAAAATAAATACTGAAAGAAACTATGCTTATGAATGCAAGTTGTTTAAATTATGTGATGAATGAGTTAAGAGGAATGCAATCCACCACCGCCATTCCATCTCTCTAATGCATACTTAACCTAATGCACATATCCCATGAATGAAAGTTCCCAGGAAGAGTTGATCGTTACAACCACATCCTATTACCTAATTCTTATGCCTATGCAAGTTTGTCATGGACCTCCCCTGCATCTATCCCTCTATGAACCTATAGTCATGGACCCCAAGGTTTACAAAGAAGAAAGTATTATGATCTTGAGAAGGTTTGAGAAGCTACAAGGGTTTACAGGTACACTATGGGTGTGTCCTGCTAGACCTAGGGTTCCAATCACCCGATGAAATAATCTATCGGCGTGTCACTGTAGAGAATTCAGTGGAAGAAATTATCTTCAGTCGCCCGTATCTCATGACAATAGAGTCCTAACATGCATACTAAGTTGTGCACCAAAGTAGACATATAAGAAATCATCACTGGAGAAAGAAACCTTATTCAAGATGAATATGCAAACCAGATTAAAGTATATGCATCAAAAAGACTTCATGTACGGGGCTTCAAACAACCCTTAACAAGATGTTTAGCTACTGAAATTTATAATAAAATAAATAAAACAAATCATAGAGTTTATAGATAGAGATTGGATGAAGAAGAGAGACTGCTCTCGGTTCAATGTCGAAGGACCGGTGCACAGCTGCCGCGCCTGTGCACTGCAGGCGCTCGGCCACTGTACAAGGCAATGCATTTTCCTAACGGTAACTTAATGCAGGCAGAAATGGGTGAGCAATCCTCGTGTTCCCATAGGGCAGTATCTGGCAGGCTAGAGGTACTACAGTGTTAAGAGTGATTTTCAAATTATAAAGAGTACAAACTAAATTGTGACTGATCACCTGATTTTCCTATAACCTGAGATACACTGCTTAGTCTGCAGTTATAATTTCCAGAAACCTTAAAAAAGCTGTTACAACATGCCTTGAAGCGATAAGTTCTCTCAATTTACCATAAGCCACGTACAGACCAAAACTTCCTATTTTTCCAACACAGAAGCTTTCGATGTATGTAGATCCGTATAAGAAACTGTGGGCAACTATTTGGAATGCAAAAGTACCAAATAAACTTTCCTTGCATGTATGTCTTGCACAAATATTCTGCCGAACCAGGTTTCTTTGACTACAAAGGGTTATGGGGAGACATGGTATGCTCTTTGCGTTGCTCCAGGTACAGAAAATGATGTGCACTTGTTCACCCAGTGATCAAAGGCTGCAGCTTGTAGGCCATTGCCCTCTACATGCAGACGCATTAGCTTTACTTAACTTGGTTTGTATGACTCTGGAATTTTTAAGGGATCCAATGGATATGCAACAATGCTATACTGCTGCAAATTTCATATCCTATATTGAATAGCTACAGCTATGAACTTGTACAACAGTCAATCTCTTATTTTGCAATTTCTATAACCAGAGGGCAGACATTTGGTGTATCTTTCTCTATACTGTATACCCACAACAATGACTCTTTATCTGGCACACAGGAGACATAATAAGCATGTATTGTAGAACTTCTACTGTTCTTTCTTTCTTAACAGTGATAATTAAAGCAAACTTGACTGATAACTTAAGTTCAACTAAAGAAGGAAGAGGCTGGGGCACAGGCACATTCATTGACCTGAAAGTCCCGTGTTATCCACTTCTTGAAAAGTATTATCATTTAGCCATGTATTCCCAACAATGTGAACAGGCGAGTCTTTTTCTAGGAGGAGGAAACTGAAGAACTTTTTCGGGGAAACAGATTTATTGATCAATTACAATTGTGAGTTCCCATAATTTGAAATGATAAAGCATAACTTTACGAGTTCAAAACAAAAGCTGGAATGAAAAAACCATTTCAACGCCAAAATGCTTTAAATCACTCATTGCAACAATGTAGTTACTAGTGCTTTCATGTATCTTCGGTGCCTAAGTCACAGTTCTAAGCCTAGAAAAAGTGGCAAGGCCTTCATGAAACATAAAACTTGAACGTTACAGACACCAAGAGATAATATGTTAAGCTGGTGCCTGCAGATCGATTGCAAAAACAAACTACCACACAATTGACAGTGTTTTAAATACTCCAAGACAAATATGCAGGAAGCTAATGGACACCAAGAGATAATAAGTTAAGCCTACAAATATGCAGGAAGCTTATGTCATGAACTAGACAAAGCTAAAGGACTACCAATAAGTAATATTTGGTTCGTTTCAACAAAGTTCATGCATCAGAAGTAAGACCTCCTACTTAAGTCCAAATGTAGTCTTGTATTTCATCTTCCTCACTGCTTCCTTACACTTCCATGATCTTTCGTTAGGTATGAGTGTTACGCATATACAAATCTACCATGATATGTATGTAAAGGGTAAAGTATGTGTTGGTGAAGTGGTGAACTGAAATTAGTACCTGCTGGATTGCTGAATGCTTGCTGGGGAAACTATTGACACCCAAGCTTCTTCTCTATCTTACCAAGGTACTTCTCTGGCAAACGTTGCAGATACTCTGGTGTGAACATCACAGCGATTCATCCACTACATTAGTACATCAATCAATAAGAGAATGTAACTCCACTCGAAACCTGTGAGCTCAAAAAATATGATTCAAAGAGGCACCTAAAACCAAATTGAATCCATTGCATTCATATGTTACAAACCCAGAACATGATGAAAGTGCGGATACCAGGACAGTGATTGGCGTCGAAAGCCGTGGAAATAGTTGAGGCAGGTTAGCAGCAGGGGTGAAGGGTTCGTCGATAATCTGAATGCCGATGACATGAGTTGGTTGGGGATTGGGTTTGGAGGAAGAGGGAAAAGACAAGACTCAACTTGTCTTCAAATGTTGGCCGTTGGAAATAAAAGCTATAGGCATCATCTCTTATCTGTTCAAAATAGTAAAGCTCGCTCTCAGACAGACTCCGATGGCTTTCTCTCCATCTCTGTCTCACAACTCATTCTCATCCTTCTCTCCCTTCCCACAGACTTTGAGAAGAAACCCTCCTCACCGTTTGCCCATTAGAGCTGTGAAAGCTGCTGCAGAACCAGAAAAGGACAAAACTCCCCAAGAGTCTAGTTCCAATGCTCAGCCTTCAAGTCCAAGCAAAGGCACAGCCACACTTAAGCCTCCAAAGAAGCCTGTCTATTCCAGTGAGTATCTATATATCAGACCACTTCCCTTAATATGTTTTGCTTGTTAGTTATTAGTGACTTTCTATTTGGGCAGTGAAGAAGGGTCAGATTGTGAGGGTGGACAAAGACAAGTATCTTAACAGTGTTAATGTAAGTACTATTAAACTATGAATTTGTGAAAGCTAATATGATTCTGTTGGCATTGCTTGAATTATCCATTGGCATGATGAGATGTTCTGCACAATATGATTTCAGTATCTATCTGTTGGACATCCACCTTATTACAAAGGGTTGGACTATATTTATGAAGATCGTGGTGAGGTAAGTAGCCTCCTAAAACTTGTTCACAAAACCAACTAGGCGAAATAATGCCAAGTTAATGTGGTAAGGTTTAAGAAGAAAGACCGAAAAGAGTTGGTTAGATGTTGATGAATTGCCTAGTGTGACTGAAAGAAATTCTTTCAGGTATTGGATTTGCGCATATTTGAGACCGGAGAGTATGCACTGGTACGAAACTCTTTTTCTATCTAGCTTCAATTCCTTTTCATTCATTTTGCAGTAACCATGTAACTATGTAAACTATACATGTTAATAGATAGCATGGGTTGGGGTACCTACGGCACCGGCATGGCTTCCAACAGAAATGCTCATCAAGGTATTTGCTCAATGACTCTTCTTAGGTTGATCACATGAAACTCAGGCTTCAAATTATGATCAAGTTTGAGCTCATTGAATCTCAACAGTTCTTATTCTAAATGCTAAAATATATATCTCACATCGGGAATATGAGACATTGTCTGTGAGTTTATAAGGGTTTGGGTTACTCTCCTCATTGCGAATTGGTTTTAGAGTTGAACCTCAGACTACTTACCCACGTACACGTGTGAAGCCCAAATGTCACACGAACTCCACGATCACCTAAGTTGTTGTCCACGTGTTAGGCTAAAAGATTCGTCACACGTGCGGGAACGTGTTGAGATATATATCCCACATCGGGAATATAAGACATTGCATGTGAGTTTATAAGGGTATGGACTACTCTCTTTATTGCCAATTGATTTTAGAGTTGAACCACAGACTACTTTATAAAGTGTGCTTGTTTACCAAGTGACCATTCACTTATATGTGTGAGACTCAATCCTTGTCATTTGGTCTATCTGATGATTGATCTAGAAGTTGACTTCTGTGTACCCTTGCAGTCAGAAAAACTCGATTATGAGAGACTATGATGCAGGCAGACGGGCAGGGAAGGCTCCAAATGCATGAGAGGATAGCAATGTCTCAATAATGCTAAGAAATACAAGAACTCAGCATCGGAAATGTTTATTGTGCTTCTATAAAATGTCAATGTATTGTAATTAATAGACCAAGAACACTACGATCAGCTCAACCAAAAAGTCTTTCATTCTATCCAAAGTAGAATCCCCTTTAACAGACTAACAGAATTTGAGCAGATATGGACCATATCCATTTGATAACGAATGGATTCTTACTATGATGCTAGAGTTATGAATACCGATTACAAGTTTTAAGTTTACAACAAGTGAAGCACAGTACTACTTGATTATTTACCAAGTCAATTTGAGATAAATGCATAACATTGATATCAGTGTAAGAACTAAGAAACCGTTCATTATCCAAAGCCAGCATCTTTTTGGTTATCTGAAAGAGAATTTGACAAAGCTGCTAAATGGAGCAGGAAAAGAAATCTTTGTAAAAGCATTCATAGAGTGATCCAAGCTATGCGATGCATTGCTGTATGCTACCTGTGGGTTTGTGTGAAGACTAACAACAATTGCGTGCAGCCTTTTGGTGGGGTGATTTGGAAAGAAAAGCAGAACGCATTAGAGATCTTGGGATAGAGACTGTAACCAAGAAATGATGAAGGCATAGGAGACTAGGAGTCAAAAACCTTCACTGGTTCAATATCGGGAAGTTAGTGAAGCAAGGAGACTAGGTTCAAAAACCTTCACTATGTGGCGAGATTGCTGGTTACTAGATTCTTACCTCAGACTCGATATAGACCTGAACCAAGAGAAGCACCAAGAAAGGTATCTGTGCTAATTTGCAAAGGAAACTAGAAGGTGGAACTCATTGAGAGAGAGACCTAATTCTCAATATTCCACTTGGTGGAACTGTGGAAGTGCGCTCCAAGCTAGAGACAGGTTAGTCTGGCATTTTCATAAGAAAGGTTTTTTCACTCAAATAGTACATAATTTTTGGGAAGACAAATATGATCCCAAGCAACAGGAGGCGAGTTAGCATTGTTCCCCCAAAAGAATTTTCTCATTTCTTTTTCAAAAGCCTTACTAATTTTAGAAGGTCATTTAAAACAAGAAAGAGCATGATCAGGGATCACAGAAACATTGGTCTTAAGTAAAACAGTTTTCCCTGCTCTTGAAAGAGTAGCACTTTTCCAGTCACTCAGTCTCTTAGAGACTTTAATTAAAAGCTCTTTATCATTTTACGGGTCTTTCCAAAAAACAATATTATGGATACCTAAATACCTCCCAAGAGTTTCTTCTCTAAATTCTTAGGATATTAGAGATATACAATTTCACTGAAGCATCTACTTTGGGAGAGAAGAAAACAGTAGACTTATCTGCATTTATATGCTGCCCTGAACTAGAAGCAAAATCCTGTAGAATTGTTGAAATATTCCTAGCAGCCTTAGGAGTAGCCCTGCCAAATATCAGACAATCATCAGCAAATAGTAAGTTTGAAATTCTAAATCCATTAGGAGAAGACAGAATTCCCACATGGTTTTTCGGTCTGTCAGTGACAAGATTCAACTATCTTATCAACTGCTCCATACACAAGATAAAAATATACAGAGAAATAGGGTCTCATTGTCTTAATCCTCCAGATGGTTTAAAGTACCCCTTAGGCTTACCATTCACAAGAACAGAAAATAATGCAGATTCAATACAACTCATTATGAGATTAATCCAACTCACATCAAAACCAAAATTAGAGAGGGTTGTTCTAATATAATTCCAATCCAGAAGATCATAGGCTTTTTCGAGATCTATTTTAATGGCCATAGAGCCACTCTTGCCTTGGGTCTTATTTATACCTGAAAAGATCTCATGAGCAATCAGAATGTTATCAACTATAGATCTTCTTGAAGCAAAAGCTCCTTGATTCTTAGAAATACATTTTTCTAACAATGGCTTAAGTCTAAACACAATAATCTTAGAGATAACTTTATAGATAACATTACAAAGGCTAATTGGTTTGAAGTGAGTAACAAGCTCAGGGTTGCTAGTCTTAGGAATTAAAACAATATTGATATGATTAATCAAATTTAGGCAAGAAGTATCATAATTAAAAAAGAATTAACTAAATATGAGACATTTCCCTTAACATGATCCCAGTATTTTTGAAGAAACAAAACATTTATACCATCAATCCCTAGAGCTTTGAAGCCTCCAATGGAGAAGACAGTCTGTTTCACCTCCTCCAAAGAGACCGGAGCCAACAACCTACAGTTGTCTTCTTGAGTGATAGTTTTTGGGATGATACTACAAAAATTAGAATCACCACCAATTCTATGAAACCTAGCGGTAAATCGCTTTTTGAAACTCTGCACTAAATCATCAGCAATATCAGAATGGTCAGTAACCTAAATGTTCAGCTCGTTTCTAATACCTGAGATCTAATTCCTTTTCCTTCTAATAGTAGCTTGAGAATGAAAGAATTTGGTATTTTTGTCACGTCCTGGCCCGAGTTTACCTCCCTAAACCCAGGTTAGGACGTGCTGGACCCATCCCAAGAGAGATTTACTCGTAATCCCTCTTGAGAGGGGATAACCCATTAACCCTTTTTTCCAAACCATTTTCAACAGTCCAAACGATACCGGAATAGACCTCACAACTGGAGGTTATCCTGATTTCCGCATTTGGATCTCAAACCAACTACTTTAGAGGACCTAGGGTCTAAAAATTATTTATGACTGCACCCAAATCCCGGTCAGGCTACCTACGTACCCTGTACTCAAGGATCAAGACACACGTAGCTCTTATTTAATTAACGCCCTAACTGGCAAAATCCCGCTTTTCTAATTATCGGTTGATCTAATATTATGGATAGTTTACGCCTATCGCAATCCAGAGTTCAATCTCTCCGCTATGGCATCCACTAACGAACATGGATTTAATAGGAAAACAATATCTCCTATATCTATACAGAATATTTAACCTTTATCTACAAGAAAAGTATATATTTAAGAATATTCTACAGTTCTGGTGCTAAAGGACCATTTGAAGGGTCATAGTGAAATATTGGTAAATGAAGTGATGAATTCAGAAGATTCTAAGTCAGAAGAAGAGTATGAATCTCCATTAGATGAGTCCAAGGTTCTAAAGTCGCTAGTCGGTCGGCCGGTCGGAGACTAGCGAGTAGAGAAGTATTCGGGGAGTACTCGGTTTTTAATTTTTGAATTTATTTTTATTTTTAAAACATATAATTAAATATAATTTTTTAAAGGTATTATAATGTCCAAAATAATAAAAATGGTCAATAAAATGCCGAGTTGAGCCGATTTTTTTTCGAGTTGGGCCGATTTTTTCCGAGTTGGGCTGAATACTCGATCGATTTTCTTCCGGCCGACTTTGTACTCCGATTTTCCTAAAATCGCCTCGGTGGAAGCCGACTAGCGAGTACTCGCTGAGTACTCGGCCGACTAGGCCGAGTTTTAGAACACTAGAGGTGTCTGATTTAGATTCATTAGAACAAGAAAGCTCAGACGGAGAAGAAGAATTTATCAGAAAGTATAACCTAAAGGTGTATGCTAACAAGATCAAGCTGAAGAGAATGCCAACATTGCAGAAATAGAAAACTTGCTGAAACCAGTAATCAGTGAAGATCCTCAGTTATACTAGAAAAGAGATCCAGTATACTGTCAGCTCAAAATGCATGATGCAAATACTATTTGCCATGTTAAAGCAATCCCTCATTATAGGAAAGATGACAGAAAAGAAATGAAAAATCAAATCCAAGAATTGTTCGAAAAGAAGTTGATCAGACCTTTCAATAGTCCTCATCATGCTCCAGCCTTCTTGGTAAGAAATCATGCAGAGCAAGTAAGAGGAAAAACTAGAATGGTAATCAAAGACGGTTACCAGATAACCCAGGTAAGAGTGTTTATCAATCGACTCAAAGGAGTCAAGTTCTTCTCTAAATTTGATGCAAAATCAGGATTCTGACAAGTCAAAATGTATCCAGTCTACATTGCTTTAACAACATTTGGAACACCTCAAGGGCACTATGAATGGCTGGTTATGCCATTTGGCCTCAAACATGCCTCATCTGTTTTTCAACTCTGTGAACCTCATGCTGTGCACTTGAGATAAGCTGCCGAGCTCCCCCCACTGCCCCATACCGTGCGCCATGGGCGCCAGCGGTTATGCAGCCACCGAATGTTGTCGAGTGCTCGGTGCACCGGCATATGTGTGGCTCCTCATGCACTACCAAACGTTGCCAAGTGCTTAGTGCAATGGCATATATGTAGATGCAATGTGCTGCCGAATGTTGCCAAGTCCCTAGTGCATTGGCATACGTGCAAGCTGCAAATGCGGGCAACCAAAAACAAAAACAGTGAATCTGCCACTTTCTGAACAGCAACTTTCGAAGATCTTTGTGAAAAGCTCCGAATGAACTAAAACGTAAACCATATATCACTGGAAAGCTACGTTTGTCTAGTTTCCAATGGTTTTCGCGGTTCGTTCATATCCATTATAACGAATAAGTTATGACTGTTTTAGTGAGAAAAGGTCAGGCTGCCAGGAATTCTACAATGTGCACGGTTGCCTTCGATTGTTGCCTTCGGTATTTATGTCTTTTTCTCGCGTATATACCTTGTTCGATGGGTAGGTTACGTGGAGAAATTGAGTGCCTTGCAAACGGTGGGTCTACCCACACAATACTGAGCAAAGGAATGAATGCATACAATAAACGTACAAAGAGAGTACGAAACATCAAATGGATGTCTCTGACATTTGACGTCATGCAAGGCTCTTTGATTTTCTCCAAACTAAATGAAACCTCGATGAAATCGTTGGTTCGATAAGTGTATTCACACTATGACATGATCATGCACAGCTTTATGAAGGTGTGCCAATTCTTTGTTTAGTCTTCATCTAACAACAGAATTTCCATCATCGAAAGACGTGGTTAACCTCGGCAAAGGTTACCTACTTCCTTGATTTTGGATCCCCCATGTTGTTGTTAACAAATCTCATCCTTCATGGATGTTGAATACTTGTAATGCCATAGGTACGCTTTACTTTTGGCCGAGGAGAACTCCTGCGATGCCACTTTAAAGTTGAAAGCTTCATCATGTCAAAATTTGCGACCACGGTAAGTTGAACCTACTGTATGGTAACTTCGTCAGAGTTTTCTGAATAGCTCCAGATGGGACTGAATTGGGTAAGCGATGGCTCTAAGGTTTTCAGAGATTTTCTTGCCATCAATGGCTATTTCTTAGGTTGAAATGCCAGTCATGGTGCAGAAGAAAGGATGGGAATGAGATTTGGCTTTAGAGTATTTAGAGGAATCGAACAGGTACTTCTGAAACGAATTGTTGTTTGCTGACAGTGGACGACGACAAAGGGGGAAACGATGCAGTGTTTCTATTATTTTAAAGAAACTGGGTCGGGTTTCTATCCCTTATCGATTTTACAAATTGGCTAGGGTTCAATCTCAATGCCTGGGGGCAATGTTTGGGCCAAAATTATATTTTCCAGCGAATGCTTTGCATGAGTCCATTGGACCGATTCTTGCGGTCTACGTTATTATTAATGTTTTTTCTTTCCTAATTAAGGTCATGCTTGGCTGCTTAAGAATTTGTTGGTTGCTTAAGAAATCTCTCAATGATCTGAATAAGATTTGATACACATTGCTCCGCAAGGAATAACAAACCCTAGTATCTACTATTTAAAGGAGTCAAGGTACAAGAAGACGGACATCATCTGAATCAATCAATACAACTTTTGCACACTGCAAAACAAGCCTCCTCGAAGCACCTCTACCAAAAAGATTCCTCGAGACTTTTTGTACCACCAAAGCCCTATCAGTAGGCATTCCCCGCTGCTACTCATCAAAGCCTCATCTGTGAGTACTACCCACTTTTACACATCAAGCCTCATCCGTGAGCGAACAATCCACCACCGCTTCATAAAAACCGATCCGTCGGCGAATACCCGCAAACCATTGTTAAGGTGAATAACCTTAGCAAATATCCCCAGTTTATCAAAAGATCCTTTGCCTTGATTCTTGTTTATAGCTCTGCTCAACCACACCGGTCTGAGTAAGAAACGTCCACTTCGCAAGAGGAGAAAAATCCTAGTTGCCCTTCAGCTAGGTCTAAGAAGAACCTAAGTGCAAGTCTGACCAACTCATGTACGACAATCGTTTGAAGAGAAGTCATGAGGCAAACAAGCGTCGAAGATCAAGGGGTTGTACCTGACTCATAGGTACTGGCAAGCTTCAAACTTGGTTGTTCAAAAAAATTTATTTTCACACCGAACATCACTAAACAACTTGTTTTCACTATAGCCGAATATCTAGATGGATTCACAACATTCCACTTGAGAAGGACAATTATATTCGAGAATCTCAAATACGTACCTTTCAATGCTGAAGTTAACAAGAATCACAAACCGGCCAAGACTAATGAATAAACAATAATGTTCATCTCGTCAATGATTGATCAAGGAATTCGTGGTGAGTCATCATTGAAACTAAATCTAAATGTTAAAAATAAAACAATCTTACTTAAAAAAAGTTCTTTCCAGCCTAGGATTTGGATCTGACCATAAATTTCTTAGTCACTGCCCAATGTAGGATCTGAATTGAGTCTTCAATGGTCTCATATAGTTACATAGGGCTGTAGCGTGTAGAATTATTTTGTAACGTTATACGCGCATTTCTCTATTTACCACCATAAGTTAAGCATCTTCAAAATCAGTTATGGAGCACACATTTTGGAATCGAACGAAGAGCTAATCGAACAAGGAAGAAGAGCTTAACTGCTGAAAGGTTGAATCTTAAAAATGGGACTGACAAACGGCAAGCAAAGACAACAAAAAACCGCAGTCACAAGCTAATACATGTGACAAACACATACTCTATCAATGGAATCAATTACACATGATACAAAAGCATACAAATTTTCAACATTGCTTGCACAGCTTTCTGATACAAGTATATGGAAAACTCACTCTGGCATATGAATGCCTGCCCAACTTTGAAACACGCCACCTCTTGAGTGTGTATATCCAGGCTTACTTTGGACATTATGAACTTCAATCAAAAACAGTAGATTTAAAAAACCAACGACATGGGCTCCTGTTGTACAATGGCATGACACAAGTAATCAAAGCCATCGGACTTCTGATCAGCCCTCAATTGCAATCACTCTGTACAGTGGGTAGTCTGGTGAAGGGTAGCCATCCTTTCCTCTAGAATAAGTAAATTCCCACTACCAGCAGGATCCCACCATATTAAAAGTGGGAAATGGCATGACACAAGTAATCAAAGCCATCGGATTTCTGATCAGCCCTCAGTTGCAATCACTCTGAACAGTGGGTAGTCTGGTGAAGGGTAGCCATCATTTCCTCTAGAATAAGTAAATTCCCACTACCAGCAGGATCCCAGATTACAAGTGGGAAATGTACGTATCCTGCGGATTAATGATACACTTCTAGATGTTGACTAGATATTTTTTCCGATACAGCAAAGCAGGCCAAAACCGGTATAAACAATCCTTTCGACCTCCAAGGAAAATCAGAAGCCAATGCCCACTCACATATGCACTTTTGATCAATACTCACCGAGCTGGTTTTCTTGAATAAAATCAGGTGATCAACAATGAATTCTAACATCACAATATTCCATTCAGTACTCTCTGATAATAATCATACTGCCGTGTCCGCCAAGCATCCAAGCTGTTGCTGATTAAGGAGAGCACCAAGGACACACATTGCTGAAAGACAACATTGAGAATCACTGTCATAATATACCCATGAAATAAAGTGAAGTTTTAAACCCTGAACTAGTAAACAAACTCATACCTCTTCTGTCAAACTCAGGTGAAATCGTTTCCTTAGATTCTGTATTGTCCGTTGACCACCTTTAAAGCATGGGAAACCAGAGTCCTAGATACATTTCAAAACAGTGGCTTCAGTCAATGGTGAATTACAAAATGAAGCAACTTTTAAATTAGTATTACGTATTATAATATCTTCTTTCTACACTTGTCAGGCTGATTTCAGTACAACTGCATCATCTTCTGGTTTCACTTTCTATTCAGAAAGTACCTTATTGAACTGAACAAGTTCTTATCAAAACAGGTGAATGTATCTAGAAGAATAATCAAAGATAATGTTGATGTTACCTGCAACATCTCTACAAGAAGAATAATTCGCTCTGCATGCTTCCGACACGTAAGGAACCCTTGAATGCACAAAACCTAAAGACACCAGGAGTGAGGCATAGTATACCATAAAATTGGAAAGAAAGAAAGAAAGAAATACCCAGATAAAATATGTTGGTTATAGTTACTTTAAAGTAATCAAAGAACTCGCTTGGAACTCCTTCAGCATCAGAATCCATAACCTACCAAAACAACAATATGTCAGCAGTTGGAACTGATACAGTGGAAATTTTAATGCTAAACAGAATGGAAGATTGTTGTACCACAAGATGTTACAAGTATTTACGAATGCAAGCCTCATTGTCTTACCTCAAGAAGTTCACGCGTCAACTTGAATGGAGCACTCTCAAAATTTACACCCCCAGGTGAATTGGAGAGCATGAAGCCAAAATCAATGTGTATAATATGACCTTCTTCGTCCATTAAGAGGTTTCCATTGTGCCTATCTTTCACCTAAAGAACAAACACACTGGTCAAAACAATCACATTACCATCTTACCCTTCAAACATATCAGAAACTGATCATTCCCCAAAAAAACGCTTCGAAGATGACAACTTAATTTTAATTAAAAGATATTCAGTACTAGGATGATGTAATTGTGCAAGAAATTACCAATTCCACTCAACCACAACGTGTGCATATCAATGATTGTCTTATGTTTATAAATTATTAATTTTATTGTATCGCTCCAAACTGGAAGTTCAAGATTAATTGTCTAAAAAGACCAGCATCATGAAATTATAAGTATGTTGCATCATTTCTTAGTTGCATTTTCATGACACGCTGTTCTCACAAGGGATTAGATTTGCTACATGCAGGTTAAGTGGTTAAGTTATCGACTAACATATCACTTCCAAACTCCTCCAAAAGTTTGTATCTCATATACTAACATATAAAGTTGACTAACTGGTGGTAAAAAACATGTGATATCACATATATTTACAATACTTTTTTTGGGAAATAAACAGATTTTATTGATTTTATGTATAAGATTTTGTACATACAATATCGCAAATACACACGTACTCATTTTTGAAACTAAATCTTCCCTTGACCGTCAATTTTATTTCAGGTCCTCTATCTAATTTTATCAGAAAATAATAATATTTGCATGTTTGGGTGGTATACTTTACACACACAGAACATACCTGCAGAAGGTAGCACACTAAGGAATATCCAGCCATACTTTCAACAAAGTTTCTCTGCAAAACAGAGAAGCACAAACCCAATTAGAAATGGTTTTCCAGTACTTAAACACCCATCATGGGATTCAGCATTCTCCAACAGTCACCCTCATGTAGAACCACATATCCAGTCAATCACATGAAAAATTATGTTGGGTGATACTGTTGCACGAGAACAACTCCTGCATTGGGGATTTATCATTCCCAGCACACAATTCTGAAGTTTGAGGTGCCAAAGAATAATATTAATAGTTATATGACTTGTATCCTTGGCAGTACCCAATTCTTCTGTCATGGGTATCACAAGTGAAGACTAATTACTAATGATAGAACTATTCACAGGTATATTTAAAAGGGAAATGAAAGGGCGCTCCAAACTATATTTTTATGTACAGATGGACCAAACTCACCAAAGTAGTTAATGACTAATGCACAATGACAAATATAAGTGTCAGGGTGATGGCTTGACCACTTGCAATACAAACTTCAAAATGATGTCATGGGTTATGCATGACGGACAACTTATCAAGAGACATGCATGACAAGAGCCATACTCTTCGAGCTGCATATCTACCATATATGGAAAATTCTATATAATCTGGGTGATGGCTTGACCACTTGCAATACAAACTTCAAAATGATGTCATGGGTTATGCATGACGGACAACTTATCAAGAGACATGCATGACAAGAGCCATACTCTTCGAGCTGCATATCTACCATATATGGAAAATTCTATATAATCTGAAACAAGATAACTCACTAACAATGGTATTTAAGTTTCATACACTATGCTTCCACAACCTATTTCATCCTACAGAGTCTTCGTAGTTCCCTGTATTATCCGTATCGTCAGCTCCTACAGTCTTTGGAGTTCTCTGTATGTTAAGACACAAACATGCTGAATCAGAACTTCTCTGTATTATTCGTATCGTCAGCTCCTAGGGTCAAATAATGAAATCCCACTTTATCTGATAGAGAACAGGGTTACAATGTCCGTAAATGTACTGTGAATCAGAACTTCTCTGTATTATTCGTATCGTCAGCTCCTAGGGTCAAATAATGAAATCCCACTTTATCTGATAGAGAACAGGGTTACAATGTCCGTAAATGTACTGTGCTGACTGCTGGTATCTTCACTACATGTCTATCACATCCTTCATATCCTTTCCCCTAAATGTACTACCTTTTTCTTGCTACACATTTTGTTCCCACTTTCAGTGATAAATACAATCATCACTTTAATTCTTGGAGTTGCAAATACATAAATAACCTATCTCCAAACAGAAGAGTTTTAAAGGAAAAACTTGAAGTACCCATTGCAATCTAAAAATCACATATCTTTCTATCTTCACACTAACCAAGGACTGAAAAAGGGAAAAACGAAAGAGAACCAAAACGACTCAACTAGCACAATCAATTGCAAGGAATAAAGCTGATATAATAAAAATACATATTCATAGATGCCTGCTTTATGGAGGCGCAAATTACCTGGGCAAGTTTAAAAGTTGGAGAATTTTCTTGATACTTAGCAGCAAAGAAGTGTCGCAAGCTAGTGATGTTAGGATATCTACTTTTGATAGAATGAAGGGAAGCCTGTAAACAAGAAAGGACATTATTAAAAAGGTAGTGAAATTTTGAAGTTATTAATTCATTTAAAGTGCAAGTGTACAGAATTACCGTATCTGGAATTGTTTCAATGAGAGCTGTGTATGAAGAAGTAACTAAGACTTCATAAGGTCGCAACCAGAGGGGAAGCCCAGCTTCTTGGAATATATCTGCCATCAGAATACAATGATTTAAGCCTTCAACCAATTCTTGTGGGGGTAAAAGGTTCAGCTACTGTGAAACAAAATGTGCAATTGAAATCATTTGAATTGATCTTGTAACATACATCACAAGCCTCAATCTATAACCCACTACTATTCCTAACTCGTAAGTTCAAATAGATGCATAAACAAAATTAAAGGACGATGCTGTTCACAGACCCTATTTCAATACTATAATTCAATTTTATTTACAGATTACTCCCTTGAATTTGTTTCATTATTAACTCATCATAGATGGGGTGTGAATAGCAAAATAGGGCATGCCAATAGCACCACCCAGAATAAAAGTATTGATTTTGATGGAAATAATCATTGACTTTAACCAACAAAGTACCAGGAACATATCAACATTGAGGTTCACTTGGAATCCAATTCCAATAATTCAATCACCCATTGACACATCAATTCTACTTATAAACTTGATAACAAGGTATAACCAAAACAATGTTGGAGATACTAATCATTTGAATTCCAAAACTATATCCTTTTTCCAGTAACCATCTTCCATATTACACGTTTTAGAAAGGACACATTCTTGGGTTATATGTGAAATTGACAAAGATACCTTAAGGGTACGTACATGAACAAAATACCCAGTCAAGCAAACGCACAACTTGCAGTATTTTGGCAACTCATCTGAAGGGTACAAGAGGAAAGTAACTCCAAAAAGCAAAACATATGAAAGAAAAAGAACACCAACCATAGAAGTGAGAAATAAGCTGCACAGCAAGATGCTCCTGTCTACAATCATCACCACTCTTCACAATGATCTACAAAAAAAAATGAAGCAGATTATTTTGATGTTAAATGTACAGTACCTAGAATGCTACTGCACACATACAACTAAAAGGAGGCAAAAAAAATCAAGGCCACACAAATATAAATACACCTCATGGGGTCATGAAAACAAAATGGCATGAGACAAAAACACGACAATTAACTTACACCATTTAAGGGTGATCAGCTGAGCAAATATTGTTGAGTCTATCCCTAAAAGCTTAAGCCCTTGGATCCAGTAGTCATTAACATGATCTCAAGAGTATATGAACAGACAATACACCGACATATAAACACACACAAAAGAGGAACAGCGTGGGAGGATGTTACAAGTATAACTTACAGAGCGCAAGTCCCAACCAGGTAACTTTCCATAAACTGACGACTTCTGTATTCTCTCCCTCTTCACCTCCCAAAGTTCACCAGACAACGCATCGCTGGCCTTAGGTGTACAACCATTAGCCTGTAAAAGACAGTAAATGTCACTCGATGATATAATTAGCAATTCCATGAGACCATTTTTCTCTCTTTCATGGAATCTAACCGTTGGCTGCGCATCTGATGAATCCTGACCAGCCCCTTTCAAAGGGAGTCCAGGAGGTGCTTCTCCCTTCGCTGCAGCAGCCTGCAGTAAGTCAAAAATTTCAGGGTACATCAGAAGATAGATACAAGAATAGCTTAAAACGATCCATCAGCCATAATATATGTAATAGTGAAGAAACTTGTATTTCAAATATCATCATTCTGTCCTTAGCATGGATTGTATCAGCCACAAGTTCCCACAGTAGCATAAACTGTTCATATGAAAATATAAGATAGGTTTCTCGTAAGTTGGAAAAGAATACAACTAATTCCTAATGATTTTGCATCGTAGTTCATGATTTAATTCAACATTAAAAACAATAACACATAACATTCCTAGATCAAATAAGGTTCCCAATCTTGTCGATCAGTATAGATAACTGAAATACAATGTCGTATCTCAATGCATCATAATCTTCCATGTCTGATCTAAAGGCTACCGAGTGCACAATACACATAAGTTAATGAATAGTGTTCAGAAAATCTAGCATGTTATCCTGACTGACTGCAAACTAGACGTCGCCTTAAATCACAAATAATTCTTATGCATCAGATAAATGTATGCATGTGCTCTTGTTTACTTGAGTGAATCAACGCATGCGTATAAACCTATAAATTGGGCAATGCAGAAACTAAGAACAAGTTGTACATCAAAACAAGTTGATCATGGCAATACCAAACTGAAATTCAGAACAAAACCAAAACATTTTGATATGCAACAAACAAGACAAAAATGTGTAAGGTAGTCCCTCATGTATAAATATTACTATTGGAAATAACTTCCGTAGTTTGAAAACAAAGAGCTGTTATTGAAAAATTAATACAAATAAACGCCTTAATATCCGAATACTGATCTTAATGAAGAATTCAGTGAATATTTCAGATAAAACTCACCTTTACTTCTTCTATAGCCACTGTACTTGGAACACGACGGTGTTCCTTCCGTCGAACCGGTCCTTGATCCTCAATGTCCTCCATTCTAACACCAGGATCTGCTGTGAGCACCACCCTTACCCACTCCAAATCACTCATTTGTGCTTCTTTTGATGCACATCCAAGAGCCTCTCTTCCTTTACAACTGTTTGATCTATTCTCTATTCTCAGAGTCTGACTAGGCAACTTCTTCTCAACAGATATTTTCAAAGTAACAAATTTCACATGTTGCTCAGCGTGTGACATAGCCTGGTCAATTGCTTGAGCAGTAGAACTTGACATCCTATCATTACTATTACGATAGACCTCTTGGACAGTCCACAAAGGATATGCCCAGGGAGGTGGTCTTGGCAGAAGTGCATCTCCAGTTGCTAAAGGAATTCCTCCTCGAGATAGCTTTTGAGAGCCAGATGTATCCTTTGGATTGCTAAACAATTTTTTCAAGAAAGCGGAGAAATGAAACAAATCTCAGTTTCAGAACATTCACAGGGGAAATTGTTTCAATTATCTCATAGTAAAAATTGGTTTATAGAAAAAGTACATAATTAAAAACAAAATACTAAGACACATCCTCCTGTTAAATGCATATTTTAAGCAACTTCAAGCATACCTAGAAATTTTACTTTTCAAGACTTCAACACAGATGAGGTAGGGTGCCTTCTCCCTAGAATTCAGAAGAATAGCTTCATCTTCTGGTACATATACCACGTGGTACATTCCCTTCCCCATTGGAAAGCCAACTCCTAAATTCCAATCAGAAACACCCAATTTAAGAATATGGAGTTCAATATACATGAACTTATATCAACACATTAAAAATTTCCAAAATATAACTAACCGATGAGAACTTAAACTAAGAAAAGCTTGTAACAAACGTCAACAACTTTTTCATGAAGTAATTATATTTTTATATGCATAGGCATCTATCTGTTTTCTTTAAATTTTACTTTTTTCAAATTATAAACCTTGAAAAAATTCCAAGTATTTTAAGATTTACTATATAAGACAGCCAATCCTGCAATGAAATTTATACTTTCATTCTTTGACCCTATTATGAGTCTGTACCCCAGACCTTGCAATACGTCGTTTTTTTTCAATTAAACCAATATCAACAAAAACAGTTTAAAATTTTAAACATGTTTCTCACTTCGAGAGACAGAGACTGGGACACATGAAATTTAATCCGAACAACCAAAACGAACAAAAAATAAAAGGTGAGAAAAAGGGAAATAGGAGAAAATAGTAGCAAGAACAGACCAAAACAGAAAAAGAAGAATGCTAGACTGCAGAAGGGTTCACAAAGTTTCACATGAAATAGAGTAAATAGAAGCAATAGAAACTAGCACAGGCCACACAAAAAAAACAAACAAACAAAGCTACTATCTAGCAACAGCAGAAGACCCACTTGAACTAAGTTTCACATGAAAGATTGTGAAGAAGCTGGAGACTATTTCTTGACATGTTGAAACCTAATATTGGAAAATTTCACAACCAAATAATACTTTTTCTTGAATACACAAAGCATACTTTGGTAAGCACAAAAAAAGAGCCTTCAACCACTACAAGTATTATCTCAGAATTTAAAAGGCTATTTGACTAAGAACATACCTCCATTATTTTGCGACTCAGCAACGTGCAAATTGATCTCTGCAAGTGACTAGAAATACAAGAAAAAAACAAACATGTATTAGAAAATAATAAATTCTGATATAGAAAAACAAAAACTTAACTTGGATCCTTATTGGTTTTTTCAGTTCAATTTAAGATGAATGGTCAAGACATTTACACAAGGATGTATTTTGAATTAAGATTGGGGAGACAGCTTTCTCCTCTAGTCTCTTGTCTTTATAGACAACCACAGTATCAGAATCATATTATTGCAAGTGCACGAAATCTTTCATATATTCATCTGCATGAATATTTAATCTTACTTGTGAAATTCAAATTCTTATAACCCAAATCACATAGCATAAAAATCTATATGAATAGACATACATAAATATGGGGAATGGTAAACTTACAACAGCCCAAAACTAAATGAATCTAAAACAATTAATGGCGTTTCAAAGGCTTTCTTTTCTTCCAATTGCAAAGCTAATTTAATACTTTGACATGCACAAAAGATTAACACTAGTTCCAGAAGAATCATGGAATGGTCAGGAATGCTGAATTGATTGGAAAATTTGCTATAAGAAAGTTCATTAATTTGAAGAGTCACTAGTTTTATAATGGTGAATTGAGCCCCCTATATGTATCAGTGTACATGTACCGAGTAAACTATATAAGCACGACAAGTATAAACCTCACGAAGAGCACTTTTGCGATCTTCAATTGGAAATATATCCACTAAACCATATGACGTCTCGCATAGTGACTGCACAAACTCCAACGACTCATGGTATGCGCCTTTACGGTAATGGGATGCTGTATAACTTGGAAGTGGGGGTTTTACACATGACTTTTTGTTTTGTTGCTTTGGCGAACCAGGACGTTTCTGTAGAATAAAAAATTACTGGTGAATTAATCTACTGCATTATATAACAAGCAAGATCTTGTCAAACAACATTCAAATTTGGTATATACAGATTACTACATCCCACAATCTAGAATGATGTTTGAATGATGCCGCACTATACTGCTACGGCATAATTATGAATATGTCAATGCACCTGTACAATATAAATTCAATGATCAGCTCTCCATCTATTAAGTCTAGTCCAACTCAGTAAAACAAAATTTAAAATAACCTAACATTCATGTTTTGAAACCTCTAGACCACGTAACCATAAAAATAGCTTAATACATCTAATAAAATAAAAGTGGGACTTTATATACACAAATTATATTAGATTTGTATTTATAGAAAATAATTTGTAAAAATGCTTATTCCTACACATAGAGTTTCCTTGGCACTACTCCACTACCTGAACAAAGGTACACACGTCATGATCCTCATATACATGTTTCATGAAGATGATGTGTTCAGTATTACAGCTTTCTTTTTTTGGGATATGAAACAAATTTTCATTAACGAAAAATATAAATACAAATCAGAGGACAAGATGTCCACTGATAATAAAAATAAAAATCCTAACACCTAAAAGGAAAGAACTATAAAACAAACGCAAAGGTAATCAAGAAACATACCAGGAAAAAAGGACAGAAAACACTAGAGCGCAATATAATTCTAATTGAACAATAAAGCATAAAGAGAAAATTCACCGAAGACGAAACATATACCCAAAGCTAAGCAAAATAATGGATTCTATCCCATAAATGGCCTACGTTCTCACCCCTAACTCCCTCAAAGATTCTCTTACTCCTATCCAGTTCACATCACCTTTCTTCTTACCTCCATCATAGAATAAGGCCCAAAACTAAATGGCTCCAAATACGTTAGACCTCACACACAACCAGGCCCTGCAACAAGCAGGAGCAGCGAAATAGCTTCAGCCTCCAGAAATAGTCTGTGGCACAAGGTCATTCAACTGGACATCTGTGTTGTAACTTTACAAATAGATACAACACAGGGTCATTGCCACAATGTCATGCTGTATTATTTTGATTCTTTTGCACACCTGCGATATCTTCAATAATCAAACAATACCTTTTGAGGGAGACTGGGGATCGTCTATGTTAGTTTTGGTGTCAATATCAGATACTAATACTTAAATTTGTCAGCTCTATGAATCTAGATTACTTTTGAACAGTTCATTAGGCAAAATCCAAAGATCATTTAGCAAAAGCCACATTACATTAACCCTATGTCATATCAAATGAAGTAGCCATCAGTTTATTGAAAGGAAAAGAGGTGGAGGCTAAAGTTTCATGTACAAAATATGCCTATTAATATCGCATAGCATATTATATTAGCAAAATAGGCAAATCAGCTTCTGCCGGCAAGGGATCGAGAGGGAAACAATCTTATATACTGTGGAAGGGAAATCTTGAAGACAGACATGGCAAGGACTGTATATGTATACATACTGATGTTGGAGATGGCCAAAGGAAAGTTAGAATGAAATGGCAGTCACCCAGAACCAATTGAAGTTACTATACAAGCATTAGTCAATGAGTACAATAAGGTGGCTTGTACAGTTTGACCATAAAGAGGTTAGCTTGCAATGTCCAACGACATATGGCTTTTCTGGATTTCTACAATAAGATTCACTAATTTGTCAGAGACAAATCTAGATTATATCTCTGAACACCTTTGAGGAATACAAAATTGTACATTCAACAACTTGATTAAAGTGCGAATTGAATAAAGAGAAGGATACCCATTCCGCAAGCTTCCCTTCCACAATTCAAATGTATGTAATCATTTTCCATGTCATTTGACATCAATCCAGAAGAAAGATTCTTTAACAGTCCTTTCTGTTCCAATACTCCAGATATCTTTCTACTCATCTAACACTACCACACACAATACCTTTCTCTGTGAGCAAGGGGTTAATAGAAATGTTCAGGCCCATGTTTGCTCCTATCTGCTACTGGGTCATAGACACCTCACACTAGCTACCTAGCCAATTATTGGTAAGTTTGTAATCCTAAGGATTTTAGGTCTGCAGGATGCCCAGCTTCCCAGTCCTGAAGGAGTGGATGATTTCAGGGTAGCAGAAAGCACAATTACACCTTTCATGATCAATATCCTTAACAACTCATCTCATTTCTCCACCTTTCTAGTCCCCACCATCTACGTTTTGAAACGTGAGCTCACTTCCCATTCCATGCTTCTTTTTATTCTGATGCATTTGGACGTCACAATGAGGTTATAGAACAAACGTACACTCAAACACCTTCAACTCCATAGAGCCAAATATCATGCAAAGAGTCTGCGCCTAGTACATACCAGAATACTAGGAAGGAAGAAATGCTTCATTATTTTTATATTTAAAAGGGGATGAAATCAATTGTATATATATGATTAAAATAGTAGCAAGCTAAGTATTGTCATTACACATTCTAGTATCACACATAGAACTAACTAACAGCTTAAGCCACAATTTTAATTTACTGAATATCAATGCTACACTGCATTTAAACTTAAACATGACCACAAATCAGTGTTAACTAACCTCATCACTCAAAACGGCTTTTGTATTTCAATTTTTAATCTTAGACTAATGTTCTATAAATACAAGTATCGCTCTCAAACTACAACTGGATTGTGAGCCATCTGCAAACTATCCATGTCATCAAGTGAGCACAAGACTTGATGAAATAAATAGCTCATTTGACAATGTAGGTATAGCAGGGCAAAGAAATGATCAAGCAGTATCACTAGTAATCTTAGTTGACAATTTCATTAAATAGATGAGGAAAGAGCAAGCATAGTAGCAGGAGGGCCACACTGCCGCTACCAGTAAAGCAAGAGAAAAGTAGGAGTGAGCTTTACCTCGTTATGTTTTTTTGAACCAAATAGCTCTGAATCTTCAACCGAACGGTCTCGATCTCTAAACAATTTACGGAAAAAATTATCAGTCCCTGGACTACTTTCTAGCAAGCTGCCACCATTGATACTTTCAATAGCAGTACTTTTGCCATCTTCAGGGTGCACGCGGAACAATCGCCGGAATAATGAAAAATCAGAAGGCTCTACATCCTCCCCATTAACAATCCCTTCCTCAGTTTTATCATTCCCATCTTTCCTGTCCTCAAACTTATTACTAAACAATTTCCGGAAGAACCCATCTTTTTCATCATCTTCAGCTGATTTCGAGCATCTTCCTTCTGAGTGTGCTGTATCCTCATCTTCGTGTCTATCAATTCTATCTTTTTTGTCCTCAAATTTCTCTTTGAAAAACTTCTTAAAAAATCCATCTTTTTCTTCATCCTCCACTGATTTAGAAACTGATTTATCCTCGGATTCACCCTTACTTTCACGAAACAGTCTCTTAAAAAAGCCCTCTGAACTAGAAGTTAATTCTTCATCATACCCTTTACTATCCCTAAATAATCTCTTAAAGAACCCATCCTTTTCTGCATCATCATCATCCTTCTCCGACGACTTCCTAAAAGGCGAAGAATCTCTAATCTTCAAGGGGGTCTCATCATCACATCTACTGTCCCTTAGTAGCCTCTTAAAGAACCCATCCTTCTCAGACTCATCCTCATCCTTCTCTTTCTCCGCCGACTTCCTAAACAGTAAAGCATCCCTAACCTTTGGCCCCGGAATAAACTTCGTAAAAATCTTATTCTCATTAGGAGACAACTGCCCACCACCATCCTCCTGCACCACAGTGTTCCCTGGCGAGAGCGAAAATGACCTCTGAGCCGGAGGCGAAGAAGTCAATGATAACAGCTTATGCTTAGATGAAAACAGTCTATTCAACACCTGGTTCTTACTCCCGGGGCTGCTCCCGGACTCACTCCGGGGCTGAACCAGAAGGGCCCACTCCCCCATCAAAGTAGCAGCAATCTGGCACTTCTCCTGTATCCTACTAATCCCCTCATTGTCATCGGAATCTTCGAGCTCAGCCAATAGAAACCAATGCACCTTGAGAGCCATCTTAAGCGACTTTGAGCACATATCAATAACAAACTTATCCAAAGAAGGGCTGGGTTTATGTACTGACATAAAACATATCTGAAACAAATAGCTCTCAATACCTGGCAATGGCAGCGTGTACATTCGGTTACACAGATAGTCTCGAACCCCAGAGTGTTCATGTTTATACAGGTAGCTCACTGCGATCCACTCACAGAAGAAAGCCGAGTCGAAGAAGCGAATCAGCCACCCGTTCTCGCCGGAATCACTTGAAAGAGTCGTCGGCGTCCGGGAGGTGATCTCACGCGGCGACTCGTCCGATTCACCGCGACTCAGTCCGAGTATCCTCACCATTTTTTATTAATCGACCATCATAAAACCCTAGCCTAGGCACCAATCCAAAGCTGACAGTCCAATCAGAGCCGAAATCATCGAACCAGAACCCTGGAAATCGCTAAAACCCTAGCTCTAGACCAAGCTTCAGCTCTTTATCTAATCCAGAAATTCAAAACAAATAATAATAATAAAGCCAGCAGTGAAGCATCCGGAAATTGACCGCCGGAGAATCGTGACGAATTTGCTCCGGTTCGGCGATCAAGCTGGAGATTTACAGGCGAAGTGAAATCGGAGAGTGCGATCGGGGAATTTGGCGGAGAAATGCGAAGAGAGAGAAATGAGAGAGATCGAAATTGGGCTTAGGGAAACAGATCGTGTTTACGAAGAAGAAGAGGGGATCTCTTCCCTTAGAATTTTTCGCCTACGACGGCGTCGTTTTGGGATTTTTATTGCTGGGTTAGTGCCGGTGAGGATACAAATTTGCGACCGCTTTTATTTGCCCACTCACATGTTGACAATCTTACTCTATTAACATATGTTTCTTCAAATAATTAAATTGTATTCTTAAAAATAGAATAGTCACGTATCAATAAAATAAAATAATTAATAAATAAAGATGATTTGTAAATTTATATTCGTATAAATGCTGATAAAAGAAAGGTTAAGGTAATTACATGATATTAACGAGTAAGATGACAAGAAAAACAAAAATGAAAAATTAGCTACAAAATTCGAATGGCAATAATCTCGAACGGGTAGGGTACATATCTACGGGTATTCGACCCTAACGAGGAATATTCAACGATAAACGGGTAATGGGTCTTCAGTATTCGATTTTTAAATCAGATACGGGATGGGTATCGTATTTTAATATTTGCTATTATCCTCATCCATTTAGGATGGAAATATTAATATATATATACACTTTATTATATATTTGTTATTTACATATAATTTATAAATAGATATTTATGTAATAAATATTTAACGAAACTTCATTTTACTGTTAAGACTTTTATCTGTTTTTATTGGATTGAAACATGAAACTTATTTATTTTAGTATTTTTTTATAATTAAATGGACGTTAATCATGAATATATTGATAACTGAATGTCGGATTTACCACATAAACATGAAACACTCTCGCGAACAGATGTTGAATCATGCAAAAATACCTAAGAACCAAAGTACACTAAGTAATTTCTATATTGCAACTCATTGGTGTGGTCGACATAAAGTAAAGTAACCAAGTAACCATAGTAACGAAAAAAAACCTAAAAAAACCTCCTTTATTGAAGAACTAATTAAATTATTCTTGAGAAGACTTGAGCAGCCTACATCGGCCGAGGGGAGGGAGGAGATCCCAGACGAGCTAGCAACATAAGACTCCAGCAGACTCTCAACCCTTACTGTTGATGTGGATGTATCTACGTGTGTGAATAGCAGGTTAGATAGTGGACACAAAGTTTATAGTGGTTCATCTTACCATCTGTGGATAAGACTACATCCACTTAAGATTCTACTAAGTGTTGGGTGCCTTGGTGACTCCTCAATGTATTATAAGTAGTAATAATAGTAGTGTTGTTGGTGTTGAGTAAATGGGGAGAAGTCTCTTTTTATAGAGAATGAGACTTCTCCCTTTACAATATCTTCAATATGGGACAAGAGTCCCCTTTGCTAGCCTTTGAAGGTGTTGTGAGGGAGCATGTTGGTGAGGCTGAGTATGTGACTTCCGGGTAACGGATTGGCACGTTCTTGGTACCATTGCGTAGCTTGTTCTTTAGAGTTTGCTTTTCTTTTTGGGGAAAATTTTAAGAACCATACACGAACTTGTAATCACTAATAATTTACATTTATTAACTTTATGAAATAACACGTTAGGACATGAAATTTCAAACCCGACATCGTTTTTATACACGCAATTAACATCTTCGTTAAGTCTTCAAATAAACAAGGGTGAGATGATATTTTGATAACCAAATCCTATCATTATCTAATACTTAAGGTGCAGCTGATGGCCTGATGTTGATCCGGTGCAGTCAAACTTGTCTCGTCACTTTCAAACTAACTGTTATTGTCACACCCCGGCCCAAGTTTACCTCCATAAGCCCGGGATAGGACGTGTGGGACTCATCCAAAGAGAGATTTCCTCGTAACCTACCTTGAGAAGGGATAATCCTTTTATCCAAACCATTTTTAACAGCCTAACGTTACCGGAATAGACCTCACAAACCTGAGGTCATCCCGATATCCGAATTTAGATTCATACTAATTGCTTTAGAGGACATATGGTCTAAATATTATTTGTGACTGCACCTATATCACGGACAGGCTGCCTACGTACCATGTACGTAGGGATCAGGCCACACGTAACTCTTATTTACTTTAACGTCCTAACCGGGCAAATCCCGCTTTTCTAATTATTAGTCGATAAACTATTCTGGATAGCATACGCCTATTGCAAACTCAGGGTTTAACCTCTCCGCTGAGGTATCTATAAACCAGCTATCTATTGAGATTACCCGAAACATTCAACCATATTTATATACAATATCCGCACATATAAATATAATATAGTGACATCCACGTAAATAACAAATCCACCGAGGATATAATAGTCAATATATTCCTAAATGACACTCTTGTAAATACCTTAAACTGCCAATGACAGTATTGTCAATTCAGCCTCAATGGCAGCATTGTAAATATGAAAAGTTACTAGGGGCATTTTTGGAATTTCAATCTCAATGGCATCCCTGTAATTATCTAAAACTGTCAAGGTCAGTTTTGTCATTTCACATGCACGATAAATGGTAAAAATACCAGATCTACAGCGATAAAAACTAAGGTTGGCTCCGGTCCACTTCGGTTCGGT
This sequence comes from Comarum palustre, assembly GCA_951800085.1. NCBI lineage: Eukaryota > Viridiplantae > Streptophyta > Magnoliopsida > Rosales > Rosaceae > Comarum > Comarum palustre. The sequence goes on along the minus strand of OX637575.1, from coordinate 11,675,565 downwards.
TTATACTCCAAACCGCGAACCAAACCAATGTTATACTTCGGTCTGGTCCCTCATTCATCTCTGCTGTAACAAGATAGGGAAGCCAACTCATCACCTCCTCTATATTCATAGGGTTAGAAGAAGTGAACAAACCATTGTAATATTGCATCACAATTCTCTTAATGTCTTCCTCCTCCGACCTCCAAACACCATTAGCATCCTTAAGTCCCTTGATTATATTCTTTTTCCTCCTGTTTGTGGCACACATATGAAAAAATTGAGTATTCATATTCCCTTCCTCCAACCAAAGAACCCTGGACCGTTGCTTCCAAAAGATCTCTTCCTGTTGCAACAATGATTTGAGATGTGCTTCCAGTTCAATATGTACCGGATCAGGAGGAGCTGAGAGAGACATATCATAAAACACTGCCAACTTAACTCGAATATCCTCTGTCTTTCTTTAATCGCCCAAACTTTCCTTTGCCCTAACCCACCAAAGTTTCTCTTGTATTTTCTATCTTTTTTCTGAACCCTAAAGTGTTCCATGTTAATTAGCTTTTGCAAAAACCATGAGTGTTCAGCAGTGCACCAGAGATAAGGTTCTTGTGGACATCAGGAACATAGATAACATTGTTCAAAGTTAGCTCATTTCCAGAGGTCATCTTTAGAACCACCTTGCCCTCAATGACAGATGTGGCCCAGTTCCCCATGTACATTATCACCCTATCAGTGCTGGGTTCAAATTTGGAGAACATCTTCTTATCAGCACATACATGGCGAGTTGCTCCAGTGTCGAGCCATCATTCCTTTGGGTTTGAGTCCACCATGTTCATCTCAGACACCACAGCAGATAGGTTCATGTCAGAGATATCCCTTATGACTTCTTCAATCATGTTGGCTTCCTTATTATTATTCTTCTTCTTCTTCTTTGGCTTGTTGCAGTCAACAGCTCTGTGACCAGTCTTGTCACAATTGAAGCACTTGCCTTCAAATCTAGGCTTCTTGAAAATGCCCTCTCTTGGTCCGAGCTTGGACCCTTGATTTTTGAACTTCTTGGTCTTGGAGCTTTGACCATGTTTCACAACATTTGCCTTAGCAGAGTAGCCACTAACTCATGTCTTATTTTCAGATCCTCGGTTGTCTTCTTCAATGCGAAGCCTGACCTCCAGATCTTCCAAGCTCATTTCCTTTTGCTTGTGCTTCAAATAATTCTTGAAGTTTTTCCAAGCTGGTGGCAATTTCTTAATAACACATGCCACTTGAAAGCTTTCTCCAACCTTCATCCCTTCAGCGTGAATCTCATGCAATATCAACTGGATTTTTGAGAATTGACTCATCACAGTTTTGGAATCCACCATCTTATAATCAAGGAAGCGGCCCACAATAAATTTCTTAGCACCGTCATCCTCAGTTTTATATTTCTTTTCAAGGGATTCCTACAGCTTCTTAGCTGTTCCCATGCTAATGTACACATTGTACAAAGAGTCAGCCAATCACTTCATGATATAGTTTCTGCACAGATAGTCACGACTATTTCATGCATTCTCAGCTGCAATTTTTGCTTCATCATCTTGCTCATCTTTCTTGAGCTCATGAGCTTTCTCAGTCAAGAACCTTGCCAGATTCAGAGTGGTTAAATAAAACATCATCTTTTGTTGCCTCCTCTTGAAGTGTATCTCATTGAACTTCTCAGGTTTCTCACCATGAGACACCGACACAGGTACATGAGCAGCAACAACAGCAGGAATGATTGGCACTTGGGTTGAAGAGATACTCCCGTCAACAGTCTTCTCAGAATTAAATTCCATTTTTTCTGAAAATGTTAACAATACATGTTAATATTGATTCATATCAACAATATTCGCAATTAGTAACACAAAATAAAGGCAACATCAATATTAATTTGGCTACTCCTCAATCCGTTCGGTAATTCCAGTCAGACACGACCAGGTAAGAAGATGAAGCTTTAGTGGAGTGTGACTCTCTTAAGAACATTACCTCAATGGTTCTAGCCTAGACATCATGCCAAACTGAGTACGCCTAGTTAGATAGATTCATAAACCAAAACAATATTAATTTGTCTTAAGATTGTTAGAAAATATGTCAAATATTACAAATATATAATAACATAAATTCATTATAAATTAAATAAATAATTATAACTAAAAACTCATAATACAAACATGATGATGAACACCAATGTTACCAACTCGAATTCAAGGATAGGAGGATGTTGAAGGAAGTTGAGTCGTGTGTCTCACACACTTTCCTTAAGACAAATTATGCATCCTCTTCGGTGCAAAGGTTTGATGACATTTGTCTCCCAGGATACAACGACTGCTTTGTCCTTTGAAGCTGCACTGCTACTAAGGACACTGAACGAACTTGAAGTACATTCGTCTATCACCAGAACACAACTTAGAGAGGGAGAGAGAGAACTCAAGTAATGAGAGATGCTTTGAATTGGTGTGTTTATAATGAGGGATGAAGTCATCTATTTATATTGGTGGGATTGGAGAAAAACTTAAATGCCATGAATAAGGTTACAACCTTTCATTAACCCACTATCATGTCATTGATACATGTTGTTACAAAAACCAAAAGACAAGGAAGGTGAAAGATCAACCATTACATGCATTACTTTGGTGACTATTTTCATTCTCTTTTAACTATCAAAATGATTACAAAAAATCTTTTATTTCTTTCATTTTTCCAACAACGTGTTCCCCGGTTGACCTCTTGAGAGACCTCCTACTGCCCCAATACGATCTCATACTGGGGGCAGTATGACCCACTATTACCCCTAGTAGATACCCCTACTACCCCTAACATATACCCTCTTACAGACCTTTAGTTATCTCCAGTTAACCTCCCAAGAGACCTCATACTACCCCCACTGGGTGGCATATTGACCCAAGTAGGAGGGCCTATTGCCCCTAGTAGGAGGGCTTACTGCCCTTAATTGGAGGTACTACTGCCTCCAATGTGAGGTCCTACTGTTAATAGGACATTCTCTGTAACAAGAACCTAGGACCTACTGCCCCTAGTAGGAGGTCCTACTGTTCCTAATATGAGGTCCTACTGTCCCCTGTAGGAGGCTTACTGCCCCTAGTAGGAGGTCATATTGCCCCAGTAGGAGGTTCTACTGTGAATATGACCTTCTACTGGGGCAAGTACCTAGGACCTACTATCCTTAGTAGGAGGTCCTACTGACCATAGTAGGAGGTCCTACTGACCCTAATAGGAGGTCCGGTCAACGGTCGTCGGAGTCCGATCAATAATTGCCGAAAGTCAAGTCAACGGTTGCCGGACCTCAAGAGGGATAACTTGATTAATTTATTTACTGTGTTTTTAGTTTGTAGTAGTAAAAGGTGGAGTGGCAATTGTGTTTGTGTTGCGACTTGTCACCTGTGGGGTGGCTTAGACTTAGACAAGACTCTCAAGAGGGAAATGGTGGTCTCCGATTCCACTCTTTCAGTGCTCTGCTCTGTGTGTGTGTGTAAAGAAGAGGCTTGTCGTTGCTGTGTGTATCAATATTTATGTGTCGAGTTCTTGTGCAGCTTACATGTGTAAAGATATGTTAGGGAAGGGACAGACCATAATGCACTTTGAGGACCGGTCTCTTGTACTTTTGAGAGTTGGGGTAGGTCTATATTTTATAATTAGGGTACACAAAAATCTGGATTATTTTGTATGCAAAGTATGTAGTTTATTGCATTTGGATTTAGGTATCTGAGAGCACATGATTTAGAGGGAAGTTCATGACCATGTCTTTGCATTTTACGATCAAAATTGGAAAGGGAGGATCCATACGAATTAATTAGTTAGAGTTAAATGTTTGATGACCGTGTGATATGATTGAGTTTGAATGTTTGATGGATATGATGATGAGGAATTGAGGATGATGATAGCTGTTTTTATGTGTGAGTGAGTGGATGAGATAGGGAGTCTGTGAGAATGAATTTTTCAATTGACTGCATATACTCTCTTACAAGAAAAAGGTGAAGTGCAGCATAAGTGCATTACTGAAGACTTGAAGTCAAGGAGAATAGGAGATGGAGCTGCATTATTGCTTGCTTGAACTTTTCAAGCGATGGAGATGAAGTCATGGAGGGCAGGAGGCATGGAGGCTGGAGTTGTATCTTGCATAACTTGCATTATAATTTAATAATTTCATATGCTTTAAATTGACTATTTTACTTGGTTTATCACTTTATTGAGTTATTGACTACAAATGACTTGTATCAACTATCAAGTGTATGACTATTTTATGAGTTGCTGAGTCTTTTTATCATGCTGATTTCTGAGATATGAGAAATTAAAAATGCAGATTTTAAGCATTTCAAATCAGATGTATAGACAGAATTTAAGTCCGAAAATCGGTCCAACCCGACTCGATCCGAATTATACCGGTCTCTAATTTTACTACATCAAAACCCGACCCAGCTCGATCCGGGCCGGGACGCTGTAATTGATAGCCGTGCTTAGGCCGGCGCCCAGCCCCACGCATTGGTCCTAAATTTAAAAATCGAAAGAAATGAAAATTAGAATAAGATGTGGACAAATTAACCATTTTGCCCCACCCCAACTGCGGGTTTCTACTTTGAAAACCCAGCGTGTTTCTCATTTGAGAAAAGATTTCATGTGAGGAGGATTAGAAGACGATGAAATCCCTTGCCCTAAAACCCTAAACCCTTCAATTCACGGCCATGGCTTCCGTTCCAGAACCAAGCACGGCGCCATTTCTCTCCGCCAGCTCAGAATCCGCTCGGCTTCTTCCAACTCCGTTGCAGCTCTCACCACCGCAGACGAACACGCCGAGTCCTCTCAGCTCTTCGAGGTTTTGCATTTCTTCATTTCCATTTCTCTTCATCCTTTGGAGAAATTTCGAAGAGCTTAGTTCAGTGAATTTGAGTTTTCTGTGGTTGCTGAGAAATTGAAACTAGAAGACTCAGAGTTTTATGGAATTTAGAGTAATTTTCGTTGGGATAAGCTATGCTTCGCATTGGAGCAGGGCCTTATTGACTATGCGTGGCCAGTTGAGGGGGTCAGAGTGGGATCCTGAAAATTCACATAGGATTGATTTTAGTGACTTTTTGAGGCTGCTTAACTCAAACAGTGCCCAGTTTATGGAGTACTCAAACTATGGTCAAACAATATCAGGCAGGTTTTTTTCCTTCTTCTTGACTGTTAAATATTTTTAGCTGTCTTTACTGCTTATTGATTTTTTAATTTATCTTTATTTATCATTATGTTTTTCATTTCTAAGTGCCTGGGCGTCAGAAATGGTTTCCTACCATACATTAGTCAATGCAATTTGTTTTTACAGATAATATGTTGGTTTTGCTTTTGGCATTCAGTTGCAATATTATGTTTTAACCTCTCAAACCTGGTTATACATTTGGCTCTTCGTCTTCCTAGTTGCCATATTTTCTGATAATGTGCTTTGTGTTCCATCTTTATCTCTTTATAATTTTTTTCTGAGCTATTCTTATTTTGTTTTTGTTTTTTGTTTTTTGTTTTTTCTAAGCTACTGGCGAGACGCCCTTAGGGTTGACCTATGGCACTGAGGCAGTGTTCCCAATGGAAATCATGTGCCCCTCAGCCAGAGTCGACCTTTTCAATAGCGAAACAAATCATCACGGCCTTCTCCTCGACAAAGACATGGTTGAAGAAAAGCGTATCAAAGCTCATCTCCAAAACTTACAAAACAAGCAAAAGGAGACTGCTTACTATAACAAAAGAGTTCGCCATAGAAGCTTCCAGAACGGAGATTGGGTTATGAAAGAAGTTATTCCCAAAGTCAAAGGGTTACGCCCTACATGGGAAGTAGGGGTGGGACTTCGAAACCGAAAACCAAAAACTGAAAAAAACTGAACCGAAAACCAAACGGTAACCGTTAAAAACCGAACTGAAAAAAAAAAAACCGGATCGAACCGGATCAATATGGTCTGGTCTCCGGTTTCACCCCCTCAAAAACCAAACCGGACAATTCAAACCGGTCAACGGTCAAACTAACAAAAACGACGTCGTTTTGTTGCAAAAAAACCTTAAGCCGAGTGTCCCTGACTCCACTCACTCCAAATCCGCCTCATTCTCTCTCCCTCACTCTTCCTCAAGAATAATTTGATATATTTTAAGAATATTTATTCCAAATTTATTCAATATGGGCGTATCCGTGTGTTAATTGGTTATAAGATTAGGGTTGACAGTCTCGATTGAAATTAAGGACTATTAAATTATATGGTTTGATGTATAAACTTTATATTGTGCTTAATATGTATGGACTTTAGACTTTAAACTATTTTTAGTTTTTATTGTGTTTTTACTTTTTATATAGTTGGTATTTGGTTTGTAGGTTTTTTTATAAAAATTTTGATTTGTGTTTTTTTGTAAGACATTTGGTACGTTTGTGGTTTTACGGAACTAAAAAAAATAAAGTCCATTAATTTATTAACATTTTATTAGAGACTATATTTGAAATAATTGAAAAACCAAAAAAACGAAACCGTACCGAACCGTAGGTGTGGTTTGGTTCACGGTTTGGTACGACTAAAAGTGAAAAATCGAACCGGACTGGACCGAATTTTAACTCCGGTTTGGTCTCTTGTTTGGGCTCTAAACCGGACTGTTTCAAACCGTTCCCACCCCTACTGGGAAGGACCCTACCAGATTGTGGAAGTCGTTGGCCCAGGTACGTTCTACATCAAGGACAAGGGTGGAAAGGTTTCCACATACCCTTGGAACGTGCAACACTTATGATGCCGTTACGCACAGTACGCTTGAGTACTTCCAAAATTTTGCAGCTGTTATTGTAAATTGTTATTACAGCGAATTCATATAATAAAATTTTCAGTGGATGTAACCATTCCAACAAAAAGAATGACGAACCACTATAAATCCTGTGTTTTTATATTTCGCTCATATAACGATCTAGTCGGTATCTCTCATTCGTTTATACTAACTTTAAGTCATTAAAAAATGAAACGAATATTATCTAAGTTATTATTCTTAGACCCAGTGTTTTAGTCTTGTCAGTAAAGTTTAAACCACTAAGAACAAAATAATACTTCAAGTGATTTCATTTAATCAATGGAATACCAACTTCATAAAATCAATTTATATAAAAACACCACAATACATAAAGAAATATGTTGTTTAAATATAACACTATTTCATTAACTAGCAAAGAGGAGGATTTACGTGAAGCCGGATTCAAATAGGAAACCACCCCAACTCTATATTTCTACTCATCTGTTCGCTCAGCTGCTTCTCCTCTTTGGCTTTTCTATGCTTCATCCTTTTCTGCTGTCATATTTCTCCCTATGGAGTAGGAGAAGGCGTTTTAGGGTTAGAGTCTGACCTATCGCTATTACATGATAATTCAAAGAATACGCTTTTACCTTCATCTGGAGACTGGGCCCCAACATGTTGACCCTTCTTTGCAGCTTGAGGTTTCTCTCACGCCAAGTATTTGTTGAAGTCGATGTAGTCTATATCCATTAACTCTTGCATATTAGTTACTGCAACGTCATCTATTGCCTTCTGCATTTTGGCTTCATAGTTAGCTACTACGTCTTTAAGGTCCTCTTCTTTTGCCGGCATAGCTTGCTGCATCTCGTCTTTCTTTGCCGCCATAACTAGCTCAGAAGGTGAATTGTACGCTCTACCTCAGACTTCATGGATTCCACCTTCGTGTCATTCTCCAACGCCTTAGTCCGGGTGTTCTCTAACTTCTGCTCTCGATAAACAAGATCTGATGATAGCTTGGCATTTCTCGCCTTCAACAGCGTCAACTCCTTTCTAGTTGCTGTCAAAGCCCGCTCCATTTCCTTTAGATGCCGAGCTTGGGCGGACTCTGCACCGGTAGTGGCGTGGACATCCTTGAATGAATTGGCTAACACTCCCATCAGCCTTTCCTTCTCGGCTCTCACAGCCTCTTCCTCTGATTGCTCCGGGCGCTCTAGTCCTCCCACTCCAGCGAACTGGTAGAAGGCTTGAACTAATAATTATACAGATGGCGGAGCACGGGATAGCGCTTCCACCATGGGGAATGAGGATCCCTCGGCCAAGGTCAGCACCACCTGTTGTCTTCCTTCTTCGATGGATCGTTTTGGGTCCTCCTTCCTCCCCTCGACAGACTTCGCCCTATTTTGGGAGCAGAACAGCTTGAAGCGGCTGCACTCTGCCGGCTGCACTTTTTCTCTGCTGCAGCGACGGTGGAACGCTTTGCCTTCCTCTTCTTCTACGCTTCAACGACATTGTCCTCATCTTCAGAGGGTTTGCCTTCTCCATGCTGTTGAACAATCGGCGGGTGAGGTGGCAAAGGTTGTCTAGACTCTCCTTCCTGGTGAGTATGAAGTGGAGGACTAGGAACCTCCACTTCTTCAGCCACTTTCTGGACGACATCGTCCTCTGCAATCTTCAACTTGGCCAGATAGGAGAGTTCTTACAACACACGTCTGGCAACAACATTCATTATCTCAAAAAATGAATGATTGTCCATGAATTCCTCTTCTGTCTCCAGGGAAGGATACTGCAACAAGAACTCTAAGTACAACTTTTATAATGAAGGCTTGGAGTGATGCCTAACCTTGAATCCGCCAACTACATAAGACAAATACAAGTCAGAAGACGGTTAATTGATAGTGCAGACATCAAGGACGTTCAAAAGCGACATATACCTGAGGATCTACTTAGTCCACACACAATTAGGTAGGGCTAACAGGCAACGATCTGTTGATCGGTAATCCGCTTTCCTATCCATAGAGCCTTCACACGGCGTAGTCTATCTAACTCGATGTCGGACAGCTGTAGCACTATATTTTCTGCACAATAAATATATCGTATTACAAGGCGCACATACATATACAAACATAAAGTAGCTTATCGCTGTTATGAAACCCACCCCAGATTGCTTGGAAACAAGACTTCAACCAATAAGGCGAAGTCCCACAAGGGTCACTCCCACTCCACTCCCAACCTTTGACAGCAACAAACGCATTGGTATACCACTCATTTTCAGACTCAAGCATCCCCTCGATGCACAAGTTTGGATGCTTCTTTCGGTTATCGTTTCGTAACACCAATATCATTGTTCCTTACTTCCCACTTCTTCTTGAGTATCTCAGGTAGTAGAATTGGGTAATTTCCGCCACTGTAGGGCGTTGACAACCACATCTCTTAGACCACCGTCATCGCCATCAAGTTCTTGAACATGTTTAGCCCCATTTGTTCAAGGGCGACTCCGAACTCGATCAGCACATAATACACCCAGGAGTCAAGTGGAAGCTTCAAGCCATGAAAAACTAAGATCTCGCTCACCAGTGCTTCTCCTTCTGAAAGTTGAGAGGCTAGCTCATTCTCTTCAATAGGGCGTAACGCCACTGTCTGAGGAATCCTGTATTGCGCCATCAAAGCGTCCACTTTATGCGTCCGTAACCGAGCAGCGGGTTCATCAACCGCAGTCCCATTTGCCAGTCTCCAAGACATGGGGTTAGCTTTTATATGAATCTGCCCTGACGAACTCGCCGTCCCTCTTCCTCCAAGATTCATCATTGCCTTCTCACTCTCCCTCTTCTCATGATGCTTATGGCCGTCAAGACGGGCCATGTACTCCTCGATCGGGTCACTTATTGCTATTGAACTGGGTTGTTCAAAACTATGACCACGCTTCGCTAATTCTCCCAAGATGAACAACTCCAACCCGTCCTTAAAAGTGCGCGCTGCTAGAGACGGCTCAAATCCCAACATAAAGCTTGCAACGGGGTTCAATGGCTATTTGCTCTTTGGGGACTCCGCCTTCTCTCATTCTGCTAAAACGATTCGTTCTTCGGACATCCACCGCAAACGTATTAAACCTAAAAAAGTCAGTAGTTAGATCTAGCCTAAATTGTGCTTCAACTTTTGTTGAACACAACGAAGAATAGCCCAGTCAAACCTAGGTTCTAAATTGCTCTATCCAACCCTAGTATTAGACTACCCAACAACAAACATGCATAATCCAAGGAAGAGATAGAAGCACAAACCTGGGTATAACTATAATCCACTTTCCTTTGATGCTCTTCGGCTGCTCTCGCACTCTCTCACAAATTTGGCAGAGCTTCGGCTTGAGAAAATGAGGAATGAATTTAAGCCCCCTATATATACCGGACCTCGGCGAACGATAGATGTTTCGCGATTTTCCCTCAACCGTCGGATGAGTGCCACGTGTTCACTCAAATCCATAAATGACACAGAAACTGGAGCGACATATCGGTTACCACGACACCCATTAAATGCTGGTAACCGAACGTCGCATTTTCATAATGTGACACGTGTCCCACGACCGTTCACTCTCCACTACTCAATCGACGCTGTCACCAATAACAGACCTCACAAGATGAGTCGCCATCAACTCTACCACATATCACTATAAGAGTTCTCGAGCCTTTGTGCATCAGAATTCTTTGTTACATGTGAAAATATGCAGAACTACTACGTATCGCAGTGAGATGTAATACCTCACACGGTATTACGTCCGGCATCTATTGATTGTGTATCGCTGTAAGAGTTTTGTATACCTTACACAATACTGCCTCTGGAATCTACTAAATTGTGTATCGATGTAAGAGTTTTATATACCTTACACAACACTGACTTTAGAATCTATTGAATTGTGTATCACTGTAAGAGTTTTGTATACCTTATACGATACTGCCTCCGGAATCTACTGAATTGCGTATCGTTGTAAGAGTTTTGTATACCCTATACGATACTGCCTCCGGAATCTACACCAAATGTCCACAGTTACCTTATCGCTGTATGCGTGAATCTACTTTACTGGATAAGCACACTTTCTTTTTACATGTGCAGGAAAACACATATTATGCAACCAGACTTCACCATTGACTACACAAGACAACATAATCCGCCGAAACTGTTCTTGATTGAGGAGCTCGGGAACTGGTAGGGCTAGACACCACATTGACATTACTTATGCTTGGAAACTTGGTTATAACTCACCAAGAACGCTCTCCTACATTACTGTGCGCCTCCATCACCAAACATAACCAAACATAAGTAACATCACATATGTGGACCCACAAGCCACAACGAGACTCGACCACGACATACATCACGAAGACTTTCATACAAGTTACGCAACGACACCAGGAAGTTACCAATCCGACATCAGGAAGTCACATTGCCGACCACACCGACATGTCCCACGAAACACACCTCATAAATATAGAGTCACATCGGAAACATGTAAAAGGAAGGAGTCTCCTCTTCATATAAATCCACAATTGCACAAGCAGGTTTTGTAATGGAGTCTCTCAGATTTAGGGGGACACTACAAATCCAAAATTGCACAAACAGGGCGACCTTCTGGCATCTTCAATGAATGAAGTTTTACGGCACAATAATGTGTTAGAAGTCCTTGCAATAACTCTTATACTTGCAATACTACATTAGAAATAAAAAGAACGACTTTTCTATATATGTAATAAAAAATTGTATATGATCATACAATGTGGTAAAAAAAAATCAAAGAATTGGAGTTAGACTCTGTAGTGCAAGAAGTTGGTGTCTATGTCTTGCTGAAGACTACGCTTAGGTGGAAACTGGGGCAAGAGATTTGCAATGCGTGTAGCTCTTTCCATATACGAGGCAAATTTACTGACTAGTAGCCCTTGTTTCTCTGCATCATTTGTATCAATGCCGTTTTGTTTATCATTGCAGTCGCTCTTCTTCCCAGTAGTAAGTAGGCTTTGGAGTGCCTTCTTGTTGATAGTCCAGCTACTTCCCTTCTTGAAATTGAAGTTATATAAGGAAAGAAACCTCTGTCCATAAGCTGCTATAAACTCCAATGCAGCTACGATGAAGTCGAACTCATCATTTGAAATGTAGTAGGGAAAACTGACTCGAGTCCATCCAGGTTTCAATCCCACATAGCCCTTCTGGATGGCGCATCTATAGGCATGCGAGTCGGTCTCATCTATTCCGAGAAGAGTGTGGCCGTACGGCCCTGCACAGTCGCAGCCACCTCTAGCCTGGATACCAAATAGGTCATTGAGCAAAGCTGAAACGAAGGAGCCATGGAGGGGCTTATCTCTTGTGTTGAGTGCTTTCTCATTCTCAGTCTCTCCCCACATATTGTTCTCTATGCTTGGGCTTGAAGTAGAACTATTAGTTGTTGAGTAAACGAGGAAAGACAAAATAGCTTGTCTCTTGGCACTTGTATTTCCCAAAATCTTTATTTTCTTGTTTGGGAGGAGCCTTCGCAGTGCCTTTTGAACATAGATCTGCTCCTGTTTCTCTATCAACTCATAACCAATGTAGTTCTTCACCCAAAATGCCAATGCTGCTCTAATTGTTTGGATTATTTGAGGTGTTCCCCCAGTTTCCCTCTCTTCAATGTCCTCCAAATATAATGTGTCCTGCAAGTCTTGCTATCAATTTTCAAGAAAATGAAAATAATTTGTTGAAACATTTTCCATCACAATTGTTTCAATTTTCTTCTACGTGTGTAGTTTGTTCATCATTCAAATCAGTCACATTGCGTTTGTTGGTAGCTTAATGTGTATTTATGAAGTTGGGTAGCTATATATATCAACCCACTGCTATCTAGAGAGAAAACCAGAGTACCAGACATGTATGTATCGTTATATAATATATATGATCTATAAAGAATATATAATTAGCCATTGAATTAAGTCGACATCAGAAAGTCTTTAGTAGAGGAATGTCTTTGGTTTACCAACATTTCTGCTAGAACAAGTCTCAATTAATAAATTAATTTACTGAAATTGGAGATATCTAAAGGTGATCGACAATCTTTGTTGTAATTGAAGTCCTAACATAGAAGAAAATAGATGTTCAAGTTTGATTTATGGAACTTACCTCTTCACAGAAGCCATTGACATAATCAACAGTTCCACCTCCACAAGTGGAAGGTGGAGAAGATCTGAGATGATAGAGAGCCTTGCTCATTAGGAGTATGCCTGGAGAACCAGGTCCTCCAACAAACTTGTGTGGACTAAGAAAGACAGCATCGTACGCGTCTATCTCCCCTGACTTCATATCAATTTCCACATATGGTCCACTGTATATAATTCATGGACACAGAAGAGAAAAATCGTAAGTATTTATTCTGCTTGGTTCCACATCCAGAGAGATATGACAAGCTTTTTGAGAATATCATGCATGGGATCGATGTTTTCAAATTAGATTTTGCTGTATGAAGGATTACTGGATTAATATATATACACAGAGGACTAGGAAATGCAAATCATGCATAAACTAACGTACCTTGCGGCATAATCAAAGCACACATATCCTCCATATTGATGAAGAAGTCGTGCAATTGCTCGCGTATCGGAATGAACACCGGTGACATTACTACAAGCCGAGAAGGAACCCAAAATTGGGCGGTTCGTGTGTTTGAATGACTCGAGTTGCAGTGCAAGAGCCTCCATATCCAGTAAGCCTTCATCATCTAGACCAATCTCAACTACTTCAGCCAGGCTTTGCCGCCACGACAGAAGGTTCGAGTGGTGCTCATAGGGACCAACAAACACCACCCATCTCTCTTGGGTGGCAAGAGTGTTTATGACCCTCTCTCTCAAAATTGATGGTACCGTAATGCCCATCACCTCTTGAAGCCTTTTAATTGCTGAAGTGGTTCCTTGGCCACAAAACATAAGTGCATCATCATCTTCTTCACCCCCTAAGCATTTCTTGATGTATTTACTTGCTTCATACACCATTAGTGTAGTCCGTCGACCAACATAACTCTCGCAAGTGTGAGTATTTCCTGCACACGTATATATATGCACCAAGAACCCTAATTATTAGTACATATCGTAAATGAAATTAACTCAACATGCTAACTAAGACTTTGGTCTGCATCATTTTTAATTGATTCAAGTGTAAAAAATAAAAGAAAATAAAAAAAGTGTAGAAATCAACTAAATTTTTGTTACTCGAGCTGAGAAAGCCAAACCAACAAGGATGAAATTAACTTGAAATACTCAATAACGATAAGGGGTCAAATATCGATTGCAACTCGAATATTAAAGTCAAATTAAGAATGATATTTAAAAAAATGAAACTTGAAATATGAGACAGTGACACAGAGAACAAATATAGATTTTGAAATGAAGTAGAGATACGTACGTACCATAAAAGGGAAGAACATCGTTGATGATGAAGTTTTCGATATAGTGAAGAGATCGGCCGGAAGCAGTGTGATCGGCGTAGGTGAGTCGTCTTTTCCCAAACGGAGAATCGAATTCAGCAGAAGCACCGATGACTTGAGAGCGAAGCCAAGAGAGTCTAAGCTCCGCCGTCGACTCGCTCTTATTGGGAACCTCCTGCTCCAGCTTCCTGAATGATTCATCAGAAATGGTACTGCTGCTATTGCAAGGATCATTACACATGTAAAATGATGGTTCAGCAGCAGCTCGAGTTGAACCTGTTTCGCATTTGCTTTTTCTTGAGCTTATTTTCGGACCAGTAAGACTAATATTAAGGATCTTTCCCAAATCGAACTGCGTGGTCATGTTCTGAGGAGTCTGAGAAAGTAAGATACCAAAATGGTGGACAGATTAATGAAGAAAAAGATTGGGTTGGAAGCAAATGGAAATAGCTAGAACGGTATATAATGAGAGCTTTAGGAAATCCTGGGGGTTGATAACTAAACAGGGGGTTTTATGCAGGGAATGATTTGATGAATCCATGGGACCTATTATAATACTGTTAGTCGCGTCATGAATACGAGTCATAGTACTCCATCTGGACGGTCCGAGTATTGTAGATATATATGCATGTCAAAGTTGATTGTTTTCATCACAAAGACATTTCCGACCAAACCCGCACGTGGTAATTGATAATTCGAAAGTGGGTTTAGTCAGTGATCGGCGGTGCTAGATCTACCATCTTCGTTAAATGTTATGGTAGTAGTCCTGATAATAAAAAAGTAGAAAATGATTTGGGGCCTTACCCAGTTATCAAATCTTGGGTTTCAATATTACGTGTCAGGCTATATCAGTAAGACATATTATCATTTAAAAATATCATGTCAAGTCATTATTAAGAAAAAATACAATCATGTCCCTCTGGCTCTAATTTTTTTTGTCTCCCCTCTATTAACAATAATATTTTAAAACTTTTTTTCTTTCCTACAAATCATTATTGGATATAAAAAAATATAAGAAAATATATCTTTGAGTGCACACATGAGAACGTATATATAATTTATCAAATAAAGGTTTAGATTTTTTTCTTTAATCCAAAAATATTAAGATGTAACTATTATTCTATTTTCTAACGGAATTTCCTTTTGTTTTTAATAATCAATACCGTAATTATATTACAAAATTCCTAAAACAAAATCTGATCAAAATATGGTATAACTAGTATATAGTAAGGTTATTTTTAAATATTTAGGATTTTAACATGTTTTAAAAGTTAGAATGATTAATTAAAGCCATAATATGCAAAACAATTTAAGGGTGAGCGTTCTGCACTGAAAATATGGTTTACCGACTTGAACTGCATCGAAAAAGACGATTCGGTAACCACACCGAAATAAAACGGTGTCGGTTTATGGTCACACCGCACCGAACCATATAAAAGCGGTTCGGTTGCGATTTTTATGATTCAACCGATTTAAACCAAACCGTAATGAATTCAATTTTTCTATTTTTTTTAATTTTTTTCATTGATAGAATTTGGTTTGCAATATATAAAATATTAATTTATGTTCAAGTTTGCAATTTGTAAGTTGGTGTGTTTGCCATGTTTGTTGATTTATTAAGTGATAAAATATAATATTTCTGCTAATTAAATGCATTCAAAATTTGTTCATGCCATATGAAAATTGTTAGATTAAATTTGGACATAATTTTCTTGTTTTAATAAATCAATCGGTTTAAAACCGAAACCAACCCGCACCGCCCCGAAAAGCTATGTAACCGAAATATATAAATACCGAATAAAGTGGTTTATTTACGGTTTGAAATACTATAAAACCGAAAGAAACAGTTTGGTTGCGGTTTGAGCCTCAAACTGATCAGAACCGAACCGTGCCCACCTTTAAAAATATTGGTAACTTGATACAATTAAGGAAATATATGTGATCAATGAAAGATAATTGATCCTCCATAATAATTTCATCAAAAAGTCAAAGGTTTAATTAGATCCATAAAATAAAATGACAATTATTAAGTATCCTATAAAATCATGTAATTAAAAAGGTAAGAAGCTAATCACTAACAGCATGATTTTTGGCTTTTTTGATTATTTCATCCCTGAGCTTAATATATATTCATATGTGTTCACATTTTCTTACATAATTCAAATTAATTAGTGAGTAGCTTCTTACCTTTTCTAATTACATGATTTTATGAGATACATAATAATTGTGTTATTATTTTATGGAGGATCAATTATCTTTCATTGATCACATATATTTCCTTAATTGTGTCAAGTTACCAATACTTTTACATATTATGGCTCTAATTAATCATTATAAATTTTACAACATTTTAACATCTTAAATATTTAAAAATAACTTCATGATATGCTACTTATACCATATTTTGATCAGATTTATTTTTAAGAATTTTTTAATAAAATATTTTTTTGACCTTTCTGAACTATAATTACAGTATCAATTATTAAAAACAAAAAAAATTTCGTTAGAAAATAGAGTAATAATTCCAATATCTTAATATTTTTGGATTAAAGAAAAAAATCTAAACATTTATTTGATAAATTATATATATACATTCTCGTTTGTACAAATACAGTATATATATATATATATATATCCTAATGTAAGAATATAAGAAAATATATCTTTGTTTAAATATAAATTTTTTTATGTTAATTGAGACATAAAATTTAGTGCCTCATTGAAGCCTCTATCATTCCTCTAAAAAAGTTACTGGTACAATCATTCACACATGTGAAAATATTATCTAAGAAACATAAGAACGAAGTTTTGGCAAGATGTCTAACCGACATGACCCTTAGGATCCAAAAATAAAGAGGGTCTTTTATTTGTTCTTCTTAATCACAACTTTTCTCGTAATATAGATTATAATAGCTCGCTTTTAAATAAGTGAGATGTAATGTTGGTACTATTACTATTTATTATGTAGTTGCTTTATGAACTCAAATCCAATCTAGTTTTAAAACTAGACATATTTATTACGTTATTGTGATTGATACAAAAGATAATTAATAATCATTTAACCCATTGTATCTGAATCCCTTTTCAAATCTTACTGTCGGTATTGCGTCCTATCAAACCAGTGTCGATATTTCAAATCTTACTGTCGATATTTCACATCCATAGAAATTTTGACATGGTTTTCTTCGTAAAATGACTAAAATAGAAACAAACAACGTGCTGGATAATTGGGGTCTATCCTATAACATAGTCACTCACCGTTGCTTCTAATGTAAATTAAGCTCCTCTAAGTTAAGCCTTAGACGCGATGGAGTCCAATTAAGTGCGTGCTCATTTTCCAGTGGAACCCTAAACCCGTGGGTATATTTGTTGGTCTTTGAAAAAGTAAAGTATATTCTCTTTTTTGTTACTGCATAACTTTGTGTATAAGTAAACCGGGTTGTTTTGGGTGCATAGAATTATTAAGGACCTGTTTGTCTCCATTTTCCAAATGACAAAATTTCTATGGATGTGAATGTCACGATGTCTCCATATTCTCTATTTTCAACATGTCAGTCAATTCTCAATTGGATTCAAGATCAAATACAATGACTACCTGAGGGAGGAAAGAACAAAGCTGAAGAAATTTTTTATTTGGTTTTTAAAGAAAAGATGGTAGAAGAAAAGTGAACGGGGATACAAAGTTGGTCATCAGAGCTACCATGTTTTGGGTACACTGAGGCAGGACGCTCGTAGGACACAGATCCACTGCCCTCCGGGTTAATTTTACAGAAACTAGAGCCAGGGTCTTAGTCCTTCATTTACTAAGAGGCACATGAAGAAATTTCGCACGAAGTACATCAACAAGCTGAACTCATCTCGCAATCCTATAAGGAAGTAGAAGACGAGACTTGATGAAATAGAGATGGGAAACAGGAATGGGATACTAGAGAGAAGCTGCCCAACTACAAAAGACTAGTGCCCCCAAGTGCTGGTTTGACTCTTCACTAGCGTATATCTGCACACAGGATGACAGTAAACAAACATGCAAATGAACTGAAGCCAATCTATTACATTGCTAACTATATAGTCTCGTTTTAGAAAGATGAGAAGGCTTCATATTAATATCAATATTTTTATGCAAGACTTTTTGCACCATGTCTATATGAAGAAACTGATGCATTGAATTAACCCACAAACTGCCATGTCTATATCTACATTTAGATGTACTAAATTAACCCACACCCATTCCCCGCTGGTGCACACCTATCTTTGTTTGTTGAGTAAGTTTCAATGTCGGTACCTAAACTCTTGTGACACAGTCAAAATGATACCTAAACTTACAAAATAACCAATGTGGTACTCAAACTTCAATTTTGATACCAACGAAAGGCCTGAGACTATTTTCCGTCACGACGCCGTTTGTTTAATGACGTGTCTTTTATGGGACTCACTAAAAATATTTCTTGTTAGAATATAACTACATCAGCAGTTCCTGAACTCTTTTAGAATGAACAATTTGATACCCAGAACGAAAACCCAAGTTTTTATGTTCAAACTAGGAGGAAAAGTGGATCTATAGATTTAATTTTAGAAATTTTAGAAGAAAATGAAATCTACTAGGCAAGATAGAAGGTTATTTTCACCTTGAGTTTAGAGTTTAGACACTTTTTGTTGAGGGTTTAGTGTTTAGGGTTTAGATAATTTTTATACTTTTTCTAAATTACATTTCCTTCAACGGTTTAGGGTTTAGGATTTAGATGACATTTAAACTTGGATTTGAATCTCGGTTTTAATTTTGTGTATCAAATTGATCATTTTAAAAGAACTCTGGGACTACTGATGTAGTTATCTATTGAAAAAATATTTTTTGTCGGTCTCATACTAGGCACGTCATCAAACAAACGGTGTCGTGACGGAAAATGGTCTCAGACCTTTCGTTGGTATCATAAATGAAGTTTGGATACCACATTAATTATGTCACGCCCTGACCCAAGTTTACCTTCCTAAACCTGAGTCAGGACGTGCGGGACCCATCTCAAGAGAGATTTACTCGAAATCTCCCTTGAGAAGAGATTACCCTCTTTCCAAATCAAATTTAAACAGTCCAAACAGTATCGGAATAGACCTCACCGCCGGAGGTTATCCCGATTCCCGCATTTGGATCTCAAACTATTCATTTGGAGGACCTAGGGTTTCTAATAATAATTGTGACTGCACCCGAATCCCGGTCAGGCTGCCTACGTACCCTGTTCTCAGGGATCAAGCCACACGTAGCTCTTGCTTTACTAACGTCCTAACCGAGCGAATCCCGTTTTTCTAATTATCAGTCGATTTAATAAAAAGGGTAGCAAACGCCTAATGCATACCCGGAATTTAACCTCTCCGTCGAGATTATCCCTAACAATCCACCACAAATAAATACAGCATTCACACATACAATCACATAACTATAAAATAAAGGCAACCACAGAAATATATAATTTTCCCCAAGGGCATATAGGTAAAATCACTCAAAGATACCCTTGTAGTTAACTTAAATTCTTAAGGGCAGTGTTGTCAATTCACTCTTAATGGCAGCCTAGTAATTATGCTAAGCTGCTAGGAGTATTTTAGAAATTTCAGCCCTAATGGCAGCCTCTGTAAATAGACAAAACAATCAGGGGCAGTATGGTCTTTTTAACCTCAGTGGCAGCCACGTAATTATACAAATCTGTCAGGGGCATTTCTGGGATTTCATTCCTAGTGGTAGCCCTGTAAATATATAAAACAGACAAGGGTATTTATGGAATTTCTAACCCAAGGGCAGTCCGGTAAATAACTCAAACTATCAGGGGTATTTCTAGAATTTCAGCCCTGATGGCACCCCTGTAATTCCCCCAAACTGTCAGGGGCAGTTCTGACATTTCTCACTACAGTAAAACAGTAAAAAGGAAGTTTACCGCTGTAAAAACCAGGATTTTTACCCTCTGTTTCACCGATCGGCTGGTTCGCCGGAAAACCAGCTTCCATTAACTGCAAAGCTAGGTTTTACATCATCCAAGCATTCAAACAAAGAATAAAATGAGAGAAAAATGGAGGATTTTATATCTCAAGGTTGACCCGATCGGATCTCCGGCAGTCCTCCTCCGGCGAGGCGTCTCCTCGTCCTTCACGCCTCTGAGCTACTCCTGCAGCCACCTGGAAGCTCCTTGGACGTCCCAAGGTCTTCCTCTCATCCCGTCTCGCCTCGATGCAGAGAGGGCATTCGCCCACCTTCCTCTCTCCTCTGCTGGCCTACAACCCCGATGGCACTGGCTCAACCTGAGGTCAGGTAATGACCGCCGGAGCTTGGTGGTTGTGATGGTGGCGGCGGTGAGGCTGCACGCGTGCCGGTAAACTCATGGAGCGGAGCACCCAGTCGTTCGGGGGAGAGAGAGAGTGAGTGTGATTCGGTCAACCCCTCTATTTAAAACCAAAAATCAACGGTGAAAAGTTTAGGATGAAAAGTTACCGTGAACAGTAAATAGATAATTTGTTATTTATTTTTACCGTACGGTAACAACACTTTATCCGCATAACTTTCGCATACGAACTCCGATTAAAGCGTAGAACATACCCACGGGTTCGTATTAATACCTCTACAACTTTCTCAAAGGAACTTCCTCCAAATTCTCGACTTATCATAAAGTCATCTTTTACGGTAAAGTAATTAACTTTATTACTTCCGTAAACTAAATAAATCTATGTCAAACAGCCCGTAACTCCGGAAAATATTCTGGACATACCGGTGGACTCGTATAAACATAATCTACCACCTCAGAACATTAATTCTATTTTCTCCCAAAATCAAGAATTTCTCGATATTAAACTCGAATATTAATTCGGGAAAAATTAACAACGCGGTTATAACGTACCCTTTGTAACCCGTCTAATCACGGTAAAAAGGTAAATTTCAAGACAGGGTGTTACAGATTGTTTTGTAAGTTTAGGTATCACTTTGACCGTGCCACAAGAGTTTAGGTACCGGCGCTGCTAAAAACTCTTTTTGTTTTCTGGTTGTAGGTTTTCAATCTCTCAGCACATGAAGTATAAATATATTTGTTCCTCTATTCGGCCTGGGCTACATGGCTTTTTTCCTTTGATTTATAAACATTCAAGGTGGAGTATTGGAGACGGTGAATCTGAATCTTTTTGGTCAGATAAGTGGTTGGATCATATTATCATTGATAATCTTCAGATGAGACATCTCTCACAGCATTTTAAGTCAAATGTAGCCTCTTATATTTCAGGGAAACAATGGGCACTTCCCATATTTTTCACACCACATTCCCTAATCTGGCCTAAGAAATTATGAGAACTCCTCTTTCCATTACTCATGAGCCTGATGTTCTCATTTGGGAAAATTCGAGTTATGGTGCTTTATCATTCTCTGTTGCATATGAGTTCATTCGTCCTCACTTTGATGAGCAGTGCTGGGACTCTAAATTATGGGGGTGTTATTCCGCCTCGTTATTCTATGTTTGCATGGTGTCTATTTCACAAGAAATTACTTATTGATGATCAGCTTCGCATGCGAGTTATTCCTGTGGTTTCAGCTTGTCAGTTATGTACTTTAGGTCGTGAGGATACAGTGACCCATCTCTTTTTCACATGTACTTTTGCTCAACACGTATGACAATGACTTGCTTGCTGTTTCGGTACCAACCTTCCTTGTTCAGGTACAATCATTGTTTTTTGGGTATCCTTTACTAGTAAACGATTTTCTCTCTAATTGATGACTCTTTGGATCGCTAGTAGTCTCTATTCACTTATGACAATTTGGAAGACTAGAAACAAGCTGTGATTTTAGAATAAAAGGCCTTCACTCATGAAAATTTTTAGTTCAACTAAAGCTTGGATCCGTTTCATTACTCCACATATGCATGGCCATTCTACTGGCATCTTGGACAATAGGTTACTGATGGGGTTGGGTGTAACTCCAGTCCCAAAAATTCGGCATGTTTCACATCTTGTTTTGTGGCACTCCCTCTTATTCTTGGGTTAAACCTGAATACTGATGGACTCGCTAAAGGAAATCCAAGCCATGCTACTTGTGGTAGTGTTTTTAGGGATATCTCTGGGAGGTTTTAGTCAAGGACTAGCTCAACAAAGTGCTTTTTTCTCTGAGTTAATGTCGGTTATAATTGGGGTCGAATTAGCCTACCATTTAGGGTGGCATTATATTTGACTTGAGAGTGATTCAACATGTGTTTTAGCTTGTCTCTCTTCCACTTCTTTTATTCCACCGTGGCCACTGTGGATTCTTTAGTTGAATTGCTTAAAATGAATTCATGCTATGCAGTTTTTGTACTCTCAGTGCACGTTTGGTACTCAGTATTGTATTACACATCCATAATTCATAAGACTATCCTAAACTAATGTGTATTGCCTTAAATTGTACTAATACTGGCCCATGATTGGTGTTGCATGGGATTAGAAAAAAATTGTAAAACAACAACAAGCAACAACAAATTCGATTTAGCTAAGTTTGATTCAATATATCTCTTTATTCATGATAAATTCGATTCAATTTAGCTAATGATTCAAGCAAAGAGAGAATGATAGATGAACTTTACCCGCTGTCGAGGAAGTTCAGAAGAAGATAGTGGCGAGCGATGATCAAGAAGAAGATAGCGGCGAGCGATCATTAAGTTTAAAAAAAAAAACAAAAATATGTTGTTAATTTCTTGGGAAATTCTGTAACCCATTCTGATTACGCTGTAGATTTCAAGCCGAAAGATCACTGGAACGTAAAATCTTATCAGGCTGTATTCCCAGACTCTACATCCCATAAAACAAATCCATTGACACCATCAAACGTTTACACTGCACGTATCCACTTATAAAGCCAGTCTAGGACACAATGTCTCTTTTAAGAAGCTCATCAAAAACCAGCTTCACCTCACATAGACCCTCACATTCAACATCCATATCAACACACTACCAGAAGAAACTGTTTAGCCGACGAAAAAAAAAATAGGCTAACGAAAGATTTCTTCATCGGTTAAGTTAAATTTTCATCTGCTAAAGTCAACTTTAGCTGACAAAATTAATTTTTCGTCAGCTAAATTAATTTTTTCGTCAGCTATAGTGTTTTAACTTTAGCCGAAAAATTTTTAAAATTTAGCCGACGAAATATATAATTTCATCGGTTAAAGTGTCTTATATTTGTTGATCTAGACAACAGCTCATTTAAAAAAAAGGCGAATGTGAGACCCCGACTAATTTTATTTAATTTTCCGACACATCTAGAGTTTATTTACGACTTCTTTTCGGTACATCGAGAATACAATCTAATATTTTAATATTAGAGCGAACGTCGCCACTTGTGTATGAATATTTACGGAATGTTTTTTCGGCACTCTACGTATTTGTCTGGTTTTACGGACGTGATTTGACATTTTATTTTCAAATGTGTGATTTACAGAAAATGTTTTCGGGCTTTTCGTTATTTTTAAAGTCAGAGGAGATCGTGGCCGTTGGATTTGTTAGACGAATTGTGGCCGTTAAAATGTTTTATAAAAACCTTTCATTCTCCCTTGTCTTCTTTCTTTTATTTTTCTCCTTTTCTTTTCTTTCTCTTTATTTTTTTCTTTCCTTTCCTTTTTCTCTCTTCTCCTTTCCTCTTCGAGCAGACACTCCCTCTCTCTCCCTCCCTCCCTCTCTCTCTTCTAGACGGAAACCACCCCCAGGCGAGCCTTGCCGGCTCGTGTACTGCCTCACTGCCACCACCGCTAGGCTCGCAGTGCCCCCGTGACTGAGCCCTAGCCTCAGCCACGTCAGAGACGCCGTGTCCATCGCCCAGCAGAGGAGAGAGAAAGCCAGCGACTGCCTTCTCTTCCTCGACATGAAACCAGCCGAGAGGAGGAGCAATGAGCTTCTAGAAAGCTTCCAGGAGCTGCTAGAAGGGAGGAGGAGGCGAGCGGAGCTCCGATGGAGGAGGTCTGTCGAAAAATCAGAGATTCGACTTCGAGGTACAAATTCTCAACCTTTTCTCTCGTTTCTTGGCTTGTTGGATTGCTTGGATGTTGTAAAAGGTAGTTTTACAGGTGTTGGGAGCTGGTTTGGCCGGATAAACCTAGTTTTCCGGTGAACCAGTTGATCGAGAAAATCAAGGATAAAAACTCTGGTTTTTACCGCAGTAGATTTACATTTTTACCGGTTTACCGTGAGGTGGAATGACCAAACTACTCCTGTCAGTTTTTAATATTACAACCTGCCATTTTTACTGTTTAACTTTTACGGTTTTACAGTTTTACCTGAGTTACTATTTACCAGTTGACTTTTACTATTTACTATTTGATCAGTTGACTTTTACTATTTATAGTTTGACCGTTTGATTTTTACTATTTAAAGTTTGACTAGTTGATTTTTACTATTTACCAGTTGACTTTTACTATTCACATTTTGATCGATTGACTTTTACTAGTCATTGTTGACCTTTGACTTTCACTATTCATCATTGACTTTTACTATTCATAATTGACTTCTGACTTTTACCGTAGAAGACCAATTGTTACGTTTTTACCGCTACGGTTAAATGGTTTAAAGGTTTTAAAAATTAAATATGCAACGGAAAGACATAAGTACCGAATAAGTAATAATCCCGATTCTCACCCGGTTTGAGAATCGAGGCATCAAATAATTAAACTGTAGTGTCAGGAAAAATTAAATGGAAAGTTTGTCGAGTTTACCGAGTCTTGGTCAACTTTGACCAACTCAGTAGACTTGGTCAATTTCTTAGTCAATCTAGGAATGACTTGGTCAACCCTAAAGTCAACCTTTGACTTTTCCTGGTCAAACTAGGAGAGTGGGTAGTCGACCATAGAATGACGGTTACGTTTCTACTTTCGACTTGTTTACTTGTTAACTTCTCTTTTGACAAATTTGGGATTTCGCTTGCACTCAGAGCTTGAGGATTGAGACTTAGAGCGCGAGGATTTCGGCATCGTCATAACTGGTAGGGTGAGCCGTAACTTCCGGGTTAGTGCATTTTAAAAGTTATATGATGTTTGTTTATGCATAATCGATGCCTCGCGATATATGTTTTCTTACTTTATCATTTCATTAAATGTTTAAGAAAACCTAGGCTAGACACACATGTGATAATTCAGATCGAAAAGTAGTACAGTTGTCCTGATTTTCGGTGTTTGGCCTATGAGTGACTGGACCTAGTGTTTAGACTATGTTTTCCCACGATGTCGATGACCGTGAACCTCCGGAGGGGCAATGCCCTGTTTATTTTATTTTCCCGCTCACGTTCATCTCGCACAGAGTTATGCAGTCGTAAGTGCGGTGTGTTGTTGAGTGATCTGTTGGACATTAGCTGTAAATGGACACTCTCGCTACTACGCGTCTTCAGGCGCATAGGTAGTTGGTCACAGTTTGCTGTGAAGACAAACCCAAAATTCGGCCGCCCAGATCAGTGAAGCCCTACAGGCTGTTGTTTTACTTTGAGCACTTAGTCATTTTGATGTTAGCATTAGCACATAGAAAATGAATTTATATAAATCTGCCTATTAAAACCAAATACAGTTTTTGGTTGTTGCATGTTTTACGAATTGTTTAATCACTGGTGAAAGCTATATGTAGTATCTTTAAGAACTACACCCTTGTTTCAAACCCTATCTTGGTTGGGTTCGGTCCCTTTTGGGTTAGCGAGGACGAGTGCTCATCCCTACTTTGCAGGTACTCGGTAGACTTGCTTTAAAAGAGATGGATCGGTGACTAGAGGCTTGGCAGTACTTGCTATTCAGCATCAGTGTTTCGAGATCACCCTGGAGGAGCTATTTATCCTTCGTGGCACTTCAGCTTTTCGATCTCCATGACTGTTGATGTAGACGCATTTGACGCACTCTGACCTATCGAGCTTTTATCCACTTGTATTTTGCTCGTTGTCCCATATTGTATATTCACTGACTGAGACTTTCTTCATGTATTTTGTAGTCCAAGTCTGGTATGCTACCTTCCACACTTGTATATATCTTTATTTATGCATTCATTTGCTCCTCACATTTATGTTATTTTATTTAAATTAGCCTTGTGGTTTCGGTCTAGTGGATAGTCAATACGTCAGATGACGTATTGGTTATTCATTAGTTCGGGATCACGGCGGTTACTGCCGTGTTTCGGGGTCAGAAATAGTCCAGGATGCGATAGAGAAAAATTTTGGGTGTTGTCGAAATCTGTCTAGAATTAGTTTGTGGAGCTATATATAGGTATGTGTATATATGTTGATTGAGTTTTATTTGAGTTGATTTAAGAGTTTTATTTGAGTTGAAAGATTTTAAGTGTGATTGAGTTGATCGATTTTGATTTGATAATATATATGAAGTTATTGTTAATAAGCAGTATATATATATATATGTGTTAATTAATTTAATTATAATATTGTGTTGATGGTATGAAGTTATTGATGATATGAGTTGATTATGATTTTGTGATGATGTTGATATATAATATTGTTATGTAATTATTAAGTATTTATATATATATATATATATATATATATATATGTGTGTGTGTGTGTGTGTGCGCGTGTGTTTTCATTATTAATTTGTTATTAATTAGTTGTCGTAGAATACTAAATGATTTGAGATTTTATATATAGAAGTTAATTAATTAAAGTTGTACATATATATATATATATATATATATATTTTGTTATATTTTCAGGATATGGATAAGAGTTGAATTTCACTTCTAAAATGGGACAAAAGATATGATAAATGAGTTATTAGTTTTGTTGAATATGTGCTGGCTAATGCTAACAGAAATATAGTTTTCTATTGCCCGTGCATGAAATGTCAGTGTCGCAACTATATGCATCGATTTGCGATTGACAAAGTATGACATCACTTGAAGAGTAATGGGTTTTGGAGAAGTACACATGTTGGATATATCACGGTAAAACATCATCAGGGGGTCCGCATGATCATATGTAATTTTTTGAGATGGGCAGTACATCCAACGATCCAACAACGGCCTGCATCAACGATATGTTTCCTTATGAGAGCTGTGTATGCTCTCAAGGACAGTATATGTCTGAGCCAGTGCAGCCCTTCCCTAGAGTTGTCAACACTGCTGGTATTGACAAGTACAACAAGCTGTTTGCTTTCCAACAGACCCCTGTGTACCCCGGTTGTTAGAAAACTGTTTTTGAAAGTGTGAAGGCTGTTGATGATTATCTACAATACACTGCTTCGATGCTGCCCCATGGTCATCGTCTTTCTATAGTGAGAGAGACATGGTCGAACACACAAGAGGAAGAGATGTCTGAAATCATGTCCCGGATAGACACCTCAGATCTGAGGGTTGGGCCGAGGATTATGAGCACATCCTTCCCACCTCGACAAAACAACTTCTATTTCCAGGGTCTAGGACACATGGGTGAGGGGGTCCTGAAGACCACTCAAGGATTTCAAAAAAAGGAAGCCTCGACCAGCAGCATGACGACTCAGCTAGAGTCAGAAGTTCAGAGACTACGAAAGGAGCAAGCCGCTGAGAAGCAAGCTTAGGCTGCCTCCCAGATCGCCGCCAAGACAACCTATACTGCCGCCTTACATGAGTATAATGCAACGATATATCCCACCCAACAAGCCTAGCAGCAGTAGATGTTCCAGTACTTACAAGAGTTTTTAGCTACCTAGTTTCAGTGAATTTCGGCTCCGCCCATGCCTATACTGCTACCTCAGTCGCCGCAACCTCCTCAACAACATATATGAGAATCTGATACAGATTTAGACAATATAGAATTCATGTAGTTTATATTTGTGTTTATGAACAATTTTTTTAAAATTTATAATGAAAAATGTGTTTTGCCACCATTTTTGGTGTTGTTGGTTATTTGGAAATGTTTTGGTGTATTTTGCAGCTTGCTTGGAATGATAATTTATAAATTTAGGTTTTTTTGATAGCCGACGAAACTTGCCATAATTCGTCGGCTATAGTATTTTTTTAGGTTTAGCCGACGAATTATGACAAGTTTCGTCGGCTATAGTTATTTTTTAATTTTTTTTATTAAATATTTTGTCGACAAATATATTAAATATTTCACCGGACAAAGTCTCAGACCATGGTAGACGAAATATTGTTTAGTCGGCTATAGTCTTAAACTTTATCAGATGAAAAAGATTTAAAAATTCGTTGGTTAAAATGTGCGACTATAACCGACGACTAATTCTCCTTTCGTCGGTTAAAGTTATAGCTGACAAGTCTTTCTCGACGAAATTATAGCCGACGAAGACTCGTCGGCTAAGATTATAACCGACGAATTTGGTTAACAGGCTGACGAAAAACCTTCGTCGGCAAAATCAATCCCCAACAAATGCTTCAAAATCAATCCATGAACACTCCTTCCCTGCATTCAAATACCCCATCCTTCCACACCCAACAACCATACTAACAATTTTCGTCGGCCAAACTACTGATTCTGGTAGTGACAACAACATTGCCTACCACCAAATCCATCCCCAACAAATGATTCAAAATCAATCCATGAACACCTCTTCCTCGCATTCAAATACCCCATCCTTCCACACGCTACAACCACACTAACAAAACTCACTGCCTTCGGCTTCACAACCATCCTAAAAAACAAGGCCACACCCTCACCATAGAAACTGACTTCACATGCCCTGAAACCAAACAAGTCCAAGACACCACATCTCTCACACGCATTTCATCAAACACCTGCTTACAAGCATCGCCAGACTCCTTACAAACACTAAAGAAATGCACAAGCGAGTTCTCAACATAAACACCACACACAAAACCCATCTTAAGAACCATTCTACCTTCTCCTATCCCTAAATACTTAACACAAGATGTCAACACCGCCGGAATTGAAAACATATCAAGCACAAACCCATTCTATAAACCAAAACAGCCTCCCTGGAATTTTCACCATTACCATAGCCTGATCTTGTTTTCTTTACCAAAAAATTAGGAGATGGCATTTGTTTATCAGGACTTTCACATCTCATTGCATGTTAGCGTATTACTGTTGGTAAATGGTGATATCTAAAATTGGTGCTTACAGCTGCTATGTTGCTCTCAAGCTATATACACTTCTTTTATGTTTTTTTCTCTTAGCTCCTTTTAGTTTGTACAAGAGATGAGTATTCCATATTATATTTTCTTAGTGTTGTATCTTTGTTTTTCGAACTATGTAATTTTCTTTTTATTTAATTGAAATAAAATCCGAACGTGAGACTAAGCCTCCTAACTAGGTTGGGTTCCATACCCTTAAAAAATCTCTCTATTAATTGGTTTGATCGGAAAAAAATTAACCCACACGCAAGCCCCACTTTGCATATACTTCTGTGATCATCATGAAGAGATACAAGGATGTTATATACAAGCGTGGAACAATTCACCGCACATAAAGAAAGTTCACAAGCTTCCAGAAATTAGGAAAAGAACAATATCTTTTAATTCAGAATAATTTAATTAAATAGTTCAAACACAGGGTTGATATTTTTACAAAATTGCCTTGGACCCATCTTCTAAAACTACCTAATCCGCTAAGTTCTCATACCCTCTTCTCCAAATGAAGGGAACCCCATTTATCACAAAATTTCTGAAAGTTCTCCAAAATTAAACATGTCTACAAGAAAACTGCACAGGTGATGAGAACATGAATGAGTACCATGATTTTGAAAGCATTGCTCTGAAAGTTGCATGCAGAAGAATCTGCACTTGTGGAATTCAAAGACGGAGTTGTGATGTTGACCAAGGTTCCATTCTTGCCACGACTACATGCACCAAAGAATAAGAATCAGATGGCAAATTTTGGGAAGTGAACGTGGTAAAGAAAACGGGATGTGTGTTTACAATCCACATTACCACTTCTATATAAAAGTGGAGTGCAAATGTTAAAATGTAGGGCAAAGTGGAGTGCCAAAATCATCAATCAAAAATATAAGTACACTTTACCTGCCGGGAATTACACAGGAGCCATGGCCTGCATAATGAAAACAGAATGGTTAACAATAGCATATGATTAAGTAGGAGTCCAATCGAGGGATATTTACAGTAAATCAAGACACAATATAAAAGTGAGAGCATACTGCATGCTGTGAAGTTGAGATCTTACTTGGATCGGTAGTAGTGATTGCAGCCACTCCATTGAAGTCACATGATGCAGACGTCTTCCCCATCTGATGATAATAAGTGTCAAATGCATACGTTGCGTGCGAAATCACATTATCTGGTTCGTAGCATGGTTCTCCCTGCAATAATGGTGAGCAATCCACCTTGCCAGGTCCACAAGCCCAATCTAGTGCAGCCTGAACCATCTTTGTATCAGTGCCATCCTTGGCTGTACAAAAAGTTTGATTTGTAGTATCATTCGCTAATACTGCCCCTGATCCCGTCAACCGTAATATGTAGATAGGTGTTCCATTTGCATCAAACAATCCCCAGTTCTTCTCTGAGACAGCCCCAGGTTTTGTATCCTCATTATAGAGTTCATAAATGAAAGTACTAACTGTAAGTCCAGGACGTTTGGGAGTTCCAGTTTTGTTCAACACGTGCCTTATTAAATTGCTGTTGTACGTGTTGGCATTTTCTAATGTAGCGTCTGGCTCATTAGAATCACCTTTTGAAGGCCAGCCTGATTCTGCCACGACTACTGGGACATTGGTGAAGTTAAGAAAAGCCATGGCATAATATGCTGCATCAACCACAGCATCAAAAACATTGGAGTAATGGAGAAGAGTATTGGAATCAACAGCTTCTTTGTTTGCCTGGAGAGGGTTGAGCAGTGCATAATCCAATGCAATAACACCATTTGATTGCATGTAGTCATAGTATGGGTACACATTAAGCATCAGGAATGAACCTGTGGACTGCAAGAAACTAAGCATGGGGACCAACACTGGATTCAGTGTACGGTTAAAGAAAGCTTGGGAAGGTGGAAAGGAATCAAGGATAATGGAAGAAGAAAAAGGAGTTGAAACTTTGATTTGGCTGTCAAGATTGGATGCCACAAGGGCCGAGTGAATGTACTTCAGAGCACTGACGAGGATTTTTGCAGCATTTGGAACGGCAGTAAGGACTTCTGAACCAACAGATATAGCTGTGATGTTTGTAGCTGGGTAATGTGCTACTACATTCTGGGATACCCAATTAGCTGCAGTGGAATTAGATTGACCAATTCCAAGGATCTGGTCATTAGGCACAGAAATAATGACTTTAATTCCTGTATTTGCAAGTGCCACAAGCATGGCACGATCTGCATCATATAACCGAACATGTCGAATCTGCTGGGCTTTTAGAAGCGCTGCTACTTGAGTTGGGTGTGGCATGTCTGAGAGGGATGTTCCAATATTAACACCAATAAACACATCTGCAAAAACAATTCAAAGCGATTGATTTATATATTCCAAACATAAAACCAATCGCAAGTCAAGGAATAGACACATGATTATGAATGGAAGGATTTGATTGGGAAAGAGAATTGGATCACTGGATGCTTCACCGTAAAGAGAATGTTGGTCAATGCTAGATCCTTGAACCTCTATGATCATAGCTGAAGTTTGAACTTCGGATAATATATATAGGCAAAATAGTCAATATACCTTTGAACTTGACTCTAATTGTCAATTAGCACCCTTAACTTGCATTTGTACCAATTTACCCCCTCAACTTAGTAAAAGCTGTGGATTTGCACCATCTCCGTTAAATCTTACAGTTTCCATCCAATTTTCAATCATTGGCTACGTACGTGAGGGGTATAAATGTGATATTGTATATTTTTTGTTTTAATAATAATAAAAAATATTCAAAAGGAAGATTCAAATATACTCATGCGTCATGCATAATGCATTATTTATTTAATATTTTTTTGTACAATTTTGTTTACCTAATCAATCATTTAATATTTTTGGAGGGCATATGTTCATGTCTCCTTTTTAAAGATTTTTACATTGGTAATGTTAATAAGAAAAGTGCATAAAAAAGTAAGAATAAAATTGATTTGATGTCAATAACAATGAACACGACATAATTTGTAGGACTGAACAAGTCAAATATATCGACAAAATAATATTTATAACACATAATTTTTAGATAGATTAGTATATATGAGTCTTCTTTTAAAGATTTTGTTTCATTATTTTAACTAATAAAAGAAAATAATATAAATTGATAGTGATACTAGTCACATGCATGACACATGACTAAAAATTGGATGGAAACCATCCGATTTGACGGAGGGGGTGTAAATCCGTAGTTTTTACCAAGTTGAGGAGACAAATTGGCACAAATGCAAGTTAAGGATGTAAATTGACAATAGAGCCAAGTTCATGGAATATATTGGCTATTTTGTCATATATATATATATATTATTTCCATAATTTCCTCTGTATTGTTAGCAAAGCTATACTATAGAGTATAAAACATAATTGAATAAATAATGGTGGTGAAGGGTGTGATATTGTCATATAAGTTTGTTTTCTTAATAATACAACTCTTTGCAATAGAAAATGCAACTGAATACATCCGAGATGAAACTAAAAGAAAACAACCAGAAAACAGAAGTTGGAATTACTGATTCACTTCAGACCAAAGAATACTACGGCACAAGTTCGAGATATTAGCAGCAAAGAATCTGATAAACAAGAAACGTGGCACATTCTCAGAAGGAACAAACATGTCTTAAACAAAAGGGACCTTCAATTAGTATGACATATCATTAATCATTACCTAGACAGAACAATAGATACCAACATATAAAAAAGTCCACATAGGCGATGAGGAAGAAATTAACTAACTATAATACTTAGTACAACCTGTGTGTGAATTATAATCCTACTAGAAAAACCCTCATTATCACTACAATAGTTTCCAATAGTTTCCTTTAGCATTAGTAAGACACTAAGAGACAACCAAGTTGTGTGTAAACTAATTTAACTTATGGAAGCAGAGAACAGCGCAGTAATATAATATTGTCATATCTTGCAGCTGAGTTGCTGAACTACAGCAATGTATGTTTCCATAATCCGCATAGTTCAAAGCAGAAGTACCTTTATTCTGTATTTTTTGGCCATTTTCCACTACTACCAAGTAGAAAGATAAAGGGTTAAAAATGATTACCCAATGAGCTGGAAGCCAATGTGGTGATGCAACACTAAATCTACATTAAAATTGATTTGTGGACACAGAATTAGAGACATGATTCTGCAGATGGAATTTGTCAATGCAAATTAAGTTGTGCAGAGATCTTTGTTGGAAGTCTTTCTACAACAAAATCAAGGGCACCAAGACTTGAAAACATGGACTGATTTTACACAATGCTAAACCAAATTATCATCATCTAAAATCACACTGCTATACAAGGACAGAGAATTGAAACTATGGTAGGACTAGTAGAGAGCAAAGATCTAACCTTCATCAGCAGTAGATACTGAAATAGCTAAAATTAAAAGCAGAAGCTTGAGAGCCATATATTCAGAACCGAACAAGAAACCTATGAAAGAATCTGAACCAAACCCAACATGGAAGAGCTTGAGAGGGAGAGAGGAGAGGAGAGGAGAGGAGAGTGTAAACCCAAGCGAGTGAGAAGTAAAGTGAAGCAAAGAGTGGACTGCTAAATAAAGTTGCAGGAGGACAGATAGGGGACCCATCCATCAATCACGTGGAAATAAGAGAACATCATCACAACAATATATCAATTTTGCTCCAATAATAATTAAGGTGTCTGAAATTTGTTAAACAACACATTAGTACATGAACTAACAAGTTAAGCTTAATTTTCGTACATGTCGTTATAACACCGTTAAAAGTTCATGTTTATTTTTTTGAAATTTTTTTTTCTAAAAAAAAATATTTCAGAAAAAAACATTAACTTAAAAAAAAAGATTTCAGAAAAAAAGTAACTTTTAACGGTATTATAACGGCATGTACGAAAATTAGGCTTAACTTGTTAGTTCATGTACTAATGTGTTATTTAACAAAGTACGGACACCTTAATTATCAGTGGAGCAAAGTTGATGTACTGTTGTTATAATTTTCCCTGAAAATAATAGAAACAAAGATGGAATCAAACGGTAAAAACAGAGTACAAAAGTTTACAGTAATTAAGCAATAGGGTTGTGTTGGAAATCACAATCCCCTAGCTTGTTACAGATAAAATTGTTTGGTAAATTTTGTATCTATTACTGATGTTGTGTGTTTATGAGGACCCATCTTTTTGGTACTAACAAGCGAAATTTCCTCCCAACGGTCATATTCTCCGTCATTTCCACTTTTTTCTTTCTTAGTTTTCCACTTTTTTTTGTGTTGAGGATTTTATTTTGTTTAATACACACAAAGAAATTACGAATAGTTTGGATCGGCCGAGTGTATTATTATATAGCAAAAAAACCCCTCCATAAAACTATTTTCCTGTGAACATCAGTCATATTTGATGAGGTA
The DNA here is from genome assembly GCA_951800085.1 of Comarum palustre. Classification (NCBI taxonomy): domain Eukaryota; kingdom Viridiplantae; phylum Streptophyta; class Magnoliopsida; order Rosales; family Rosaceae; genus Comarum; species Comarum palustre. The sequence continues at coordinate 11,640,986 of OX637575.1, read as the reverse complement.
CCTTTGAAATTGCAAAAGTTAGAACAGATAGATCAATGCTATCGCATCCTAATCACAGTTCACAGATGACTACATTCCACCCCAAACGCCCGTAACATCTTTTGGTCCCTACATAAAAAATAATAAAAATAAAATAAAAATCCGAGAGGGGTTTAACTTTTTAAGGGGCAGATCCAGCCTGAAGCCCAGATAAGATTTGAAGTGTAAAAAATCCTACATGACACAAACGTTGGTTTAGTTCGGTTGGTCAAGTTTTTAGAGTTTTACTCTCCCCTTCCTACCTCACTAAAGGCATTTATTTTCCCTACAATAATAAATAAAAATATATATATACATATATATATATATATATTTTAAATATAATATAAAATATAATAAAATATTTTATTTTATTTTTTCAAGTCTTGGCTTGATATGTTGATGATGAAAAATAAATATAATTACTAATGATGAACGAGAACTAATAAAGATAGAATAAGTCTGCTCATCTTATTGATAGAATGACTTTTATATAATCATTAAAAAGTTTCCTGAAAGATCAGAGATTTCTATCATATACTATAATAAGGAAACGACTAGGTCAAGACACAACTGAAATGACAGGAATGTAATTTCCTTAAACACTCTCTCTTGTGTCGCGTACCTAAGACGACATGGTGCATGATGTTGTCTCATTAAAATCATTGTCAAGTAAAACAAAAATTTCGTGGGCAAAACAAAAGACTTGGACAAAGGAAAAAAGAACACAACACACCAACTACAATTGAAGATAACATGTGATGCAGACTCGCCCTGATATCTACACAACAACTCTCCCTGATTAGTAACTCAATCCCGGAGTTCAGATAAACGAAGCATTCCAATGCACTTCAAATATTTCTCAAAAATAGATTTGGGTATAGACTTGGTGAACAGATCTTCTACATTATCCTTAGAATTCACCTGGTTCACCTAGATATTCAAAAATTGTTGCTGCTGTCAATTGTAAAAGAACTTTGGTGAGATATGTTTAGTATTATCACCCTTTATGTAACTTTATTGTTGTTGAATTATGTAGTTGGTGTATGATTGTTTAAGTAATAACGATTGCTCGCATAGTTTTGTTTATGCAGGAGAAGATGCATAAGGAGGTTGAACAACGAAAGACAAGCTTTAAAGAGTCAAATCCTGAAGCTACAGAGGAGAAAATGATGGAAAGCATTCAATCACAAGAAATTGATGTGTTGGATGTTGTGTTGATCTAACGCAAAGGCAAGGAGGTGAACGAGACTTGAGCCAGTCCTCGTCTGGCTTAACCTTACGTAGTCGTGCCCTTCCAAATGAAGAGACAGAGAGGCTTCAAGAGATCATAGACCACCATGAACTGGAGCTCCAACAGTGGAAGAAGCAGACTGAGCGGGCTGAGGCAACAATTGCGTTGTACCGTGATAAGATGACTGAAGTTAGTGGACGGATGGACTTCGTCTTCTCTCGCCTAGGTCGGGAAGCTCCTCCCGACTTGTTTACATCTCCTCCTCCTCAGTCGTCTCCGGCATTTGACGTCGATGAGTTTTTAAATGTCTTATGATCTTTCTTATGCATGACCTTAGTAGATCTAGTAGTTGTCGAACAGTTTTAATTATTAATGTATAAATTTTATATTATTAATAATCTTTTATTTAGTTTTAATATAATTATTTATTTTTCTTGTTTTGGTTACAAAATGGACCTTAAAAGCCCAAACAAGGAGAAAAAGGAAGCTACACACTAGAATAGAAACCAGTTCTCCTAGCTCTAGAGACATTGGCAAGATCATCCAGAAAAGCTTGAGCAGCATGAACTGGAATATTATTGAAGGTGATTAAACCTAGATCATGGGAAGTACTGCTCTTGGCAAGAGCATCAGCCACCATGTTGCATTCACCAAAAATATGAGACACTTTGACATTTTGCAACCTGGACTTGAGAGAAGAGCAGCCACCAAGTAAAGATCCAAGAGGGTGCAAACCAACATCAGACTTGTTCATAAGCTGCACCAAAATTACAGAATCAGTTTCAATTTCGACACTCTCCATCTGATGAGCAACAACAAGCTTCATACCAAAAAACAGACCCTAAGCTTCAGCATCCAAGATCTCTCCAACATCTAAGTTGATTTGAAAACCAAAAATCCAATTGCCCATATGATCTCTAAGTACTCCTCCATCACCAATTTTCCCATTACTAGTGACACGAGATCCATCTATGTTCAGCCTACACCAGTTAATAGGGGGTCTGCTCCAGGATAACATAGTATAACTAAACATAGAACTCACTTTTGTTTTGGACTGAACACTAAACCATTCTTCAACATAATCCCAAATGATTTTCTCAGGATGAAAAGACATAATAAAGTCAGGTTCAAACATAACCTTATTCCTCCACTTCCACAAGAACTAGCAGACAAAGATAAAAGGAGTGCACCAATCAATATTGTTCCTGATACTAATGTGACAACGGACTTGAGCTATCCCAATAAAGGGAGAAAGAATTAAAGATAGAGCCAGGCATAGAGAAGTAACTCCATATATTCTTAGCTTTTGGATAGTCTCTAAAGAGATGCAGGAGAAACTCATCAGCAGAGTTACATCTAGGGCGTGTAGGGTATCAGAAAAACTTCTTCTCATTCTTTGCACATTGGTCAGGATTTTCTTATGGACAACAGACCAAATAAAGGTCTTTAACTTGGGAGGGCATTTCAACTTCCACAAACGCTTCCATAAAGGGTTAGGGACTTCAGGCTGATCAAATAAGGAATTATAAGCAAAAGAAACAGAGAAAGAACCATTTGCAGAAGCATTCCAAATAAGTTGATAATTACCACTATTCTCAAAACCAGTTCCAGTACTCACAATATGATTAATAACAAAATCAGGAACCACAGTAACAATGAGGGAGATATTCCATCCAGAATCACACAAAAACTCACAAATAGTGGCATTAATATCAATGATTGCATCAGGTAGAGAAAATTTAATCAAGATACAATCCATAACCCAATGATCATACCAGAAGTTAATTCTCTTTCCATCACCCACATACCATTTCAAGTTTTTCCTCATCAAAGCAGCACCATGAATAATACTTCTCCAGGAATGAGAGCAATCAGATGGAGCTGCATAGCTAGCATTAGAAATGCAGACATCTTTGAGATACTTAGCGTAGAAAATAGAAGCCCATAAGCCAGTATCTTTTTGAAAAAAAAAGCCTCCAACTAGCTTTGGCTAACATGGCCTAGTTCATATCCACAGTTTTCTTAATCTCTAAGCCACCAAGTCTTTTTGGCTGACACACAGAATCTCAGTTGACCAAATAGACTCTTTTTTTTCATGGAGTCACCCCAAAGAAAATTCCTATTGAGCTTATCAAATCTGTCACAAAGACTTACAGAAAGTTTGCATAGAGTAAATGGGAATAGAGGAGGTGACTAATGACTGGATCAGAGTGAGTCTACCAGCTATGTTCAAAACCTTACTTCTTCACCTAGCAAGTCTACTCTGAGCTTTATCAAATAAACTTTCATAAGTGAATTTATTTACTGTAGAGTGAATAAGAGGCACTCCTCGAAGATATTTCCCTAGGTCAGAGGTCAAAGGAGAACCACAAATTCTACTGATATCAGAAGACAGATTCTTACAGGTATTAGGAGAACAGAAAATGAGAAATTTTTCAAAACTTACAGTTTGGCCAGAAAGGGAGCAGAAGGCATCCAAACAATGTTTTAGAATGCGAGCTTGACTAGAGGAAGCCTCAGCAAATAACATTAAATCATTAGCAAAAAATAGATGAGAGATCTTGGGACCGGACTGAGAAGCACTGACAACTTTCCACTGACTCATTCCAACAACACAGTTTATGAGATGAGAAAGCTTCTCCATACATAACACAAAGATATAAGGGGAGAGAGGATCACCTTGTCCAATACCTCTCTGCACATTGAAGGAACTAGTAAGCTCTCCATTAAAACAGGCCTGAAAACTTATGGTAGTGATGTAGCTCATAATGAGTTTCACAAGACTGTGAGGAATCTTTGTTTCATACAGCACCTGCTCAATAAATCACTAACTAAGCCTGTCATAAGCCTTACCTAAATCAACATTCCAAGCAAAGAAACCTTTCGAGCCACAAGACTTCTTAAATTTAAAAAGCATCTCTTGAGCAATCAGAATGTTATCAGCAATGTGTCTACCAGAAATATAGCTGACCTGGTTAGGACTGATGAGGGAATTCATCAAAAGCCTAATTTTGGCAACTATAATTTTAGAAATAACCTTGTAGATGGTAGTGCATAAACTGATTGGTCTAAAGTTTACCATGTGTTGAGGGCTATCAACTTTGGAAATAAGAGAAATGATAGTATGATTAAGGCCAGAAGGAATACAACACAACATTAAGAGAAAGCTTAAGTTCCTTAACAATGATGAAAATTTCACATGAATATGAATTATTTCTATAACAACATAAACAAATATGAATTTTATCAGTAAATAAATTAAAAACCAAAACAAATAAATAACAATTTATGAAAAAAAATTCCTCGAATTTTGATCACCCTAGTCGACGGAAAATTGATAGTTTTGTCTGTAAGGATAGAACATTTACTGACGAAAAAGTGATTTCTGTCGGCTAAGAGTAAACGGAAACCCGCACTATGTCATCTGCTAGGGCTTAGCCGACACAAATGTTTCATCGTCTAAGAAGCATGGATCCTAGCTGACGGAATATTTTGTTTGTAAAGAATCTTTTTTGTCGTTTAAGTACTGTTATAGTCGATAAATTCATAACCGACGAAATATTCCGTCGGTAATAATCTTTGTCGACAAAACTGTGCGTCGATCAAGTTGCAGATGGTTCGTCGACTAAGATATATCTTAGTCGACAGAAAAATTATCCTGTCGGCTATTGTTTTAGCCAACAGATCTTAATCGACGGATAGTTAGGGGTTGAATATCATTGAAAAGTACTTTCCACTCTAACTAGCTAGATCTCAAGCTCGTACTCAATGGATCTTAGCATCCAATACACCAACCGAACTCGAGAGAGATCTTAGCATAGACAACCCAAAGCGTTCTTCTTGCTAGTTCCTACTTCATGATATGTTAAGGTTATGAGGCTAACGACCCTAAAACCCTATAAGGTAGTCACAGTAGTACTGAAGGCATTGAAATGGCCATATCCTTGTGCCACTGTGCTATACACCCACGACGATCAAGAAACCCTAAATAACATATATAACCTTACACGTGCGCTGCGATTTATGGTGCCCTAAGGCCATCTCTAATAAAAAGGGCTAAGTGAGATCTGCAACTCTAATTTTTAAAATATGGACTCTTATAGGGCTAAAGGGTCCAAGATGGGTGGGAAAGGTCAGATTTAGCCGTGAAAGTGGCTCTTGAGCCCTTGCGTGGGACCTGTAAAAAGCAAACAGTAAAATTGCTGCCAACACATCCATGTTTTCCAAAATCAAATCTAATGGCTCATAATTTAGTGACAGTAAATTACCTAATAATAATATTTAAAAGAGCTAAATATAACCCTTTAATATTGAAGATCATTCACCTTAATGAATAAATTTAATTATTTTAAGAGGCTAAATTTTAGCCCTCTCCCTCATATACCCTCTCCTTACTGGAGATCTCTTGTTTGCACGTGAGGTCCGTACATGTACGTTTTGACCCCCTCTCTGTTCTTTTTCTCGTTTTCGTTTTGCTCCAACTTTACATCAAGGGCTGAATACCCAGCAGCTGCGTCTAGAGCTCTCCTAATCGACTGTTAGGTCGGGTTGTTCGAGAGGTTTTTTTTTCGGGATGACACAAATGTTTCATCGTCTAAGAAGCATGGATCCTAAAATTGCAAAAATCAACAACTTCAATTAACCAAAAGGTCTTCTATAAAGTTATGAACATGTACATGAATTAACCTTGTGGGAAAAGCTTCATTACAAGAACTGAGGTGAAGGTAAAAAGCAGGGTTGCAGTAGACACCAACAATTTCTGAGTTTGCATAGGATGAAAACAAACAGAAACAAAAGAAGGTACAAACATTTCAACAAAGAAAAATCAAATGCTAGCATTCTCTATTATTCAGTCTTGTGTTTTACTATCCTCGAGCCAACTAGTATACATTAACAGTACGTTAAACTAATATGTCCAGAGGCTGCGAGACTGGGGATCTTCTGTCAGCCAGCAATATTGTACGACACAAGAAAATAAATCAACACCATTTCCTCCACCTTTAGCCTTTCTGCATTTTTCCCACATATGCCTGCAACAAATGTAAATATCAAAACAGTTGTAATAGTAAAAAGTTAACGTAGAGTAACTGTTCAAAGATAATAGTACATTATTTGCATTCCACGGGAAGCACCCACAACCATGGTAACAAATGCTCTAAATGATGATAAACAAGATTTTACTAAAGTATAAAAGAAACGCAACAGGGAGTGATGACGATCAAGATATTAGAATCAGATGGCAACACTTTTTCTGGCTGCAATAGATCACCAAAAGAAAGGACAAAATAAATTGTCATTTTCGTATTTGTTTGCCATAAGGAAAGTTAAAGTTCCTTTAAAGAATTTTAAGATTCCATCATGCTTTCTCATTACAGATAACAAGCAGGCTATAAAATAGTTGAACCAGACCAAAAGCTTCACATTGATGCATTAAAGACAAAAATGTACGTGTGTGGTACAGCGCCTGTGAAAAACCACATGCTGATTCACTTAAGTTTGAATATCTATTCAGTGTAAACGATACACGTTCACCTTGGCCTAGCAAGGCAATGAAACTCTTCACCAGACTTCATACCCCAGACTTCCAAATCATATAGGGTAGGCTGAATAAGGTTGAAGAAGCTTTGGTATCTTGTTTCAGGCAACAGATGCCAGTAAAAGTTAGAAAGAATTCTAGTTTCTTTCTCTTTTGAATCAATTTAGAGGATTCTAATTACTTCCCAACCATATTTCATTTCAAGTTCAACTGAGGAAACAATACAGACCAATAATTTTTGTTTCTTTGGTAATTAATATTTCCACCCATTGGGAAAAAGGAAGAATCTGACATATGGGCAACAGAAACATCTTAAGATAAAACACACTAAGGAATCCCCAAATCCAGTACTTCTCCCTCAATCTAATTCACTCTAAATTTGCCAAAACAGAAAAACGAAAAATGTAGAATAGAAAACGAAAAGAGAAAAGTTGTGTAAATTTCAAGTGGTTTGTAAAAAAAAGATTGTCAAACACTGTATTGGAGTCCCAATGGTTAGTATTAAGGCCAAATCGATTTCCTCTCATCAAGAGCTTTAGTATTTCATAGTCACATGGAATCCAATCCCTTTGCACTAAAGCCATAGCTACTTAGACTAACCACACCATGGAAATCACCCCAATAAAAAGGAACCTCCATAGCCACAGTATATAAATACAAAGCTAACAAGTTGAGACACAAATACCCTAAATTCAAGATAAACTGGAGCCTACAGAGCTGACTCTGTCCATCCCAAGAAAAACGAACCTCCATAGCCAGAATATATAAATACAAATCTATTAACTTGAGACACAAATACCCTAAATTCAAGATAAACTGGAGCCTACAGAGCTGACTCTGTCCTACTAGCTCCAACCATATGATGTGAAAATGCAAAATACAACTCTACATAGTTTTAGCCTGTCTTACTAATTACTCTTTTCTCCGTCCCTCCAACACATTCCTTGCAATGTCTCAATTATTTTGACTCACCTCTCTTGCATTCCACAAAGAGGGAAATGTAGCCAAACAAGGGTTGTACAGTTAATATAGTGGCTCTTTCCTTGGTTGGGAAGAGAAGAGAAGAATTGAAAGTTAAAGTGTGGGAAGCTAAAGCATGGTACAAGGATGTTGATAGAATGGAGAAGAATTGAAAGTTAAATTGTGGGAAGCTAAAGCATGGTACAAGGATGTTGATAGAATGGAATCCGAAGGGGACTGCAACGGATTAGAGCTTAGTCAGCTTACCTACTTGATTCCTAAGGAAGTGAATCAAAAGTTTTGACCAGCTTATGGGGATCTACTGTGGGTTGGCTGAAGCGTAGGAGAAAACATTATTTAGCAACAGGTGCGCGTTTGGTTTTTAAGAATGCCTTACCCATTCTGTGTTAAATAAGAAAGTATTGTGCAGATAATGTATTTCTGATTTTGGGCACTGTGCTTGGTTGGGAAAAAATTATCCTTGATTAAAAATTTGGAATAGGATTAGCTCCCCAGGAAAACGCCCAACCTTACTACAATGAGTGGGGCATTAATGCAGGTACGCATGTCCTCATCGTCCTGCCTGTCACTCGTCCATCATACTCTAAAGTCTAATAATTCCAGTCAGTTTTTCAATTGGGGTGGTTGAGGGATCACTTCCTGTGTGGTTTTTTCTATAGACTATTTTGGCTTGTGTTGCTACCCATTGTTGGTCTCTTTTGTTTCCTTCCTGTTGTATGGGTTTGTCTTTGTTCCAAGTTCTCACCATTCTACATTTGGTGGGGAATAAAGGGAAGGATAGATGGAAGAAAAACAAAAAATGAGTGACTCCAAAGTGGATTATTCGCCTTATACACTGAGATATTTTCTTATTCTTATCATCCTTCAAAAATTATGACAATGCAATTTTTACATTTATTCGCTATAGGAGCACACTGCATACCAAACAAAATAATCCAGATGATATAATATGAATGATGTATGGTTGTATACAAATAATAGTAACAATAATGCTGATGATGGTACGAGACAAAACAAAAAAAGAAACGGACATCTATCATAGAGAGCAATAAAAATAATTAAGCACATTATATTTATAGTTAAAGGATAAATCATAAAAAAGAGGACACAAAAATTGAAGTTTTAATCAGTAGATACTCCAGTCTAAAAGTGACTCACCTGTACAAGTTTTGTCAGCTTCGGCTTTGAAAAGGACAAATAACTCTCAATCTTTTCTTGTGTCTGTGGAATATTAGCCCCTGGTATGGTACCGGTCACTTTGTCAACCACCTTCTTCACTATGGTTTTGTAAGCATCTTTGTTGACTTGACCATCTTTCCATGAGGGTTTTAAAAGATCTTTAACAAATTCTGCAAGAGCAAATTTAAACGCACGAATCCCCTTCGCTTCCTTGGGTTTCTTGCCCTCATCAGCCCCATCCTTATCTGGGGAGTCGTTCTCTTCTTCCGCTTTCTTCCTCACCTCAACGCCAAGTTTATTGTTTCCACCAGGCTGGTGGCTCTTACACCTAGGTTCTTCAACTGAATTACAAATCTGATGGTTATCATCTGACGGCTTCTCGAACTTTCCATCAACACTTGTCATCCCCGTGCTATTTGGCACGAAGCAAGCAGAGTTGTTACTGTGTTCATGCTTCTTAAGTTCCATGCTATTAGATGTAGGATCGTACGGCTTCTGAGACAACATGGCTGGATCTGGCCGAATATCTGAAAGCTGGTCAGAAGATCCTTCAGATTTGGAAAAGGGAGTAGCATTCAATGCATTATGAGAATTTAAAGCAGCATAAAGGTTCGGAAGATGGTGTCCATTTTCCAATAAATGAGCCAGAGAGGCAGAAAGACTGCTCAGTTGTGTGAGATCTTTACCACCTACCACATTAGGCTTTGAAACCCCTATATCTAACTTAATGACAGAATTCCTCTGTGCTGATAGTGTATCTTGTGCATTTACATGTCCTGCTTGGGTGTGAGAAGGGATAGGTGCTTGACTTTGCCCAATTGTGTTCAAGCCAGGAAAGGGATAAGTAGTTGAACTCTGCACACTATGGTCAAAGCTTTGGTGCGACATGATATTTACAGAAACATTGAGATCACGAGAACTAGCAGTTCGATCAATTGCATTCTTTCCATCATGTGGCAATCCAATAGAACCACCTTCCCTTATGTCCAGGTTGTGTCGATAATTAGATCTTTCAGCTATCATTGGTTGCATAACTGAAGCACCACCATGTACCTGGCCTGAAGCCTCTCGCACTATATCTTGGTTGCTAGCTCTTTGAGAAGTAGCATTAAGTCTTGAAGATTCTGAACCCCGTGCAATGTGACCATGCTCTTCTCTGCTGATATTGTTAGACGTTTGCAATGTATAATTCCAATCCGGAGACATATCTTGTTTGCAAGCATTTAAAGAAGTATCATTAAGTCTTGAAATTTCAGAACCTCGTGTAATGTGACCATGCTCTTCTTTCCCAATATTGGAGGGTTGCAATGTATAATTCCAATCCGGAGACATATCACCAAGCCATTTTTCAGAATCTTTTGACTTAGCACCTGCTTTATCCTCCTTCCACAGTTGTGCTTCCTTATCATTCTTCTTGGCTGGTTCATGACCAACACTTGGGTCACCACGCATTTCTTTCTCGTTGTTATGACCATGCCCCCATCTATTATCATTCATAGACCAAGCATTTGACCTTCGCTCCGGAACAACAATATTTCCATTATTATCTGCAGCCAACTTTGCCGACTCTGGCAGAGCTGCAGTATCACTCCATTTTTGACCATCACATGCAATGTCTGCATCATTTCTATGTTGCCCCAGGGCCCATCTGCCATCCCGTGGCCTTCTGGTATTATTTGAAGGACTTAAATTTGTAGAATCCGATGGCGTGCCATTCCATGCCTGGTCTGTATCATTTAAATTGTGGCCTACTCCCCACCTGTCATCCCGTAATCTTCTTTCAGAGCTTACATGTGACTGAATATCATGGGAAAACCGACAATAGTTTTTGTTCCGACAATTTCCCGCAGCAAAAAATTTGCAACGAATATCACCACTCCTGCGGTGTTCATGCTCAGCACCTCGCTCTATAGAAGCATCTCTTCTCCTTCTATCACTGTCTCTTTCCCTATCATTGTCCTTTTCTCTAATAATGTCATTTGCATTACCTTTACTGAACCCATCAGAAACTCGGAGATTATCAAACTTGCTAGATGCCTCCCTCCTAGACTTCCCATTCACATAATCATTACCATACGAATACCTTCCACTCTTTAATGGATTATCCCCTGCAATAGGGGCTGTAGAATATTTTGAAGCACTGCCTTTCCTGTGCCTACCATCCCCGCTATCATCATAACTGGAATTGCCCTCATGTAGTAACTGACAATCACTTCCTCTCCTGCATCTTCCAGCGGCAAAATCCTTGCACACTTGAGCTGAAACTCCTGATCTGCTTCTGTCAAGGAAAACTGATTCTCGCCTATTGCCACAATCTGGACTCCTGCTCCAGCTCTGGCTTCTACTCCTGGTCCAGCTTCTACTTCTACTCCTACTCCTGCACATAAGCATCTAATAAAATAAGAATACAAACAAGTGCCAATGGGGTCCAACTAGGAGAACATAAACTATCCATTCAGATGACTCAATTATAACTCCAAACAACATGAGATTCAAATCAATGAACAACTGAAGGGGATATCTAGCAACAAAACTAATAATACATATAGTAAAGGCCAAGAATTATTTAAACAGTGTTATAGATAAACAAAAAGGGTGCATGAGAAGAGCACATGGTACCGTGTTGTGCAGAGACGAGAAAAGCTTATCTATGTCATTGACATCGGGACATAGTACAGTTTAAAAAACACGAATCAATGCTATCTAGGTTACATAAGCACATTGAGAACTGTGATTCAGTAATCATAAGTGGAAAATCTAACCTCAGTGACCTGCTCCAACCACTTTTAGGGGACCGACTCTGATGTTGTCTCCACTCTTCAAGACCAGGAGACATCCTTGTGCTGCAATTTCCATCTTCATCCAAGACCATGGAGTCTTCCGTGTATCTGCTGCCACCCTTACTGATACTTTCATTCCTATGTGAGCCTCTGCTTCCAGGCAAATGTTCCCTGGTTGGCAATCCGAAACTACGCTTAGATCTTTGCATATCATTCGTCTCTAACCCAGACCATTTTGGAGCATTACTACCACCAATCTCAGGAGAGTGCCACTCACGTCCAGAATCTTTATGATGAAATGGCCTACCTGCTTTTCCCATCCAACCATCATCTGGTATATTTGCATCTTCAAACTGAGGTTCTTCAGATAAATCCCATTTAGAGGAGCGTTTCCGGCTGCTTCTACTCATTTCTTTGCAGCAGCAGATAGCAGCAGCGGTTTAACTTCTTGTCACTCAGTAAAATCAGGAGGCTGAAAGAAAAAAAAATAAAAACAAGGTCAATCTCAATGACATGCAAGTTATGATGCACGGATACGCCAAAATGACTGTATCCCATACCGGATACTATGTATGATACAACATACGACAATCACTATTTGCTTTTTCGCTTAGTTAATCTCTCTCAAAGACTTCACCAGGTAAGCCTTTTTCCACTAAAGTGGGACATATGGTGAAATTCATATTGTTAAGGAATAAGATTAAAATAAGTGAATTGACGTTATTTAGGACTAACTAGATAGATGATCAGTTTCTTTGATTCAATTCAGTTGACATCAGAATTATTTTTTTTAAGAAACAGCTTTTTATAAAACAAAAACCAATGTATGAGAGGCAGATACGATTCAATTAGACATCAGAAACGAAATCTCAATTAAACAATTAGATTCAAGATCCAACAAGAATAAGGATGCAGAAGACAGAGATGATACACACATACACATATATTCAGATACTCACATATAAAGATATTAACCCATGGACCCCAGGGGGCTTACTACCATATGGACCCCTTTAACTAATCACCGCTGACCCTTCCAAAACTTAAACCAGGTACTACAGTACTTATAAGTCCAGGTGTAACTACAATTTCAAAAATTATGTCCATAATCTGAAGAGGGCCAGTAACATTAAGTTCAGACATGAACCTCACACAACTGTCATGGGATTAGAGTTAATTTATCAACTATAATTGGACCGCACTTTTCCATTCCAATCTGTTGCATTTGGGATGCTAGCAGAACACATCAATTCCCTTTACAAAAGCAAATATGCCACACGTCAAGATAATCCCACTTAATTTCATAAGGTGCTCATTTGGATGGCACAGCCAAATTAATCACTTGATATGTCTCACGTGGGTTAAGATGGTAAACATCATGTGTGATTTAGTTATAGAATAAGCACCCAACAAAAGATGTCCATTCAATCATTATTAAATCGAAAGTTAGGAAGATAGCATTTCAGTATGAAAAAAAACACAAAACTTTTGCAACAAGAGCTATTCAGAAGCCCGATGGCCATAAATTTGCCTAAAAACTCCCACATTCACAAATATTGAGGAGAAATCCTTGTATTAAAAGAATTTGATAGGCCAAACATTGACCTTAATAATTTTTACACTTTAATATAACACACTTGGAACAAAATCCTTCACATATGTTGTCAGAATCTCAATGAATTCCCAAACAATCCCAATCTTCCTTAGCAAATTCAGATCCAAGTTGCAATATCTATATACAGAAAACAGATACACAATTAGCTGTAAATGCTAAACCACCAGTGAGTGAAGATATTATCATTTGTCTCCAAAAAGAAACAAATTCAACAATCAGACAGCTGCTCGACTTCCTACACCCACACTCTTGCCTTTGCATTTGAATCCTCTACTTAATATCCTTCTGTACCCCAGACAGTTTGCTCAACCAGATAAAAAAGAAACTTGTTCAATGAACAACTATTTCTATCCACTTATTCAAAAGATGGATGCTGCAACCTTAAGAACTTATGGTTTTTGGCTCTTCTATCAAATCATTGTACGAGTGACCAAAACTGGGCATAAAGGGCATCAAAAGTGAAGGTTGAAGCATTCTCTTACGAGTCCTTCGATTATTAAGTATTTCTATCCTCAAATGTTTTCCGAGCAACCTCCAGTCTAACGATTTATCCAACAATTTGTACTACTATATCCAATGTAGCACCTGTGAACAGATGCTATTGTAATCAGTTACATTGAATGAACTTGGCAATTCCTCCATGCAGTGACCCCATGAAAGTACTGCACAAAATTATACTAGATATCAGCACCCAGGTAAATGTACTCTTATAGAGTAACATAGATCGACAACACACTATGGCTCATCTACCAAGGAACCTAGGCTACCGAAGAAAGAGAAACTCAAAGAGTGAGAGAAGAGGAGAGAAAATTCAGAACAAAATCCAAAATCATAAACGATGATAGACATTTACCAAAAGCTTCCCAAAAAATAAATAAAAACTCATCCTCCCCTCACTCCTATCCGCTCCTTTTTGGGTTGCCCACCCATTCAAAACATCCTCCATGCATCTCTACAGCTTCCATAGAGATCACATCTCCACTTCCGTTGACCCCAAACAAAGATACCATACAAAGACCTCGTCTTTTCTAGTTGAAGTTTTGATTTCCCTCTACTATTATTGTCTAAGAACATAACACACACACCATTACAAGTAAGATCCAACTAGTTAGCAATAACTTTAAACTAGTATAAGCAAAAAAATCAATAGAATTTAACCGCAGCAGTGGTTCAAACCCCATTAAGTCATAATCATCAAAATTACAAGAACTAAAGAAAGATCCTAACTTATTCAAAAAAACCATATTTACTAAGAACTACACACAAAACCAAAGTAGCAAAGTCAATCTAGGGCATCAAATCTAAAAATTTCACTACGGATTCGATAAACCCACTTCAAAAACCATATCTTTCAAGCGGGTCCGAGCCTAAAACCCTCACAATGCAAAGTAGAAATCTCACTCGCAGCAGTACAATACAGTTAGCGGAGACAAAACCCTAACCCCATTGAGATCCAATTAAAGAAAGAGAAGCAGTGAAAGAGCAAAACCCTAAAGTAGAGAGGGATTTTAAAGTTCTTACATGGAATAGGAGAAACCCTAGACGGCGTCGGGAGAGCTGGGAATGTTCGAACTGAGTGAACTAGTCTGCTCGTCAAAGAAGAAGACAGAGTGTGTAGAGAGGAAGCGGAAGAAGATTTTTTGTTTCGTCTGCTAAAGCTACTGTCGTTGCTTCTGCAGTCAAATTCTCTCTTTCGACTAAATTGGGGGTTTCTGCACTATTGATTTTTCCACAGGTCCCACTTGCGTTTTTCTTTTTCTTTTTCTTTTTTATACTTATTCTAATTTTGGAAATCCTTCAATACCTTAATGCATTACGGAAAATTAGGTCTCATCATATACTGGATTAGAACCGGTCTGATCCTAAATTTTAGGATTTAAGGTAGGATAGGGTATGGCTCGGTCAAAGTCAACAAAATTTAGGACCGGGTATGGTAGGGTCGAGGCTTGAATATGTAAGTCTTAGCTCGCCCTAACGGCCCATTTAGTTAAAATTAATAGGGTCGGGGTAGGGCCGACCCTTTAAATAAGGCTAAACAGGGCCGAGATGAGTTTTTTATTTTTTTTCTCACAATTTAGCTTTAGAATTATATGCAATGAACATTATTTTTGGGTTATATTTAACATGTATGCATATACATTATACTTAATTTAAGGTATTTATCTATAAATTAAGTGGTTATACTCATATATCTCACGAACTATTGCTCTATATCATCAAAATATAATCGTTAATCAACAAAATAAAAAGAAATCAAATGAACAAAGCTAGAAAATCAACTACAAAAGAGAAAATTAGTTTTATTGTATCTAAAAAATAAGAAACATATTAAAACAATACTAAAAATAAGAAATTATTACAGCCTAAAGGATGGGCTTTTAGGACCGGGCCTGGTTCGGCCCTAAAGGGCTCATTAGGGTAGGGCCAGAGGGTAGGGTCTGGTTTCATTTGCTCAACCCTTACCATACCCTACTCAAGAAGGGCTAGGGCCGGCCCTCCCTAATAGATGGTCGGGTAAGGTTTCGGCCCTAGAGGGTAGGACGGGTTTTAAGACGGGCTAGGATCGAGTGACCAAATAATGAGACCTAAGGAAAATAGGAGGGGGATCTCCTCGTTGAGTATTCTGGTCCAAATCTTAGCTTGTGGCAATTGGCAAACATATAGGATGGATCAAACATAGATCGTTTCCGGTTTTTAAATGGTAACTCATTCGGTCATAATTTTTATATTACAAATACGGTTTCCTTTATAAGCGAATTTTTAATTTTCATCATTGCTTATTAGCCTTTTGACGTGAGCAAACGCGCATGCTTTTTTTCAATTTTTTTAAATGAGCAGTAACAAAATCATTTTTGGTTAAATTAGTTTTGTTGAAATTTTTTCTTTTACAAATGCAGTTATAAGGTAGTTAATACAGACATCTATGATTCTAAGACTCTCACCTCCAAATGCTCCACGTTTGGTTTGTTTTTCTTTTCCTTTTTTTCTATTTTCTAATTTCATATTTATCAAATTAACATTAAAACCTTTAGATTTTAATTAACAATATTTTATAATGTAATAATGAAGGGATAATTTAGATAGTTTAAAAATTTAACCGTGGAAGAAATAAAAGTTAACCAACACTTCGCCATAAACATTGTTGAAGGTCACCGGAGATGTGTAGTCAGAATGTTTTGCATGCACACTCTTTTGTATGTGGGACTAATTCTCAAGATTATCATTCTTTTATGGTTATTATTATTATTAACACACTCATTTGTATTATTAACACGCTCCTTTGTATCCGCTACAACTTTCAGGACTATTAACCGGATAACACAAGTCTCGCCGGTCCGCCGGCAAAGGACTAGCATTAACATTCTACTCATCCAAACTTCAAAACCAGTAGCTTCTCCTTATCCAAACGCAGCTCGGACGACTCCTAAGCCTCTGCTTCAACCCGACTCGCCACAGTAGCTCCTCAGCCTCCTCCTTGCCGGATTTCCCATCACGCAGACCACAATTTAATTGAATCACTAACTCAAGCTTCGATTCCAACAACACAACAACCCTACAATTTCAGAAAGAAAAAAGGGTTACTTTCTGTTCGTCCAAACTGCAAATCCAGAAGCCCCACTACTCTCTTCCTCGATGTGCAACTCCTTTCTCCGACCCAAAACAACTCAGTAGCCTCTCACAACTCCAATGAAATGCAACTGAACCTCCCCATACAAAACCATAATCGCCAAAACTCGCACCAGGTCAGAGACCCTCCTATTCAAACCTGTAGAGCTACTGCATCAACCCAATCTAGTATTTGATGCTCCAAATCACCACCATCATGAACCGGGGCTCGATGAACTCACCAGAAGACCGAAAACTCGTCGTCGGGGCCAAGCATCCAAAACCCAGAAAAAAAGTCGAATTAGGAATTTTAGGATTAAGGTGAAAGTCAAAAGGGAAATCAACCCAGAATGGAAGAGAAGAGAAAGAACGATCTAAACCTCCCTTTCGAAAGTCGACTCGCTGGTGAGACTCGCCAGAATTTTCCGTGGGTAGCATCCTCCTCCTTCAATCTCCGTCGACGGTGGATATTCCTCGGGTTTGTGGACTGGGTTAGATAAAAAAGAAAAGAGATAAGCATTTTGGGATGGTTTGGTGGTGAGAGGTGGCAGGCGGCGTTGCTCTGCCGTGGAGTCACCGAAGGAGACGAGAAGGACGAGAGAGATGAGTCGGGGAGAGAGTTGAGACTCAGTTGACCCGAGTCAACATTCTCTTCTCATTTAAAATCGAGCCGACGACTAGGATTAAAACTCTAGTTGATCAACGGCTCAAATTAAATGAGCTATTTATAATTTCATAAAAGTAATTTCTTTTCACCGAAATTTCAATAAATTGTAGAAAATAGCTCGAAACACAGAAGAATAATTTTAAAACACCGATGAACTCGTGTCATTGCGTACATCGACATTGGGCCATGAATCCAAAATTTGAAATTTCGAGAAAAATCTGAAAATAAACGTGAGCGTTAACTTTGAAAATTACAAAACACGGTAAAAACCTTCGGTAACTCATAGTGAACCCAGTAAGTCGGAAAATTTTAGATACGGGGCGTTATTACACAAACTTTGTGCGCACACATCTGAAATTGCGAGGAGCTGGTTGAGATTGCGAGGTCCAAGGTCTAAGGTACGGCGTGTCCAAGGTCCAATGTCTAGGCGCACCGGAGCTGGTTGAGATTGTGAGGAGTTCTCCATCCTCATCATTTTTCCAATAATGATGTTGGTTGACTCAGGGCTTTCTCCTGATATCTGTGCCTTCTTCTCCTTCCATTGTTTGCAATTTCTTTTCAAGTGTTCGGGTGAACCAGACAAGAAGCAACCATCATTCTTTTCTTTATCTCTTCCCTTGGATTTTGACCTGTCCTTTTTTAAAATTCACCATCTCAATTTCTTGACCTTCCTCTCTCCTTGCCTTTGACATAGAGTCCCCGTGCTTGAGAATTATATTCTTCTCTCTCCAATGTTATGTAAGATTCAAGGTTCTCACACACTTTAGAGAGTGAGATTGACTCAGTAAATATCATGATGGTTTTGAAGTGCTTGAATGAATGTGGCAGCGAATGTAGTAGCATAGCAGTTATGTCTTCCTCATCCATCTTTGCTCTGACCTTCTCCAAACTTGCTATGTTGTTCTAAAACATGCATATATGATCATTAAGACCATCCCCTTCCTTTACAGTCATCTTTTCTCCAACGTGAAGCAAGACATTACCAGCAAGATGCAACTCAATACAACTCTTTGCTTTCTTGTTCTTCTTCATCTAATAGGCGTCACACATGCCTATAGGCCTTGTTCCAATAGCCTCATCAGTCTTCTTCATCTGCCAAAGCATGCCATAAAAGGGTTTGATGGACACTTTCACATCTCCAGCTTCGACCATATATCCTTTTGCTGTTCACCATCGCAAAGTATCCAAACAGGCCTTGGTACCCTCTTAGATCCTTACTGGAACTTTACATTAATTATAAGCAAAGATAAAAATAATGAACACAGAAACACAGTAGAATTTTTATAGTGGTTCAACTATAAATAGTCTTAGTGATCTTTCTTGAGAGATTCATCAAAACACTATAAAATTTTAGGTTTACAAGAACATATTGCAGAATCCTCAAACCCTTCCCTGTCTAGTTCTCATATCTTTATCACTCTTGACTATCTAGGTTTTCTATCTCACACTTTGAGAATCCCAGCTTATGTAACCGCATCAATGGTGTGGCATCTTTCGCTTCCACTGCTCACTATTGAGTGGCAACTTTTGAAAGAGTAAGCACTATCATAGGCACATCTAGGCCTCATCATCGGTCGGGTTAGGACCGGCCCGACCCTAAATTTTAAGGCTTAGGGTAGGGCTCGGTCAAAGTCAACAAAATTTAGGGTCGGATAGGGTAGGGCCGAGGCTTAAATATGTAAGCCCTAACCTGCCCTAACGGCCCATTTTGTTAGGGCTAATAGGGTCGGGTAGGGCCGACCCTTTAAATAGGGCTAAACAGGGTCGAGATGAGCTTGTTATAAACTAAGTGGTTATACTCATATATCTTACGAACTAATGCTCTAAATCATCAAAATACAATCGTTAATCAATAAAACAAAAGGAAAACAAATGAACAAAGCTAGCAAACCAACTACAAAAGAGAAAATTAGTTGTATTGTATCTAAAAAAATAAGAAACATATTAAAACAATACAAAAAATAAGAAATTATTAGGGCCTAAAAGGCGGGCTTTTAGGGTCGGGCCGAGTTCGGCCCTAAAAGGCTCATTAGGGTAGGGTCGTAGGGTAGGGTCAGATTTCATTTGTTTAACCCTTACCTTACCCTACTCAAAAAGGGCTAGGGCCGGCCCGTCCTAATGGAGGGTCAGGTAGGGCTTCGGCCCTAGAGAGTAGGGCGGGTTTTAGAGCGGGCTAGGATCGAAGGACCAAATGATGAGGCCTAGGCACATCAAAGTAGATGAAACTTTAGTCAAAGACCACTTAAAAGCCTAATGCAGAGTCAATCCTTGATGGTATCATGTACAATTAAATCCTACGTACAACAGCGATCATTTTACATCACCAAGTTTTTGCAGCGGAAATATAGATTCAGACGAAGTATTACTATTTTCATCTTTTAATATCAATACCTTACCAAAGGACTTTAGACTACACTTATGCATGAGTTAAGAAACCCTTAGCTAGTGAATATAGCAGTATTGCTCTGCAAATTTTTCGCATTTTAGTTTGACATCTGTTATACCATGATGCATATGCCATAAGTCTCACCCTTGTATCAGGAATCCCAAGTATAAATACTAAAAAGTCATAGCCTAAACTGTTTATTTAGGAAAGACTCCCCAATTGATGAACCAAGATTGTTTCTGTGACATAGGACTTAGCTACATATGAACGTTGTACATTGAGATGACAATATCTTCTTGCAGCTTAAGTCTTATGTACTTTTTCTTTCAAATGTGCTCCTTAGATGAGATAGAGACTCTATGCGTTTTGTGATGAGAACATAAACTTATGCTTGTCTATATATAATGATCAACTAGTGTATTGCTCTTTAAAAAGTCCATGATTCTATAAGATTCATTAAAGATTACGAGATCATATCAGAAGATATTATGAATTTCTGATTCAATATGTAAACTATATATTATTCACATATCATAAAAAATTATATTTGTTATACAACTCGAACACTTAAATTATATTTAATCAATTACTTTAACTCTAAGTCATGTAATATTGTAAAAAACCAAAATAATCTTTCAAATATCACTATATTGAGCTAGCGGAACTCTATTAAATGGACCTATTGTACTTGTTATGATTACAACAATGCAACGAACTGGTAGTGTTAATGTTGGGAAGAAACCTACCTATGTGGGTTTGATCTAGTGGTCGGGGCTAGGTCCACCATGTTAGGCGAATGTCACAGTGATACTCCTGGTGGTAAGGAGGTCACTGGTTCGATCATCCGCATGGTAAAGAATCCCATGAGGAGAGCTCTAACCTTAACCCCTCCAGCGACTCAGAGTGGTAGCTCACTCGATTACCATTTTTAAGATCTGAAATGTTGGGAAGAAACCTCCCACTGTCATGTTCCCTTCCATAGTCAATAGTGTTGGCTTGTCATACTCTTGCCTACATCTCTCTCTTTGTCATTTCCTCTCCCAACCCAATTCTCTCCCATACCCTCACAACCCACCACCAGATCTACTCCGACGACGACGAAATGAACACACCTCTGCCGCGGCCCACCACCCCCAAAAAGGAGCTCCAACTCCATGGCGTCCGCCCGGCCCCTCTCAAACTCAGCAAAGACTCCGTCAAAATCAAGAAACCTCCGCCTCACCCCCACCTCCTCCGCCCTCCCCAGCCCGTCGTCATCTACACCGTCTCCCCCCCAGTCATCCACACCTCCGTCAACGAGTTCATGTCCCTCGTCCAACGCCTCACCGGCCCTTCCTCCTCTCCCCCCGGCGACCTCTCCCCTGCCGCCCGCCTCGCCTCCATCGAAAAAACCTCCCCCTCCTCCGATCACAACAAGCACTTCCCGCCTCTAAACACCACCCAAACCACCGCCGCCGCCGCCATTGACGACGACTTTATGGACACTATTTTTGAAAGAATTGACATCATGGGTCAGTTCCCGGGGATACTCTCCCCGGCTCCGGCGACCATGCCGCCGATCCCAGCTGGGTTCTTCTCTCCGGCCGGCGAAGACCCGCAAAACTTAAACAACTGGCAAGGAGTAGTTGCGAGCTCCAACAACATCAACAGCGGCTTCAATAGCTTCATGGCCAGCCCTTCAACTCTGCTTTCGGCTCCTCTGGTTTCTCCGAGCCCTTCTTCATGGGACTTCTTCAACAATTTCTTAGACTCGTACGAATTCCGGTCGGCCGGCCAGCGGTAGAGGTTTTTGTTTTCTTTTGTATCGACTGTTTGACATTGTTGACTGACTTTTATGTGTTGTAAAAGTAAATTAGAGTAAAATTGTAGAGATGAGAAGAGTGGACCTTTTCATAATATAGCAACAGCTAAGATTGGATTTGAGGGTTTTAATTCTAACCTCTCTTCGTAATTTAGAGTTTTTTCCTTTCTTTTGTTAATTTCTAGTGGATTTGAGGGTTAATTTCTACTAAATTTTTTTTGTATGTATTATCAAGTAGTGATGCAATGTTTTTGATTGAGATCAAGTGAATGCATTTCTACTTGTTGTTGTTGTTGTCGGGTTCAAAGGTTAGAAGGAGAGAACAAGAGTTGGTTGTGGCTTATTGAATGACATTTACGTAATGGCTAGGTAATAATGTGGCAACATGGAGACCACTTGTTTCTTAAAACTTGGTTGCATGCTCACTACGAAATTAGAACGGACATTTCTTGGGAGTACAAATGTGGCAAGATCTGTACCTTGTACAATTGCTAGTAGGTTTTCATATACTTACAGTTTTATAGAAAAGGATTTTCATGTACTCATAGTTGGCTGGTCACTTCTCGAAGGTGTTTTTGTATCAAAGAATTGTAAGTGCAAGGGAAATGTTGAGAATTGACAAGGGGGGTGGCTAATGTCCTTCATATGTCAATATCATTTTTGGTTAATAATCTTAACAAGAGAACCTTGGCTTGGACATCCATTTGTTACAAAAACAAATCCGTGCTCTTGCAATTAGTCAAGATCATATGGCTGTCATTTTCTCATATATGGAAGGAAAGCTATATTTTGGCTGTGCATCACTACGGGGAGGACTTTGTATACGCTCTAATTTTCCTATATAAACCGGATCAAAAGTCGAAGCATCCTAACGCACTAGAGGAAGATATGATTGAATAACCAATTGATCGAAATATTTTGACAAGTTACACATTGTCAAATGTAGCATCCATAGTGCATCACTTGTAATGATACTGCGTGGAACTGACCTGGGAGGAAACTTAACCAAACCCTGTACTCCTAGCAGCACTAGGAGGATCACTGCAATTACCGTGATTGCACGGATCTTGGATGTGAAACACCACTCTTGGTAATGTTTACAAGATCAGAATTGGCTCGTCGGTAGAAGAATAAAGATCAGATGTTTAATGTTATCCGGGTATGACCTACCGGCCACCAAAAGACTTGCAAATTATCTTGTCATCTAAGATTATCAGACTAAAGTAGTGGGGCTTTTCCCTTCTCAAATTTGCTATAAAGTAGTACAGTGATGTTTACATGATCAGTCACCGTTGAATTTAAATTTAAGAGTAGAGATAATTACTTTTAAATAAGACTGTTTTATTTTCTATCAAAACCCTAAACTTTAATTACACAACCCCCATAAACCAAAAGTCGTAAACTCATCTACATCTCTACTTCGCGAGTCGCGATCTGCATCTCTGTCACTAGTAGATTATGGCTCTTAGCTGACGGAACAATTTTCCATCTACTAAGAGTATTTTTTTCGTCTCCTAAGCTCTTAGTCGAAGGAAAGTTCATCGACTATGATCCGTTGGCTAAGACGCGTCGGTAAAGATCCTAGCTGACGGAAAATTTATTCTGTCGACTAGGTTGTCTCTTAGTCGACAGAATTATTATGTCGTTTAAATTGCTAGTAGATGGAAATATTTTAAAATAAAAACAAATTAATAATCATCTTAGCCGACGAAATATTTAATATTTCGTCGGCTAAGAATTACATAGGAGACGAAAATTCCGTGGCTAGGATCCTAGCCGACAGAATTATTTTGAAATAAATAAAAATAAAAAACTCTTAGCCGACAGAATATTCCGTCGGTAAACCTAAAAAAATTAAAAAAACGGAGATCGATCACCGAAAATTCACCGCCGACAATCGATCTCCGGCAATCCACTGGTCATTCCGATTCCACCACCACACACCATCATCACCAAAAACTACCACCACACACAACCACCACCCACCACCACACACCACCACACACAACCACCAAAAACCACTACAACACACCATCACCATCCACCATCACCAAAAACCACCACCACACCACCACCACACACCATCAAAAACCACCACCACAACCACACACCTTCACACACCATCATCACCCACCACCACACAACACCATGCACCATCACCAAAAACCACCACCACACCACCACCATCAAAAAACCACAACCACACACCAACACCACCTACCACCACACACCATCACCACCCACCACCACACACTACAACTACTATTTGGAGAAAAGAAGAAAGGAGGGGGAGAGGAGAGAAGAGAGAGTTTGGAGAAGAATAGAGAGGAGAAAAGAAGATTTAAAGAAGAAAAATTGATTTTTTTTTTTAAAATTGCGCGGGGAATGAATTTTGAAATTTTTAGCTCTTAGCCGATATAATGCAATCATTCCGTCGGCTAAGTGATAAATAATATTTCTAAAATTTTGCGCAGGAAAATTGTTCTGATTCCTTTAGCCGACGGAATTATTTAATTCTGTCGGCTAAGTGATACCTTAGAAGGCAGAATTATTGCATTCCGTCGGCTAAGTGATAAATATTTTTTCTGAAATTTCGGTCTAAAATTTTGTGTGGAAAAATTGTTCTGAATTTTTTTAGCACTTTGCCTACAAAATTAAATAATTACATATTTTGGCCGGATCTTTAACTAAAAATAGTTTCAAATCGATGAGACGCAACCAGTGGTATAAAAATTTACTTTAAAATAACCCCCGAAGATAGGGCTTCCTATAGATAGAAAAAATGATAAATTGCGTTGACCTCAACTATTAGCACCGAGACTTTGCCGGAATTATGTGATTTTTCAACCATAGACGTATTTCACTATTCCGGTCATATCTTATTTCACGACTGTTTTGAAAATTTTACTTTCTATGTACAGTTTGTCAGTTTCAAAGAAAAACTTATGGCTGATTTGCTATTGTATTTTTAATCTTAGCCGACGGAAAAGTTTATATTCCGTCAGCTAGGCTTTTAGGTCTTAGCGGACGGAATATGAAAATTTACGTCAACTAAGAGCTTGCTTAACTGACGGAAATAACCAGGAACACAGATCTGTCAGCTAAGAAGATCTTAGTCGACGGAAATTCCTAACAATAATCTTATTTCGTCTGCTAAGAAAGACTTAGTCAATGGATCTATGTTCTTAGCCGACGGAACTGTTTTCGTCGGTTAAGAAAATTATAGCCAAAGGAACAGTTTAGATTTTGTCGGCTAAAAGTGAAAATTCACTAGTGTGTAAACTCTAATTAGTTTTTTTAATTCTAAGAACATTGTTGTTAAACACTTTGTCTATTTTTAAAGTATTTTTGCTATTTTGAAACATAATAATTTTTTTTATAAATTAATTTATGTAATTATATTTATTAAATAATTAAAAATACATAACCTCCTAGGTGATGCTTAGGAGCCTTGGGCTCTATGCGCTGACTGTCCGCCCTAATAGCGTCTAGCGTTTTTTAGAACCTTAATTAATTATATTATATAATCACTAAAAGCGAAAAAGTTTGGACCGGCAATCTAGAATGCTAAAAAAATTCAAGCTAACATTGGATGGAAATTATTTACTAACATTTTGAATACTAGTACCTTTGAGAACGTACAGTTCTCCCGATGCCATGATTGCACACCCAAATGTTTTGAGCTTCAGTGACAAACCACCTCCAAATTATCAGCGTCAGAATTGATCTAGCCATTGCTCATGTTCTTGGCGCCACTGTTGAATTCCATGCTGCCCCAGTTAACGTGCGTGCCTACCTTCTCCCCTTTTATGGCTCTTGAGATGTTACCCGGTTTGCTTAGATTAAACACCACAACTGCATCAGAGCAAAGAAGAGATGTAAGAGCTTAGTAGGGTTGGATATTGTCTACACGAAATGAATATGAGGTGAAAATCATTGAAACTATTCAACTTTCTCAACATACCAGGGATTTTGTTCTCCTGGCATAACGTAATGGCAGTCAATTTTATCCATCACTGAAAGATCTTTTGATGTCACCTCCTGATATGTAAGAGTATCAAGAAGGCCATTTGGGTTACACCCCTCTAAACTCCCTCAACATTTGTTGCTTTCAGCACCACCTCTGCATTGACTAGGTAAACAGATCAAAGACAAATTATTAGTTTGAAAGACAAAAAAAATGGTAGTTTCAAGTTGCAATTCAGCAAACAGACTACAGTCAATAACACATGCGTGAAAATATTAGAAATATCATATAAGAACCATTTGGAACCACCATTGTCAGCCGGACACTAAGATATAAAGAAATTTCAATATGCTAATACAAAACATTTGACTCACTTTCTGCACCACGAAGTGCTGCGGCAGTATCTGTTGTAAAGAATGGATTTCCTGTTCCTGCTGCAAGGATCACCACCCTGCCCTTTTCCAGATGCCCGGCAAGTGCTTCTCTGCTTACTTTAAGCAAGACCCTTCGCCATTTATAAGGTGGTCTGGACAACCCAGCTTCATTCATCGTCACCCCAAAAGGTGTCATAGACGACATTCGGGAATGTCTGTTTACAAAAGGACCAAGGTAAGAACTTGATATTAGCAAACGAAAGAAGAAACTTTGTCAACTTGTCTACTAGACTCATAGATCAAGCAAGTGAATTCAAGAAGACACCTGCCGATAATGAGATTGCTACAGCTCAATGCTTACCGCCATAATCTTAGTGAAAATGAGACTAAAGAATTGGTATCTTACTCATAAATTTACTGATCTATGACTTGAGTTACTAATTCTTTGTATCCTGCTTGAAACAAGAGAAAATAAGAAGAAATTTATTTCTTCCACTTCCTTAACGAGCTAACTCACAACAACCGACCTCTAAACATTTCCATTCTCTCACTAATGACCTATGTATTTCTTAAGTGAAACCCAATAAAATTTTTTTCCCTCTTAGGCATTTCCACAAAAACCTTCCAGGCATAAACCCTGGACAAAACTTACACAGCCAAAACGACTAGAATTCCACGCTACAGGAAACAAAGGCAGCCATAATCTCATACCTGCCATTTCCATTGAGCGAGTCAGACCCGGAGTCGGTCTCAGAAGATGAGCAGCTAACCACCGACCACAGATTTCTCAGTACTAAACAACGGCTCTGGGGCTTCAAAGGACACAGCGGAAATGGAATCAAAGAAAAAAGAGGAAAGGAGATTGCCATTAAAAGCTGAAAATGAAAGCAGAAGCAGAAGCAGCCTCCCTCCTTTTTTCTTTGTTTCAATGAGTAACGTTTAATATCAACGACATGCCGTTTTTTCATTTGAATGACCGAGGCAATTCAAAAATTTCCCGCCGGAACGTCGTCGGAAGTTCATTGGGTTCTAGAGACCCATTTCCATCAAGAGTGGATCTCAATACTTCGGTTGCCCCAAACCCGAGAAGACGAAGATGAACTCCATGTGTTTGATGAAATGCCTCCATATTCAAGGATCCAAGTTTCTGAAACGGTGTATGTTACCACGGTGCATATTAATTCAAGGATACAAGTCATCCAACTTCGTTCATCATGCTCGCTTTTCCCGTAGTAACAAGGATATAAATTGTCAAAGGATATAAATTGTCAATTTTAGTTTTTTAGAATTGCAAAATGCGCTACTAATTGACGAGCGAAAAATCTTTAAAGTACACTAAACGAGTAAAATCTTTGGCAATTCATTTCAAAGATAAAAAAATTCAGGTGCTGAATCAGTAGATTCTGAGGATTCTTTCAGTTGAATTCAAATCCTTATAAACATGTGATGCTATATGGCTTATAAAAGCTTACTTCACGGCAGATCTAGAATTTCAGTCTTGGGAATGCTTGAACTTTTTAACCATAAAAAAAATCAAGAATCTTAACTGGTGTGAAAATTGAAAAAAAAAATAGAAGAAGAAGTTGAGACAGTGAGATTATCTCTTCAAATGCATCTGCCTGAGGAAGAAGAAGGTTAGAGGAGTTGTACTTCAGGATTTTTTTATATTTAAGAATGTAAATATTAGAAAATTAGAAGGCAGTGAAAGATAACTAGAGGAACTGAGAAAGTGAAGAATAGAGAGAAAGAAGTAAATTAGGCACCTAAAGTCGAAAGAGACTTAACTTAGTAGAAGAGTGTACACTGTTGGGATCTGAACAAAGGAAAGGGAAGAACATAATAAAATGTAAGGAGATTAGGTAAAAACTTAATTTGTTATTCATTCATGCCCTGGTCTTATTACATAGTAAAATATATAGAAATAATGAGATATTACAATTACATTTGAGTTGGATTACTAATTATTGGGATAGATACTAAATAAGTAGGTTTGAAGTAGGTTATTGAGAAGAGGTTTAACATATACACTGAAAAAACAAAAGTTACAGACCTAGATTTGTTTTTTGACTTTTGGGATTGGGGATGCTTGAGCATCCCCATAGGCCATGGCCGCACCTAGATCCGCCCCAGAGAATACTGTTAGTCTGTTTTAGTTGTAATAATAGGCTGTAATGTAAATTTTATAGGGTTAATTCATAAAATCTGATGAAGTCATGGTCTATTTGGGATCTTTCCTCTACGCTTCGGCAAGAAGTCCTACATAGTGTAGTTCCCATGAGACGTATTCTTTCGACATTACACTTCAGCAGTAATGTTTCAAGCATTATTCACTTGGTTTTCCTTGAGTTTCATTGTTGGGAAGGTAGCATTTTTCTTTGTTAATGGGGTACTTCCTGATGCTAACAAATTAACTTCGTAGCTGCTGCTTTCATGGCAAGGAAGAAAACCTTGTGCAGAAGGGCCAACCAGAATCGATTTTCGTGCTCTCACTGGAAATATCCAATAAGTAGTGCAATGTGTGAAATGAAGATCATTTTTTAGGAAAATGAATATATTACATTAGGTAAACGCCTATAACGGTAAAAATCTACAACGATCATCGGTTATGCAGAAGAAAACTCTAATACACTCTCATGACGGTCAAACGGGAGAATAAACTCCAAATCTAGAGTCTACAAAACCTACAATCAATACTAAACTGACTTATGTCCACAAGAGGACTTTATTTTTCCTAGAAAACAAGCTTAAAACCTATGTCCAAATAAATGGACCTGATAAACTAGAAAGCATAGTAACGTACCTCACTCTAAACATAACCAGTCTCTCAACGATTAGAGGCCTTAGACCCGTTGGTGTACCTTTTGTCGTAATTATAGAAAAAAGATTATGGTAGGATTTCGTAGGATCTTGACTTCAGTCCATAGCAAGCCCAATAAGCAAGCCAAGCTCAGAAGCCAGAGCAAAGCAGAATGGAGATAATGGGCCCAAACCAAGCCCACTCTCACAACCCTCTTTTCCCTAGCAGCAAGAGCTCGACCTCCCACCAGGGTCGCCGGAGTCGTAACCGTCACCGCCTGATTCAGTCCGGTGGCTCCTCGGCCAAGAGAGCCATGAACGTCGTAGCTTGCTACTGCTCCTCTCTGCTTTTTTACCTCCTTGTAACCCAAACTTCACAACCCGCCTAGCTCCTTCGAAACTCTATCGGCATTTTCTGTCTGACAATCTCCTCAAACCCCTCTAAAGCGCAGCCACCCAAATCAGTTTCTACCCCAATCCGTCAACCCTCAAACGCCGCTCACGCCCTAGAGTTACCTACGAACCGTCGACCCTGCTGATCCGGAACAAGAAACCCAGATCAGATCCCAAACGCAGCCTCTGGTAGCGTCGTCGTCACTGCTGCCTGTTGTCAATGTCACCGTCCACGCCCTGTTGCCTCACGCTTACCACCTAAGTGGCCTTGGAACCGCTCGAATGTCACCCCACCAGAGGAAGAGTATCGCCGCCTACACAAAACCCTAGATTTTGTATCAAAGGAACACTCCGTAAAGCTCGGATGTCCTTATTCCTCTCTATGAAAAACTTCGAAGCAGATGTGAAATGAAGATCATTTCATTGAACAGGAGTATGTAAAATCCTACTTCGTGACTACAATTAGACTCCTACAGTATCTCACTACTACAAATGTTCCCTTCAATGACATTTTGTTAACAACGTTTTACCCAAAATGTCGTTATAGACTACTATAGACGACATTTTCTTAAGAAAACGTCATAAAAAAGCTCATGTAATAAATTGACGGTGTTTCTAAACGTCATTAACAATAACGTTTAGAAAATGTTAATGACGTTTCTATTAAATGTAATTAAATGCATGACATTTCGAAAACACCGTGTTTATAGAAACAATAACGTTTTTGTCAAACGCCGTAACCATAATTTTCTCATAATCAACCTTATTAAAGTCATATTCTCAAAAACCTCAAATGATTTTGCCCAGATCTATTTCGGCAACAATCTATCTCATCCTCCCCCGCTTCCGATCCAACATCTCTCCCCTTTATTCACCGCTGCCTACCCAACCTATGTCCTCCTTCTCCTCTCATCTCTATAACCTATTTCCTTCTTTTGTAACCTATCACAGTCGACACCTAGAGAGAAGAAATATATCATATACTATCTACGAATCTGCTAAAGAAGACATCTCTCTTCTTCTATATCTACGCAAATCTCAACTCAATCAGTTTGAAGGCCGCTCAAAAATCACGGAATATCGTCTCGCAGTGGACTCTGAAGATCCGTTTTTGTTATGCCTTCGTCGTTAGCCGTTGGCTTCCCTTCTGGGGCCTTCGATTCAGGTTAGGTCATTGATTAAAATTTCATTGACTTTTGAATTGTGAATTGTGAATTTATGTATTCGTTTATATTTTTTAATTGAAAACACTAAGAATGTGTTTATGTTTAAACATGGCTTCACACAATGAAGAATCTACATATTTAGTTATAAGGTGCAGTAGCTATGAAAGAGGTACAACTAAGCCAACATCTCTCAATTTATTAATTTATTTATGCTTTTCTTATTGTTTGAACAGTGTAGGAAATTTTTGTCTTCCAGATATTAAGCATATTTTGTCATCAGCCATTGACTAGAAGGTGACTCTACTCTAGTTCTTTAATTTATTCATTCTCCTCAATTAGTATCTTGACAATTTCGAGTTGAGTGACACAATTGTTTATTTCGTATATCTAAGATGCAATTTCGTTCTTCTCACATTTATCGAGAAGAAAACCAGGTAGCTGAAGCTCGAACTAACTTAGGTATCAATTCAAATGGTTTGACGTGATGGGACATGCTCCTGGATCTTATCTGTTCTCATTGCAGAAGAGATCATTTGGGGTTGCCTAATTTTTGTTTTCATTAAGGTTTACTTTCTTATTGTTTTCATTATTTTTCTTTCATGTGTGGTTCTTTTAAGAAGCTTGGTTTTATGTCTTCCCTCGCTATTGTATTTTTCTTTTTCTTTGAAATAAAAATCAATAGAGGATGAGCCGTTTTGGTTGTATCTCTGTAAAGGAAAAAAAAACTACAGTTTGTCTTCTAGTCTTCCAATATAGTCAGCAAATCTTCATGGAGCCTACATATACTGTTGATAATAACATTGAACTGCAAGTTACAACACTGCAAAATCAAAGCACTACTACAGGCAGGCTATCTTATTTGAACAACACAGATTTTCGGTTAACAAAAACTTTAGACCAATCACTAATAAAGCAACCTTATTTGTGAAGGTCATTTTTTTCACCTTGGCTTAATTCTCAACTGTTAAATCACATCACACAATCTGAAATAACCTTACATTCATACCTCCTATTCATTCTCAAATAACCTTACATTTGTGTCATGTCGTAGCTTGTTCAGATCTTCATATCAAAACCCAAAAAGGTATATACATATATACCCCCACCTACCAAATTAAGCCGGCATAAAACTCCATAGACATGAGTCTAATGAAAAGCAGTTTCAAGTGATCAAATGTAGATACAATTATTGCACTTAATTTTGATGTTCTAATTTATACTACTATTAATAGTATACCGCCAATATATATAGCTCTCTGAGTCATGCAAAATCAATCAACCTCTTGGTATTCCCTGGTTAAGTTACCACCTTAGCTGAAAAAGTAATAGTTGGGGAAGAACAGGAACACTACCGCCTTTTCTGATGATACTCATGCTGCTGCTGCTGCTGCTCAGACTTGGAGTTCCCTCTTGAGCTCATACTATCCTTCGTTGCATCTGCATTTTTCTCTTTCCTGGCCTTCATCTGTAATATAGCAAATAAATTAACCCGCAGACAATTTGATCAGGAAAAACAAGTTCATTTTCTAGTTGGTCATGGATGAAATATAGAAAGAGATGAACAGCAATGGTAGTTACCAGTTGACGTCTTCTTTGGTAGGTGAGGGTCCTAGAAATTGCAGTAGATTCATTGTGTGGGGCATCACCAGGTATTTCATTGAGGTTGATTTGAAGTGTCGTGGAACTCTGGGACAGGGAGGTTGCCTTCTCAATCTCAGATGGCACCCCAGTAAAAGCAGAGGGTGGGTTAGTCACATTGCATAACAGAGTTGATGTGTTGACTGCGCGTTTCTCAGCAAATGGCTTAACAAGGGAACCTGAGCTTGACCCTGGACTGGGTACATGTGGAGACTGGGTAAGGACTAGGT
This sequence comes from Comarum palustre, assembly GCA_951800085.1. Taxonomy (NCBI): domain Eukaryota; kingdom Viridiplantae; phylum Streptophyta; class Magnoliopsida; order Rosales; family Rosaceae; genus Comarum; species Comarum palustre. Next base: position 11,608,619 of record OX637575.1, on the reverse strand, counting down.
CTAGCTGGGTTGCTGGTTTTGTGGAAGTGGTAACAGAGGGTGTGGTTGGGACTGCCCAAGGGTCAATCTGGTGTTGAGACACAGACATATTCATGTTTGGCCACAGAAATGTCCCCTGTGGCCTGCAAATCCTGAAGCCATTCCTCAGTCCCTCTAGTTTTGTTGCCTTGTCCTCATTTGCAGTTCTTTCATTGTCTGTCAGTTGTGGCACATCAGCTGCTTCTGAGTAATACACAAGTGCTGCTGCTGGTGCTTGCATGGTTGATTTCAGTGCCACAATTTCGTCCTGCAAGCAATAATCTCCATCCATCAGTTTAATATGTCCCAGTTTCAGCATCATCAACATCATTGATTACTATGATTTAAGCACGACTCAATTAGTAGAACATGTTGAAGTAACTTGGACACTAACACTTGACTCAATTGCACCATAGTAGGAGCTTTCTCAACTGAATTTAGAATAGGAATCTATACTAAATGGAAACAAACACCGTACACAATCACAAGAAAAATCAAAAGTCTAAGGTCATGCCGCATACCTCCATGCCAGACAAAGTTTGAGAAGCTTGCCGCATTTGTTCTTCAACCTTGGACTTCCTGACAGCTAGTTGTGCATATTTGTCCTGCAAATTACACTTCATCAAAACACTAGCACTGCATAAACAATATCTGATCAATTGTGAATGACACAAAAATTCATGTGCCCGAACATATAGCTTTGAATATCACTGATCACAGTCTTTACCTTTAACTGCATGACTGAACTGTAAGCTTGTTCCCAATCCATACTTGTCACCAAAGAGTTTGAGGTGGTGGGCACCATAGCTAAACCCTGCTCCGGCTGCTTGGATTCCTTCTCCTTCTTCATATTACCTATTTCATCCCACAGCTCCTTAAACATTGCAGCACAAATTGGGTCTTGGGAAGGGTCATCACCAGGCTTCCACCCCTGTGGTGGAGTCCAATAAGGATCCTGAACCCCAGCCTCTTTCCTAATCCCAACCAAATCAGCACTCTCAAGCCAATACTCCATTGCCCCATCAGCATTGTGCCGCCTCCGAAACCGTTCATCCCCACCTGGTGCCACCTTCCCTGCCATATGCTTCAGCAAATGGTCCAGCAAACCCGTGTCCCCTATCAACTTCCGGGCCTCATTTCTCAGCGCTGCCCTCTTTATTGGCTTCCCAGCAGCAGCCCCTCTTGCCTTGAGCACCTTCAACATGTTTTCCTCCGCCATTTTATACCTATACCAAATCCAATTCACCCATTCTCAATAAACCAAATTCTCATAACACATAAATTCAAAACCAATTCACAACATGAATAAATAGAAAACTGTAATACATACCTCCCAGCAGACCATCTTGCTGCTGAAGCTTTGACCATTCCCCTCCCACTCTTACTGTTCACCGCATTCTGCTTGCTCTTTTCTTCACGTTTGGGCTTCTTCTGAGACTTAATGGGCCGCTTCCTTCTCTCACTCCTCCGATTCTTCACCACCGCCGCTTCTTCCTCCTCCTCACTCGTCTCCTCATCCAATCCAACACCTTCCTCCGTCTCTTCATCGCTCGACGGAGCCGGAGTCGGACTCAAGAACCGAACCCGCTTTCTCGTCCCCCACTGGACCAAGCCACTGAGACTAATCTCAGCCTTCTTCACCGGACTCCTCACAATACTCTCAAAACGACGCCGCGTAACCACCGCCCAGAAACTCCACACTTGTCTCCGCTCCGAAATCTCCTCCGGCGAGACGCGGCGGTACAGCACCTCTGACGCCGCCTCCGGCTCCAGAATGTACTTCTCGTCCATCGCCGGAAGCTGATTCTTGACGCTCAAGTTCTCGCTCAGAAAAGCTTGCAGCGAGTCAACGCTCGGAAACCTCACCGAGACTTTGAGCAACGCCTTCTTGCTCACCTTGAAAAAAAAGTCACCAAAAAAATTCAAGAACAAATTTCAATTCCAAACGAGAAAATGAAGAGGAAGAGTACCATGACGATTCGAATGGACTTGAGGAGCTCTGGAGCTTGGGGAGGAAGCTTGGAGTGGTCAAGCTCATAGAAGCAGCCAACTCCTATGTGCTCTATAGCTTCTACAACCCAGAAAAGCACAAAATCAAAATCGCTTAAACGAAAAGCAGAAGCAAAAAGTGTGGTTTTGTTACCTAGAGAAGAACAAATGGCGAGAGTCTGCAGAGTGTTGCAGCATTTTTCTGCGTTTTTTTGCTTCTTCTCCAAGTACTTGTTCATCTTCTTCTCAGCAACACAAAACAACTGCAGTGAGTCACAGAGAGGTGACGCTATTATAGCCCGGAGGAGCAGAGGGATTATATTTTATTAGTTTTGGCTTTTGGTGAAGTCGGTCCGGGGTTTCTGTTGTGGGTGGTGGTTATGCATGAACAAAAAGCGCCCTCTCCCCACGCGCGTTTGCCTTAGCGCGTACCAGACAGAGCATTTAATGCCCGTCCGTCGGATCCTCGCGCAATTGATCGTGGACCGTTGCTTATTTTTTTTACTTTGTTACTGTGATTACTGAAATAGGAAATGAAGCCGGAAACGGCACAGGCGGTCTGAAAGGGTAAAGTTGACAGCTTTGGATGGGAGGGGCAGGTTCGTAATTGACGTCTGGCTCTGGGTGTTGAGGACCGAGCTTCTCACGTGACCCTTGACGGTGGTCCCTAGTTGCAGATGGTTGGTAACTTTTTTTGTTTCCATTTTTGCCCCTGCTGCCTAAATTTTCAGCATGTGGTAGTCACTAGTCAGTGGCCGTTTGTTGAGGTGACCAATTTGGTCTTCATGCTACATGACCCAAACATGTGTAACGTTATACTACGCCACGATCATATCTCAATAACTTGTCACAACATTTAAACCCTATTTCGGCTAGACCGTGACCATTCACTGCAAAATGGAAAAATTAGTACCCATTAGTTTTAAAAATGTACCATTCCATCTTTTTAATATAAAATCACTATCTCACCTCTAATTTAATTATCTCTCCCTCATTGCTCTAATATGAACACTCTCTCTTTCTCTCTCAGATTAACGTCGTTGACAACCTCATCCTAGCCTCCATCATCTTTGACGACCACGACTCACCTCCAACCTATTGCACTGACCTCCTCCTCGTCCACCCAAAAACCCTAGACCGACCTCAATTAGATTTTGATGTGCCAGATCGAGATCAAATGTCTCTATCTCCACTATATATCTCTCTTCGCGTGAAGAAAAGGCGAAGTTGGTCAGATACCATGGAAACATAAAACTACAACGTCCCTTCATGGAGCTCTGATACGAGTTGGTCTGTCACCGACGACACTATCGTAGATCATGTCACTTTCAAGTACTCCTTATCTTTGATCAATGGCGACGCTCTGAATTCTGCTGCTGTATTCTTCCTTATTCTTCGCTCTCCGTCACCAGATTCTAGAGCTTACGAGATCACCAATATGTTTCACTACTCCCAATCTTCTTCTCTGATAGATTCACATTTTCCACAGTAAAATTGACCGATTTTTTATCTTGAAGTTACTTTATTGCTCGAATATGGTTGAAATTGAGACCTGAATCCAATTGGTTAGGTCTTTTGGTTTTCATCGACGGTCAAGGAATCCTGCTTCACTCCGACACCCATCCACCATCCCCGCCATCTTCAACCTCGATCGCTCCTCTGTCAATTTTGTTTTACTTTTTGTTTAAAATTTGGTGTTTTATTGAGGCATTAGATGTATTATTAGGGATAATAAAGTTATTGACTTTAGTATTTTTTATTTCATTTCAAGATTAATTTTCAAAAAAACAAAAAGTTAAAGTGACAACAAATTTTTTATTGACCCCAGTAAAACATTCATCAACATTACTGTCCCAAGTAAAACATCTGATAAAGTTTACTACCTCAAACAAAATTTATTTATAAAGTTTATTACCCCTAATAAAGTTCTCATATAAAGTTAAGGTAATTACCGATAGCTATACTTTTGAGATCATAATTACCAATAGCAAGCAAGTCTTTTATTTTTACCTATAACTCATTTTCCATCTATTTTAACAAACTGATTCTGTAAAATAGTAAATAACAAAATTGCCCTTCATATTTTTGTACCATTACTAAGTGTCAGTAGAATTACGATATAAAAGTACTGACCCTCAATAAGATTAAGGAACTGTTTTACCTTATATATTTTTTACAATATTACTTAACATCAGTAGCTTTGTGACATGAAAATACATGAATACTGACCCTCAGTACCATCGTATATTTATTTTATTTTTACCACATTACTACATGTCAATAACATTACTGTATATAAATAGTTACCACTACTAGAATAAACATTATAGCCGACGAAAAAAAACAGACCTACGAAATATTTTCGTCGGCTAACGTTCACTTTAGCCGACGAAACAAAAAATCGTCGGCTAAGTTAATTTCGTCGGCTAAAGTGGATTTTTAGCTGACGAAATGTTTTTTCATCGGCTTAAATAATTTTTTCGTCGGGTATAGTCTGTAAACTATAGCCGATGAAATTTTAAAAGTTTAGCCGATGAAATATATAATTTCGTCGGCTAAAAGTCCTTATATTTCCAGATCTAGACAGCAGCTCATTTGAAAAAAAAAACGGGAGAAAAAGTTTGGGTGTCGTCGAAATCTGTCCAAAATTAGTTTGTGGCGCTATATATAGGTACGTATATGTGTTTATATCTTGTTTTTGGGTTGATTTAAGAGTTTTATTTGAGTTATATATATTAATTTTGAGTTTTAATTTGAGTTGAATTATTAGATTTTGAGGGTGATTGAGTTGATCGATTTTAATTTGATAATATATATGAAGTTGTTGTTATTAATAAGTAGTAGATATATATATATATATATATATATATATATATTAATTTAACTATAATATTGTGTTGATATATATAGTATGAATTGAGTAATATTTTGATTATGATTAATGTTAATTGATATATATAATATTGTTATATAATTAGTAATTAGTATATATATATATATGCATGTATATATATATATGTTAATTATTAATTTGTTATTAATTAATTGTACGTTAACTATAGATTGAATAATAAATGATTTGAAAATTTAATTAATTAGAGTTTATACATATATATTATGTTATCTTTTCATGATATGGATAAGAGTTGGATTTCGCTTTCAAAATAGGACAAAAGATATGATAAAGGAGTTATTAGTTTTATTGAATATGTGATGGATAAAGCTAACAAGAATACAATTTTCTATTGCCCGTGAACTATTTTGACGGCTGGGTATGTAATTCTTTATTTTTGTTCATAACTCTTTCATTGCATAATTATTCATATTTACAATACATTGAATATTTAGTTGCAGATGAACCATATTCAATTCGATGGTCACCCAAATTGGTCACACGAACTAAGACTTCTAGCGATAAAGCCGATAATGTCAAGAGTTTATCCGATGTGCAAGGTGAATGAAAGGCAATTTATATGTGAACAGAGAGACAACAGGCGGAGAACACAAAACTCTGGGATGATGGCGCATGATGGACAGAATGGAGTTGACTATTACGGTGTTCTCGATTCAGTGGTGGAACTCGTTTATAGGCAAGGCATGACAGTGCAGCTCTTCAAGTGTAGATGATTAGATACTAGCAGCCCGTAGAGAATGAAGATCGATCAGTACGGGATTTTATCGGTGAACACTACTACAAGTTGTTACGAAGATGACCCGTTCGTCTTTGCCACATTGGTAAAATAAGTGTTTTATCTTGATGACCTTGTTAAGGGCGACGCGTGGAAAGTAGTCAACCTTGTGCATCCTTGTACCATTTACCGGGCAGCTACACTTGGAGAGGCCGAAGACGAGGAAGAAGTTGCGTATCAAGAGCCCAGTGCAATAGGTATTCCTGACTCTTCTACAATTTGCCTTAATACTTTTAAAGCGGGTCGTTCAGTTCGAATTCGTGATTTAGACGCAAGACTTATTGATGTGGATCCAAATCAAGAAACCGACGACGACTCTTGTGATGAGGAAATGCATAGATTGCCAGAAATTAATTCTGACACCGAAGAAGACTCATCGGATGATTTCGATTACAACCCTTCTTAGTTTGAATTTGTAATACAAATTGATGTGCTTTATATGCTACAAGTTGTTGAATTCATAATTTTGTTTAATTTTGGTGATATATGAAAAGGAAATTGGTATGGTTACACTAAACATCCTGTTTTTTTATTTTATTTTCGGTTTTAGCCGACTAAATAAGCCATATGTTGTCAGCTAAAATAGTTTTAGCCTACAAATTATATCATGTTTCATCAGCTAAAACTATCTTAGCCGACGAAATAAGCCATATTTCGACAGCTAAGATAGTTTTAACCGACGAATTACATCTTATTTTGTCGGCTAAACCTATCTTAGCCGACGAATATCCTAATGTTTCGTCGGCTAAACCCTAAACCATATACTATAGCCGACGAATACCCTAATTTTTTGTCGGCTATAGTTAAATAAATAATATAATAATTTATACCACTGGTTGCGTCTCATTGATTTGAAACTATTTGCAGTTAAAGGTCCGGGCAAAATTCATAATTTAGACTGTCAAATTACCGTTTATTTGAGTTTAGGGGTTTGACTCACGGGATTGACCGTCCGGATCATGTCTTTACCGTTGTCAGATCAAGCTGAAAATTTACCCATACACATGTTTCAACATAATGATGATATCTGACGTTCAGATTTTTGTTTCACAAGATTAAATTAGAAATACATATAATAAATTAGTATAAAAAGTACTATATTAAGGTAACAAATTCTAATTTTTGTATATATTGTATATATTTTTGAATTTTTGTTAATTTGGTATATTTGTTATTGAAATTGATAATAATGTTGTTGAAATATTTGTGATAATTTGGTATATTTGTGTTAAAATATAAATTTTTATTAATTGGTTTATTTAATAAATTTGGTATATTAAAATATTAATTGGTATATTTAATATATTTGTGATAATGTTGTTAATTTTTGATAATTTGGTATATTTGTGTATTAAAATATTAATTGTTATTAATTGGTTAATTTAATAAATTTGGTATATTAAAATATTAATTGGTATATTTAATATATTTGTGATAATGTTGTTAATTTTTGATAATTTGGTATATTTGTGTATTAAAATATTAATTGTTATTAATTGTACAAATTATAGGAATTAAAATTAAAAGATTGTTAATATATTTAAAATGCCAATTACAATTAAAAATTATAATAATTTAATAAACAGGATGAAAAGCTTGTTTAGTAAAACGAAGGGTTCGAAGGCCCAAATGACAGGACCCATCCCGGGTTAAACCCCTTTAACCCGAAGTAAATCCTGCGGGGACCACCTCAAGGGAACTTCTTACCGAAACCCCCTTGAAATGGCCAACCCTTCCTACAAAACTAACTAAACCGGGTTAGTCAGAGCAGTCTACAGAGATGATTACCCCAAAGAATTTCGAGCAGCAACGGAATGATCGACTATGCCTCGACTCTCGTACGCGCTCGACCTCCTCTCAAGAACCCTGCATCACTGGGCATTTAAAAACGAAAGGCCCAGGGGAGAAACATTTAAAAACTGTTAGAGTGAGTGGACGAAAATCAAATATAAAAACTCTATTTCCTTTAATGCTCTCCCAAAACTTTAATGATTTAAATAACATTTATACATGCCCACAATTACTAAATTTCCACAAATGCAAGATAAAATAACCAAGTACGGATTATGGGAAGAGAAATATTCACAAACACAATAAGTCTGGCCTCTCAGACTAGGGTCGGAGCTAAGAGCTCTGGTTGCGCCTTCACGCTATGCTAGCTATATAAAACGGTAATGGGCAACCCTTAATATATCCACCTGACATCTCAGGCGTGTCTGTCCTCTCAGACCAGGGTCGGAGCTAAGAGCTCTAGGTAAGTGGTGATGGACAACCCTTAGAATATCCACCTGACATCTCAGGCGTGTCTGTCCTCTCAGACCAGGGTCGGAGCTAAGAGCTCTAGGTAAGTGGTGATGGACAACCCTTAGAATATCCACCTGACATCTCAGGCGTGTCTGTCCTCTCAGACCAGGGTCAGAGCTAAGAGCTCTAGGTAAGTGGTGATGGACAACCCTTAGAATATCCACCTGACATCTCAGGCTAGGGTCGGAGCTAAGAGCTCTAGTAGCGCCCTCACGCTACTCTAGCTAGCATAATCGTTGGACAACCCATAAAGGAAATTCACAACAATACTCTTCCCAAACAAATAAATAAATCTATTCCTCGACATATAAGCATAAATCCAAATATAATATCCGAGCAAAAATCCTCGAGCGAAAATCTCGAACTACCCTCGTAGTCGAGCCCGTCTCACATTCAATCAGAGACTGTACAAACAAACCATTATATTAGTCATTTCACAGTTGACTTGGTCTTTTCCTAGTTTGACCAGGAACTCCTATTTGACCACAAGTTGACTGAGTTCCTTTTTATGACACTTTAACCTTTTTGACTTTCTTTTCCGGTTATCGACTCTTAACTCAATTTACCGGAAGTCCGACTCAGCTTCCGAACTTTCCGTTATCACTTTAACTTTACGTTAGGGTGTCATATAATAATCAATATATATAACCTCGAGTCGATATACCGATTTAACATTTTCTCATAAATTCCAGTTATCTATTTCCGATAACAGTTTAACACTTTACCCATTTAACCAAAAGGTGTCACATTCATTGGACTTCAATCCTTTAACCATTTTTCTGAAAATGCAACTTTCCCAAAGTGGAAACTTTCCCTTAATGGAAACTTTCCCAAAGTGGAAAGTTTCCTAACATGGCAAGTGTTCTTTAGCATGGGACGTTTCCCAAAATGGAAACTTCCTAATTACGTTCAATTTTCTCCGTAATTATTCAACTTAGGAATTAACCGTACTTTTCGACTAAAAGCCTAACAAGGATTCGATTTCTACCTCTTCGGCTTTCTGCCGGAACTATTACGTTTCACCGAATTCCGGTAACGTGCCGGAATTTCGCCATAGCTTCCCCGTTTATCGATCACCAAGTTCTCGACATGAAACAACGTAAATAACACAATATCAGCAACCCAACAACGATTCAAATAACACCAAACAGTAAAAATGCCGCAATCACACTATAACCTCCCATCTAGACTTCTTTCACAACTCACCGAGAAAACATGTTCAGAATCCTCAATCGAAACCAAAAGAGCTAATTGAGAACCACACATCATCCCCGCCGCCGTTGTGCACAGTGCCAAGAACGGCGGTCCTCCACTGCCAAAACACAAATCCTTCATCTCCCAACCAAACTCAAAATCAATTATACAGATAGGTAAAACTCAGCTAACTGACCGATTTCCATGCATGAATCGAATCCAAAACTCACCTGAAATCATTGAACCATCACCAGAAAACGCAGCAACTCATCTGCTCTGTTCTCCGTCCTCAAAGCTCCTCTTGGAAAACAAAGACCACCAAGATGTTCGCCGTGACGAGGCGAAGCATCCAACACCGTTCTGACTTGCCGCCGTGGTCCAAATCGGAAAAACCAGATTGCACCCTAAAACTTCTCTCCTCTGATTCTCTCTCACCGGAGCTTCTCTGCCGAAACCAAGACCACAGACGTGTTGGGGACGGCGAGGCGAAGCTTGGGTCACCGGTGCGCCGCCGAGAGAAGAACATTTGAGGGAGGTGAAATCGGAGCACAGTGACGGAGTCGAGGGGAAGAACAGCCGGTCAACCCCTCACTTTCGTTTCTAACCGAAGTCAACTCCTCTTAATTCCTTTTATACTCAAATCAACGGTTAAGATCAAAACCCTAATAGATCTAATGGTTCAGATTAAAGAAGGTGAAAAGTGAAAAGGTTAAATGGTAAAAACTATTTACCAGAATAGTAATTGGAAATTACCGTAAACTTCAGAAATTCACAGAAATTAGCCGGAAGCTCCGAAAAATATTCCGAAAATACCGGGAGACTCGTGTCGACACGTACTACAACATCGAGTCATCAATTCAGGTATTTGGAGTACTTTTAAAAACTCGAAAATTAACTCGAGCGATAACTTATCGAATTACCGATCGTAATTACAAGTCCTCGGTAACTCGTGAATCTCTGTGAAAGGTAACTTTTATTAACTTCAAAAGATTCGGGGCGTGACAATTCTCCCCACCTTATAAAAATTTCGTCCTCGAAATTTCTATACTCGAAGTACAACACAGTGGGGGATAGTACCACTTAAAATAATAATAATATTGTCTTCCAAAATCAACTTCCTTCATTTTCTGACACCCGACCACACTTCTCGGGTCAAAACTAAAACATCTAAAGTCTTACCGTGGGGTACAATGATTTTCTCTTGAATCATTGATTAACTGATTCACCGAATTCTTACTGTACTTCATCTCATTTATAAGGTGGAATACGACACTGACTATCACTGATCCGCCATCTGTAATCCTCGCGAGAATCACTATTGTTTTTTTTTTCACCAAAAGATGATAAATTCTGTCACACGCTGAAAACATCATTTGGCAACAATTCCCTGTTGCCTAAACCGGATTATAACCATATCCTTGAAAATCCAATAATCGTCCTTACCAACCGCATGTGACGTCGTCACAATACCGCTATCAATCATTCTGATTCCAATAACCACTCGCTTGTCGTGAGTATAAATTCTTCAAGAATACTCGTATACTTTCGTGGAACCTTAAATATCAGCTCACACATTCCCTATGCAGGTAATGATTATCACGCCTGAGGAGTAGGGTCCGATGTCACTAATGGATTTAAATCCTCTGGTAACACAATACCACGTGGAGCCAAATCTACTGACAACAAGTCCACGAGAAAACCATGGCGACTCGTGTTACACGAACCATCACCTCATTTGAACCAGGCTCCCTGATCTGGTTTACGCTTTCTAGAAACTATTCTGTCATGTTGTAGAGTAATTGTCTTCCCTGACTCTATCATTACTCAAACCACTTGTACACACAGGACATGAACTGCCGTGAATATTAGCGTAAATCCAAAATCATAACCTTTACATCAGAGAGGTCCAAAAGCTCCTGACATCGAGGTTCAACAATACTTACTCCTCGCATGACGACAAATTGTCAGGCTACACACTGCTCACGTAACTATTCTGACAACAACAAATCCGGACCCTTTTTACTCACAAGCCAAGCATACAATCGCTAACTCAATTATCACCTCGTGGAACTACAGCGTACTTTACCACTGGTAACACATCTCCGTACTACTCATAGGTGAGGTGCCACTGACCTCCCTATCTCTTACCTTAGCCTGGAATGACGCATAGTGCAGAACTTGCACTTCAACCATAACTGTGCGTCCAATAAACTTTATCTGCATCACAAACTGGAATAGATTTACCATTAAAAGAATCTCAGAGCCTTACCCGCTCAACAAGGATATTCCATTCCCAAAGGCCTCCATTACCAAATCGTCTGGTAACAACCGACAAACCTGGACACTTAACTAGACCAGACATCTACATGAAATTTAGTGTCACTGGTGCACACCCAAAGGAACACCTGATCAAAACATCGGGAATTAATTTCACCAGACTCAACCATATTGATCACCGAGCCTCCAGTTATCAAGGCGCAAATTAACAAATGTCATCACCGCACTGGGCGCGTATACATCGCAGAGTAAACTCGTACAACTAGATAGTTCCTAGCAACTGTCCCCCTTGCTCTGCCAGTTTACCATCCACCGCAACCTCTATTCGGTAAGATTCAAAATTCTCAATCGCTTACCACTCTAGATCTTAAATCACAAGATCCACTGCCACACGTTAACATCCTCTCAGATCATAACTTAATCTGAACGTGGCTTAATCACTCCACGGTTTTCGATGAAGTGTTGCACAACTTAGCAACATACTTTACTACTCTTGTAACAAATTGGTTTCCAAAACCTTGACTCGTAATACCTTTGAGTCATCAGAGAAACCCTTACCTAGTTCCACCGTATTTCATACTCACCAAAATGTTGACAATTTCGAGAGTCACCTCCAATGATCTTTCTTGTTACTACCCTACACTCGTGGCGCCAAGAACTGTCGTTAGGTCAATAATTCCTAACAAGTAGGGTCACTACTCAAATGACCAATGACCATAGCAATACCAACAATACTTTAATCCTTTCAGGATTTCATTAAATTAACCTCAATAATTGATCTCCCAGATCTTAATCCTTATTCCCCATATCAAGATTGAGAATATTTCCTGTCACTGCAGTGAGTGTAACTTATGAACCCCAAACACGACTAAGTACACATTCGGTTACAATAATTGATTAGACCACAGCCAGTGAGTGCACAAATTCCCATGCCATCAAGCTCAGTTAATCGCCCTCGAGGAAACCAAGTGTCATAACGGACGACTTTGGTTGCAGGTTGAAGCTTGACCATCTACAACATTCTCACTCCTATTCAACGATTCAGTAAACCTTGCCTCACTGCTGTCCCTTCACCTTTTCCGTGCATTTATCTCAGAAAACATCCTTCCACCTACTAACGACATTAAACCATTTAATTGACGTTTTACACAGAAACTTCTAACCAAACGTCTTTAATCTCCGTTCTCAATGAATGAAACTCTCATGACACCTTCTTAAAATGAAGTCATCATCAGCCTTAGTCACTTAACTGGTGTCATTTTGACCACACACAGCTGCACACGATAATTATGCCTTACATGTATGTGCTACCCAAATTTCAGCTTTACCACTTCCCTACACAGGAGGATACACGTGCTCCTGTGGGGTATTCCCATGTACAACTTCGGCCGTCGAAACAATACCGTTTGCACAATGACCGGTTCCTACACCACAATAATACAAAGTCAATCAAGGCTCGTATCCCTATCTCCGGTACCCCAAGCACTCTTGGTCCACGACCCGGTGGCTTATTGCCACTTCCAACATGTTCCTTTAAATCCTGAAACCAATTACCCTTAGCTACAACTGATAACACTCGCTCGATCTGTAAATCGGACTCTAACACAGCCAACCTGGAGACTCCTCCACAGGTGTACCCATTAAAATACTTTGATCACAGGTGGATAATCCACCTTATGGTTGACATGAGCCCCAAGATCTGGTGACACAATTTAATTACTGCCTCCACGATAAATGGTCCAATGATCATTGTCACCAACCATTCAAATCACGCTTGGACTCACCAACAAATCAAACCTTCTAGTACCCCAATCATGGGTGGCTGGAACGAAGAGAATCTGGTCGTAGCTGACGACAACAATGTCAGCACCAAGGTGACCCAAACCGTCAGTTTCAGTGGTTGTCCCTTAAAGCATCACGTGACCAATCAAACTATCACTTAATATCTTAATTATGTCACACTCGGGACTCATCACTAGATCCAGACCACAAAATAATAACACTCAATTCCCTTGAGTCTTTCCTCTTCATACGTCAGTTGGTTTTTCTGAAACCACACTAATGACGAACCTCAACAAAATCTTGGCAATCGTCAAATCTTAATATTCATCTCCTCACTGAATAATCGCGCTAGGCGACTTCAGCTCCCTTTTTTTTTATGGCAGGATGCAACATCTATCATTAACTTTTACGACTCCTCTTCTAGGAGTCTCATAACTCGAACGCTAAGGCCTCGCCTCAGGTTTCTACAACCTCCCTGCCAAACAACCATGGCAGCCTTCCAGGTGTGAATTAACCGTTTCACCACCGAGTACTCACACATAAAGCTCAAACGTTAAACAACGTGAGTTTCCGCTCGATCCCCAACTCAAATCTCAATAAATCAATGGGGAACACATAAACATATATACGTAACGAGCTTACCTTGTTCCTTACAGGAGTTCATAGTGAGGTCGGCGTACTGAGGCATAGTCTTGAAGATTCGATCGTTTATAGGACCACTCGGTCCATATCTCAATCAGGAAGTACTAACTCATATCCTCAATAAACACTAAGCGTCCAAGCATAAAATGCCGATGGATCCGCCGCGGTCGGACCATCACTCTATAGACACTAAGTGATACCAAGTATATGAGGTAGTACAGGAAACGATAACCTAATGCTCTGATACCATTGACAGGACCCACCCCGGGTTAAACCCCTTTAACCCGAAGTAAATCCTGCGGGGACCACCTCAAGGGAACTTCTTACCGAAACCCCCTTGAAATGGCCAACCCTTCCTACAAAACTAACTAAACCGGGTTAGTCAGAGCAGTCTACAGAGATGATTACCCCAAAGAATTTCGAGCAGCAACGGAATGATCGACTATGCCTCGACTCTCGTACGCGCTCGACCTCCTCTCAAGAACCCTGCATCACTGGGCATTTAAAAACAAAAGGCCCAGGGGAGAAACATTTAAAAACTGTTAGAGTGAGTGGACGAAAATCAAATATAAAAACTCTATTTCCTTTAATGCTCTCCCAAAACTTTAATGATTTAAATAACATTTATGCATGCCCACAATTACTAAATTTCCACAAATGCAAGATAAAATAACCAAGTACGGATTATGGGAAGAGAAATATTCACAAACACAATAAGTCTGGCCTCTCAGACTAGGGTCGGAGCTAAGAGCTCTGGTTGCGCCTTCACGCTATGCTAGCTATATAAAACGGTAATGGACAACCCTTAATATATCCACCTGACATCTCAGGCGTGTCTGTCCTCTCAGACCAGGGTCGGAGCTAAGAGCTCTAGGTAAGTGGTGATGGACAACCCTTAGAATATCCACCTGACATCTCAGGCGTGTCTGTCCTCTCAGACCAGGGTCGGAGCTAAGAGCTCTATGTAAGTGGTGATGGACAACCCTTAGAATATCCACCTGACATCTCAGGCTAGGGTCGGAGCTAAGAGCTCTAGTAGCGCCCTCACGCTACTCTAGCTAGCATAATCGTTGGACAACCTATAAAGGAAATTCACAACAATACTCTTCCCAAACAAATAAATAAATCTATTCCTCGACATATAAGCATAAATCCAAATATAATATCCGAGCACCCGAGGAACATATCATACTCGAAACAAACATAAAAACCATGCAATTATATCAATAATTAGGGCATGCATTCATTTAAATAAAATAATCTGTCCACTCACAGTACTATTGCGACCTTCTTCCCGCTCGGAAAGCTCCTCGAGCGAAAATCTCGAACTACCCTCGTAGTCGAGCCCGTCTCACATTCAATCAGAGACTGTACAAACAAACCATTATATTAGTCATTTCACAGTTGACTTGGTATTTTCCTAGTTTGACCAGGAACTCATATTTGACCACAAGTTGACTGAGTTCCTTTTTATGACACTTTAACCTTTTTGACTTTCTTTTCCGATTATCGACTCTTAACTCAATTTACCGGAAGTCCGACTCAGCTTCCGAACTTTCCGTTATCACTTTAACTTTACGTTAGGGTGTCATATAATAATCAATATATATAACCTCGAGTCGATATACCGATTTAACATTTTCTCATAAATTCCAGTTATCTATTTCCGATAACAGTTTAACACTTTACCCATTTAACCAAAAGGTGTCACATTCATTGGACTTCAATCCTTTAACCATTTTTCTGAAAATGCAACTTTCCCAAAGTGGAAACTTTCCCTTAATGGAAACTTTCCCAAAGTGGAAAGTTTCCTAACATGGCAAGTGTTCTTTAGCATGGGACGTTTCCCAAAATGGAAACTTCCTAATTACGTTCAATTTTCTCCGTAATTATTCAACTTAGGAATTAACCGTACTTTTCGACTAAAAGCCTAACAAGGATTCGATTTCTACCTCTTCGGCTTTCTGCCGGAACTATTACGTTTCACCGAATTCCGGTAACGTGCCGGAATTTCGCCATAGCTTCCCCGTTTATCGATCACCAAGTTCTCGACATGAAACAACGTAAATAACACAATATCAGCAACCCAACAACGATTCAAATAACACCAAACAGTAAAAATGCCGCAATCACACTATAACCTCCCATCTAGACTTCTTTCACAACTCACCGAGAAAACATGTTCAGAATCCTCAATCGAAACCAAAAGAGCTAATTGAGAACCACACATCATCCCCGCCGCCGTTGTGCACAGTGCCAAGAACGGCGGTCCTCCACTGCCAAAACACAAATCCTTCATCTCCCAACCAAACTCAAAATCAATTATACAGATAGGTAAAACTCAGCTAACTGACCGATTTCCATGCATGAATCGAATCCAAAACTCACCTGAAATCATTGAACCATCACCAGAAAACGCAGCAACTCATCTGCTCTGTTCTCCGTCCTCAAAGCTCCTCTTGGAAAACAAAGACCACCAAGATGTTCGCCGTGACGAGGCGAAGCATCCAACACCGTTCTGACTTGCCGCCGTGGTCCAAATCGGAAAAACCAGATTGCACCCTAAAACTTCTCTCCTCTGATTCTCTCTCACCGGAGCTTCTCTGCCGAAACCAAGACCACAGACGTGTTGGGGACGGCGAGGCGAAGCTTGGGTCACCGGTGCGCCGCCGAGAGAAGAACATTTGAGGGAGGTGAAATCGGAGCACAGTGACGGAGTCGAGGGGAAGAACAGCCGGTCAACCCCTCACTTTCGTTTCTGACCGAAGTCAACTCCTCTTAATTCCTTTTATACTCAAATCAACGGTTAAGATCAAAACCCTAATAGATCTAATGGTTCAGATTAAAGAAGGTGAAAAGTGAAAAGGTTAAATGGTAAAAACTATTTACCAGAATAGTAATTGGAAATTACCGTAAACTTCAGAAATTCACAGAAATTAGCCGGAAGCTCCGAAAAATATTCCGAAAATACCGGGAGACTCGTGTCGACACGTACTACAACATCGAGTCATCAATTCAGGTATTTGGAGTACTTTTAAAAACTCGAAAATTAACTCGAGCGATAACTTATCGAATTACCGATCGTAATTACAAGTCCTCGGTAACTCGTGAATCTCTGTGAAAGGTAACTTTTATTAACTTCAAAAGATTCGGGGCGTGACACCAAAGGTCTGAATCGTGTGAGGGAACGTCTAACAACCTTCAAACGTCGTTTCAGGGCTCCATGACAGCTCGACGTGCGTCCTTTCTGGAGCCGACGCAGAGGCAGCAGGGCGGCACTCATTCCCCCCGACAGCCTGGGGCCACACATTCCACCAGACAGCCGGGGACCACACATTCCTCAAGGCAGCCAGACGTCCCTCACTCCTCGAGACAGCCGAGCGTCCCTCACTCCTCGAGGCAGTTGTGGCCTCTGATTCAGGCGGAGGTGTCTGCATCACGTATGCCTGAGACACACAGGGCATCGACTCCGGACCCTACTGTTTCGGAGGGTGGGTCTTTTAGGGTACAGATGCCGCCGCCTATTCTCTACCTTCTGTGGTTGATACCTGCATTACCGGCAGTCGATGACTCAGGGGCGCCGATTTATCCACTGCCCCGCAGGTGACCCCATCAGTGGCGTACCTCTTCGTGCCTTTTGGTACGAATCTAATTTCTGCGAGGGTATCATCATCGACGACAGAGTCGGAATCTGTGGCGTCCGCCCCAACGCCCTCAGGTAATGAAATATAAATAATTTGGTTTCTTATAATGTCATAATAAGAATAATATATTAATAATCAATTTGTGATAGGCACCGTCAGAGCTAAGCCGACAAGGAAGAAGAGAGGCCCCATCACAAGGAAGACTCTCGAGAAGACCGTGAGTACCTCGGGAATGATCTTCATCGATATTGACGGGGATGGGAACGTAGTACCGGGAGGGAAGACGAAGATGTACTCCAGCCGCGTGGGAGCGCTCATTAGGGATAGAGTTCCATATGAGGTTAAGGACATGGTCCACAACGCAATGTCGGTAAGTATAAAAAATTCATAATTAATATTATGTATTACATTGTTGATTTATGAAAAACTAAACTAATAAACGTTTTAATGTAGGTGTGGTTTGACATTCCCCAACACCTGAAGAACACTTGGGCGGACGTTGTGCATGGGGGAATGTACGTTGGAAAGTTAATGAAAAAACAAAATTATATGTGTAATTAATAATATTTATATTTTTTTGTGGTATATGTAGGTATAAGGAGTGGAAGAACGAGTTACGGACCCACTGGACTACGTATAGGAACGAACGTTCTGGTCCCCCTTTGAGTTCCAGTTCAGGAGTACGAGTGGCGTTGACTTCTGATATCAGAATTCAACAACCCTCATAAACAGGTAATTAAAAATAATAATTTCTTATATTGTTATTAATTAGTACGTTTTAAAATATTTTACTATTTATTTTCCTTTGTAGGCCGTTTCTCGTGCGAACGCTCAGAACCGGCAACACAACACAAGGAACCATCATGCCGGTTCTAGACCGTTCACATCGTTGATGGATGAGGCGGCCAGGGAACATCCAGAAGTCAACCAGTACGTCTATATGTACGAGAAGACATATCCTGACGCCTAGGAGGATATTGTAAGTCATTTTACGTTTTCAAATTTTTTAAAATTATATATATATATATATATATATTTCAAAATGTTAATTAATTATTTTTTGCTATCCAATTAGGCGAGGGTGAGTCATGCTAGTGACGAGGTGATGACTGCTATAGTAAGGGAGACATGGCCAGACACGCAAGAGGAAGACATGTCCGAAGCCATGTCTTGGATCGACACTTCGGATCTCAGGGTTGGAATGAGGATCATGGGCACAACATTCCCACCGCAAGGAAATAACTTCTACTGTCGGGTTCTAGGAAAGAAGGGCGAGGGGGTACTGAAGACCACACTCGGATTTCAAAAAAAAGGCAGCCTCGACCAGCAACAGAACAACTCAACAAGAGGCGAAAGTTCATATGCTACGGGAACACCAAGCTGCTTTACAAGAGTATAATGCGGCAGTATATGTCACCCAGCAAGCACAGCAGCGCAGATGTTCCAGTACTTGAAAGAGTTTTCAGCTGTCCAGCTTCAGAGACTTCCGGCTCTGCCCATGCCTACGCCTATTCTCTTACCTCAGCCGCCGCAACCTCCTCAACAGCAAACTCTTCCTGGCGCGGATATAGATTTAGATGATATAGATTTTATATAGTTTTATGGGTTTATGAACAATTTATAAATTAATAATTTAATGCAAAACGTTTAGACCACTTTTGATGGTGTTCGTTGTTGGTTATATGAAATTGTATTTGTAATTTGCAGCTTGGTTGGATGGTAATTTAGAAATTTTGTGGTTTTTTAGTATAAAAAGTACTATAGCCGACGAAATTTACCATAATTCGTCGACTATAATATTTTATTTATTTATTTTTCAACGTTTAGCCGACGAAATATGGCTTAATTCGTCGGCTATAGTTGTATTTTAGCCGACGAAATGTACTATATTTCGTCGGCTATATTATTTTAATTTTTATTCTTTTTTAAATATTTAGCCGACGATTTATAGTAAATTTCGTCGGCTATAGTTTTTTAAATTGGCCGACAAAATATTTATAGTTCGTCGGCCAAAGTCTTAGGTTGAGGCCGACGACAATTTATTTCGTTGTCTTTAGTCTTACTTTAACCGACGAAAAATATAAAAATAAGTTGTCGGCTAAGTGTTAGACTATAGCCGACGACCAATTTTATTTCGTCGGCTAAAGTCAGAGCCGACGAGGCTTTACCGACGACATCTTAGCCGACGAGTACGAATTTTGCTAGCAGGCCGACGAAAATTTTTCATCGTGGAAACTACTAATTCCGGTAGTGTACTGCCCTTCAGTATTTTAGTATTTACTGACCTTTAGTAGGATTACAAACTTTAAACCATATATATATAGTAGAAGTCGAAGAAAGTCAAAGAAGAATCAAACCATATAGCTCTTGCCCACACCTTAATCACACTGGCAAACATAGCATTGGATGTAATCGTCCAACGAAACCTAACCAAATTAAAGCCCAAAAATCACCAAAATCACCATAAGCACATCGATCCTATTTTGGGTATGAAAACCCCACTTTCATAATCAACTATGAGAACCTAGATCTAAGGTCGAATCCAGCCGTTGTTTTACACACCTTCTTGCCAAGATATGCTGCTCCTCACCGCAAGTGAAGGTCGACCTTGTCGGCGTCTTCGATGACAGATTGATGGAACTCAACCAAATTAAAGTCAAGCTGATGTGACGGTGAAAGTGTGGCTTATCCAACCGAAACAAGTTGGTCGGAATCATCAACGATGTCGGAAAGCCAGTTGTCGGAGCTCTGGGCATTTGTGGGATAGACGAAGAGGTTGAAGTGTGATCGGAGAGAGAGAGAGATGGGTTAAACATCGTTAAAGAAAAAAGCTTGCCAATGGGAAAACATATTAAGAGCATTGTCGATGGTAAATATGATAGGTTTTATATAGTTAGTGGTAATTATTTATATAAAGTTTACTACCTCTAGTAAATCATTTTCAACATTATTGCCACTCAATAAAACTTCCACTGAAGGTACGATATGGTTCCGGCAAGGTCCGGTGATATTACGACGACATTTTAAAGAGTCCGACAAAATTTTGAGGACCAGAATTTGTCGATCAGCGAAATTCTGACAACCAGTGATCAGAATCTGACTACTAGAGACCGACGGTCGTTAACTGAAATCAGGCAGCCGTTGATTGAAATCCAACGACCTGAGTCTGGCAGCCGGTGATCGGAGTCGTTGAGGTATCGGTAATCACATTTTTTATTGATAAGTAATTATATATATTTGGCACATTTTACATGAATTTTAATATTCATAAAAAAATAAAAGAATGTAGATTTGGCCTCCAAATTGGCAGTCCACACTGCACACGAGCATGAGTGACATGGCAGTAGTGAAAATGTACACACTATTGAAGCTCTTCACAAGGCTTCCAACTCTAATGGAGAATCTATATCCTAATGACAACAGCAGGATGCAAAGCTGGGCGTGGAAAGGAACAGCTTTCAAAACTTCAGAGATTCAATTCTGTACTGCTGATTCTGCTAACCTACTTAATGGTCTAGGATCTCGATGCCAAGATGATCAACAACTAAATTCTGACACTAGCGAATTCCTACAAACTGACCGGCAATCCATAGTTATGGAATGTCCTGATCTTTCCATCCCATCCAGCAGTTACAATGACAAGCCCCCACGTTTCTGATTTCGTCAAGTGGCTGTGAGCTTTACTGTGGTTGTGATTGTGTTGATGGTCTTCGTGTTGCTGGTGATCATCTTCATCTCCAGCAACCGGTGAATCCCACAGAGGAAGGTTTTCCTCGGGCCAAGTTGCAGAGCCTCTACAGGGTCCATCCAGGAAAAACCAATTCCCGAGCAAAAAGCGTTCGGAATCTCTACTCCCAGGAGTAGCCTCTATTCGGCCTTGTGTTTGTGAGCCAGATTGCGGGCTAGCAACTTCTAAGTTTGTCTTCTTTGTTCCCATGCCGGACCAAGGGATTGCAACAGACACACCTTCACAGTAGAAATGTTCGCAGGATCGAACAGATTTTGTTTGCTTGAATGATGGAAGACAAGAGTTGTCATAGTCCCATAAATAAACGCGAGAGTCCTCTCCAACTGAGATAACATGTTTCCCACTCGAAGTGAACGAAGCTGACATTTGACTTCCCGACTTTGGAAGACCTGTTTCATTCAGTGAGATCAACTGGTTCAGAATGAATGCTTTTATTTAACTGCAAACAAATCCAGGTACGGTGTAAGCTAAACCAAGTATTGATTAATCAAACAAGTTTAGGTTCACTGGATGTATACACAACATAATACTATTATTCTGGTCATCATGCCATTATTAACCATATAGAGACCAAGGTAGTTACAGCTGTTAATGATTAATCAAACAAGTTTAGATTCACTGGATGTATACACAACATAATACTATTATTATGGTCATCATGTCATTGTTAACCATAGGAGTCATTGATTAGACAACAAGCAACTGAAATTTGGGAACTCAGATAGAGACCAAGGTAAAGTTACAGCTGTTAAGGATAGAGGAAGGAATATGATTGCAATAACAAGAAATAGTGATCAAGTCAAGGTTTGAAGATGCATTGTACATGTAGGAAGCCTAATTGAGCATAGACTACAAAGAACGAGAAACCAACCACACAAATCAAGAAATCTGATCATCATTTTTACACTACACATCATTACATTACCCTAAAAGAAAATCGATTCACTTCCACAGCTCAAAATGGTGGTCAGCCATTAAATCTATAGTGGCATGCTTCTGAGGCCCGCAAAAACAATATCAAGTATGAGAAACCAGTCTAATACAATTTGGATAATATTTAAGCTATTTCTGAAACTAATGGTCGCCAATCTAATATTTCTAAACATCTATCCAGGCAATCAGTCAATTAGAAAACAACTTTTCTTTAAGCATAACAACCTACCAAATAAAAAGTGGTAAGTTCAATATGGTAATTCTTAGGGGTTGTTGTGCAACAAGAGCATAATGTCCAGAGTAATTGGAAATACAGAGAAATCAAAAATAATAATCTTTAATGATCAGAAGGCTCTTTACCTCTGTATTTCTTAATGACATCTACCCCATCAAACACACGGACTTTTGAGTCTTCTGATGTTATCATAACTCTTTGAGTGTTTTCCAGGGAAAACTGTGAAAAAGAAAATGAACCCTTCCATGTTAACGATTGATGTAGACTTTTGCATTCAGAAAAAGTACAAAATAGAGAGATAAAGAAGAATAAATGTAGGCGTAGAAAGAGCTTCATGTGAATACCTGGATGCCGGTGATTTTTTTGCCAGAGCTCTTCCTTCTAGAACGAATATGAATCTGTGCAACAAGCTGGAGTGCTTCTTTTGCTGTTCAACACACAAATTAGATTAGGCATGTTCCCCAAAATGGATCGCATTAAAACTATGATAATTCAAAGGTTTATGTACCTGATTCTTCATAGAAGCGGCAAGTGCCTGCAAGGGAACCAACAGCGAAACCCTACTTGCAAGAAAAAAAATTTTAGGTTTAACATCATGGAGGAGATAGGTGTCTGAATTCATAATTACAATAACAGTGTCCTATAAAAAAGTGGCTAGTTAATTTCTAAGAATTCTACCTTCCCATCTGGTTGATGACAAATAGCTGTTATGACATCTCGCACGTCAGCCCAGTCAACAACTCTCTTCTCATAAAGTCCCCAAACTCGAACCTTTCCATCTATGGATCCACTGATGAAGTAATTGTCATCAAGAGGATTGAACTGAATGCATGTCACTGTTCAAATATATAAAGTGGCAAAATTACATTCCAAATATATACCCATGAAATTTGACGATAACACAATTTATGATATGAAAACAATCAAATTAATAAGGAAAATCTTTACCATAGTCATTGTGATGGAAAACATTTAGGCACTGACTGCAACCAACTTCCCACAGACGAACAGTTTTGTCCATGGACGAAGAAATGAGACACTGCAGCAGAACATATATATATATATAATGATTTATATAAAATGCAAACAAAACTAAAAAGCTCTAAGCATGATAAAAAGTAGTAAAAAAACTAGTTAAGTTTCAGCTTACTCACGTTTGAATTTGACCAAGCCAGGTCTAACACACCACTGGTATGGCCAAGAAACTCTTGGAGCGGTGACTCTTCAATTCGAAAACTATTGTCAGGGAAAATAACTCGACATCCAGACTTGATTTTTTTAAGTTTGCTATCTAAGTTGCCTTGAGCCATTAGGTAATTGCAAGAGGCATCTTCTGTAACACGCCAAATGCGTACAACCCCATCTTCACCACCAGTTGCAAGGTACTGACCATCAGGACTAAACTTCATCGTCCAAATAAACCCATTGTGTGCCTGAATTTCTTGCCCTGTGCAAAGCGCGGCAAACTCCATGTACCTCTTACTGTTTTGTTTGACCATCATTCTGTTTTCTTTGGATACTTCAGAATCAGATTTTGATACCTCTGACACAACTTTACCTCCTCTCCTCTTGCTCTTGTTTATGAACTGTTTCCACCAACTTCTCTTCTTCTTCCTGCCCTCCTTTGAACTCTCGCATTCTTCTTCTTCAGTAGCCTCAGTTTCTCTCTCAGAACAAGTTTCCCTCTGAGAACAATCACTACCAGATGTTGAAACTTGTTCCGACTCCAAAATGGAAACTAAATTTGGCTCGTCTTGTAGGCCTCTGTCAAATTCATCACACATAAAGTTTGCTTGATTGTCCCCTTCCCTGCTATTAAATCCCGAGTATTCCTCAATGTGACTACATAAGAAGCTAATTCCACTGCACTCTGAAAGTCTCTCCAATCCCATCATCTCCGATGAGGTACCGACGTGCCTTTCCATCTCCACAGAACCAAACTTTGTAGAACCAGTTTCAGTCAAACCCATCTCCCGTAGAAAACTCTCTCGTCTTTCCTTCACACTTGGTGGCTCATTCACCCAAATCTCATATCCTAACTTGCTACAATCCAGATCCTCTTTTGCTACCACGGACTCTTCCGATGACAAGTACTCTGCGGAATCAAAGAACAACTCGTTCTCACCCTTATCAGCACTCAGCATGTCTTGTACTTGAGATCAATATTCCACATCAAAACCCGCTACCCTAACACTCCCACCACCCAAAGCAAAAGAAACTACTTAGCATAGATCATCGCAAACCCTTTAATACCCACCAAAGCCCAGAAATCATGGACCGGGTTTCGCTCCTTAACGATGCAAAATCAATGAGTCATCCTTCCACATTCCACACTCCAAATCCAGTTTCCAACTGAAGATAAAATATACAAAGCAAATGAACAGGGGCAAGTACGAGGAACCAACTCCAAAATAAGAACAATGCCAACCGGTTTTGGCATGTTCCAAAACAATATACAATATACAATTCCCCCAAACTACTAAACCAATAAACTAACACAATTAGATGAAGCACAATCACACCCAAAACCCGGAAACGGAAGAATAATCAAATGTACTAAACAGAAACCAAAGCTTCAGGTTCGAAGGCCATACCTCGGTTTGAATGCCAAGCAACACCACACATATTCAACAATATCCACCGACCCTTCCTAATATCGTGGCAATGTTACACACATTTGCAAAGGTCAGCTTCACACTCAGCACCACCTTTGAGCCTATACAACTCAAACCCAAAACAGACCTCTCCAAATGCGATGAATCAAACCCAATAAGCACAAAGCCACTGAGGGGTTGGCACAGCTCGAATGGCGGAGGAAGGAAAGGGGTTGAAGATTGAAGATAACAAAGGCTCGAGATCTGATGAGAGACTGCGCGTGAGGGGTTATGAAAACGCACGAGCGACAAGCAAAAGGAACAAGAACAAAGGGCTAGTGTTGTTGTGCTGCTGCTGCTAGAAACTAGTGCTCTGCTTTTCCTCTGCTCTTTATGTTTGTTCTCTCCTAATAATTATACCCCAACCAACAATCTCTGCGGCAACAATGGAGAATTGTCAAAGTTAAGAAGCTGTAATTAATACTGGTGTGCGGGTACAACAAGCCTAATCGAAACACCAAAACCAAGTTCAAAATCACATTTTGGACAACCGCCGTGAAAACACAACCCAAAGACCCATAAACTCAAATTCAAAACACCAAAAGAGAGAAAATAATGGGAATCAAAACGGCACGAACGACCGGAATTTTGTATAATTATTTTCGATAATTTCGAGTAATATTAGCGCCATAAACAGAATGTTATTAATGGGATTTAAACAGTGCAGTTGGGGTTGTCCCCTACAAAACTTTGTAGCTTTTCTAGAACACCAAGAAAGCACAGCATTGATGAAGAATTACTACTGTAAGAAGGAAAACGAACCAGACAGGCTGTAAGAATTGGGGAGCCGCTGTGAGAAGTTAGTACCAGTGTACCATACAACTTAGCCACCACAACCAAACACCCTTTAATTTAAACAGCTACCACAACACCTAAACTGGCTTATGTCTTCTGCTAGCTGCTGACTAAACAAGAAGAAGCCTAGCTTAGCTATCTCTGTAGCTATGGCCACTAGGGAAGAAAGCGATTACTCGAAACACTAAGACCATCTCCAAGAGCTTCCCCATAATTTCTCTATAATGGGGAAGCAAAAGGCAATGCTTCAAGCAATTTTTCTTCTCCAACTCCAACAGATTCTCTATTTTGGAGATTTTATGTTCATTCCCCAAATCCTTCCTTCAAATTTTAGAGTTTGCTGCAAATATGGGGAATTTGGTTTTCTCTCTCCTCACATTCCCCATTTTGGAGAAAATTATAGAGAATCTGTTGGGGAAAAACACCCAAAATCTTCCCCAAATTTGAGAAAACCAAGAATTTGAGGAAGCTGTTGGAGATGGTCTAAGAGGGCCTATCATTGACAGGTGTCTACCACCCACCACCACCCTCGTGGGTTTTTTAATTTCTATTTTTATCTGAACCAGTTTTTATTGGGTTTGTTTGAGTTTTTGTGACTTGCGTGCCATTAAAGATTGAAGCTTTTTGATTCTGCTGGTTGTTCTGGTTTCTGGGTTTTTGATTTTGTGAGCAGATTTGATCTCCCATCAGTTGTTTTGGACTCTTTACATTACGTATGTGTGTGTATGCAGGTATCATATATATGGATGACAGAAGAAAACTGAGAAGGGGTTATTTCGCTGTTTCCATAATCTATCAACTGGAGCTTTCAGTTCCCCTCAGATTCTCTGAAACCCAATCCCAATTTGATATTTCTGTTTAGGTGTGTGTCAGTTTTTCTCGTTTATTTTCTTTGTTTCGTATAAGGGGGTTGTCTTGTTGTGGTGAATTCTTGTTGAATATGAGTCAAGTACCAAAGAACAACTCACGTGAAGTAAATTAATCATTAGAAATAATATAAGCTTCTTCTCTGCTGGGATTTGTACTGGTGTATGATTAGGCGAATAAGCAGCCATTAACCAAAGAAAACTTTTGTATATCATATGTTCTAGCTATATGTTAAATGGGAAATTATAATGTGATCTACATATTACACAGACCTAAATTTATGAATGTAATTAGTTGTTAAGTATATAAAGTGATTATGTATTTATCATTTGTCTCTCATAAACTCACTTATGTACTAACTGATAAGACAAATATTATATCTGTATTATATGCATATATGCACAATAAATATACTTATTTTTATATTACTAACGTGTTTACTTATCAGTAAAAGGAATGATTTCCTTGGATTTCATTCACATTCTCCTTTCATATGATGTTTACTAACCATGAGGAGAAATCAAATTGATGTGGGTCCCACAACCAATTCTGGAATGACTCCTCCTCCATTCTGTAAGAGGGCAGGTAATCCTCTTCATTCTCTGGAATTAACTTTCTATTTCAAAACTGTCTCTCATAATTTTATAAAAATTCAAAAATTATGAGGGACAGTATGAAACTGCTCATACAAAGATTGAAACTTTTTCACAAAATTATATTTTATGTCAAGATAGTTTTGTAATTGAATTATTTTTGTTAATACATTAATAAACATCAATCATGTTTTTATTTTTCATTCTCAAAAATAAAGTAATTAAACGAATAAATGGTAAAGATTCACCTTATTTCCCATTCCTTCTCTATCATCCCCCATTCTCATTCTCTCATATTCCCATTCATGTTTGGTAAATGCCCCCTACATGTTTTGGAGGGTTCGAAAATTTGGAATACATATCTTTGAACCTCTCATGGGTTGTTTTTACATATATAATTCAATTCGTATGAGTCTCGTAAAAACATTAAGATAGTAACGATTGTGTCACATGAGATGTTTAACTCATTAGTTAAGATCTAACTTACGAGATAAATTTTCAAAAATTAAACTGTATAGTATGTTTTATAACATCAAAATACACCCTTGAACTCCTCATTGATCACACACGTAATGTAGAGTGACTAACCTACCCAAAAATCTCTTCAAAAACTTTATAGTATGTTATATAACATCAAAATACACCCTTGAACTCCTAATTGATCACACACGCTATGTAGAGTGACCACCCTACCCAAAAATCTCTTCAACAATGTTCATTTGGTGTTTTATCATTAGTTTACTTTGTTGAAAATTTGGACCCTTCTACAATCTGAATTTCTCATTATCATGTATTTTACATAAATATTTCAACATGCTTCTATATATGGAAATGTTTGTTAGGCATTTTGTGAACCAAAAACTAACAAACTTACTAACCGACAACAATAGGGGTTTGAACCGAAAATCCGGGTACCGCATCACACCGCACTGGTATAAACCGGTATTCAAACCACATCGGTTTTAACGGATCAGATTAAGGTTTAAAAAACTCAAACTCGTATAAAAGTGGATTGGATTAGGATTGAGAAAATTCCAAACCAATTTAAACCAACCCGCACAAGTTTTAATTAATTATTTATTTATAATAGATATAATGATACATGACCTATAAAATCATTAAAATGATATAATTTTACATAAATATTAATGATATATGAACTACAATTATAAGCTCTAAACTCATAACACATCAGACCCTGGCCCAAGCCCTCTTACCCTCATCTAACTCCTCTATCTCCTGTTCAAAAAAACTTATATCTATCTATGCAGCCGCGTCTCACTTCATTCTCTCTCACTCTCACTCTTTGGTTCCTCATCTAAAGTGATCTCTCAGTCTTTTCTTCTTTCAACAGACACGAAGTCGCGACCTCTGATCTCAAATAAGTGGCTCCCTTCCCTCCCTTTAGGTTCTTTCTCATTACAAGACTAATGTTATACAAACGTTTTGATTTTGAGTTAGATCTCGAGTTTGATTTCAGAATCTTTTTATCCTAACTTCCTGAGCTCATATCTTTTAGAATTAAATCGATTAACTGTGGTTTATGGACACCAATTTACTGTTTTAATTTGAATTTGGTTGAAGCATGGTAGCAGTAAAGGTTAAAGATTGAATACAATGCTTCAATTTATTTGTTTTTTGTTTTAATTCTAGACACAAATTTGTTGTTTCAATTTGAATTTAGTTTGTAACACAAATAATATTCAGACATATCTAGTTAATTAGTTCTACTATAATATCTATTTTATTTTGATGCTCAAAATATGGGTTCAATCCTAATTCATACTGGATCCAGTCTGAAAAGCGGGTGACCCGAATATATGGATTGATCTTTTTAAAATATGGATAATTATTGAAAAATTGCCAAACCAATTAAAGTTAATTGGATTAGAGTTGACTAACTCGCACCCACCTTAGACAGCAACACTAACTTTACCAAAAAAAGAAGGAAAAAAAAGACAGCAACACTACCAAACCTAACGGATGTTTCAGCCTAGTCGGCTAGACCTCAACATATACAAGTCGAAACTAAGTTGATCAAAGTATCAAACCAAAGGTAAGCCGATCATGAGTCATAACTTTTCTTTTGTCATGTACGTACATGTATCCAGAAATGGTGTAGCCATATACTCGCTCGCCTTGCTAGCCTATTGATGAATTATGGTTAGCTGAACCTTTTACTATTAGTCGAGACGTGCTCTGTGAGGATCATTGTATTTCTACCCGAGGCTTTGGTGTTATGCCATCCATGTATACTCTATGTTATCTATGGATGCAAAAATTGGAGAACCAATGCCATCGGTGCAGTTAGTGCCTTAGTGGTGTTGCCAAAGTATCTAATGGATCCACGAATTTCACCTCATCATCTCCTTCTACTATGTATTTGTTCCAAGTTCTAAATAAAGAAATGATCAAACATGATCGAAATTATTCACTTAAGTCAATTCAAGAACAAAACTATGGCAGGTGGACAAGTTTTAAAATCTTTACGTTACTAGAATCAGAAAGAAATCAAACAAACCAAATATTATGGGCTCTAGCAAGTACTGCAAGTGCATTCATAATAGTATTGATACTCTCCATTATTGTCTAATTTCATCTCAAGTTTTGTGCCGGGAAACTTGGAGAGCAATTTGAAGTGCCAATTCCTATGCTCGTTCATAACAAATCAAATATTATGCGCCTTCTATAATAATACACACTTGCATGTATATATAAATATCAGATTCTCCTTATATATCGATCATCATCACAAAACAGATTCTGAGATCATTGACATGGAGCTAGAGAAAAATAGGCAAATTAACTGGGTGATGCATTATGCTTCTATATTTATTTGTGGGAATTATGAAGATCTATTCTCTTGTTTTTCTCTCTGAAAAGACTGGTATTCCTCTTTTCGTTCATTTTCTCACCGGACAAAACACCAGCTAGCTATTTCTGGATTCTCATCGTTACATTGAAGCATGGATGCTGCAGAAAAATCAGTAAAATTTACAAGCCGAAACCGGCGTGGTTCGTGTAAGACTAACTTGGAGACTCCAGAACTAATGATTTAGCCACCCTAACTCCTAAACGATGAACTCCCATTTACCAAAACTAACATTTGTTCTGATATATGCATGAAAACAAAATAACAAACTTGAGAAGTTGAGAACTCACCTGCTTGATGATCTTGAAGCGATAGTACGTAGTACGATCGATCGATCGAGCGAGCACATCTGTGTGACTTGAAGTCTGTAAATGATCTTAGAGCTTTCTCCACCAGATATATGAACTTTTAAAGAGAGACAGATCGACGTCGACGACAAATCAACACCATGATTAGGGTCGTTGATATATTTATATTAACATTCAGATGGGATGAGTCAACGTATCTTTGATCTTTTTGGTCTCTGATAATTAGAATATGAAATTAATTAAGTTGCTGTAAGGCACCTGTAATTTGGTTCCTTGCTGTTAGCGCAGCATATCTCCGCTCTATCTTCTCTCGATTTGCTCTCATTTAAAGCCAAAAGGCGCACGCTCATTTTAAAATTCTGATTTGCTTATTTATATGCGACCTCTAGTCTTTTACCTAAACTACTAATTATCAATCTGTATACTATAAATTTTTACACTATAAGTACATGCCATCCGAGAACTTTTTTTTATTAAAGATTAGTTGAGGATTTTTGTTATAGTTTATTAAACTCACTTTTTAATCATATTTTTTTCATCTTAACCGTTCAGTTTATATGCCTACATAAATAGATTGCTTCTACAAATTTCCATTCAAATTGTTGATCGTTAAGGCATCGAAGTAGATCAAATCATGGATGGTCCAAATATGTCAAACAGGAACCGTTCAAGTTTATAATCGGTGAATCACATTTCTGAATGTCTTAACGATTTTCAATTTGTATGAAAATTTATAAAGATGATATACTCATATATATATATATATCTACAAACTAGATGGTCGAGATATGAATATGCGATCAAAAATAGGGTAAAACGAAAAAGTCATCAATTAATCCTCAACAAAAATGTCTTTAATAGAACCATTTCCGCTTAGGTGTATATACAAATGCACCATGTCGCTTTGCTATGGCTAACGCCTCGATGATGGATCTGCCAAGTTTGAATGAGATATGAAGCTTCTCGACTCATCGTCGATCTACAAAGGGAACTTACAACTATATATTATGGTAGCACGCATTGCTTCCATTTCAATTAGGACTAGCCTTCAAACACGCGCTTTGCGCGTGCAGAAGAACTTTGTTTATGCCTATGAAATATTTGGTTTTTATGTTACTGTCTATAACCCTCAGTAGATAATGTATCTCAACTTTAAGACTTGCTAATTATATTAATTATATATTTACATTGAGATACAAATAATTTAAATAATAAATCGCTACACTTTACATGTAAATCGCTCCATTACACTCCTCTCCTCAAGCTAGTCCTCCTTGTGCCTGAAGATTGAGCTTTTCGTGAGGTTTGCATAAAAGCCCGATTTAGATCCTAAATTTCAGGCGAGGTTTCTTCGGCCTCCGGTCACCAAATCTTCTGTTTGAGGTGAGTTTCTTGATCCTCTCGACGAGTTCTACAAGCTTGTTTGATCAGTTGCTTCGATTAGTTACGTTTCTAAAATTCTGGGTTTTGGCAGTAAAAGTTATGATGAGCTTGGCGACGTCAGTGACGACTTCTGACGGATTCTGCGTTGCTTTTGAGCTCTTGGAGGCTTTATACGTCATCTCATCTCTTAGCAGCTAGGTAAGCTACTCTCCCTTCTAGCTCGATTACATCAAGGTTGGTGTTTTCTGGGTTTTCTACCACTCCTGGCAATTAGAGCTAAGTCTGGCTTGTGATGTTGTTGGTTCTATGTTTGTTGTTTAAGGATGAAAATGATTTTGGTATTTAGTAGAGGGAAGGACATAAGGAGAAAAGAGGAGCCGAAGAGAAGGTTTGGGGCAGCTGAATTGGTGTTTGGATGTGAAGAGGAATTTCCTAGGTGCTGAGAGTAAACCCGGGTGTAGCTAATTACCGTTTAGTAAAAAGGTGAAACTCTTATGCTGAAAATAAAATGGTTGTGCTTGTGTGTAATTCTGAGAATGTGTGTTTTGAAAATGGGAAAATTGGTGAAATGTGAAATTAAGGAGATGCATTGGTAAGAATTGGTTGTTGTCGGAAGTTAGAAAAAGTTTTGGAGTCGTGGAGTTTTGTTAAGTCATAGAACGAGTAATTACATAAAATCCGTAAAAAGAAAGTTTCCAATTTGGGGATGTTTCTATTTTAGGAAAGTTTCCATTTTGAAAAGTGACTAGTAAAAAGATTTGAGTTGGTCAAGATTCGGTCATCTAGATCCGTGAAACCCTGCATGCTGTATTTGTACATTGAGCACTCTAGCCCATCTTTTAGCATATTGCATAGTTCTTCCTCTAAAGATATAAAATGATAGTTTTTGTGTGCCAGGATTTTCTAAATGATTTTATTCCGAGCTCAAATCTATATGTATATCTATATATGGTTTTATGAATTTCAAACCTAGCATTGGTAGGCCTATATGTGAGCAAGCGAGGACTCCAGTGTGCCTATATTTGAGCAAGCGAGGACAATGCTCACCTCTACAACATATTGTTTGCAGGTACCGTGTATTGTGAAGAGATTCTTTGAGAGAGCTAGGTGTGTGAAGTCTCATTTCCTACCCAGTGCTTCACCTAAGTCGTACTCACTTATCATGCTCTATCATTCGAGTCTTTTTCCAGAGTGTTTACAAAAAATTATAAATGTGTCTTTCTAAATTATTAATCCTGTTATATGTTTTTATTGTTGTCGCTAAATTTTTTAATTGGCTATTTAATTTGTCAATCTTCCGCGAAATTGGAAAACTCTGATAAATGTTTTATGAAACACTTATGGTGCCACTTAAGTTTAAAAATTAATTTTACCTACTAAATTACCTACAACTTCAGGTTAATGAGCTGTCGGCACGTCCTTTGGACTTGATGGCTTCTTATTGACTTAAAATCATGGCTACTGTAGCACACCCTCCCAGGGTGTTACAATTATTCTACATCAGATTATCAGTACAGCTAAATAAAAAGCAACAATTATAAAACAAGCAATTGGATTAACAAATCTTGAAAGCCCCAACTAAACATAACTTAATTCATAATCCCAATCGTCAATAAATTTTCTATTATGAGAAACAGAAACGATACCAAAGATGACATGTACCAAGGAAATAAGAACAACAGAACTAGAGCAAGGACTTGGGATTGTTTTAATCATTGGATTAAGGCTTGAGCCACTTCCCAGAAAAGAAGAAGAGTTTGGAAAGAATACATATTGAGAGGGAGAGATGCTTTAAGTCGCTGTTGCAACATGTACTGAAATTTTTCTTCCCAAAAAAATAAGGTGGGCTGTAGCAAACTCCAACCCATCTCTAGTTTCGTCCATGTACGTCCCCCTTATGTATGTTCTTAATTAACCAAAAAATTTCATACCCTCGAGCAAAATTTTATGTGTTACATTTAGCCTATGTGACATTTTTATCTTGATTCACATCTAGTTGTTAACAATATCAAAACTTTCTTTTTGATGATAATAATCAATAAGTTATAGCCAAAAATCAAGGACCAATGTTGGAACTGATTTTGTACCACTTGGTGATACGTGTGTGTAGTGTGTATCTTATGGTGATATGTGATGGAGAATTATGGATGACAAGGATCTATAATGGTTCACCTTACCTTCGGTGGGTAAGGCTACATCCACTTAACATGTATTAGTCTCAGATGTCTTAATGGTGAATTACAAGTATCTATCTAGCATGCAGCTAATCAAATCAATATCAATAGGAAGAAGCTATAAGGAGGAGGGAGTCTTCTATTTATAAGAAGAGGAGACTCCCACCTTTTGTACATTTCTGATGTGGGACGAGATATTCAAATGTGTTCGTGAGGACATGTTGGTGAGGCCAGTGGTTGGCGCCGTTGTCGGGGACACGCTAATTTTTGGTGCCGTTGTCGGGGACATAAAAATTTTTATGCAATTTTTGTTTGTTTTTAACTTATAAATGTATATATGTTTTAACTAACAATTTTTTTTATTTATTTTCAGTTCCACATTTTGTATATTAAATCGACAGATAGATAAGGTCACTTTAGTTAATATTGGTCTTAACCCTTCATTTGTACCTTGTTAAGGTCACTTGAGGTTGAGGGCGGTCGTATTAACTCTTGTAGAACCGTCTAACACACTTATGAAACTTTTTATCTTAGTAAGCATAGCCTATATAATATGTCAAGTAAGGGACAGCGTTGCGACAATATTTGAATTTCAGAAATGCTTTAAACGAGCTAAGCTCGTGCTAAATGCGTTCTGCCCCTCGTGGATGTGCTCCCTACTTGGCCATGTTAGTAAGGTTGCCCAACGGATAGGAACAGAAGTTTGTGTCTAGACGTTAATACCTAGGTCGTACTCCAATTCGATTTAATGTTCGAAATATGATTTTGAAAATTTATAAAACCGTAGAATTGATTTTTTTTATTAAAACTAACAATGGTATTTCGGATCCAAATTTTATTTAACAAAAAAAACAAAAAAATCATCATTGTCATTGCATTGTCAATTTCCTTGCATTACTACATTGCATCTTATCACATTGCATCATTCTCATACATTTTGCATCATCGTCATACATTATGCATTTATCATACTAACGAGTTTCATGACGTCAGGAATGAAGCCTATATGCATGGATCTATGAAGAAAACACTTGAGCTTTTAATGAAAAAAATGATCCATGGGGAACTTATTTGTTTTAGTCGCAAGTTTAAAAATTTTCCAAGTTAACTCTGTGATAATGGGTTGGATTGTTCATTATCACTAATTCTTCTCCCATGGTGCTATATAGATACGAAGAAAAATCTGATAGTGAATATATACAAGGTGAATGACCACAAAGTGAAGCTTTAAAATGAGGCATTTACGAAACATTTGGTAGAGGACGTACCCCTCCAAGATATGTCATTCACACAAAACTAAAACGGTGGTACACGTCTGGCTGAAAGATGTAAAAATCAAGTGCTGCATGGGAGGTAACTCATTTCAACCGTAATTGTGGAAGAGCCATCAACGAGTGTTTGAATATTTCCTATCCCTTTACTTTTATTGGTTGAATTGTATGTGTTTTTCGTGTGACTTTAAAGCATGCTTAGGGATTTACAAAATTATATCTTGTTTTACATTGAGGATAATGTAATTTTCTAAGTGTGGGGTAGGGTTACATGTTAACATGTTTAATATGCTATATTTAAATTTCGTAAAAAAAAAATCGGTTCCACAAAAATATTTTTATTTTTTTTTTACTTTTTTGTGTGTTTTTGTTTGAGTCTTAGGATGCCCCTAAAAAGTCTAGGATGATTATGTCTTTGATACATAGATGATGGTTTTGCATTTACTTAAAGAAGAAATTGTGAGTTTCATGAATAATGTGGATTGCATGAACATTTGAGATTTGATTGATTGTGAAGCATGCATATCTTGTTTGATTTGTGTTCATAACAACCTATGTGAGCTTTTGTGCCTTAATGCTTTCTTCATGAGTGATTCATTAAAAAAAATTTGATTTCTTACTCTAAAACCTCAACATTTTTTTCATATTCAATGACTATGTGTTATAGCTTTTTAATGGACTCGAGAATTTATTAGAACTTGCTCTTGTATGATTTTTGAAACTTTTATATCATAACATGCCTTGATTTTGAAAAAGGATTGAAAAGATATCATTAGGATTAACACCATTGCCAAATAAAATATGTGCCCTATTTGTGCCCGTCATGAGACTTCTTAGCTAACCCCTTTGTGCCTATATTGAGCCTTTTCTTTCATCACCCTCATAAAATTCCTTTGCTTAGAATAGTTATATCATTTACCTTGTTATCAAGACTTGACAAAGCTTACATTCATTATGGAGTTATGTTCGTGTGATGTTAAGAAACAAGTGTGTGGTGAACTTATGTAAAAATTGTGTGTGCCGAAACCTACATAAAAAAAAAGAAAAAAAAAAGAATGAAAATCAAAACAAAATAAAAGAAAGAAACGGCATACTACAAAAGAAAATGTTTATGAATTTGGACTTTTGTGATTATTTAAAGGTCTAAAAATGTATATGTAGCCTTTGTTCATGTTCATGATGCTTGGAGGAGTTAAGAATGACGTATGGGTCCAACAAGATGAAATTCGTCCTTTGGAGTGAAGACATAAGGAGGATCGAGATTTGCTAAGTCTTGGTTATGCCTTAAAGCACCACTTATCCTAAAAATCTTACCTTATGCAACCGAGCCCTATTATAATCTTTGAGATCGATTTATGATTCTTAAGATGACAAACTTTGATTTGTGGAGATTTTCTCAAGAGTTGCGCATACGGTTTTGGTCTATTAGTGCATATAGTTGTTACATGAGGTTTTTCTCAAAAGCAAATTCACAAAGTACTTTTGTTTGATGAAATATGCAAGCTATTTGTCGTCTTACTATCTTTTCTCTTGCATATACTATTGAGTGAATACCATGATCGAGTGAAAAGAAGAGAGATTGCCTAGTGAGGAGAATCGAATCTACTTGATGTGTTTCATGCTTTTTATTCTCACTTTTTACTTATTCATAACTTGAAGCATGTTCATGACGCTTGAAATTTTTATGCTTACATTCAAATGCTTAAACTTGAAAGCTATGCATGATAAAGATTCTGAGACAAATTGTTTTAGGGGAAATAGTAGTAGAATCTTATATTTAGTTCGCTAAGGGACTAGCAAATGATAAGTGTGGGGTAGTTGATAAGAGCAAAAAGTGCTACGTTCTTAATATGTTATTACCTCTATTTGTACTTTG
The DNA here is from genome assembly GCA_951800085.1 of Comarum palustre. Classification (NCBI taxonomy): domain Eukaryota; kingdom Viridiplantae; phylum Streptophyta; class Magnoliopsida; order Rosales; family Rosaceae; genus Comarum; species Comarum palustre. The sequence goes on along the minus strand of OX637575.1, from coordinate 11,571,371 downwards.
TTTATTTCTTATTGTAGTAGAATAGAGTCATATTGTAGAGTCAAGAGTCTTTGGTTGTTTAAAGATGAAAACATGCTAAACATAGAGGATTTATACAGAATTTGACTAAGTGCTACATGAAATAACAAGAAACCGGTTCAATTTAGGGTCTTGACATGTTTTGATGATTATGTAAAGCTTTTGCATTATCATAAATTAATTTAACTTCTCTGATACTTAGGTGACATGTAGAAGAGTTCATGGGAGAAAGAATCAAGAGATTTGTAGCTCTTGAAGGCAGCAAAACAGGTGGCAACATCAGAGGAGCCGAAACATGCAATTTCAGCAGAAAGCAAAAAATTTCTGGGCACATCACCCAACTTCTATAATTTCTCCAGAACAACTCACAAGGAATTAGAAGATGTACAATACATAGAAGGAAAGCTGTGTGAGTCTAGTTTCCAGAAAATTTTGAATAACATCCATATCTATTTTCTGGAGAGAGTTATGCCTGAATAAGTGCCGGAAGGTCAGACTGTCAAAACAAAGTAACCTGCTGCCGCCGAGAGGAAGTGTTCCTGATAGACCAAGAGAAGCAATTTGACTGTTTCAAGTCACCATAACCATAAAGGAGAGGTTTAAACCATGTCCAATAAGGAGAAAAAGATCAAAATTTGACAGAATATCCAAGGAATATCCAAGTCTTGAAAACCCTGATTAATTTCGGAAAAATTCCTGTGCACGTCTCTCAACTTCAATGGACTCTCCAGGACAGCTTACAAAGAATCCGAAAACATGTCATATATAGATAGAAATCTACGAGAGTCTAGTTTCCAAATCAATTGGAATCACCTAAATATCTATTTTCTAGAGGAAGTTATAACATAATCATCAGACGGAGGTCATTCTGCCGAATTGAGAAAAACTAGGGAAACCAAAACCTTTTTGGTTTAGGATTTTAAGCCGACCCCTATAGGGTTTCTCCTATATATAACACGACATAGAGGGCAGAAGAACATCATCTCACCACCATAGAAGCCTTGCCGAAACCCTACCAAAATACTTCCAAGAAATATATAGTCGCACTACCACCGAAACCCTAAAAATCTTCCTCAACCTTTCATCCGATTTCACCACCTTTGTTGAACCTCTTCCAAGGTTTTTAAAGTGTGACTCTATCCTGGCTTTGTACTTTTCATTTAATTTATGATTTGTAATGAATTATTGGTCTTATTTTGGTTTTATACAATGAACATGTTTCAGAATCCATGATGATGTTTATGTTGTGTTGTATGATCTTGTATATGTTTCGAATTTGTTTAATGATTTAGAGCAGTAGGTTTCTATATTCTTATGTATTTTTTTGGTTTTTTTTCATGAATTTGTGCATCAAAATCAATGCTTAGAGGCTGTCTCGGCCATGGTAGTTTTTAGGTTGCAATTTCACATGCTAAGGTAAATTTAGATTGATTCATACACTAAGTTGTTTCATTCTAGATTATCTATTAGGGCTAAGCATTCATAAAACATGCATGTTAATATGATAGGTGACACTATTACATGTTATATGTCTCCAATTCGGCTTATTGTGCTTTATGTGTTTTCGTGTTTAATTTCTACGCTGGTGTGTCTTTAAACCGATTAGTCTAATTTAGGGTTATATGATGGAGTTGATTCTAAATATATTAGAAGTCTTAACGATTAGTTGAATCGCTGGTGGTCTCTAATTAGAATTGAGATAAGTATATGAGTATGTCGAGTCTTGCTTGCTGCCCCTTGTTATTTACAATTTTGTTACATGTTCTTGATGGTTTTTCGTGCTTGGTTATGTGTGTGGATGATGATCACATGTATATATTTAATTTAGGATTTAATTTTCAGTCCATAGATTTTTAGAAATATCTTCAAAACCCCCCTTAAAACTTTGTAAATTGTAAATGTGTAATTATGTTTGTTGTGTAAAATGTCACTAACTCTTATTGCAGGAACACCCTTAAGTCCCCGGATTGATTGAACCCTATTTACCAATGCTATAAATGACAACAAAGGGTTCTAAATTGGTTTTCTCGTGTTTTCGTTATTGTATCCTGGCTTCAGTTCCGATGTCGGATCGGCAATTTTCAGGTGTCAAACGTAACTTGTATGACAGCCTTCGAAAATGATGTTACTTATGCTTAGTGATGAAGACGAATAGTACCTGCATCCACATCCACATACTCTTGTTATTTTCCCTAAGGACTCTTGACCCGAATTTTGGAACTTAATTGACTAAGCAATAATGCACATTCTCCCAAACCCTAGTATAACTTAATAATTATATAAATTTCCTTTGCCCTACATTTTCATATAGCTGTGCTAATCTTATCCTCTTTGGCTATGACATTTGGTGGCCAATGATTTGAATCGCACCGGTGGCATTTTAGTCGCAGCACTTGGTCGATATTTTTATATTCACGCTCCATTTCTAATAACTTATTGTACATCCACGAACCGGAGATTAGGGGTTGTAGATGGCCCTCGAGAGATATGATGAAGGTCGACACCCTTAATTTGGTATATCCTTCGAGATTACGGTGGCTATACATGTAATTAGAAAATTTAATTGAAGTCTCATTTTTAATACTTTCAGAACATGTGATTATATATATACTGTGATGTCGAATTTACGCTAACCATTTTCTATTAAAATGAAAGATTATCATTTATATTTTTGTAAACTATAATTTAGTTATTAGCTAAATTTCAGTTTTTATTTTTGGTTATATAAGGGACCTAAAAGGCCAAGCAAAAGAAGAACAAAGCAAAACTCTACAACCTACAAGCTAGAGCAAAAACCGGATTTTCTAGCTCTAGCAACACCAGCTAAATCATCCAGCAACGCCTAAGCAGCATGAGCAGGAACTTCAGAAAAAGTGATCAGACCCAGATAATTGTCTATACTGTTTTTAGACAGAGAATCAGCAACCATGTTGCATTCTCTAAAAATGTGATTAAGCTTGGCTTGCTGCATTCTAGTCATTAACATAGCACAACCATCAATGAGAGAACCCAGAGGATGAAGATTTGTATCCGCATTTAGCATCATATGCACCAAAACAGCAGAATCTGACTCAATTTCTAGGTGAGCAATTGAGTGCTTAGCCACTGTTTATAGGTGGAACCCTTTACCGGGTTACAATTCAAGAAATAACACCAAGTGTGGTCAATTATTAAATATGCATCGTTTATTATGCTTGAAGTACTGTTTACAGGGCCAAAGGCCAGTCAGATTTGAGAAGCCACTCTGGGTCCTTTGTCAGGGCCCAGTTCATTGTAAGTTTGAGGCAAAGCAAGGGAGTTCATTCCCACATTGGAAAAAGACAAAGTGCTGCCTTTAATGCTACTATAAATACCGGTGAGGACCTCCCGGTAAGAGGACAGACAATTCCTTAACTACTTTTGAGTTTTCTGCTTATCTGACAGTGTCTGACTTAAGCATCGGAGTGGCTTCCCTCGGTAAACCCGGGGACGCCTTTTGACGTGTTTGTTCTTTACACAGGAAAACTTGGAGTACAAGGAAGTTCGCTATTTCTGGAACCGTGCAACCCGCCAAAGGGGCCACGAGTTTACACGGAAACAATTGGTGCTCTCGTTGAGAGTCGAACTCAAGACCTCCCAATTCGTATTTCGAAGGACGGTGGAAATGGCAGGAGAACAAGATCCAACGAGAAGGCTTAATTTCTCAGGGGATGATAACCCAGGGACCTCCGGGACCCAGTTTGGCCAAACAGATTTGGCAGCAGCATTCGAGCTCTTGAAAAAGGACTTTCTCGCTCAAAAGGAGCAATCTACTCGAGAACATGCCGAGTTAATAACGGTAAGGGAGCAGTTAGCGACTATCCAGGCCGAGCATGGGCTTCTTCAAGCAACCTTAACTCAAAGAGCGAATGCCATGGGGACGTCAGCCAGACTTGCTGATATCATCACCCCAGAAGGGAATTCTCCGGGTTGTGGAAACCCGCGAACTTTTGACAGTGCATACATACCACCCGCTATTCTCCCAACCACTGCCCACCACCCTAACCCAAATCCACAAATGATCTATCTCTCCAATCCTTTGTTTAATCACAATCTTACAGGACCTCCTCCACCCCCAGAGCCGTTGTTAAATCAACCACTTCCCCCAGCAGATGCCCAGACCCAGCTGCTGTTACAGTTGACACAAACTGTGACCCAACTTGAGCAGCGCCTAAACTCGGGAACGGGACCACAACAATACCAACCCTTTATTACCCGTGCAAGCCCATTCTCCGCACGGGTTCAAGCAGACAAAAAGCCACCAGAAGCAAAGCCATTTAAGATTAAGAGATATGCCGGAATGGGGTGCCCGTATGCACACCTTGAGTTGTTCCAGTCTCAGTTGGATTCAACCCGGTTCACAGACGCCCAAGCATGCCATGCTTTCCAGGAAACACTCAGTGAGGAGGCATTGAGTTGGTTCCTCAAGTTACCGGCTTTGTCAATAGAGACCTATGGTCAGTTGACACAGAGGTTCCTGTCCCGGTTTATCCTGCTGTCAAGTGCCAACCGAAGCACCACTTCGTTATTCAAAGTCCAGCAAAGGGATGATGAAAGCTTGAAAATTTTTGTAACCCGTTGGCTGTCCACGACTTCCAAGTGTGGGCACTTGGACGAGTCAGTAGCATCAGAGGCGTTCTTACAGGCGCTCAAACCAACCCGCTTTGTGGTGGAGCTCAGGAAGCAGCGGTTCAGGTGCTACGACGATCTAATTAATGAAGTAACTCGGCAAGCTCAAGCCGAGTACGACACCTTCGGGGAACGCCGGACGAACACCGGGTTCACAAGCCAGCGAGCTGATGGATGGAAAAAGGAAGGGCAGCATAAGAGTGGTCAGGGATACTACGGCAAAAGTTCAAACAGACCAAGGGAGAAACCAAGAGAGGCTCCATACCCAAGACATCCAACCCGGGAGGAAAAGAACACTTACATCCCCCGATATGAAGTGTTGACCAACTTGACTGCCTCCTATGAAGAAATTTGGAACCGCCATAGGAATGAAGTTCCCCCGGCTCCAAAAAGAAAGTTTCCCAAAAGGGCAGGGCCGGACAACGGGCAACATTGTGCCTATCACAACGAGTCTGGCCACACAACCGACCGGTGCTTTTCTCTTCGGAACACCATTGAGTACATGATCCAGAACGGCAAGTTACAGCAGTATAAGTCACCCGCCACAGGTGTCAACCTGATTGAAGTATATGGGGAGATAATGACGATTCACGGGGGTGGCACCCAAGGGGTGTCCGGTCACCGGGCCAAAAGACTCTGCCCAAGAGGCCCGGAGTTTGAGATAATGCAGCTTCGTCAGGAATGCCGCAAGGAGCTGGTTCCTTGGGATACCGTGTCATTTTCTCAGTCTGAAGACACGCTGAAAGTGCATCACAATGATCCTTTCATTATCACTCTTCAGATTGACCACTGGAGAACTCGGAGGGTTCTAATAGACACGGGAGCCGCTGTCAGCGTCATGTTCAGCAGTTGCTATAAGGGGTTTAAACGAGGACGAGATAAGCTCTATAGGAACCACGAGCCATTGATCAGTTTTTCAGGTGAGACGACTCAACCGTTGGGGTCTGATCAACTAACGGTTACAGTTGGAACCGGGCACCAGTCCACAAGAATTGTAGTTCCCTTCATAATTGTGGACTGCCCATCCTCCTACAATGCCATACTCGGGAGAGATGCACTCTGGGGCCTACAAAGTTTTATAGCGGGTCACATGCTGCTTATGAAGGTGCCTACACCCGGGGGTTGGGTTACAATTCGCGGAGACCAAGAAGCCGCTGTCAGATGCAACGCGATAGCAACTCAGTCCCAGCATGAGATGTTTTAGGCCGGTTTTTCCTTGTCTCCATTTGACAAACCCGATGACCCCAGGGATGACCCGGATTCTTTGCCCATCAGCAAGACGGCACAAAAGAAGAGCCAGAAGTATCCTGCCAAGTTCCCCCGGCCAGCCCCAATTGAAGCAACAGAATGGATTCAGATTTCAGAAGAATACCCGGAGAGGAAGATTTGCATTGGCACAGGCCTTGACCCCGAGGTCAGAACCCGGATGGTTGAGCTGCTAACCCGGAAACAGAAGGTGTTCGCATGGTCATATGCAGACATGCCCGGGATTTCTCCAGACGTTATGACACATTCCCTCAATATTATCCCGGGTGTTAAACCGGTAAGACAGAAGCGTCGTGCATTTTGCGCAGAGAAGTACAAGGCCATTCAAGCAGAAGTTAAACGTCTTAAAGACATCGTGTTCATTGGAGATGCAACATACCCGGATTGGTTGGCCAATGTGGTGATGGTCAAGAAGGCAAACGGAAAGTGGAGGATGTGCGTCGACTACACAAATCTGAATAAGGCTTGCCCGAAGGATAGTTTTCCCCTTCCAAAGATTGATCAACTGGTGGATTCAACCGCGGGCCACCCCTAGTTGAGCTTTATAGATGCATACTCGGGATTTAACCAAGTTCCCATGAATCCCGCGGATCAACAGCACACATCTTTTACAACAGACAAGAGGATGTATTATTATAGAGTGATGCCTTTTGGACTCCGGAATGCAGGAGCCACGTTCCAGCGCCTCGTAGTGGGCATGTTTGCAAACCAACTCGGGGATACTATGGAGGTTTACATAGATGATATGCTGGTCAAAAGCCGGGAGACAAGCAAACACCCGGATGACTTGGAGACCGTCATCGACATTGCCTTGAGCAAGGGGATGAGGTTAAACCCGGAGAAGTGTGTGTTCGGTGTTTCGGGAGGAAAGTTTCTCGGGTTTATGGTCAGCGCTCGGGGAATTGAGGCAAACCCCGACAAAATTCAAGCCGTCTTGGCAATGCAACCGCCAAAAACCAGGAATGAAGTTCAGCAACTTACTGGCAGGCTGGTAGCCTTATCCCGGTTTATATCCAGGTTAACAGATAAATGTGCCCCCTTCTTCAAAATTCTCAAGAGTCAACACCGCGAGCGGATTACATGGCAGGAAGAGCACAATCAAGCTTTTGAAAAGTTGAAGGAATACTTGGCGTCAGTCCCTTCTTTATCCAGACCAAACCCTGGGGAAATACTCTATCTGTACCTGGCGGTGTCTCAAACAGCTGTCAGTTGTGCCTTGATAAGAAAGCCAGACTCTGAAGAACTGCCGGTCTACTATACTGGGAAAGGATTCAATGATCCTGAAACTCGTTATCCAGATATTGAAAAACTGGCCCTGGCCTTGGTTGTAGCAGCAAGGAAGTTAAGACCCTATTTTCAAGCACATTCCATCCATGTACTCACCAACCAATCGCTACGGCAGGTTCTGCAAAACCCGGCGACTTCGGGAAGACTGGTCAAATGGGCAATTGAGTTGGGGGAGCATGATTTGCACTTTAAACCGCGAACGGCAATCAAATGGCAAGCAGCAGCAGACTTCATTGCCGAGTTAATCCCAGCAGATTCAACAGTTACTGAAACTCTTCCTACACAAGCTGAACCGGAGAGTTGGCAGATATTTGTAGATGGATCAGTCAATCAGAGGCAATGTGGAGCAGGCATTACATTGGTAGACCCGGAGGGTAATATGTTTGACTATGCCTTACGCTTTAACTTCAAAGCATCAAACAACACGGCTGAGTACGAAGCCCTAATCAAAGGGCTCCAACTCGCTAAAGATATGGGCGCCCGGCATCTCCGCATACTAAGTGATTCACAGCTGGTAGTGCAGCAGGTTAACGGCGGGTTTCAGGCAAAGGAAGCACATCTTTCGTCCTATCAAAAGTTAGCGGATTTCTTGCTGGAGAAATTTGACAGCTTTGAAGTTACTCAGATACCGAGGCAGCAGAATGTGAGAGCAGATACCCTGGCTAGGATTGCAACAGGTGACGATTCCAATACCGAGTTTAAAAGCTTACTGGTCGAGACATTGGAGAAACCAAGCATCTCACTCTCCTTTTCTGAGATTTTCGCGGTAGAGGCAAACCCGCCACCATCTTGGATGGATGAGTTCATCAACTTCATCCAACATGGAACCCTACCTGAGGACCCGGTAGCGGCCAAACGACTACGGGTTCGAGCGGCGCGGTATAGTATCCGTGATGGGAAACTGTACAGACGAGGACAAACTTTTCCTGATTTGAAGTGTATTACACCCGAGGAAGGAGACCGGGTTTTGCAGTCGCTTCATAGCGGGGTATGTGGAAATCACTTTGGAGCCCGTAACCTGGCTTTCAAAACCCTAAGAATGGGATATTACTGGCCTTCTTTAGAACACGATGCCAGAATCGTCGTAGATTCCTGCCTTCAATGTCACCGATTTGCAAGCTTTCCCCGTGCACCATCAGTCCCGCTATCAGTAATAATTTCTCCATATCCATTTTGCATATGGGGGATTGATTTCATCGGGCCTCTACCCACAGCTCCGGGACAGCTCAAACATGCCATTGTCTCAGTGGACTATAATTCCAAGTGGATAGAAGCTCAACCCCTGGCACGGATCACGACCGCAAATGTTAAGAAATTCCTTTGGAACAATGTCTTTTGCCGGTTTGGAATCCCGGAGACGTTTATCACAGATAACGGGACGCAGTTTGACAACGATGAGTTCTGGGAATTCTTACACTCCAATGGGACAAAGGTCCTATATGCCTCCCCTGCACACCCGCAGACTAATGGACAAACTGAAGCCGTTAACAAGCTCATCAAGCAAGTTCTGAAGAAGAAGCTGGAGGACGCAAAGGGTTTATGGGCTGAGAAACTTCCAGAGGTTTTGTGGGCACTGAGGACAACTCCAACAGAAGCCAATGGGGAGAGCCCATTTCTTATGACTTGGAAGAAGCCCTTGGAAGTCCTAACGGACCCGTAAAGCCTTACTGGCCCTATCTTCACTTTATAATGTTAACATGCCAACCCGGCACTATGTGTGAATTGTCAACACTTGCAGGTTATGCATCGGGTTGAAAGTCCTTATGAACCCATAAAGCCCTAGCGGGACTATTTTTATTTCCCATAAACCGGCATTATGTGTGAATTTTCTCAACACTTGCAGGTTATGCATCGGGATGAAATTCCTAACGGATCCTTAAAGCCCTAGCGGCCTTTAAAGCCTTAGCGGCACTATCTTTATTCACATGGCAAACCGGCGTTATATGTACATTTTTGTACTTATCAGATTACCGTATTTTGGCACGGGAAGGATAGCGAGAAGGAAAAATTTTATTACTTCAAAAATATCAATTACAAAAAGTAGCAAACCGCTACAGGTAGACTAATCTGTTACAGAATTGAAAAACATCCTAAGGCTCCGTTGACGACCCCCTACCCCCGCCAGTGCTAGAACCGCCACGACCTCCCCGGGGCTGTATGATGAACTGACCCCTACGCAGAGGTGGCCGGTTCCTAGGACCACCCACAATCCCACCACGGGAAGCACCTCTCCCGGCTGCTGAAGAACGAACCGGGGGACTCCGAGCCGGGTTCGCAGGAGCCCTAGGGTTCGCAGCCACGGCAGGAGTCGACCGGGAGGTGCCTGCAGCCTCGTCGGGTCTGACATGACCTTGATGACCGTCATAACCCGCCTTGTCCAGCCAGCCTTGGCGAATCCCAGCGCTCACTATTTCGGCACGAGCCTCGGCCCTGGCCGACCGCAGCTTCAGGTCAAACTCTGGGCTCGCCAGAAACTCGGAGACCGCTAAGTCCTTAGCCCGGGAAACTGCCTGGAGCAAATCTCCTTTTTGTTGCTCCAGGGAGGTGACCTGTTGCTGCAGCCCCTGGTTTTGCTCGGTCAGCTGGGCTATCGCGGCGTCTTGAGCACACCGGTCCTCCCGGTGACCTTCGATAACATTCTCCAGTTCCGAGTTCTTGACCACCAGGTCTGCTATGTGTTCTTCCGCCTTGGCCAACTTCGCACTCGACGCGGTCGCTGATGCGCTTGCGAATTCCCGGACCCGAGCCAGGTTTTCTTCACTCGCCGTCACCTGGTCCCGGGCGGCCCGGAGATCATCCCTGAGGACTCTCTCTCGCTCGGGGATGCCTTCGGTTATGAGCCGGTCAGTCGCCAAGTACGACAACCTGACAGCCTACACAAATAAAACAACGGGTTAGTGCAAGGAACCAAAAACAAAAAGATAACGAGTTAAAGCAGAAGACTAACTTACCCGCATCAGCTTCTCCTGCGCCCTCCGGGCTACAGTCAACGGGTCCTCATGCTCCAGGACATAGGAGTCAGCGGCGCAATTCTTCAAATCCGCTACCATCCTTTGGATGGCCGCGTCCGCCATTCCTGCGCTCGCCAACTCCTCCATTATTTCAGTAGTGTCCCGCTGCTGCTTTCTCTCCCTCCTCTCCTTCCTCTCCTTCCTTCTCTTCCTCCTCTCGGACCTCCCCGAGCTGGATGCCTCCCGGGTACGCTTGCGAGAAGGCACGGGCTCCACTTCAAGAACCTCGTCACTCCCCTCACTCCCCTCCGGGTTCTCACTACCTATTTCCCTTTCTAACCCTCCAACCTCTTCACCCCCTTCGTCATCCTCCTCGGTAAATTCCTCCTCGCCCGGGAACACAGACGAGGGAACCGCGCTCACCACCGGTTCTTCAGTCTCATCGGCAAACGGTTCTTCAAATACCGGGTTATCGTCCGCCTCCGAGGGATTCCCTTCAACCTCCTCTCCTTCCGGGTAGACTTCTGGCCCGAGAATCTCAGCCAAGTACGCGGGAACCTCGTTGTAGTAAGAGACGTCAACGTGGAACTGCCGAGTTTCCCCTTGCTCGGCGTCTGGGCGCAGAAAAGCCGCCTTCGATGTCAGGTCGATATCGTACGCCAGCCCCTCCGTGCCTTGCGCCCGGATCCCGGCCCATACAGCCTTGTCCTCGAACCCGTCGTATATTCCCGGGTTCTTTCGCTTCGTGAACTCCATCGGGAGAAGAGCTGCAACAAAAGATATAACCTGTTAGACCGGAGCATGTAAACAATAAAAATTGTAAAGGAAACGAGACAAACCTGGAAGCTCCATCAATCGGCAACGGCTGTACACATACAGCCTGCAAAGCCGGTACGAGCTCCGGTCATCTTGACCTCTGAAGGCCCATAGCATCCTCCGGATCCTCTTCTCCATCACCGGCTCCAGAGAGAACCCAGAGGATGAAGATTTGTATCCGCATTTAGCATCATATGCACCAAAACAGCAGAATCTGACTCAATTTCTAGGTGAGCAATTGAGTGCTTAGCCACCATTTTCAAACCAAAGAAAAAGCCCCAAGCTTCAGCGTCAAGAACTTGACCAGTACCAAGGTTAACCTGAAAACCATCAATCCAATTTCCTAGATGATCTCTTAGCACTCCACCTGCCCCAATTTTTCCCGTAGTAGAAGACATAATACCATCAATATTCAGTTTAAACCAGCTCAAAAGAGGCTTGCACTAAGAAAGTATTGTATAACTGAACATGGAATTCATGTTAGCCTTATGCTGAGCACTGCTCCATTCCTCAATATAATTCCAAATCAAATTCTAAGGAAATATAGGGAAAGTAAAAGCACGATCAAAAATCACCTTATTTCTCCATTTCCATATAAACCAACAAACAAATACAAAAATATTGCACCATTTGATGTTATTCTTGATACTGACCTGACAGTGAATTTGAGTAGCAAACCAACTATTCCAATTAAGAGTAAAGGAGCTAGCAATAGAACCCGGCTTAAGAAAGACATTCCAAATGTTCCTTGATTTAGGACTATCTCTAAAAAGATGAATCAAAGTCTCATTAGAAGTCTTACAAATGGGCAAGTAGCACTATCTGTGAACCTTCTTCTAACTCTATGCACATTAGTAAGGATTTTTTTATGGACAACAGTCCACAAAAAGTCTTTAATTTGGGAGGGCAGTTTAACTTCCAGACAATCTTCCAAATAGGATTCAAAGCACCATCATGCTCATGAATTGAATTGTAGACAGACTTTACTGAAAACTTACCATCAGCAGTAGCACTCTAAATAAACTTATCTCTTCCTCCAAAGTCAAAACCGTTGGAACATTGAGAACCTGCATAACCACATAATGAGGGAGGACAAAAAGAAAGGGAATTCCATCCAGAATCACACCAAAAATCACAAATAGAGGCATTAATATCAATGACTATATTAGACAAGGAAAAATGAAGTAAAGCTTTGTCCGAAACCCAAATTTCAGTTTTTAAATACATCATATACATAATATCTTACACATTAAAGGTCACAAATTAACAAATTAGAACAAGTTAATATCCACATGTCATCTGTTACTATATAATTTACCAAATTAACCCTTCCCTGTTACTGTGGACCACAAATGTGCTATTGTCGTATTGCAATTTTTTTAATAATTCTTTGATGCTGGCGTGCTGCTATTGTCGAACTCTAATTCTAGCGTGTTGTTATTGTCAAAGACAACTTGCAAAAAACAAAGAGCAAATCTCCATCAATCCGTATCTCACCAAACTCACCAAATCCACATCTCACAAAATTCAAACCTCCTCAACCTCAATCCTGCTACTGTTCAAGCTGATGCGAGCATGCTGCTACTGTCTAAGATGATGCGTGATGCGAGCATGCTGATACTATCCAAGCTGATGCGAGCATGCTGCTACTGTCAAAACAAACCTGCAAAAACAAAAAGCACCACAACTTTAACAACGGCCTCCAGCCTCGACGAAGCCCATACTCCCAAAATACTTCACTCTAGCAAATCGAGCCCTGACGACCCGAAACCCTCAAATCTCAAAATAAATAACAATCGGAACCTAAAATTGCAATTGAATGATGAAAACCTCAATTTGAAGAGAAGCAAATCCTTAGAAATTATGGAATCGCAATTGAAGGCCAAAGCTTCACCTGATCAGATGTTCGGAGATTGACCGGAAGATGACGGTGACAGAGATTAGGGTTGATATTTCCTCCACCACTTCTCTCTCTTGTGTCGTCGTCAGGCATCATCGACAAGCGTCGTGGTCGTCGTCAACATCGAGTCTGGCTTCATTAACGTTGAGGTGCCATGCATTAGTTGTTGCCGCCGAGTGTCATCTATCGTCGTCGAGCATCGGCCATCGTCGTCGAGCGTTGTCTGTCATCGCGTTGTCTGTCATCCTTAAGATGGCTGCTTTTGTCGATAAACGTTGGTATAAGACAGAGAGGAGGTGATGTCGGGGAGAAAGGAAGGTCAAGATGTGATAGGGCATTTAAGTCATTTCGTGTACCTTTTAGAGTGAGGTCTGATACTGTTTGTCTTGAGCTTGGGCATGCATCCTGTATTGTTTAAAAAATTATTAAAAGTGGGTTTTTTGTGTGTTTTAAATTTGCATTGGTCAGATATTACTATGTAATTTTATCTTTATATTTTGACATATGATCAACGTAACATATATAAACACAGATTTTTGTTTTTCTTTTTTGAAAAGTGATCTGAAACCTAGCTAACTTAGGTGATATGAGGCTTATCTCGGTTTAATTTATTATAATAATATTAAATTTAACATCAGCACAGATTAACTTTATTGCTCAATTGTTAATAGTTCATCTTTAATTATCTTGTTAGATATGTTGATGTGTTATATAAGGCCGCCTCTTCTCTCTCTCTAACCCTTATAGTTTATGATGGTGGCGGTGGGTGCTAGGATGCCAGTAGCCACTGGCGGAACTACATTCAGACCAAAGAGGGCCATGACACCCTCAAATGTCTAGCTTTACATGTATTTGATCTTTGAAATCTAGCTAAATTGAAGAGTTCATTAACAATAGCAACCCTCATTTGTCCTCTCTAGCTCCGCTAGTGGCATGTAGCGGTATGGGTTGGGATGATGGTGGTCGATGGGTGAAGTCAGTCAAAGGCAGGAGATTATGGTGACTAATCTGGACATGTTCATATGTATATAATATGGTCTGAACGAGTTATTTGATTTGCAGCCTCACTCAGCTGGCAATTAGACTTCGGGAGATGGAGACGTTACAACTTTCAAGAGAATGAGAGATACGATTGTACGTTACACCATGTAATCATAAAATGAGATCAGACCTCTTGTGGTCATAATAAGAGTTCATATACATGGTGTCAACTCAGTCACCACAATCGAAATCAATGTCTATTAATCCCATATGTGTGGACAGTTACAGAACAGATCGATAAACAAAAGGAAACAGATCAGTAGTCAAAACTCTAGTACGTGGAGTCGTGGAGTGATCTGGAGTATGCATGGTTAATTTTTTCATTACTTGGTGTGCACAAGAATTTCTTGGCAGAAACTCTATCTAGCAACGTCCCCGCCAAAAATAATCACGTACAAGAACAAATTTATAGAAGACGAAATCGAGATAGACCCAAGTAGTGTTACTGTATTACAATGCCGTAAAAGGAGAATAACGGATCGATCCTATCATACCAATCGTCGGAATGATCGACCCACCAGTGTTCTGTTCAAAGCTTCAACTAGCTACCTTGTTGAATATTTCTTTTATTTCGAACGAATCCAAAGTAATCTATGAAAACCTATTTCGTATTCTGGGATAAGTCTGAACATGGGATTTTCATCATAAAAGAAAATGGATCATCATCGATCATCTCTCTAGAATCATCAACACCTAATTTGTTGTAATGAATCAGGAAGTAGGTGTCGTTCTCCATGAAATCTTCTTCTTCTAACTGCAGCTCAGAGTTGGTAGAGTACCTGTAGAAAGGCACAGTACAAACAGGAAGATACGGACGTTAAAATTATAATTAAGCTCCCGTTAGTGGCTCGGGGGTGGCACACGTTGCTTGAGAGTTGAGAGTTAATATATATAAGAAGAGAAGGATTTACCAGATGAACTTCTCGTGGATCTACATTTTCTCCCTAGAGTTGGTGGTGTGAGTCCCAGACTAGATCCCAGAAGTTTGCTTATTGTCTCATTCGTGTCGGCCTGGAGAGAGCAGTACGTTTATTAGCAAATTCGATTCTTGGCTTCTTTCACATTCTTCGTATTATCGCAAATATATAATTTGTATTATAGTGGCGTGACAAGAAATTATATTATAAGAGGAAAAACGGTAAATAAAAAGAATGAAAAATTTACACAACTTAAAAAGAAATGAAAGTTTAACGAAAAAGGTTTTACGAGCTGTGCGAAACTAAGAAAGACGTACAGTGAAACACTGAACTGAAAAACAGTGAACTACAGAATCTGATAAACTGAACCGTAACTTCTTAGGTATGGCTAGTAATTAAAATGCTTTTCCTCTTGTATGTTCCTGTTTATAAATAATTTGTCATGCATGACGAACATGCAGTACTTGGCGAGCAAAATGTCTTATTGGTATCGATTGATGCACGCATGCATGGTCTTGTAATATACTATAAATTATGCAGCTTCATGAAGCAATTCCAGCACTTCGTTAAATTCCCCTCAATTAAGCCTATATTTGCTTCTACTGGGTTATGCTCGTGGTTGCAATGCCCCTTGCTTCGAAACACTACAAGATATGCCATCTTTAAGTTGCACAAAAGTGGATCACAACTCTCCAATCAAGCCAATTTGTACCACGAAGAGATCTATACCAACACAATTTCCTGTGTAAAATGCATCTATTCAAGGAGCTTTATGTCGATCTATTTGAGCGACGACGAGAGTATACTGAGTGTCCTTTTGGCCGAACTATTTTTTAGTTAAACGACTAAATCATCAAGTTTGTCTAATCATTCGACGGTATCATAAAACTTTTAAAGATATTGATGATATTTTCAATGTTTCTCATGCAAGAAATGCAACATTTTAATGAAAGGTCACGTGACATGATCATCTTATTTAATTATTATTTAAACAGATAGTATGTGTTTATAGGTGGAACCTAATATTTCACCTTTACCGGGTTACAATTAAATGTGAAGCCACTCTGGGCCCTTTGTTTGGGCCCGATTCGCCATAAAGCTAAGTAAAGCAAGGGAAACTACTCCCACATTGGAAAGGGACAGGAATGCTGCCTTCAATGCTACTATAAATACCGGCACATGCCTCCCCATAAAGGGACGATGAAACTTCTTGACTATTCCCGAGTTTTATGCTTAATTGACAGTGTCTAACTTAAGCATCGGAGTGGCTTCCCTCGGTAAACCCGGGGACGCCTCTTTGACGTGTTTGTTCTTTACACAGGAAAACTCGGAATACAGGGAAGTACGCTATTTCTGGAGCCGTGCAACCCGCTAAAGGGGCCACGAGCCACCCGGAAACAATTGGTGCTCTCGTTGAGAGCCGAACTCAAGACCTCTCGCTAGATATTTTGAAGAAAAATGATGGAATCCTCCGGGATATGGAAAACCCGCGAACTTTTGACAATGCGTACATCCCAAGTAGGTACCGAGTTACTTGCAAATGTCCAAACTTATTATGTTTTGATATTATATATAAAGCCTTTCAGGCCCACATAAAACCCGGCCGGGTTATGTCTATCAATCAGTTTGTTGAGTGAATGCAGGCGATCTCCATTTGACATGAAATATTGCAAGCCTTTCACGGCCTTATTTTATTGTCAAAACTTAGCAAGCTCCGATAATCTCCGGTAATCTCCATTTGACATGAAATATTGCAAGCCTTTCACGGCCTTATTTCATTGTCAAAACTTAGCAAGCTCCGATAATCTCCGGTAATCTCCATTTGACATGAAATATTGCAAGCCTTTCACGGCCTTATTTCATGGTCAAAACTCGGCAAGCTCCGATAAATCTCCGATAATCTCCGGTAATCTCCATTTGACATGAAATATTGCAAGTCTTTCACGGCCTTATTTCATGGTCAAAACTCGGCAAGCTCCGATAAATCTCCGATAATCTCCAGTCTACATGACGTGAAATATTGCAAGCCTTAACGGCCTTATTTCACTGTCAAACTCGGTAATCTCCGATAATCTCTGGTAATCTCTATAACTTGGAATATTGCAAGCCTTTCACGGCCTTATTTCAGTCTTTGAGTCATAACGGACCCGTACAGCCTTAGTGGCCCTATTTTTATTCACATGCCAAACCGGCATTATGTATAAATTTTGTCAACATTTGCATATTTTGCATCAGATTACCGTGTTATTTGGCAGGAAGCCCTTGAAAGTCCTTATGGACCCGTAAAGCCTTAGCGGGCCCTATTTTTATTCACATGCCAAACCGGCATTATGTATAAATTTTGTCAACATTTGCATATTTTGCATCAGATTACCGTGTTATTTGGCAGGAAGCCCTTGAAAGTCCTAACGTATAAATTTTGTCAACATTTGTATATTTTGCATCAGATTACCGTGTTATTTGGCAGGAAGCCCTTGAAAGTCCTTATGGACCCGTAAAGCCTTAGCGGGCCCTATTTTTATTCACATGCCAAACCGGCATTATGTATAAATTTTGTCAACATTTGCATATTTTGCATCAGATTACCGTGTTATTTGGCAGGAAGCCCTTGAAAGTCCTAACGGACCCGTACAGCCATAGCGGCCCTATTTTAACTTTGTAATGTTAACATGCCAACCCGGCACTATATGTGAATTTTGTCAACACTTGTAGGTTATGCATCGGGTTGGAAGTCATACTTGACCCGTAAAGCCCTAGCGGGCCTTAGAAGTCCTAACAGACCCGTATACCCTAGCGGCATTATCTTTATTTACATGCCGAATCGGCATTATGTATAAAATGTCAACACTTGCAAATTATGCATCAGATTAACGTGTTATTTTACAGGAAGAAACACCGTGTTATAGAATGGTATCCCCCCGTAAGCACCTAGCGGGCCTTGGAAGTCCTAACGGACCCCTAAAGCTTTAGCGGCACCATCTGTGTTTACATGCCAAACCGGCATTAGGTGTATATTTCGTCAACACTTGCAGATTATGCATCAAGATACCGTGTTCTTTGACAGGAAGAATTATGTGAAGGAAAAGCTTGAAAACTTTCATTTAAAGAAGTCAATTACAAAAGCAGTAAACCGCTACAAAACATTGACTGCACCACAAAAGCAAAGACACTCAGAAGATCCAGCTCACGGCACTGCAGACCCGCTACCCCCGCCGGCGCTCGAGCCGCCACGTCCACCCCGGGGCCGTATGATAAACTGTCCCCTACGGAGCGGTGGCCGGTTTTGAGGACCACCGACAATCCCACCACGGGAAGTACCTCTCCGGGCTGCTGAAGAATGAACCCGGGGACTCCGAGCCGGGTTTGCAGGAGCCCTAGGGTTTGCGGCCATGGCAGGAGTCGACCGGGAGGTGCCTGCAGCCTCGTCGGGTCTAACGTGACATTGGTGACCATCATACCCGGCTTTGTCGAGCCACCCTTGGCGAATCCCGGCGCTAACAATTTCGGCACGAGCCTCAGCCCTCGCCGACCGCAGCTTCAGCTCAAACTCTGAACTCGCTAGAAACTCGGAGACAGCAGAGTTCCTGGCCCGGGAAACAGCCTGCACCAACGCTCCTTTCTGCTGCTCCAGAGAAGTCACTTGCTGCTGCAGCGCTTGATTCTGTTGAGTAAGCTGAGCAATAGCAGCATCTTGAGCACACCGGTCCTCCCGGTGACCCTCGATGACTCTCTCGTACTCCGAGTTTTTGGCCACCAAGTCTGCTATTTTTTCTTCTGCCTTGGCCAACTCCGCACACGACGCAATGGCTGATGAGCTTGCCTCTTCCCGGACCCGAGCCAGGCATTCCTCGCTCGCCGTCACTTGATCCCGGGCCGCCCGGAGGTCGTCCTTGAGCACTCTCTCTCTCTCGGGGATGCCTTCGTTGATTAGCCGATCAGTCGCCAAGTATGACATCCTGACCGCCTACAAAAAACAATTCAGCGGGTTAGTATCAAAGAAAAAAAAGAAACCCCCAACACAAGTCACGAAAGAAACACTAACTCGCATCAGTTTCTCCTGCGTCCTTCGGGCTACGATCAACGGGTCCTGATGCTCCAGGACATAGGAGTCGGCGGCACAATTCTTCAAGTCCGCTACCATCCTTTGGATGGCCACGTCCGCCATTCCCCCGCTCGCCAACTCCTCCATTATCTCGTCAGTGTCCCGGTGCTGCTTTCTCTCCCTCCTCTCTTTCCTCTCCTTCCTCCTCTTCTTCCTCTCGGACCTTGCCGAGCTGGATGCCTCCCGGGTGCGTTTGTGGGAGGGGACGGGTTCCACTTCGTGCACTTCGTCGCTCCCATCACTCCCCTCAGGGTTCTCACTCGCCACCCCTTCGAAACCGACAACTTCTTCACCCCCGTCGTCATCCTCTTCGGTAAACTCCTCCTCACCCGGGAGCATAGATGAGGGAACTGCGCTCATCACCGGTTCTTCAAACTCCACCTCTTCGTCTGCTAAGGGGAATTGAGTCACCGGTTCTTCAATCACCGGGTCTTCCGCCACCTCCTCCGCGGGGCTCCCCACAATCTCTTCATCTAACTCCTGGTACATCTCTGTGCCAAGTACCTCAGTAAGGTACCCGGGGATCTCGTTGAAGTGCAAGGTGTCCACGAGGAATTTCTCAGTATCCCCTTGCTCTGCTTCTGGGCGCAGGAAAGCCGCTTTCGTGGTCAGGTTAATGTCGTATAATTGACCATCCGTTGCTTGTGTCCGGATCCCGGCCCAAACAGCCTTATCTTCAAACCCGTCGTATATTCCCGGGTTCTTCCGCTTCGTAAACTCCATTGGAAGAAGAGCTGCAGAAACACATATAGCCCGTTACACAAGAAGCATTTAACAACAAAAGTTGAAGGAACACGAGACAAACCTGGGAGCTCCATCAACCGGCACCTGCTGTACACATACAGCCTGCAAAGCCGGTACGAACTCCGGTCATCTTGACCCCGGAAGGCCCATAGCATCCTCCGGATCCTCTTCTCCATCACCGGCTCCAGAGGAATGTCGGGGACATCTGCAACACAAACAACATAATTATAACCCGGGATAGAGAAAAGAAAGAAGAATCCGGAGAGAGAAGGACTCACTCATCAGTGGCTGGAAGTCACCCGGTACTTGAAACGCGTATCTCGGGTCTTGAAAGTTTCTTATCAAGAAACTTTTCTCCCTCCAGGTCCGGCTCACGGAGGTTGGCAGGTCCTCGACGATCTTCTTGAAAACCGCTTTGGACTTCAGTTGGATGGTCCCGCTGAAACCCGCCTTCCGGGAGTACTCGGCCCGGTACATGGCGTGTAACTCGTGATAGGTCGGCATCTGCTGCTTCAATACCTTGTACATGACGTACAACCCGAGTAGCTGCCTCCACATGTTCGGGCCAACTTGCCCGATTGCGAAGTTACTCGCAGCCAAGAGGTACTGCACCTCTACCTTTAGCGGGAGTGACAGGCCGCAGCGTAGCTGATACTCGTGGCACAGCGTCCACCCATCCCCGGAAGCGAAGAACTGGTCCTCGGGTTCTAAAGGCCGTATTTCTACAGACTCGGGGATCTTCCAGTTGCTCCTTAGCTCCACGATCTCCTCCGCTGTTAATGAGTACCCGGGAGGGTCAAGAGCGGTCCCATCAGTGAAGGTTACGGAGGCAAACTCGGGGACGTGAGTGTCCATTGTTTCGTTGGCCATCTGCAAAACAAGAAAACACGGGGGCGTCAACAAAACTCAGGTAACCCGGCATCACGAAGCTAAATTCCCAGACGCAGAGACCCAGGAAACCTTCCTGGGAACCCAGAAACAGTACACAAATCGTCTCAAAACGATCAAAAAGGAGGGAAGAAGACACAGTACCTTAGTTTTGAGTGTTTGAAGGGGTTTTTGAGATCTATCTGAGTCTTGAATTCAAAAGAAACAGCGACAAAAGAAAGCGACAGCAAAAAGCACGAAAAAGTTATCGGGTTTGGAGGTGAGACAAAACTGTCACCCTCAACCCCTATTTATACAGTTAGAGGTGTGCACTGAAGGGACGTTTCAGTTTCTCGAGGGAAACGACACGTGTCACGCATGCCGCTTCACAAAACCGAAAAACTTTTCAGTTTCCCCCCACTACAACCCGGAGACGCCGTTTTGAATTCTCAACGTAAGAGTGTCTGCGGGTTACGCTTGCGTACGGACTTGGGGGACTGGGTACCCCGGGTTTGGTTGCTAACTTTGTAACCCGGTAAAGAAACGATTTTAAGTCCCCACCCAAGCGTACCCCTTGAATGAGGACTTGGGGGACTTGTTTATAGGTGGAACCTAATATTTCACCTTTACCGGGTTACAATTAAATGTGAAGCCACTCTGGGCCCTTTGTTTGGGCCCGATTCGCCATAAAGCTAAGTAAAGCAAGGGAAACTACTCCCACATTGGAAAGGGACAGGAATGCTGCCTTCAATGCTACTATAAATACCGGCACATCCCTCCCAATAAAGGGACGATGAAACTTCTTGACTATTCCCGAGTTTTATGCTTAATTGACAGTGTCTAACTTAAGCATCGGAGTGGCTTCCCTCGGTAAACCCGGGGACGCCTCTTTGACGTGTTTGTTCTTTACACAGGAAAACTCGGAATACAGGGAAGTACGCTATTTCTGGAGCCGTGCAACCCGCTAAAGGGGCCACGAGCCACCCGGAAACAGTATGCAAAATATGTAAGTACAAGATCTATAACTAGCAATCGTTCCCTTAATTGCAAGTGTATATATAACCTTTATAAGTAGCAAGAACGGAGTGTCAAGTGTCAATCAAAACCACTACGTGTTCCCCTTGATCAAACTAGTATTTAGAAGCAAGCAAGTTGGCTTTGAAGAGTACGGTCTTTGAACAGTACGGTCTTTGAAGCCCAACTTGCAAAGATTAGCCCAAATTGGCCGCACGACAACAATGAGAACCACCACAAGAAAAAGAACAACAATTTGCAGCCAACAAGCCTAGACTGACTATAAACAACTGTGGGTATATATAGTAGCACGTGTACCTTGAGAAAATAGGGAACGTTTGTTAGGGGACTGGATGGGATTGACTGCTTACATAGTAGAATAAGTGTCATGTTTGGCCCAATCCGGGACTACTTTTGATTTGTTGAAAATCGATCATTATTATGGTTGGGTCTTCTTCTCCTTCTTTTCTTTTTCTTTTGTATAAGAAAAAAATATTGGAGGCTTTGCTCATGTATAGACTAGTTTGCTGCATCTATACATGGGGATGCAATTAGCTTTCCGTAGAGGCTTTGCTCATGTTGTTTGGATCGAGGAGAAGGATTTGTTCACTTGCTTCAAACTACAGAATTTTCGTCTGTGGAGGTTGCCTTGTTAGTTATTAGAAGAGTCCAAACATTTTTTAGGTTCTTTCATTGAAATTTATGTTTACTTGTTTTTGTTTCTCGTAATGTTAATGGAATCATTCTGTTATGTCTTGTCTATCGGTACTTGTTGGTTTACTCAAACATAACAACTTAAAACTCAATTAAGAGTCTTACATATGATATTATAGAAATGTTAGAACACAACTAAAGTCTTAGATACATATAGAGAACCAGATAGGTAAAGTGCTGGAATATATGTTAGAACACATATGTGTCTCTTATAACTTGAGTTACCAACAAATCAAGATCTATAACAGTGTAGCCTTCAAAATTTCATTATTCAAAGCTTAGGGAAATATAAGATAAATTTTTATAGAATTTACATAACTATAAATTTGAAAATGCACGATCGGGGCATTTGTAATGGGCAACAATGCATATGACAGTAGAAAATGTATTTCTATTTCCTGCATTGTGCATTCATTGTTTCAAAAAAACTTAATTAGCAAATACAGTATTGGGTCTTCTTCTCATTTTTTTTCTTTTTCTATTATATTGACCGAGTAGTTCATTGATTTTTATGTGCTTGTGAATTTAGGATATGGATGGAAGACAAATTGTGTTGCTTTTATTGATAGAGTTGTGGCACCTAGAGACCATGTGTGCTTGCACTATGCTGCTGTGGTTGATATTTAGTTTGAGAAGAAAACAAGCCACTATTTTGCTAACAGAACTCATTTTGTAATTACCCGATTAGCATTCATGCTTTTGTACCTAGTTTTCATGTGGAATGTTAAAAGGTTCATTTTTTTTGTTGTATAATTAACTGGTGAGACTTGTCACAGTAAAATATTTTTGTCTTGTTGATTATGGTGGCTAGATGGAAAACAATATGTTGGTATTCAGAACAATAGTCCAATGCATCATCAAATGTGAGATAAGACTATTGTGTCTTTAATCCAAAGCAGTACCAGACATGGGTCAGGTACTGCTATAGCTTAAGCCCAACTTAAAGAATGCAGGACTGATAACAAATAAGCATGTCTAAGACAGTACTAGGTACCAAACATACCCATATAGTATTAATGAAAGAGAATATAGACTATAAATGTGAAGAGAACGAGAACATCAAAAAGGAAAAGGAAAAGGAAAAGGAAAAGGAAAAGGAAAGTGTAAGGGGCCTTCCTAGTGCTTGGGGGGAACCATCCACCCAAACTTTCCATTTCCCATGTCCCCAAGTGCTAACCAATTCCAACCCACTTCCAAACACAAATCCAATGAACAACAAAAGTACACGTCTATGGCTATAGGCGATCCACAACCTCTCCTAGCCTCAATATTCACCTAACCCACATAAATTTTTCACAAGGCGTCATAAGTCCAAAAACACTAAGTTTTGTTTTTTTTTAAAACAAATGAAAGAGAAAAATATTTGTTTTTTTGTTAAGAAGAAAGCATTGGTTTAAATAAGGGCATTTTAATCAATTTTTGCAACCTAACAGAATATTTTGATGGTGGCCTAACAGTGTAACACCCCGTCTCGAAATTTATCTTTTTACCCGGATCAGGCGGGTTACAGAGGGTTGTAATCACGTTGTTAGTCTTTCCCGAACTACTATTCGAGTTTAATATTGAGATATTCTCGATTCTGGGGAAAGATGGAATTAATGTCCTGAGGTGGTAGATTATGTTAATACGAGTCCACTGGTATGTCCGGAATATTTTCTGGAGCTATGGGCTGTTTATCATGAATTTATTTAGTTTACGGAAGTAATAAAGGTTTTTTAGTTTACCGTAAAAAGATGACTTTGTGATAAATCGAGAATTTGAGGAAACTTCCTTCGGGAAAGTTGTAGATGACGTTAATACGAACTCGTGGGTATGTCCTATGAATTAAACAGAGCTCGTATGTAGAAATTATTCAGGAAATGGTATAGTTACTACGTGATAAAAGTAAATAGTAAAATATTCATTTACCGCCCATGGTAACTTTTAATATTTAATCTGGACCGTCAGATCTTAGCAAGATCAGATCTTGACCGTCAATTTCCTTATAAAAGGAAGGTCAACTTTGACTCGGTCAAAGCTTTCCCTTTTGGGTCAACTTGAGCTCCTTAAGCTCTGGTCTTCTCTGGCGAGCCACCGTCGTCTGGCCACCACTGGCCGGCGGACCATCACCGTTAGACTCCCCTCCTTCTCCTCTACCCAGCATTGCCCTTAGTTCACCAAAGCATCCACCAGAGCAGGAGATCGAGCGAGTTGTAGGTCCGCCTGTGTTGGCCGGATTCCGGCGATCCAAGCGGCGCTAGGGCGCGTGACCGGTATTGTTCGTCTTCTCTCATCTCCTCCTTCCTTTTTGACTATTAGATGTCCTTGATCCTTACCCTAATTCGAAACCCCATTTTTCTGTTTTTTTCTTCTTTTCTGGGTTCTCGGGTCTCGACTCCGGCAAGGAGTTGCAAAGGTCTTGGGGAGGCAGTGGTGGTGTTGCAGAGGTCTCTCTCGACAGAGATAGGAGGAGAAGGTGAGACACTGTTTTTCTTTGGTTTTGGTTCGAATTGTTGCTGTTGTTGTTGTGTAATTGTGGTTGTTGAATTGGTTAGGGTAGGGAGGTGGCCGGAAAAGGGGGTCGAAACCTGCTGTAGGCCGGTGGGGATGGTTTTAGGTAAAAGGGGTAAATTCCCTGATTTTTGCCACGGTAGATCTAGATTTCCACTAATTTACCGTGGATATAAAATGTCAGAACTGCCCCTAGAAGTTTAGGGTAATTACAGGGATGCCACCAGAACTGAAATCCTAAAAATACCCCCTAGCAGTTTTGTTTAATTACAAGACTCCACTTAGACCAAAAACACAATACTGCCCCTGATAATTTTATTTAATTACAGGGCTGCCCCTCAAGATGAAATTCCAGAAAGACCCCTCACAGCCTAGCATAATTACCAAACTGCCATTAAGGCTAAATTGACAATTTTACCCCTAGAGGATTTGTTATTTACGTGGATGCATTTATGTTATATATAAGTGTGAATGTTGTTTATCAGAATGGTTGAATGTTAGGGTTAATCCCGTAGATAGTTAGTTTTTTGGTGCCTCCGCGGAGAGGTTAAACACTGGAATGGCCTTAGTCGTACGTCATCCATAAAAAGGTTATCGACCAATAAATAGAAAAGCATGATTCGCCCCAGTTAGAACGTTAATTAAAATTAAGAGCTACGTGTGGCTTGATCCCTGAGTATAGGGTACGTAGGCAGCCTGACAGGGATTCGGGTGCAGTCACAAATAATATTAGAATCCTGGGTCCTCTAAAGTAATTGGTTAGAGATCCAAATGCGGAAATCGGGATAACCTCCGGTTGTGAGGTCTATTCCGGTATCGTTTGGATTGTTGCAATCGGTTTGGGAAAAATAGTTATCCCTTCTCATGCGGGATTACGAGTAAATCTCTCTTGGAATGAGTCCTGCACGTCCTAACCCGGGTTTAGGAAGGTAAACTCGGGCCGAGGTGTGACAACTGGTATCAGAGCCTAGGTTCAAATCTCGGACCAAGGGTTTGGGTAATTAAAGTCCTTGGAAATGTTTAAATGTGTTATTGACTTTCCAAATGGAACAAGTCGTTATACTTGTTAACATGTGTGGTGGCAAGGGTTGCCACCTGGGGTCGAAATTAATAAAGTTAAATGTAACAATAAAGTTTGCGATATCAATTGCATTTAGATGTCGATATAGACTTTTCGTTAGATTGAAAAGTCAAGAGGTTCGTAAGTTTAGTAACGAGTCAGATTTGGGAAAAGTAAATTCGAATTTCAGTTTTGGGTGCGAATAGGCTTTAGAGTACGTCCAATATGATTCGAATTTATAAATCAAGAATTTTCGAGCTTTTAGGGTTTGATCCTTGTTGATTAGTCGGAAAGTTTTGGTTAATTTCCTGGTCAACCCAGGAAAGATTTGGTCAACTCTATAGTCAATCATTCATTTTTCCTGGACAAACTAGAAAAATAATTGGACTGTTAGACTATTCGATAGTCTTTTCGCGTCCTATATTTGATTGATGGGTTAAAAGAGTAGGTATGATCACTTATGTCAACACATTAGTGTTGTGTAATTATATTCGGGGATGAGCAGGGATGATCCGGTGATTGAGGTGCTGGATGAGGTCAAGAGAAATAGATTATGTTAAATCATATAATGGCGCAGCGGACGCGTGGTGGGTCCATAAAGCTCAAGGAGGAATATTTTACGACGGTCAGGGAACCGCTTTCGGGCAAGAGAGACTTCACTAAATATGAGGACGGTTAGAGTACCGCACCTGGAGCAGGAAATGCGTGGCTAGTATGATGAGTGGACCTTTGATTTGTTTTAAAGAAATACATGTCATGGTTCATTAATTAAATGATTTTAAAATGTTTCCAGAACGAATGATTTTACATTTTCGGTTCCTTTGGTTTTACGAGCACCCTAGTGGAGGCTTTCTATTTGATTTATGGATTTCGGCTCGCTTATTTTCAATTGGGTTTTGAATGGTTTTTGACGGGAGAGTCTCGTTGTACAGATGGGAATCGGACCGATGTTTTACTGGGATTTGATTGTTGGGCATATTGCCGTGATTTGAAGTATTTTTTTGGCATTTGCCTTGATTTTATAAATAGGCTTCAGGCCTGAATTTTATAAATAGGCTCCGGGCCTAGATTTTATAAATAGGCTTCAGGCCTGGATTTTATAAATGGGCTTCGGGCCTGGATTTATGAAAATAACGAGAATTTGTTTTAATTCCACCATAAAGGGTCTTCAGATGATTTTAGCTAGCGGGCGGCGCTTCTCATTCGGCGGAGTAGAAGCGCGCCTACCCAACGCTCCTCGTTCGGCTGAGTGAAGCTCGAGATGTGTGTTCTCACAGAGAGTGGATGTTATGCGAGATTTGCGTTCTCACTAAACAATGGATAAGACGTCAGAGTTTTAGCTCCGACCCTAGCCTGCGAGGCTCACTGTCATGAATGGTCATCAGATGTATTGTTTGTTATAAGCTGGCAGGCGGCGCTCCTTGTTCGGCGGAGTGGAAGCGCGCCACTCGTTGCGCTCCTCTTCCATTGGGGTAGATGGTAGTGTTAGCGCAGGATTGCGTCTTCACTGAGAGGTATGCTAGAGCTCTTAGCTCTGACCCTGTTATGTGTGATCGATCATTTGCGAAATGTTTTTTCCGATTTGATTTTATACGGTTACATACCATGATTTGATTTTATACTGCTGCAGGCCATGATTTGATTTTATACGACTGCATGCCATGATTTGATTTTTGTACGGCTGCAGGCCATGATGTAATTTTTGTACAACTGTAGGCCACAAATTGATTTATATTTGGTTGTAGGCCACGATTTGTTTTATATTGGCTGTATGTCGGGATTGGATTTATATTTGGCCTGGGCCGGAAAATTATATGTTTTTGGGAAAATATAAATGAAATTTGTAATTTATGATTTTGAACCATTATTATTGGCATTGATTTTTGGTCCACTCACTCTAAAGCTTTCCGCGTCTGAGAAGTTTCAGTCCTAGCCTGGGAGGCTGACATGTCCACGCTAGTTATGGATGGTATATAAGATTTAGGGTATTTCGTCGGCTAAAGTTCAAAATTTTCAAAATCTCCGTCGAAAATTTTGATTTTTTTCTATATCTTTATCCTCCTCCTCCTCTTCATCTCTTTCCTCCTCCGGCGGCAACTCCTTATCCTCCTCCTCCCCCTCCTAGTCTTCTTCTTCTCCTCCTCCTTCTCCTTCTCCCTCTCCTAACTTTCTCCTCCTCCCTCTCCTAACCTTCTCCTCCTCCTCCCCCTCTCTCTCGGCCCCCTTTTCCTCTTCTCCTTCTCCTCCTCTCCTTCTCCCTCTCCCATCTCTCTCCTCCTCCTCCTCCTCTCTTTCTCGGCCTAGCTTCTCCTCCTTCTCGGCCTTCTCCTTCTCTTCTCTTCTCTTCTCTTCCTCATTCTCCTCCTCCACCACCGGTGGAAAAAAAAAAAAGAAGAAAAAAAAATTAATCAAAAATACAAGAAATTAAAAAATAAAATAACTAACTATACTTGACGAATTTAAATAAAATTTGTCGGCTAAAGTTAAATAAATCAATAAATAAAATAAATAACTATAGCCGACGAATTTTAATAAAATTCTTCGGCTAAAGTAAGAAAAAAATAACTATAACAGATGAATTTTAATAAAATTCGTCAGCTAAAGTTAAATAAATAAAAATAAAATAAATAATTATAGCTGACGAATTTTAATAAAATTCGTCGGCTATAGTTAAATAAATAAGTAAAATAAAATAAATAATTATAGCCTATAAAATTTTGTCTGCTAAGTTCTAAAAATTCGTTGCCTAAAGTTCATACTTTAAGAGACGAAAAATTTCTTTGTCGGTAAATTAATGACTTTAGTCGACGATGAGCAGTAATTTCGTCGACTAAAGTGTTGACCGAAGGCTTTTTCCCGACGAAATTTTGTACTTAGCCGACAAAAAAATTTCGTCGGCTAAAGTAGTTGTTCTGATAGTGTATGGCAACAATTTTGAAGCTTTGGGCGGCCCAAATCCCGACCCATATAGGGCCGACCCATGACTTGGCCCATATTAGTAATAATATATATATATATATATACATATATGATTTAAATTATTAAATAATAAATATCAGAAGAAATATTTGTCTATAATTGAGCAACGGCTACGTAGTTAAGAATTAATTATCAAAAAAATAACTTACTTTAATTTTCTAATATCCTATAATTGCGATTGATAGACCAACAAAATACTTTAGTTCAATTGACAAATATGTTATAGTTATGTTTCCAATAGTGTGGATCGATCCTTAACAACATTAAAAAAAATTAATTTCATTATACACAAACCGTGGGTTAAAAGTAAGACTGGCTATGGACGGGTCATGGACGGCTCTAACTTTACCCGTCCAAAGACCAGGCTTAGGCTTCATATATTTGTGATAGGATCGTCCCTACCCTGCTTATTTTACATTACGGGCTGAAAAAGCGTTGTGTCAGATAGTATATATATCACATCTTAGGTGAAAGTGTGAGTCGATCTCTCATACCTATGCAGTTATGCTTGTTTCATTCATTCATTGACACAGAAGCACATACTTGGTTCTTAAAATTTGTGTGGTTGTAATGAAAATTTTACGAATCCCGCCTCAATTGCAGATGGTAAATAGTTGATATTTTTTCTCAAAATCAAAGAAGAAGGCATTTTTTAGAAGAAAAAATTAAAGATTGAGGTTTTTTTTAAGGAAAAAAAGCAATTGTAATGGGTTGGATTCTCAAGGGCCTATCTTTCTGGTTCCTCTGAATGTCATAGGGTTTGGTGGGTTGGTCAAACTTGTCTATCTTTCTTTCCATCAGCACATTAATTTTAGGATTGGGATTCGAATCCCTTTCTATATAGCTTAAGCCCAAGGTTCTAAAAGTCGGTAGTCGGTCGGACTAACGAGTAGAGGAGTAGTCGGGAGAGTAGTCGGTGAGTACTCGGTTTTTAATTTTTAAAACATATAATTAAATATAATTTTTTAAAAGGTATTATAATGTCTAAAATAATAAAAAAATAGTCAATAAAATGCCGAGTTTGGCCGATTTTTTCAGAGTTGGGCCGATTTTTTCCTAGTTGGGCCGACTACTCGGCCGATTTTCTTCCGGCCGACTTTGTACTCCGATTTTCTTAAAATCGTCTCGGAAGGACGCCGACTAGCGAGTACTTGCCGAGTACTCGACAGAGTTTTAGAACACTGCGTTAAGCCCCATACTCCACCAGCTGACAATCTCTTGTCACCGAAATCAGATCCATTGAAAGAGGAAGCTCACGTCTCACATTACAGTCATCAAAAACAAACCCATTTCCAAAAAAGAAGCAAACCCATTTCAGCAATTACGGCACTTTGTCTCACTTGCTCTAAAAAAATTGATCTCTCTCAAATTAACAATCGGAGCAAGTCAAGTCGGTTGTTTGCTTAATGCATTGTTTTATAGCCTCAGAGCATCATTTTGCCCAATCCCGGCATCTTGGTCCCCTTTTATTGCTAAACAATACAGAGTAGCTATATAGCACCACCACCATCCTATTTCATTATTCATTTTTTCAATTCAATGCACTGAATGCACCACAAATGCTACGTAACATTGGTTGGTTTCAACTACACCCGTAGCTTTCTTTATGGTATCATTTAGCAAAATTAAATACAATAAGATTTGTCATAAACCCGATCAAAAATTCACAGTTACATAATTGATGTACCACATAAGATATGATAAGTCGTCTTAAGATTAAACTATAATTCAAATGCGGTGTCTTTTATAAAAATCTTGAAGATTATAGGCCGAACCCCAAACCTGCATCACCATCGCCCCCTCACTCATACCCAAATCCCAACACGAGAAAGTCCATCGACCCCACCGCCAGCCTTCTCCCTTCACCGGAGCCCAAACGCCCCGATCTTTCACCCCGACCTGACCCGGGAGTCCATCCCCGGTTCCAGCCCCATGAACTAGGACGTGAAGCCGCTCTCGGTGATCTAGGCCGTGGTTGTGGTTTGGTTTTGGTGGAGTCGTCGGAGCTGTTGAAGCAGTTCGAGAATTCGCCCAAGATGGAGAACAAATCTGCACGCACTTGCAAGAGCTGGAGATACAGACCATTATGTGTTGTGTAAAATAAATCTAAAGTAGGCAAGCAACCATTATAAACTTGTTGTCCATTATAATGGTTTCTCTTCCCCTAAGTAATAATCCATTCCTATTCCTTCCTTCGAACACCACCATCTTCAATAACACCATTTTACTTTCTGCGGCAAATTTGAGCCGGCACCCTAGACAAAAGGTGAAGAAGAAAACAGAAAAGAAGGGGCTTTCATGATTCCAAAAGAGGCTAGGTTTTACAGCTTAGGGTTGATTGATTTCATTGTGTCATTTCATAAATGCCGAGCAAGAAATCATTCATACAGTCATGTGGTGATCGAGTGGTGATCATGTGGACTAAGAAATCATGTGGTGATCCAGTATCCGATAACACAAAGATATATATTGCATACTTCGCTCATTGCCAAAAGAGAAGAGTCGAATCATTTTAAATGGATTGAAAGATACAATCCGGATCTAGAACCGGAGACCCATAAGAAGTTATTGCAGAGAGATCTGAGTCGAATCTAACAAACACCAGTCGACCTCATGATTTGGAGAGGTTAGGGTCCGGGATTTGGGGTGGGTGGAGACGGAACGGGTGAGCGAGAGGATGAGAAATCTTATGGAAAGAGGAATTTTAAGGGGAGAGTGAAGAGTGAGGTCAGAGGAAGAGCTTGAAGACCATCACTCTAGGTTTGTTGATTAGATTCTAATCTATATATATATAAGCAGATGGGGTTGTTACAATTCATGTGAACAGACGAAACCGTTTTTTTTTACGATCAAGCCATTCATACATAAATTGACAGATTTATCCTCAGTTTTTTATTTTTATAATTTTGCCACTCATTTAAAAAATAACAATATGTTCTAGGAGAAAGTCTATAATGATTAGGAATAGAGAATCAGCTCTTTGTTGTTATTCATTCATATGATAGGAGCCCTTTATATAGGGACTTTACATAGTCATACTAAGAAACTAGTACATGGATCATATATCTACTAGGGTACATAAAGCCAACATACATAGCATGGACCAAGGCACACATACATGTCCAATTATCCTTGAACACAATATGAATTATAATAACAATAGGTTGATGGGTGTGTTAATAACAAATAATAGGTGTTGTTAATAACATCTCCATAATAATAATAATAATAATATTCATAATAATAATAATAAAATTGAATCAACTCTAAAACTAAATAATTGTGTTGAGTTATTTTAACCGATTAATAATTGTATCGATTGTTCAAAGTTTATATTCATTTATATTACTTTTTCAAAATATTAATTTTGACGATACATATGAATGTTGGCATATGAGTTTAGGGTTCATGACATCGATTAATAATTGTATCGATTGTTCAGGGTTTATATTCATTTATATCAATTTTTCAAAATATTAATTTTGACGATGTATATGAATGTTGATATGTGGGTTTATGACAACAATTAATTTCCCTATTGATTTAGTTTATTAGTTCAGCTTATGACATGTGAATAGTAAATGGTCGAAAGTGCCCCTCTTTTTTTTACAATCAAGCCATTCATACACTAATTAACAGATATTCTCTCAGTTTTTATATTTTTACAGTTTTACTACTCATTTAAAAATAAGAATATTAATAATAATAATAATAATAATAATAGGTTGATGTGTGTGTTAATAACAAATATTAGGTGTTGTTAATAACATCTCCATAATAATAGTATTCATAATAATAATAGAAAGGAAATTGAATCAACTCTAAAACTAAATAATTGTGTTAAAGGTATTTTAATCAATTAATAATTGTATCGATTGTTCATAGTTTATATTTATTTATATCATTTTTTTAAATATTAATTTTGATGATGCATATGAATATTTACGTGTGGGTTTAGGGTTTATGACATCGAGTAATAATTGTATCGATTGTTCAGGGTTTATATTCATTTATATTAATTTTTTAAAATAATAATTTTGATGATGCATATAAATGTTGATATGTGGATTTAGGGTTTAGAACAACTGACAGAACCCACCCCAGGTTAAACCCCTTTAACCCGAAGTAAATCCTGCGGGGACCACCTCAAGGGAACTTCTTACCGAAACCCCCTTGAAATGGCCAACCCTTCCTACTAAACTAACTAAACCGGGTTAGTCAGAGCAGTCTACAGAGATGATTACCCCAAAGAATTTTTAAGCAGCAACGGAATTATCGACTATGCCTCGACTCTCGTACGCGCTCGACCTCCTCTCAAGAACCCTGCATCACTGGGCATTTAAAAACGAAAGGCCCAGGGGAGAAACATTTAAAAACTGTTAGAGTGAGTGGACGAAAATCACATATAAAAACTTCATTTCCTGTAATGTTCTCCCAAAAGTATATCAATTTAAAAATCATTTATGCATGCCCACAATTACTAAATTTCCGCAAGTGCATAATAAGATAAACCGACAAGGAATATGGGAAGAGAAATGTTCACCAAACATAATAAGTCTGACCTCTCAGACTAGGGTCGGAGCTAAGAGCTCTAGTAGCGCCCTCACGCTACGCTATGCTAGCTAGATAAAATAATACGGTCAACCCTTATAATATCAACCTGACCTCTCAGGCTTGTCTGACCTCTCAGACCAGGGTCGGAGCTAAGAGCTCTAGAATATGTGATAACGGTCAACCCTTATAATATCAACCTGACCTCTCAGGCTTGTCTGACCTCTCAGACCAGGGTCGGAGCTAAGAGCTCTGGATAAAGTGGAAATGGTCAACCCTCATAGTGCACTACGTAATTTGCCTGACCTCTCAGGCTAGGGTCGGAGCTAAGAGCTCTAGTAGCGCCCTCACGCTACTCTAACTAGCATATTTATTGGTCAACCCTTAAAATATAATTCACAACAATACATTAATCAAATTCTCTTCCCAAAACAAATAAGTAAAACAATTCCACGTCATATATGCATAAAACCAATTTCCAACGAAATCTCGGGTTCAATTCCATTCAAAGGACGGCCATCACCGTCTATCACCATTTTCGGGAGAAATAGTAAATTGTGTAATAATGTAAATACTTCACGTATAAGTGTCAATATCTCAAACCATTGTAAAAATCTTTAACCGAGGCTCCCGCTAAACTTTATCCATATAAAAACGTTCAAGAACCCGAGAAAGATATAATTCTCGAAAACCATCATAAAAACCATGCAATTTACTCAATAATTAGGGCATGCATTTAATTAAAATAATATGTCTACTCACAGTACTATTGCGACCTTTCCGCTCGGAAAGCTCCTCGAGCGACACCCTCGAACTACCCGCGTAGTCGAGTCCGTCTCACGTCCGACCAGAGACTGTACAACAAATCATCAAATTAGTCAATCACGGTTGACTTGATCTTTTCCTAGTTCGACCAGGAAATTCTTATTTGACCACATGTTGACCAAGTTCCGTTTTATGACATTTTTCCCTTTTTGACTTTCTTTCCCGGTTATCGACTCTTAACTCAATTTACCGGAAGTCCGACTCAGTTTCCGAACTTTCCTTTATTACTTTAACTTGACGTTAGGGTGTCACGTATTAATCAATATTTTTAACCTCGAGTCGATATACCGATTTAACATTTTCTCATAAAATCCAGTTATCAATTTCCGATAACAATTTAACATTTTACCGAATTAACCAACTAGTGTCCAACTTCATTGAACTTCAACCCTTTAACCATCTTTCTGAAAATACAACTTCCCCAAAGTGAAAGCTTTCCTTTAATGGAAACTTTCCCAAAATGGAAAGTTTCCCAAATTAACAGGTTTCCAAACTTAGAAGGTTTCCCAAAATGGGAACTTCCTAATTACGTCCAATTAACCGTAATTAATCCAATTCTTTAATTTACGGAAACTTTACGACAATTAGGTTATTGAAAGAATCAACTCCTACCTCTTCGGCATTCAGCCGGTTTTACCGTATCACCGGAATCTTCGCCGGATTCCGGTGACTTGCTGGAATTTCGCCAGAGTTTCCCCGTTTCCACCAATTCACCAAGTTATCGACATCATGTAACAACCACACAACAAAACATGATCAACAACAATTCAACATATCTACTACACCAACCATAACACAGCAGCCCTAGGGAACAGTAATTTACCTCAAAAATCAATCCGAGGCAGAAACACCGGAACTCTGCCTTTACCTCCACTCCTTCTCCTTCATCCCTGCTCATCACTGCCTCGAGTGCATGGACTCCATTAACACTGCAGAGCAGCACACACACTGCCCCAATTCCACAAATACATTCTCCTTCGAATTCTCAACTCATCTTCTCTCCCATCCAAAACAGCAACTACATTCTGAACCTATGAATTACAAGCTATCGTCGTCACGTCCGCCGCCGAGCAAAGTGCCACAGACGGTGGTCAACACAGCCTAACACCCAAACTATCATCTCTCAACCACAATCGAATTTGAGCATCCCTAAACCCTCCAATAAATCCATATGCTAAATATATGCCAGAACTATCACAAGCACCCATCACCGCCGCCGTGCACAGCAGCACGCACGGCGGTCCTCCCCTGCCAAAATCCCAATCAATCAAACTTAGACAAAAAAATGAAATTCAATCACACAGAAAGGAAGAACTTGATGAGTAGACGTGTTTGATACCTGATGCGAATCAACAACCCCATGAACCCGATTTGGGGAATTTAGATGTTAGGTTT
The DNA here is from genome assembly GCA_951800085.1 of Comarum palustre. Taxonomy (NCBI): domain Eukaryota; kingdom Viridiplantae; phylum Streptophyta; class Magnoliopsida; order Rosales; family Rosaceae; genus Comarum; species Comarum palustre. Next base: position 11,535,787 of record OX637575.1, on the reverse strand, counting down.
CGATCTTGAGAGGGAACGGATAAATGTCGAAATAGAGGCCAGAGGTGGAGAGAAGAGACAGGGGCGAGTCTGGCGGTGGTCTCAGATCAGCCACCGACGGCCTGACGCGCCGGCGATGGTGGCGGCGAAGCAAAGGGCCGAGAGGAGAGGGAGAGAGATCGGTGAGGAGAGAGAGAGAGTTGGTCAACTTTCCATTTCGGTTTTTGACCGAAGTCAACCTTCCTCCAACCTTTATATACTTGAATCAACGGTTAAGATCAAAACCCTAATAGATCTAATGGTTCAGATTAAAGAAGGTGAAAAGTTAAAAGGTTAAATGGTAAAAACTGTTTACCAGTATAGTAATTGGAAATTACCATAAACTTCAGAAATTCACAGAAATTAGCCGGAAGCTCCGAAAAATATTCCGAAAATACCGGAAGACTCGTGTCGACATGTACTACAACATCGAGTCACCAATTCAGGTATTTGGAGTACTTTTAAAAACTCGAAAATTAACTCGAGCGATAACTTTAAGAATTACCGATCACAATTAAAAGTCCTCGGTAACTCGTGAATCTCTGTGAAAGGTATCTTTTAGTAACTTCAAAAGATTCGGGGTGTGACAACAACAATTAATTTTCCTATTGAATTAGTTTATCAGTTTAGCTTATGATATGAACTGATGGATGTTCCTTACTTGCAATTCTAGATATTTTGATTGTTAATATAAATTCGGTGTTAAAGTCATCTCAATCAATTGTGTAATTTTTATTAAAATTTCAAATAATTGTTACATAACATCGATCGAACTAAAAAATTTGCATGTGTAGTGTAGCGATTTGTTATTTGAATTATCTGCATCTAAATATAAATATATAATTAATTAGTAAGTCTTAAAGTTGAGATACATTATCTACTGAGGGTTATAGGCAGTAACATAGAAACCAAATATTTTACAGGCACGAACAAAATCCTTCTATAAGAGGATGGGGTTGTTACTATTCATATGAATAGTAACTCATGAATAGTGAACGGATGAAACTGCCTCTTTTTTACAATCAAGTCATCCATACACGAATTGACATATTTGTCCTCAATTTTTATATTTTTACAGTTTTACCTCTCATTTAAAAAATAACAATATGAATAATAATAAAAGGTTGATGGATGTGTTAATAACAAATATCGGGTGTTGTTAATAACATCTTCATAATAATATTCATAATAATAATAAAATTGAATCAACTCTAAAACTAAATTATTGTGTTTAGGGTATTTTTAACCGATTAATAATTGTATCGATTGTTCAGAGCTTATATTCATTTATATTACCTTTTCAAAATATTACTTTTGAAGATGCATATGAATGTTGGCATGTGGGTTTAGGGTTTATGACATCGATTAATAATTGTATTGATTGTTCAGGGCTTATACTCATTTATATCAATTTTTCCAAATATTAATTTTGACTATGTATATGAATGTTGATATATGAGTTTAGAACAACAATTAATTTTCCTATTGATTTAGTTTATCAGTACAGCTTATGACATATGTGAATAGTGAACGATCGAAATTGCCCCTCTTTTTTACAATGAAGCCATTCATACACAAATTGATAGATATTTCCTTAGTTTTTATATTTTTACAGTTTTGCCACTTATTAAAAAATAATAATATTAATTATAATAATAATAGGTTGATGTGTGTGTTAATAACAAATATTGGGTATTGTTAATAACATCTTCATAATAATAATATTCATAATATTAATAATAGAAAGGAAATTGAATCAACTCTAAAACTAATATTTGGAAAAATTGATATAAATGAGTATCTAGATCTAAAACTCTACGATTTTTATACCACTGCATCATTTGATCACTTAGGAATGGCCAGACTCCAATTCTGGCTGGACAGTCGCTTAGTTTCTGCCATGTAGTGACATCTGCAGAAACATTCTGAAAGAGGAAGGTTGGTATCCTGGATTCATGATAATAGTGTTCAACTTATGGGAACTTCTTCATGAATGGATCAAGCCCAGCGATGGCTCTGGTGGTCAATTCCAGATGGGAATGAGTTAGGTGAGCTATGGCTCTTAGCTTTTTAGAGATTTTCTTGCCATCAATAACCATTTCTTTGATTGGAATGTCAGTCATGGTGCAAAGATGTGGTGGGAATGAGATTTGGTGTCAGAGTATTTAAAGGAATAGAACAGGTTTCTTTGAAACTAAGCGTTGTTTGCTAAAGGTAGATGACGACAAACGGGAAACGATGCGGTGTTCCAATTATTTTAAGAAACTGGACCAGGTTTTCTAGCCCTTATCGATTTCACAAGTAGGCTTGGGTTCAATCTCAAGGCCTGGGGCAATGTTTGGGGCCAAAATAATATCTTTCGGCGAATGCCTTGTAGAAGAGCTCATTGGACCGATTCTTGCGGTTTACGTTATTATAAATATTTTTCCTTTTCGTTTGAGGTCATGCTTGGCGAAGATTTTCAGTTGCTTAAGGATTCTTTTCATGATCTTCAGAATAGGGTTTGATATGCCTTGATCCTCAAGTAAGAAAAAATCCTAGTGTTCACTATATAAAAGGGGTCAAGGGACAAGAAGAAAACATCTTCAATCAATCAACAAACAACTTTTGCACACTGTAAAACAAGCCTCCCTCGGAGCACTTTTACCAAAAATATTCATTGAGTCTTTTTGTTCACCAAAGCTCTATCTGTCGGCAGTTCCCGCTTCTACCTCACCAAAACCCTATCTGTAGGCATTAACCCGTTTCTACTCATCAAGCCTCATCCGTGAGCGAACAGTCCACCACCGCTTCATAAAAACCTATATGTCGGTGAATACTCGCAAAACCATTGTTAGGGCGAATAACCTTAACAAATATTCTAAGTTTGTCAGAGAATCCTTTGGCGAACGACCTGCAATCCTTGTTGATAGCTCTGCTCAACCACACCGGTCCGAGTAAGAAACGTCTACTTCGCAAGAAGAGGAGAAAAATCATTGTTGCTCTTCAGCTAGGTCTGTAGAACCTTAGTGCAGTCTTGACCATCGCATGTACGACAGTCGTTTGAAGAGAAGTCAGAAGGCGAACAAGCATCAAACATCAAGATTGTACCTGACCAATAGGTACTGGCACGCCTTAAGCTTGGTTGTTTGAGAAAATCTATTTTCACACCGAACACCAAAACTACACTAACAAATCTTGAATTCTCTTAATAACCTGATTCTAGATCATACATGATACATCGAATCCTCGAGAATGTTGTTAAGAAGATAAAAGCATTCGTTAGTTAATCAATATGACCAAACTAAGGATCTAATGAAATGAACATCAATTTCTCATGGGTAATTTTTGTACTCGCTGACAAAATTTTGGTGTCATTTACAATCTTTCTCCCTTTTGGAGTTTGTTGTTTCAAAAGGGCATAATATGAGTAGTCTTGGTTTCATAGCAAGAAATGCCGGACTTGGAATTCACCTGGAAAATCTTGAGCAAATCGGCGGACATTTGCCGGACGCACAGCGAGCAATTGCTCTGCATCAACAGCAGAATCTTCGTCAACCCATTTGCTTTTGTCGACCCCATAGATGAGGAGTTGTGCCAGCAGTGACGGATCCAGGATTCATAACCTGGGTGGGCTTGATTTTTTTGACTGAAGTGATCATAAAAAGAACAATTTTTTTATATTATCACCAATCAAAATATGTTAGATATACACCTTAATTATTGAGACATAAATAATTAGAACTCACTTAAAACAATTACTATTTATTAGATCACATGAGATTTAAATCATTTTATTTTATTTTGAATGAAATAAAACAGAGAGATTGTTAACAGACCTTAATAAATGTTAATAACAAACTAAAAAGATATCTTTTTGTATCGACTCAAAAGAGAAGAATTTTTTAAAAATCTTATATTAAAAGTAAATACTATATTACAAATACAGACGAGAGAAGTCTTACTATAATTTGAAAGAAAAAATATAGACTAAATAAGTGGTGTATAACTATAAATACACTATCAAAAACAGATATTGTATTTCTATGTTAATTCTATACCACTTAAGTAGGATGAAAGTAATGGTACCAAGACACATGCATGGATGCTGGTATTCACAAACATTAACTGGAGTTAAACACCAATTAAGTTTAGTAGAACAAATCAAAGAGTAAGAAATTCAAGAAGAATACAGAGATAAAAAATAGCCAATTCAATCAACCGAAGGATCAAAATTCTCATGAACTATGACAATATGAAATCACCACCAATGAGCCAAGCAACATTGCTTATTCCATTCTTTTCTCAATGAGCCCGTCATTATTTAAAAGGGTATTCCATATTTACACTGCATGGACACACCCGAGCAACTATGGGATTCCGTTCCTTTGTCAATCTTTTAATTAATAGAAAGCAAATCGTACCGATCATATATATGACATGGCCAGCATCAGTTTAAAGATCATCTGTGATCAATCTAACAAATAAAACAATTACATTAGAACGATTATAACAAAACCAAAATCCATAACGCAAAAGAAAAAAACAAAACAAAACGAAAGAGGAGAATAACTTCCTACCTCAAGTGTGATGATCGACATAAACTTGAATCACCAAGCACCTGCGCGCAATACATGAATCAAATTGAATAAATTGATCCCATATAGAGTTAAATATCCATTGGTATGAACAAACACAAAGAAATTAAAACATTGAGGTTGACAAAAGAACAGAGAAATACCTTTAAGCATGCATCGTGATGAAGTGACGACTTCACCTCAGAGGCTTGGATTGACTGCAAATCATGGAAGTTGTCTATAGTCTATTTAGAAGAGGCAGAGGCAGAGGCACGGAGAAAATTTTTGGTGCCATAGATGGGGAGTAGTTTATTTAATTCTGGCAAGAGGATGGGGAAGATAAACGTGAGAGAAGGGAGATTATATATATATATGCTCAGCCGCGGATAGCCATGCGGGATGAAACGGCGACAGCCGTCTAATCTTTAATGAATTGATCAAACAGACAAGATAAAACGGACATGATCAATTCTTTAATAAATAGATCGGACGGCTGTCGTCGTTTCGTCCCGCACGGCTATCCCGCACTTGAGCGGGCTTGTATATATATAGCCTCATTTTAATGAGGGATCATTTTTCTTGACATATATGAGGGATCAAGAATTACAGCCACGTTTTGATTACCAAATCAATAGTCCAGTCCAATATACATATTTATATATATATAGATCATGTCACGCCCCGAATCTTTTGAAGTTAATCAAAGTTACCTTTCACAGAGATTCACGAGTTACCGAGGACTTGTAACTGCGATCGGTAATTCGATAAGTTATCGCTCGAGTTAATTTTCGAGTTTTTAAAAGTACTCCAAATACTTGAATTGATGACTCGATGTGCTAGTACGTGTCAACACGAGTCTCCCGGTATTCCGGAATATTTTTCGGAGCTTCCGGCTATTTTCTGTGAATTTCTGAAGTGTATGGTAACTTTTAATTATCCATTCGGTAAAAAGGGAGTTTTACCATTTAACCTTTTTACTTTTCCCTCTCTTTAAATCTGGACCGTCAGATCATTTGGAGAATGAATCTGGACCGTCCATTCAAGTATAAAAAGAGGAGTGATGGGTTGACTCGGTCAAAAGGACCAAAACGGGTCAAACCCGAGTTTCTTTCTCCCTGCTGTGACGCAGCGTCGCCCTCTCCGCTCCGAGCGACACCACCGGCGCGTCCGGCCGACCCACACCGGCGCGCCATCACCGGAACGTTCCTCTTCTTCCCTATCACTAAACCCCCAAAGGAATTTCTCCTTTAGACCCCAATCCGTGGGAGATCTGTCCGAGGGCAGCTCCGCCTCGTACCCGGTCACAGGCAAAAATGACGGCGGCGGAAGCAAGAAACAGGTAGGGTTTCGTTAACCCTTTCATCCCCTTCAATTTCATGTTTGGGATTTCATGGATTGGACCCGAATTTGAAAACCCCTAATCTGATTTTCTGGGTTGGTTGTTGAGGCACTCCGGCGAGCAGTTTTCGAGAGTCAGTGAGGCTCTAGAGTTAGAGAAGAAGGAAGGAAGGTGAAGGAAGAAGAGAAGCTGCCTCAGATCTATTTTGGGAGGTGAGAGGCAGTCGATCTACTGGTTTCTTAGCTACTGTGAATTTGTAGTTGCTGTTGTTGTGTTGATCTGTTGCTGATGATGTTGTTTGTTGTTTCCCTACGCATGTGTTGTCGTAACTTGGTGACGAAGAAATCGGGGAAACTCTGGCGAAATTCCGGCAAGTTACCGGAATCCGGCGAAGATTCCGGTGATGCCGTAAACCGGCAGAATGCCGAAGAGGTAGAAATCGAATCCTTGTTAAGCTTTTAGTCAAAAGTACGGTTATTTCGTAATTGAGACATTTACGGAGAAATTGGACGTAATTAGGAAGTTTCCATTTTGGGAAACCTTCTAAGTTTGGAAACCTGTTAATTTGGAAAACTTTCCATTTTGGGAAAGTTTCCATTAAAGGAAAGCTTTCACTTTGGGGAAGTTGCATTTTCAGAAAAATGGTTAAAGGGTTGAAGTTCAATGAAGTTGGACACTAGTTGGTTAATTTGGTAAAATGTTAATTTGTTATCGGAAATTGATAACTGGAATTTATGAGGAAAGGTTAAATCGGTAAATCGACTCAAGGTTAACTGTACTGATTAATGTGACACGTTGGGTGTCCATAGTAATTCAACGAATTAATACGTGACACCCTAACGTCAAGTTAAAGTAATAAATGAAAGTTCGGAAGCTGAGTCGGACTTTCGGAAAATTGAGTAAGAGTCGATGACCGGGAAAGAAAGTTAAAAAGGTTAAAGTGCTAAAGAAAGGAACTTGGTCAACATGTGGTCAAATAGGAATTTCCTGGTCAAACTAGGAAAAGACCAAGTTAACGGTGATTGACTAATTTGATGATTTGTTGTACAGTCTCTGGTTGGACGTGAGACGGGCTCGACTACGCGGGTAGTTCGAGGGTTTCGCTCGAGGAGCTTTCCGAGCGGGAAGGTCACAATAGTACTGTGAGTGGACATATTATTTTAAATAAATGCATGCCTTAATTATTGAGTTAATTGCATGGTGTTTATGATTGTTTTCGAGAATTATATCCCTCTCGGGTTCTTGAACGTATTTGCGTTATTACTCAATTTTCTATTTCTTCCGAAAATGGTTATAGACGGTGATGGCCGTCCTACGAATGGAATTGAACCCGAGACTTCGTTGGAAATTGGGTTTATGCATATATGTCAAGGAATTGTTTAATTATTTATTTTGGGAAGAGAATTTGATTAATGTATTGTTGTGAATTTTATTTTAAGGGTTGACCAATGAATATGCTAGCTAGAGTAGCGTGAGGGCGCTACTAGAGCTCTTAGCTCTGACCCTAGCCTGAGAGGTCAGGCAAATTACGTAGTGCACTATGAGGGTTGACCGTATCATTTTATTTAGAGCTCTTAGCTCCGACCCTGGTCTGAGTGGACAGACAAGCCTGAGAGGTCAGGTTGATATTATAAGGGTTGACCGTTATCATTTTATTTAGAGCTCTTAGCTCCGACCCTGGTCTGAGAGGACAGACAAGCCTGAGAGGTCAGGTTGATATTATAAGGGTTGACCGTATTATTTTATCTAGCTAGCATAGCGTAGCGTGAGGGCGCTACTAGAGCTCTTAGCTCCGACCCTAGTCTGAGAGGTCAGACTTATTATGTTTGGTGAACATTTCTCTTCCCATATTCCTTGCTGGTTTATCTTATCATGCATTTGCGGAAATTTAGTAATTGTGGGCATGCATAAATGATTTTTAAATTGATATACTTTTGGGAGAGCATTACAGGAAATGGAGCTTTTATATTTGATTTTCGTCCACTCACTCTAACAGTTTTTAAATGTTTCTCCCCTGGGCCTTTCGTTTTTAAATGCCCAGTGATGCAGGGTTCTTGAGAGGAGGGCGAGCGCGTACGAGAGTCGAGGCATAGTCGATCATTCCGTTGTTGCTTGAAATTCTTTGGGGTAATCATCTCTGTAGACTGCTCTGACTAACCCGGTTTAGTTAGTTGTGTAGGAAGGGTTGGCCATTTCAAGGGGGTTTCGGTAAGAAGTTCCCTTGAGGTGGTCCCCGCAGGATTTACTTCGGGTTAAAGGGGTTTAACCCGGGGTGGGTCCTGTCAATGGTATCAGAGCATTAGGTTATTGCTTCCTGTTACTACCTCATGCACCTGGTAGCACTTAGCGTCTATAGAATGATGGTCCGACCGCGGCGGATCCATCGGCATTTTATGCTTTGGACGCTTAGTGTTTATTAAGGACATGAGTTAGTACTTCCTGATTGAGATATGGACCGAGTGGTCCTATAAACGATCGAATCTTCAAGACTATGCCTCAGTACGCCGACCTCACAATGAACTCCTGTAAGGAACAAGGTTAGCTCGTTGCGTATTGATTGATGAGTCCCCAAGGATTTATTGAGATTTGAGTTGGGGATCGAGCTGGAAACTCACGTTGTTTAACGTTTGAGCATTATGTGTAAGTACTCGGTGGTGAAACAGATAATTCACACCTGGAAGGCTGTCATGATTGTTGACAGGGATGTTGTGGAAACCTGAGACAAGGCTTTGGTGTTCGAGTTATGAGACTCTTAGCAGTGGAGAGTCGTACGAGTTAATGTAAGAGATGAAGTCGCCTAACGCGATTGTTCAGAAAGGATGAATATTGAGTTTTGACGATTGTCACGACTTTGTTGAGGTTCGTCATTAATGTGGTTTCAGAGAAACCAACGGACTTATGAAAGTGGAATGACTCTAGGAATTTGTGTGTTGTTATTTTGTGGTCTGGATTCTGGTGACGAGTCCATGATGTGACACTACTGGAAAATGTTAAGGAACTAAAGGCTGTTTTGGTCCCTTGATGTTTATGGGACAACCACTGAAATTGATGGTTTGGGTCACCTTTGGTGCTGACATTGTTGTCGTCAGCTACGACCAGATTCTCTTCGCTCCAGCCACCCATGATTGGGGTACGAGAAAGGTTTGATTTGTTAGTGAGTCCAAACATGATTTGAATTGTTGGTGACAATGGTCATTGGGCCATTTATCGTGAAGGAAAAAAAAAAATCGTGTCACCAGATCTTGGGGCTCATGTCAACCATAAGGTGAGTTATCCACCTGCGGTCAAAGTGTTGTAATTAGTACACCAGTGGAGGAGTCTCCAGGTTGGCTGTATTAGAGATCGATTTTCAGATCGAGAAAGCGTTACTTGTGGTAATTAAAGTTAAGTGGTTCCGGAATTTTAAGGAACATGTTGGAAGTGGCAACAAGCCACCGGGTCTCGGACCAAGGGTGCTTGGGGTACCGGAGATAGTGATACGAGCCTTGATGGACTTGGTATTATTGTGGTGTAGGAACCGGTAGTTGTGCAAAAGGCACTGTTTGACGGCTGAAGATGTACATGGGTATACCCCACATGAGCACGTGTACCCTCCGGTGTGGGGAGGTGGTAAAGTTGAAAGTTGGGTAGCACATGCTGGTAAGGCATAATTATTGTGTGCAGTTGTGTGTGGTCAAAATGACACCAGGTAGGTGACTAAGACTAGTGATGACATCATCTTAAGAATTTCTCATGAGAGTTCCATTTAGTGAGAACGGAGATTAGAGACGTTTGGTTGGAAGTTTCTGTACAAAACGTCCAGAAGATGGCCTAACCATTTAAGTATATGTCCGAAGTGGGTTATTGTTAGTGGCTCCGACTTTTATGATGGTTAGCAAGATTATTACATGTCGTTAGTAGGTGGCTGAGTGCATGTTGAGTTAGATGCACGGAAATGGTGAAGGGACAGCAGTGAGGCAAGGTTTACTGGGTCATTAATTTGAGCAAGAATGTTTATAGTTGCTCAATCTTGAACCTGCAGTCCCAGTCGTCCGTTATGACACTTGGTTTCTTTGAGGACGATTAACTGAGCTTGATGGCATGGGAATTTGTGCACTCACTGGCTGTGGTCTAATCTAGTATTATAACCGAAAGTGTACTTAGTCGTGTTTAGGGTTCATAAGCTACCTTCACTGCAGCGACATGAAATATCCTCAATCTTGATATGGGGAATAAGGATTAAGGTCTGGGAGATCAATTATTGAGGATAATTTAAAGAAATCCTGAGAGGATTAAACTATTGTTGGCATTGATATGGTCATTGGTCATTTGAGTAGTGACCCTACTGGTTAGGAATTATTGATTTAACGACAGTTCTTGGCGCCACGAGTGTAGAGTGGTAGCAAGAAAGATCATTGGAGGTGACTTGCGAAATTGTCAACATTTCGGCGAGTATGAAATGCAGTGAAACTGAAGAAAGAGTTTCTTTGATGACTCAAAGGTGCTACGAGTCAAGGTTTTGGAAACCAAATTGTTACAAGAGTAGTAAAGTATGTTGCTAAGTTGAGCAACACTCCATTGGAAATCGTGGAGTGATTAAGCCACGTTCAGATTAAGTTATGATCTGAGGGGATGTTAACGTGTGGCAGTGGATCTTATAATTTAGGATCTGGAGTGGTAAGCGATTGAGAATTTTGAATCTTACCGAATAGAGGTTGCGGTGGATGGTGTACTTGCAGAGCGTGGGGGACAGGTGTGTTAGAAACTGTCTAGTTGTACGAGTTGACACTGTGATGTTCACGCACCCAGTGCGGTGATGACATTTGTTAGATTATGCCTTGATAACTGGATGCTCGGTGATCAATATGGCTAAGTTCGGGCGGAATTAATTTCTCTATGCTTTGATCAAGATTTCCTTTGGGTGTGCACCAGTGACACTGAATTTTATGTAGATGTCTGATCTAGTTTAATGTCCAAAGTTGCTGGTTATTACCGGACGATGTGGTAATGGAGGCATCTGGGAATGGAATAACCCTGTTGAGCGGGTAAGGCTCTGGGAGTCATTTAATGGTAAGTTTATCCCAGATTGTGATGCGGATATTGTTTAATAGACGCACAGTTATGGTTGAAGTGCAAGTTCTGCACTATGCGTCATTCCAGGTTAAAGTAAGAGATGGGGAGGTCAGTGGTACCTCACCTATGAGTTGTACGGTGAGGTATTACCGTGGTAAAGTACGTTGTAGTTCCACGAGGTGATAATTGAGCAAGCGATTTTATGTTTGGCTTGTGAGTAAAAAGGTCCGGATTTGTGTTGTCAGAATAGTTACGTGAGCAGTGTGTAGCCTGACAATTTGTCTTCATGCGAGGAGTAAGTATTGTGGGATCTCGATGTATGGAGACTTGTATCTCCCTGATTTAAAGGCTATGGTTTTGGATTTACGCAAAAGAATTCATGGCAGTTCGTGTCCTGTGTGTGTCAGTGGTTTGAGTAAGGATAGAGTAAGGGAAGACAATTACTCTACAACAGGACAACTTGACAGAATGGTTTTTAGAAAGCGTAAACCAGATCAGGGAGCCTAGTTCAAATGAGGTGACGGCTTGTGTAACACAAGTCGTCATGGTTTTCTCGTGAGCATGTCGTCATGGGTGTTGACCCCACGTTGTATATTGATATCGGAGGATTACAGATGGCGGATCAGTGATAGTCAGTGTCGTATTCCACCTCATAAATGAGATGAAGTACAGTAAGAATTCGGTGAATCAGTTAATCAATGATTCAAGAGAAAATCATTGTACCCCACGGTAAGACTTTAGATGTTTTAGTTTAGACCCGAGAAGTGTGGTCAGGTGTCAGAAAATGAAGGAAGTTGATATTGGAGGACAATATTATTGTTTCTAAGTGGTACTATCCCCCACGGAATTAGACTTTGAGTATAGAAATTTCGAGGACGAAATTTTTATAAGGTGGGGAGAATTGTCACGCCCCGAATCTTTTGAAGTTAATCAAAGTTACCTTTCACAGAGATTCACGAGTTACCGAGGACTTGTAACTGCGATCGGTAATTCGATAAGTTATCGCTCGAGTTAATTTTCGAGTTTTTAAAGTACTCCAAATACTTGAATTGATGACTCGATGTGCTAGTACGTGTCAACACGAGTCTCCCGGTATTTCCGGAATATTTTTCGGAGCTTCCGGCTATTTTCTGTGAATTTCTGAAGTGTATGGTAACTTTTAATTATCCATCCGGTAAAAAGGGAGTTTTACCATTTAACCTTTTTACTTTTCCCTCTCTTTAAATCTGGACCGTCAGATCATTTGGAGAATGAATCTGGACCGTCCATTCAAGTATAAAAAGAGGAGTGATGGGTTGACTCGGTCAAAAGGACCAAAACGGGTCAAACCCGAGTTTCTTTCTCCCTGCTGTGACGCAGCGTCGCCCTCTCCGCTCCGAGCGACACCACCGGCGCGTCCGGCCGACCCACACCGGCGCGCCATCACCGGAACGTTCCTCTTCTTCCCTATCACTAAACCCCCAAAGGAATTTCTCCTTTAGACCCCAATCCGTGGGAGATCGGTCCGAGGGCAGCTCCGCCTCGTACCCGGTCACAGGCAAAAATGACGGCGGCGGAAGCAAGAAACAGGTAGGGTTTCGTTAACCCTTTCATCCCCTTCAATTTCATGTTTGGGATTTCATGGATTGGACCCGAATTTGAAAACCCCTAATCTGATTTTCTGGGTTGGTTGTTGAGGCACTCCGGCGAGCAGTTTTCGAGAGTCAGTGAGGCTCTAGAGTTAGAGAAGAAGGAAGGAAGGTGAAGGAAGAAGAGAAGCTGCCTCAGATCGATTTTGGGAGGTGAGAGGCAGTCGATCTACTGGTTTCTTAGCTACTGTGAATTTGTAGTTGCTGTTGTTGTGTTGATCTGTTGCTGATGATGTTGTTTGTTGTTTCCCTACGCATGTGTTGTCGTAACTTGGTGACGAAGAAAACGGGGAAACTCTGGCGAAATTCCGGCAAGTTACCGGAATCCGGCGAAGATTCCGGTGATGCCGTAAACCGGCAGAATGCCGAAGAGGTAGAAATCGAATCCTTGTTAAGCTTTTAGTCAAAAGTACGGTTATTTCGTAATTGAGACATTTACGGAGAAATTGGACGTAATTAGGAAGTTTCCATTTTGGGAAACCTTCTAAGTTTGGAAACCTGTTAATTTGGGAAACTTTCCATTTTGGGAAAGTTTCCATTAAAGGAAAGCTTTCACTTTGGGGAAGTTGCATTTTCAGAAAAATGGTTAAAGGGTTGAAGTTCAATGAAGTTGGACACTAGTTGGTTAATTTGGTAAAATGTTAATTTGTTATCGGAAATTGATAATTGGAATTTATGAGGAAAGGTTAAATCGGTAAATCGACTCAAGGTTAACTGTACTGATTAATGTGACACGTTGGGTGTCTATAGTAATTCAACGAATTAATACGTGACACCCTAACGTCAAGTTAAAGTAATAAATGAAAGTTCGGAAGCTGAGTCGGACTTTCGGAAAATTGAGTAAGAGTCGATGACCGGGAAAGAAAGTTAAAAAGGTTAAAGTGCTAAAGAAAGGAACTTGGTCAACATGTGGTCAAATAGGAATTTCCTGGTCAAACTAGGAAAAGACCAAGTTAACGGTGATTGACTAATTTGATGATTTGTTGTACAGTCTCTGGTTGGACGTGAGACGGGCTCGACTACGCGGGTAGTTCGAGGGTTTCGCTCGAGGAGCTTTCCGAGCGGGAAGGTCACAATAGTACTGTGAGTGGACATATTATTTTAAATAAATGCATGCCTTAATTATTGAGTTAATTGCATGGTGTTTATGATTGTTTTCGAGAATTATATCCCTCTCGGGTTCTTGAACGTATTTGCGTTATTACTCAATTTTCTATTTCTTCCGAAAATGGTTATAGACGGTGATGGCCGTCCTACGAATGGAATTGAACCCGAGACTTCGTTGGAAATTGGGTTTATGCATATATGTCAAGGAATTGTTTAATTATTTATTTTGGGAAGAGAATTTGATTAATGTATTGTTGTGAATTTTATTTTAAGGGTTGACCAATGAATATGCTAGCTAGAGTAGCGTGAGGGCGCTACTAGAGCTCTTAGCTCCGATCCTAGCCTGAGAGGTCAGGCAAATTACGTAGTGCACTATGAGGGTTGACCGTATCATTTTATTTAGAGCTCTTAGCTCCGACCCTGGTCTGAGTGGACAGACAAGCCTGAGAGGTCAGGTTGATATTATAAGGGTTGACCGTTATCATTTTATTTAGAGCTCTTAGCTCCGACCCTGGTCTGAGAGGACAGACAAGCCTGAGAGGTCAGGTTGATATTATAAGGGTTGACCGTATTATTTTATCTAGCTAGCATAGCGTAGCGTGAGGGCGCTACTAGAGCTCTTAGCTCCGACCCTAGTCTGAGAGGTCAGACTTATTATGTTTGGTGAACATTTATCTTCCCATATTCCTTGCTGGTTTATCTTATCATGCATTTGCGGAAATTTAGTAATTGTGGGCATGCATAAATGAGTTTTAAATTGATATACTTTTGGGAGAGCATTACAGGAAATGGAGCTTTTATATTTGATTTTCGTCCACTCACTCTAACAGTTTTTAAATGTTTCTCCCCTGGGCCTTTCGTTTTTAAATGCCCTGTGATGCAGGGTTCTTGAGAGGAGGGCGAGCGCGTACGAGAGTCGAGGCATAGTCGATCATTCCGTTGCTGCTTGAAATTCTTTGGGGTAATCATCTCTGTAGACTGCTCTGACTAACCCGGTTTAGTTAGTTGTGTAGGAAGGGTTGGCCATTTCAAGGGGGTTTCGGTAAGAAGTTCCCTTGAGGTGGTCCCCGCAGGATTTACTTCGGGTTAAAGGGGTTTAACCCGGGGTGGGTCCTGTCAGATCATCTCTGCAAATTTCATCCAATTTGGTGATCGATAAGGTGCTCAAAACTGTGAATTAAAATTATAAGCATGAACAGTTCATGTTTGACAGATTTGATGCGTCAATTGATTTCAGTTAGTTCAAAGCCTTAACGATCACCAAATTGGAAAAAAAATTCCAAAAAATGATCTACATATATGAATCTAAGTATTGAACGGTGGAGATGTTAATATTTTGATCGAAAAGTTGGTCTAATGCTTGATCCCTCATATATGTCAAAAAATGGATCTCTTAGTGGAAGAGCCCTATATATAAGGGATCTTTATTTTTAGTTTATTTATAGGGATAGATATTCGACAAACTTTTCGATCACATTTTTCAATCTTAACCGTTCAATTCTGAAGTCCTAATATATAGATCATAACTGCAAAATTCATCTAAATTGATGATCGTTAAGATGTTCAAAACTGCAAATTAAAATTATAGGCATTAACGGGTCAGGTTTGACATATTTGATCCGTCAATTGATTTCAGATATTTCAAAGCTTTACCGATCACCAATTTGAATGAAATTTTGCAGAGTATATATATATATATACACACATACACACACAAGTATTGAACGGTAGAAATGTTGACATGTGATCAGAAAGTTTATGTCACGCCCCGATCCTGGCGTCAGCAGGATTTAACCACCGGACGCCATTCTCGAGGCGTGAACGAGTATTACAAAGCGAAACAGTAAATAGAAGTAAAACTTCTAGGCTTTTCACTTTAGGCTCGTTGTCTATCCTGTATCCCGCTCGGTCAAATCAAAATATTTCTCTGCAAAAAATATTAGAAATAGGTGGGAGAGCAAAACCACGCGCTTAGTGAGTAGACCAATGTAATATGCCCGCAAAGCCATGTCGTTTTACACACACACTATAAAATAATATATATCATATATACACAACACAATTTAATCAATTCATCATATCTCATCCTCCCTTCTTATTGGTTATCCTTCAATTTAGTCCACCACGGGAACCTAATGACCATCATGTCATATACAACTGTATGTCATATCCTTACTTCGAAATAACCAATCAAGAAGTTCACATGTTTCATAACTAATCAAACAATAACTACCAACATATTATAATAATAATATAATACACCACATATTTTAAATATCAACATGTTTCACTATAAAATATAGAGATATTTCTAAAAAGATCAAAAACATGTTTTTCGACTAATTTAAAAACATATAAGAATATTTTAAACATATTACAAGAATCCACTCACCTCGATAGCATCAAAACCCCACCGAGAATACCGATCGTAAACCGAGCCTCCTAAAGCGGGTAATCTAAAAAATATTACGACTACCTTCCAAATCTCAACGGTTGGAAAGATAGCATCGATACGAACTCGTAGCATGTCGCAGAATAAAAATTGGACTTACGGGTCAAAAGTTATGATCCACTGAAGTTTAATCGTAACTCTAAAGAGAGAAACGACATAAACTTACAAACAAGAGAGAGAAAACTCCATCTCATTTCTGTGGAGAGCAACTGATCCGGGTAAGCTATTTATAGGGTGTGGAAGCCGACTTAGTGAAGTCGGTGTGATAAAAAGTCAAAAGAAGGAGATGTGTCAAGGCTAAGGAGATTGCCTTCTCTCACCTTTTCATGTGTCACTAACAATATTGATGACAAGCCAAACCTAGCACCACGTAGGGAATCTGATCTTGCTCTCCAAGAAATACTAAAACCACTCACGCACAACTTGCCAAGTCATCAATCGAGTCGATTTCGACGGAACATCGAAAAATCGTTAAAAATAGCTTGAGAGTTCGAAAAAAATCACCGAAAATATGGCGAACTCATGACGACCTCTACTTTCTATTTCAAAGAAGAAAAATCAATTTTGAGAAATTTAAAAATTCAGGATGTTACAGTTTGTTTAATTCATATCCAATTTGGTGATTGTTAAAGCTTTGAACTAACTGAAATCATTTGACGTATCAAATCTGTCAAAGATGAACCGTTCATGCTTATAATTTTAATTCACATTTTTGAGCACCTATATCGATCATCAAATTGGATAAAAATTTGCATAGAAGATCTACATATATAAATCTATATATTAGACGGTGGAGATGTGATTTGGTGATCAAAAAGTTGGTATAATCTTTGATCCCTCATATATATCAAGAAAAATGATCCCTCGTTGGAAGGGGGCCGTATATATATATATATATATACATCTACGTATTGAATTGTAGAAGTGTTGATATGTGATCGAAAAGTTTGTCGAATTCCTATTCCTACAAATAAACTAAAAATAAGGATCCCTCAATGAAAAAGACATATATATATGACTCATCCACTAAGGGATCCCTTTTTTGACATATACGAGGGATTGAATATTACACCTACTTTTTTATCACATATCAGCATCTCCACCGTTCAATATTTAGATGCATGTATCTAGATCATCTCTGCAAAATTTCCTCTAATTTGGTGATTGTTAAGGCTTCAAACTAACTAAAATTAATTGACATATCAAATATGTCAAACCTGAACCGTTTATGCGTTAACTTTAAATTCATAGTTTTTAGAACCTTAACGATTACTAATTTGGATAAAATTTTGCATAAGTGATCTACTCATATAGAACTACATATTGAACGATTGAGATGTGATTATGTGATCAAAAAGTTGGTATAAAGTCTGATCTCTCATATATGTCAAAAAAAGAATCCCTCATTAGAAGGGGCTATATATATATATATGCCGGATCAGAGGCGGACGTCCGCACTCCGGCTTAAAGTGCGGACGTAGGCCATTCTCCGCCGTTTCACGTCGGCGACGACTTCTCTCCTTCGTGGACGATAACACAACCTCTCAAGACCGTTTCTCTACTTCAAGAACTCGTCGGCGACGAGTTTTCCGGCCAACATGGTGTTTTATATCCAGAGCTTCATTCCGGTCAGAAAACTCGTCCCCAACGAGTTTTGGGAGGGAAGCTGATCTGGAAAACTTTGTTGTTATCCGGAAAGAAGATAAGCCGTCACCGACGTGAAATGACGGAGAAGATCAACACCGGTGTTGGAAGAGGTTGACTCGGCGGGTCGATGAGACCTAACACCAGTCACATTCCGTAACAAGTTCGAAACTTTTTCAGTGAGTTAGTCGTTGACTTGCTATGAATCCGAATATCGAAAAACGGAAATTCTTGATCAAGTTCTGTTTGATGCAAAAGACTTAGAGAAGGATGGAGATGAATGATTTTTAAATGGCTTGGCAGTGGAGATTCGAAACAATGTACATTGATTCCGGGACGAGTCTGAGCTAATTCATCCTCTCTTGTTTCCAACATATGCTTAGGTTATACTTGGGCGGAACGCATCCCAATACATCGAATCATTTGGATCAACACAACTGAATGTTGTATAAGATTGAAAATTTCCAGTTTACACTTGCTCATTCTCAAAACAAGGGGTTCCTTCAACGATTCCTTTAAATAATGTGGCACCTGATCATCAACTGACCAAGAAACGATGCTCAATTATCAGTGGTGCCGTGTTAGAGTTAGCATATGCAATATTCTATTAATAATAACAGAATGTACTGCTCTATTATTTCTATAGAGAAACATTTTACAAACCTTTGTAAGGTGTATAAAAAAACTCGATTAGCAGGAACTACAAAAGTATCCTAACCTCATGACCTACAAACAAAATTTTAAGCATCATGGTTGCAACACTTAGAAAACTTGAAAGGAAAGACAGTGCCCATAGATATCAGCAAACTTCATGAAGACATAAGCAGAGCAGGCATCCCACAGCATTTTTTTTCAAGTCCACACATATCTTGTACTTAGGCAACCATCTGCTCAAGCAGCTGGTGCTTGGCTATCCAGTCGGGTATTACGACCACGCCCACGGCCGCTTCCCCTTCCTCGACCGCGCCCTGTGAGTCCTCATACAAAATACAGTACCATCAGATCACAAAGAACGGTGCAGAAAAAAGAGTACTTATAAAGACCTTGACCAAACATATAAAGCAAATAAATCTCTGCTCCAAGAACTTACCATGACCTTGGACAGGTGCACCTTCAGCATAATCATAGTATCCAGCTTGCTGACCATAACCTCGTCCTCGACCCCTGAAAGAACCACCTCTCGCACGGCCTCTTCCTCGGCGACCATAGCCACGCCCACCATCCCAACCATCTCCATTATAATTAACTCCATTGTAGCTCCCTGCTCATACAAATAATAAGTAAGAGTTAGCAAATATTGCAACTAGAGGGATCTGGAGTTGGTAGGTGATTATTTGACGCCAATCCAAAAGCATGAGATATGAATACAAGCTTTGTAAGGGAGCTCTGTTCGTTTCAATCCAATAAATACCGCTTTCAATGAGGAATGAAAATCAATGCATAATTTAGATCTAGTTAGATGAGTTCCAAAATTTGACTGCTAGCACAGTCGAGAATTAAAGTTCAGTGCAATCTATTTTTTGAAAAACTAAGTTGGTCGTCACTTCGTAAAAAGGTAAAGATATATTTACAACCATGAATATCCAGGATAGAATATTCAAAATCATTAAATGATCATTTTAGAGCAGTACCTCTACCCCTGCTTCTTCCTCGGCCACCACGTCCCCTGCCTCGGGTTCTAGGTGAACCCTCTGATGTACACAAAGGTAAATGAAAATAAATCAAACTGTATGTACAATAAAAGCCAAGGCCTACATACAAGTATACATAAACCAAAATATCATCAGATCACCTCCATCATCCTCAAAGTCGTTCAATGGTTTCACTTGATCAGCCGGAATAGGGGATTGGTAGCTGTAGATAAGTGAATAAAGAAAATCAGAGATGCTATAAGCAAAATGAAGTTTCAAGAATTTAGCCTAGTCGCACATGGGTTGGGTTACTTTTGCATGCAGACTTCAATATATGCATACATAAAATCAGAGGTAAGAAGAGAGTTTCAAACCATCATCACACATACTAATTCCAACAATAAGTTTGAAACTTTGTATATACAGAGAGGACCACTAGGTATCATTGATATATTGCAAATGCACTTTTAGGCAGCTGAAATCATCCTATACTAAAAAAATCTACATTTCTTTCTGCAGCACCTTCTAAAGTGTAATCGAAGGGCATCCTTCATCTAATAATTGATCGTGTATCCAAAAAGCTTACTAATTAAAAGAACTATTCAGATGAAGTTCATAACATGCAGCAATAATTGATTACAAGAGGAAAGCAATAGTTGTTAGCCATATCAATATTAGTTGTATCTTTAATGCTGTCCATTATGTATTCACTATTCAATGGTATCATGTTTCCAAATTCGTTACAACACTGGATGTGCTTGTGAAATGTCATGCACCTACAGACAGTTATCTATGACGTATCAAATGATGTTTTTCTATCAATGGAGCATGGACATGTCTGACTTTAAAAAGACTACTCACAGCAAGTTTTTTAAACTAAAAGAAAAGGAAATGTTAATAGTAGTCTTGAATCAAATCATATAATCAAAACCTGATATATTACATTATTATTGTAAGAATTATAATTAGTAAATGGTATGTCCAATGTTGATTCACCGAGTAAGGTAACAGACAACATGTGACATTACAAGGTGAATCCATGCTGTTATATGGAAGTATAGAATCTTCTTGATAATAAAGTGCCCATTCATATACACAGAAACCAAATAGTCGTCACATTCCTAATGACTTACCCTGTAGAGGTTGGTAACAGTTCCGTCTTGGACAAAGTAATTGTGATCATTGAAACATGCCGAGTAGTCTCTATACTGCAGCAGAAAATACAAGCATCAATACATATATCAAGTGAAAAGAACTTCACATCTGCACACATTTAAAATCCTAGAAGAGTGTATGGTGTCATACGAATTCAAGCCTTCTTCCAGGGGCTCCCACACGTCAGTTATATCAATTGATCCAATAGAAGTATTCTGATGGAGGCCAACAATCCTTCTCTGGAAGCAGACAGGCTTGGTCAATAAACACAAATATATGGAAATGCTATGCTCACTCATGAACATACATTCACACAGATGTCAAAAGCTATCTCACCTTGATTAGTTCAGCAATCATCACAGTCTTATTGATAGCTCGGCCCATTGCCTTGAGGACAATTTCATTCGACCCCTCGTCCTAAAGTCCTCGACAAATAACAAAATCAACTTGTCATATTCTCGTAATTCTCCCATAAAATCCAAGATTCAGAGATCGGAAGCACACTAGCCTAACAGAAAAACAAGTTGTCCTAAAACTGATTTCCAATACCAGCTTTATCATTATGCTTTCGGCGAATCCAACAAGCTTTCCTACATGCATCAATCCAACTTTACTACACTCCAAAGTCCCAAATGAACATTTTTATGTCATTTTTGAGATATAAAATTGTTCTTGTCCACTAACCCAAAACCATGAAAACTTACAACCTAATCGAATCATGTAAAAACAAGATGAATATGCTACTGAAAAAACCTGAAGGAGGGTGGTGGCGTAAGTAATATAATTCCTCATACGGCCTTGAGCGGTTATGCGAATCTCATTCTCGTTTATAGGCGTGGGCTCTGGCTTGGGCCTCTCCACCCTCTGGTACCTATCCATCTCTGCACACAAAACAAACCCTAGTCACATCCCTAATCTTTATGTAAACAAACAGAAACGATTCAAAATTAGGGCTCGGAGTTACCGTTGAGTTCGGGAGAGAGAGTCTGAAACTGTCGAGGAGTGGTTACGGCTCTGTCGGTGGCCTCTGTTTTTTGCGGCTCCGACTGCTGCTTCAAATTTCAAAGCTTTTGCTTCAGACTTGAAATTACGCCCTGCGTTTTTGCTGTGGGACTTGTTTTTATATAAAGCCAGGCAAGCGAGCCAAGGAAAAACGAAGAATTATATATATATATATATAGCCTTTCTTAGATGCTGACGTCCGCACTAAACCCTTTGGTGCGGATTTTCATTTTTGCCTCACTTTTCGATCATACTTTCCGATCTTAACCGTTCAATATCTAGATATATATGTATAGATCATCCCTATAAAATTTTATCTCATTTGGTGATTGTTAAGGCATTCAAATCTGTGATTTATCATGAAGAAAACGGACGGTTCTTGAACTGTTTAACCGGAACCGTCATTTTTCTTCATGGTAAATCACAGATTTGAATGACTTAACGATTACCAAATGAGATGAAATGTTACAGAAATTATCTATACATATATACCTAGATATTGAACGGTTAAGATTTGAAACTAAGATAAAAAAGTGGGGCAAAAATGAAAATCCGCACCAAAATTAGTGCGGACGTGTGTAGCCTAGAAGGGCTATATATATCATCCTTCTAACGAGGATCTCTTTTCTTGACATATATGAAAGATCAAGGATTACATCAACTTTTTGATCACCAAATCATATCTCCACCATCCAATATATAGATTTAAATATGTAGATCATCTCTACAAAATTTCATCCAATTTGGTTATTGATAAGGTGCTTAAATATGTAAATTAAAATTATAAGCATGAACGGTTCATGTTTGGTAGATTTGATGCGTCAATTTATTTCAGTTAGTTCAAAGCCTTAACGATCACAAAATTGGATGAAATTTTACAAAAATGATTTGCATATATGAATCTAAGTATTGAACGGTACGTGGAGATGTTGATATGTGATCGAAAAGTTGGTTTAATGTTTGATCCCTCATATATGTCAAAAAAAGAATCCCCTAGGGGAAGGACCCTATATATATATATAACTCTCTTCTAATGAATGATCCCATTTTTTGACATATATAAGGGATCGGGGTTTACATCAACTTTTTTATTACAAAATCACATCTCCACCGTTCAATATGTAATTATATATGAGTAGATCACTTATGCAAAATTTCATCCAAATTTTTAATCGTTAAGGTGCTCAAAACTGCGAATTAAAAGTTAAAGCATGAACGGTTCATATTTGGCAGATTTGATCAGTCAAATGATTTCAGTTAGTTCGAAGCCTTACTGATCACCAAATTAGATGAAATTTTGCAGAGATGATCTACATATATGCATCTAAATATTCAATGGTGGAGATGTTGATATATGATCTAAAAATTGGTATAATCTCCAATCTCTCATATATGTCAAAAGGGTATCCCTTAGTAGAAGTGTCATATATATATATATATGTTCTTTTTTCTTTTCTTTTTAGGAATAATATCAAGAATTTCATCATCGGGGATACAAATTACGACCATGACGGATATCCGTGGTGAAAATAAATTCCTCACTCTTCTCTCTACATACCTGAAACAATAGCGATGACACTGGACAAGAACTGATATCAAAAAGGTTTAACTGTTACCTAACATAATCCAGAGGTCTCGATACATCCTCATATGTCGCGGGAAGAGATATAAATTAAGTGGTTTTATGAAAATCATATTCAGATAAACCTCACATGTCGAAAAAAAACTCTGAATTAAGATAAAAGTATCACCGACTAAAATTGTTATAAATTATTTGTAATCCAAACCAACTTAGTAATACATATTAACTATTTTGATTTTACCCCTGCTAATTGCAACTTCTGGCTACGCCACTACTTTAGAGGACAATCACCAACCGATCTCCCTCAAATCTCCCGTCTAACGACAACGTCAATGAACGTGTCATCAGACATGATAAAAACGCGCTTGATTGAAACCTTAAAATCGAGTTTTGCTGAGCAGCCTGCTCTAACAGACTATTTTTATCCCATTTTCTTTTTGTTTGTTTTCTCCTTATAATTTGGAAATTTGAGATAGTAGGGTTCCTTGGTGGTGGTTGTCACAGCACCGCTAAGACCGCTCGCTCCTATCTCGACAGTTGTCAAAACTTTTTTCTTTCTCGCTCTATTGGGTCTCTTTTCGACCGGTTCGAGCATCCTAATCGAACCCCACAACCGATTCGGATCTTTGAAGATCAAGAGTCAGATGCCTAATAAGCACCGACACCAGTAGCAAGGAGCCAAGGAATTAGTCATGTTTCACAGATGAGAAGGGGTACAATGTACTTGATGAACAATAATTAGACCACTATCAACCCATAAACTTTGTATTTTAGATTTAGAGAATAATGTTTATCACTTTAGTCACTGGCCAATAAGGCCTGTATCTTTCCCAAGAAAACTGAACTCTTGACATTAAAAGAAAAAAAAGGTTGGAGTACAAAACCACATTTTATGAATCAAAATGACATGTCATTCTACACATGAATCAAACTAGGGAGTCAAATGTCCTAAAAAGACAAACATAACATATAGCTAAAATAGCTACCCTTCAGCAAAAAAACACGCATCACATTCCCCTCCTGGACGTTGTCATGAGTTAAGCTCCAAACTTGGACTCGTAAACTTGTGGTTGCTACAAACAAAAACCAAAAAAGAAGTATGAGAACCGAGATACATCGCCTTTGGAGTAGGTCAGTAGCAATATCTTGTATAGATAAATCATTCCCATCATGACAACTAATGAACACGTGCAATTACTTGATGTCAGAATAAATTACTAATGAATTACTCAGAGTCGAACAACAGAAATTCCTTAAAATTAAGTTTATTATTGAGCCCCTATGGGGCATAAAGCCAAGCTGCTTAAAACCTGTCATGTTGACTTGAATCTAGCTCCCCCAAAAATTAAATTTTGATAAGTTTCTACCATGAGCTGGATTGCGCTTCTTAAACCAAGGAAAAAAATGACAACGGTTCTACATTGCTACAACAATCTACTTGCAGATGTTTTAGTCAATGCAACTTTGAACGACCTAAAAGACGCATCCAATCCAGGTATTATATCAAAAGAACTTGTGGTACATCTACTATTTGGATGAAAATTTAAATCAAAAATGGAACAACCTCTTTAAGTGAAGGGAAGAGATAAAAGAATATTACCATGAAAAGGGCTGAAACCTGCCTGCCTGCAAACCATCTCAGATGCATTGCACGTTGTGCTGCAGCTGCTGCTTCCACAGTTTCAAATTGCAAATACACAAAACCAGCACTGTTTCTGTATCCAGAGAAAAACAAAACATTGAGAAAAAACTTGCATCCATGCACACAACAGCTTTATGTACCCACAAGCAATGTTCAGCAACATAAACCTAAGAATATGCATAGCAAGTCATATTAATAAAAAGTTTTTAAAAAAAAAGTCATCTGTCATTACTCATTAGCAAACTGTACTGATTAAGCATATTATAAATTAGAGAACGGTGCCTTCTATTTGCCATTAGTACAATAAAGAAAAAAACGAGATAAACTGATGTAGCACAACATAGGGGTAGTGTTTAAAATCTTGTAAGGTGAAGTTAGGGTTATAATATGTCAGGTGGAGGGGTGTTGTGGCTATGGATCTGGGAATGAAGGCAAATGTAGAGTAACAGCAAGATTTCTCAAGAACCACTAAAGTGAATCTGTTTAATATACGCAACGGTGTCCATTTCAATCATTACATATTGGGCCTCATACAGACCAAGACCAAACATAATGAACCTCGCTAATAATTTCTAGAAACCTAAATATCTAAATATTAATGACCAACCGACACTGCCAACAAAGAAAAGTAAAACAACACTGAACACAGATCATGAACCTTAAATGAAACATCTAGAAGACACTTAAAAACTTCATCCATCACCAACAATTTTAAATAGTGCAAATGGTCTCCAGAAAGGACGAGGAAGGAAAACAATGATCACATTATATCCCTATATTTGGATGGATGTTAAATAGTACACATGATCTCCAAGATTTTGATAGCCATTCTATATAAATAGAAACACAAGACAACAAAATTTAACTTGTCTATATATCTATATATATACTTACTTCTCCACATAAATATGCTTCACACGACCATATTTTGAGCATTCCTCTTCGACATCGTCTTTAATGTCTACGTCGAAATCTGGTTCCGTCTGCAAAATATTCTAAAATCATCAGTTTTCTGTGTTTACGAGTGAAAGAAACAATAAGCTACTAAAAGAGACCAACCTCTGTGGCTGGATCAAACATATCTTTCAATAATAGACATTCACTGGGGTTTCCAATAGGTTCCGCAGTTGGCATAACTCTTGCTGGAAGAAATGGTGCAGAAAGTGTAGTTTGACCATTCATCGGTAAATAAACAGCATGTTGATTTGTTGTTGACCCATTCAGCACAGGAACTCCAAGAGAACCAGCAATACTGCTAACCGAATATGTTTGAGAAAATATATAATTTCATATATATTAGGCTCTAAATGTAATGAGTATAAATAGAGACAAACCTTGTGGCAGTTCCTGTGCGGTCCAGCTTTTGCATTAGCAATGCTCTAGATTGAGCATTTAGAGACTGCAAAAACAAAACAATGAAACTATCAGAGAAAAACATTTTGCAGAAACTGGAATAGATAACACACTATTGATAAAAAGAATATGCAAGCAGCAGAAACCGTGGACCCCTCTTTTGTTGTCAAATATTTTAATTTCTCAAGATGAAATCAACTATTACAGAAATATCCTTGCAATTCCTCCAATTATTTTCCTTTTGCAAGCATCAACATTAAAGAGCTTTCTGGATATTCTATTTTGCAAATTTGATTCCTTTATTTGATTTACAGAACTATTGATATTGTCAATGTTTACTTTCAAACCCTCGAAATTCCATTAAATTAGTGGACCAAATAGGCACAAATTATACTATTCAGACTCACCAAACCACCCCCATCATCATCATCAAAATCTGCAGATTTGGCTCCAGCATCCTGTGAGCCAACATGATCTGTAACGGATGAAACCTACACCAAGTCACAGTACCAAATAAGTTTTTGCATTTTCTCAACAATATAAATCCTCAAAAGTACTATCAAATATAACTGACAAGCGTCATTCTCAAAATCATGCATCCAAATTCCATTACAAACAAAAAAATAATTCTACCTTGACGGTTCGACCAGCAATGTCCAACTTCCCATTCAAACTTTGAGCTGCTTTTGCATGTTCTAGATGAGCAAACTATAAACATAGAAAAGATATAAATAAGTACGAAAAAGAAAGCATAAAGTCTTCTAAACAACCAAAGGAAAGTAATCACTGACTTGAACAAAGCCAAACCCCTTGCACTGTGATGTCTCAATATCAAGGGGAAGTTGAACGAGCTCCACTGGACCAAATGGTTCAAAAATCTGATAACAAATAGTAATGCACATGTCATGAAAAGAATACCATAATTTCACGAACTAATTGATACCAACAATAATGATTATGTCATCACATTCCTACTAGAGCGAAATTAACGGTTCAAAATACACACCTGGGAAGGAACTCAAGAATCAATTAGGGATGTCACATGGAATGTTTATTATTATATGATAAATCCAACCAATTATCTTTATTATATACAATTGGGCTGTTATATGGAACACTGATGTAATTGTATAATGCATACTTTTTATTAATCCGATAAGACTTCCACAGAGGCCCAAAACTAAGTTATTATAATTATTCTTCTTTTTTTGAGATTGTAACTGCATAAAGGGGATATACCCTGTGTACTTCCTGAACCTAGAAGAAAATGGTGTACACAGTAAATCTTCTCAGTGAAGGTTTAATTTATTCTTCCCTTGTTTTCTCATTATTTTTAATACGCACATCATGAGTGTATACATGCAGCTATTACCAAGATGGAGTTGCCATACCTCTCTAAGATGAGTCTCAGTCATGTTAAAATGCAAGTTCCCTACATAAAGTTTCCTGTCAACTGCACCGTATGGTCCTACGCCAGTGGTACCACTGGAAGCAGTAGATTGAACAAGATTCTTTTCTGCCTCCGAAGGTTTCACCATCACAGGTTGTCCAAGAAGTAGCTGGCCGGAGAGAGCTATAGCCATTGGCACATGCATTGCATCGTAAAATTCAATATACCTGCAGCATGACAGGCACTTATTGTGAGTTTAATGGAACATATGATACTGCAAGTATTTCAATCAAAACTTACAAAGCATATATCAAAGAGACGTATGGAAACAAAAACTCTAGGGCAGAGAGCTCAAGCTGAATTTCTTTTGATGAATCTGATGACTCATATAAAAGAAAGTGTTAGCTCATAATAGTAAAACAAGATACAAGAAATACCTTCAAGAAATTACAAATATACATACTGAAAAATAGGGTAGGTAGGATAAACAGGGGAGGCTCATTCAAGGTAAGGATGAAGATGACTGCTTGTTTATCCGGGAGAGCTTCCAATGAGGACCTTATAATGAAGACCAAATGAGGACTTCAAATGAACGGTTAGATGAGTGTTCATAACTTTATTTGATATATCCAAATTCCAATGTGAATGTCATCCAACTGTTCATTTGAAAGTCCTCACTTGGACCTCATTATAAGGTCCTCATTGGAAGCTCTCCCGGATAAACAAGCAGTCATCTTCATCATTACCTTGAATGAGCCTATATTAATGACAACAATCCAACAATTTTTTTTCATCAAGCTGCCATCTTAAAAGCTTCATCAGCACTGGAAAAGACCTCTAAGATTTCAACTAGACTTCAAACTTATGAACCTAAGAATATTAAGCAAAGACCAACCCCACTGTCTAAAAGATTTCAATGTAAAAACCCATTATATCTTAGTCAATTGTTCCACTACAGAAGACGAGGACAGTTCATGAAGAATTTGATAAGGTGCACGCGGATGGAGAACGGAGCCCTTATTGCACCAAACACGTACAGGAAGAAAGCAGGAAAGGATAAAATAGGTTTTGGTCATCTACCTTGAGGGCGCAGCATGAATTGATTAAACATGAGTGCAAGGTATTCCCAACATCCCTCATCATTATCGCATTGCTAGTTCATTTAAGAATACAGTTAAACTTGATTCTAGAAAGATGATATGCTAACAGCTTATTACAACACACACGTGACTATGATATAACTTTGTACAACACACATACCCAACACCTTTCGATCGTCTTGAATTCCTGTCCATGATCAGCCGCACGTCCCTCACCTGACAATTACACACAAATCAAAATATTTGTAAGATTAAATCAAAATCAAAAATCACTTTGATCAGAAGCAGCTTATACAGAGGTTTTTTTTATTAACACCACATTATGAAACAGCTAGTTGGGGGTGTTCACAAGATGACCACATAACTCATTTGTACATTTTCACTCACCCCACAAATACAGAATGTTGAGACAATACAACTCATTACATTACTCGTAACTGAAGGCAGAGGATCAAGTACTGCAACAGGAAGCAAATGTATCTCAATACTATGCAATCATAAAGTGTGAAGGAGTGTCTCATGAGACATGATTCCATATTATGGGACAAGTATGAAGAAACAAGTGTAACAATAGTGCATGCAGATGTCACAAAATGTGAAAACAAAAGTACCACAACTCGTGGCATACATCATTATAATCAACAAAATTACTAATCCAAAAGAAAGAATTAATTTCAGCCAACCTTGCCCGCTTTTGAGAAGAATTCATAAACATCTCGCTCGGTCGCCTTCAGTGGCATCTGTCATCACCAGATTAACACCAAAATGAAAAATTAGAGAAAATGAACAGGAATCATTTTACTTAGGTTATTAAGTGTACATATCAACAACTACAACAATTATCTCAGTTAAAATCTCAAATCTACAAAAATAAACTTCCAGATTTTGAAATTTATCAATTTGAAAGAACACTTTGTCATACTAGTCTCATACGTTACTAAAAAGCAGTAATTACGGTTTCCCAAAAATGCTAACTTATATATATTTAACGAGTTAATAGTATTGTTTTAACTTTTGAGAACCTCAAAATTTAAAACATAAAAATTGTACCAATGATTGTAACAAAAATCCCTGGAGAAAAAAACACAACAATTCATCTACCTGGTAAGCAAAAACTGTTCTCTGATCCCTTTCTGGATCAGCTTCAGGCTCCGCCATTTCTTTTTTGTCTTTAAACCTCCTGCCATTGATATTTGATGACATTAAATCATTTCAAATGTTACAATATAAGCTGTTTCAATAGAATGACTGAAAGTAAAAAAATTCTTATTAGCCAACAAGCACACATTTCCACAAAAAGAAAACAAACAGAAGCATATTATATCATGTTACACTGACATTGTTAACTATATTAAGCTGTCTGATGCATGCCAAAAGCCCCAAAGGTTTGCCTAAAATATCCGTTATGTCTGGTTAAAATAAAAAACAACCAGTTTCCACATATACATTGGCATTCTCCCAACTGTAACACGGCTAAAGTAAAAGCAAGAACCAAACAGTTGAGTGAATTAATGAAATACTGAATAAACCATAATAATTCTCACATAAAGAGAGTACTTTACAAAAAAACATCAATACTGGCGGCAACTAGAACATACAGACTGAGGGAAGAAGATAGCAAAATATTTCCTACGTAAAGCGATGCCTGACTATTAAATTACATCATAGCTCCTCAACTAGGAAGGATCAGAATGTTACAAGCTATACGTAATCTTTCCCTTCATTACTATTATTACAGAAAACCATATGCTAAAGTTCATCTCCAATAAGACAGCATTCCGTGTCTGATCTCTAATGTACTAATAAATTTCTTGGGAGAACAAAGATAATCAGCCTAACACTAGAACTACGGCCATGTCCCCTAAATCTTGGCTATATACTATTGTTTCCTAAGATGAGATTAAGCAACTCAATTCAATTGTTCTCTAATTGTAAGAAGAAAAATCAACAATCCACACAACACATCTATTACCTACTCCGGTTTATTTACTGAGATCAAATATGAGCTTATACACAATCACTAACAACTGGGATAAAGCATGTAGTTCAGGTAAAGCAATCTACACTAGAACCAATATAAGAAACATAAACCACTAGAGTGAAAAGCACAGTACCCGCTCTCATTCATCTCGAATTCGCGTTCCTTCTCCCTAACTTGCCTCTCCCTATCACGATCAGTGTGGCTCCTACTCCTCCGAGACCTCTCCTTCTCTTCCCTCTCGGACCGGCTCACACTCCTCCTAGACCTCTCCTTCTCTTCCCGAGCCGACCTACTCACACTCCTCCGAGACCTCTCCTTCTCATCCTTCTCTCTCCTCTCTCTCTCCTTCTCTCTACTGCTCCTCTCTCTATCTCTCTCCTTCTCTCGATCGCGGTCCCTCTCTCTTCCGCTGCTCCGGTGGTGGCGATCCCTATCCTTGTCCTTATCGCGGCCATTCTCGTGGTCACTGCCGCCTCTGGACCTCTTGCTGCTCTTCCTGTCCACGTCGCCCGAAACATCGTCGTCTACCTCTCTCTTCCGGTAGCTCTTCTCTTCCTTCTTCGCCGCCTTCTTTTTGGAGTCGCGGTCGTCGTTCTCCTGCACGATCTTCTCCAGGTAATCGTACTCGTCGAAGTCCATGGCTGGGATTTGTCAAATTAGGGTTGAGAGTTTTAGGATTTTCTAGGGTTTTGAAGGGGTTGAGTAAACGGGGAAAGGATTTGGTTTTTTGGTTGCTATATGCTTCTCTGTAATCTGGGCTCTGGGTCCGAGTGTAATTTGTTTGTATACGAGGGACTGTTTTGCAACAATGACAAAGGGACTAATTTAATACCAACAAACAAATCTCTACTTCTCTATTTATTTAAATCTAAACATCAGAAGTATAACTTTGATGTCAAATGCTTCAACCCTAAACTCTTATTGTTAAATGTAAGAAACAGTCCCGTTCAGATGATCACTATTTGCTCAACTATCATTAAATTAAGTTCAATTAAATCCAATGTATAAAAAAATAATTATATCAAAATTAAACTAAAATTATTACTTTATATTCATGTCAATTGGTATTAAAAAGAAGACCTTCTGTCACAAATTTAGAAAATGTAAGAAAATCTGAAAATATTAGACAAGGATAAAAATGTAAATATGCTTTATCTATTTACATTTTACATATTTACCCCACTAAATATTTATTTGTAAAATTACCCAACTACATACCTATTTGTATTTTTATTTTTAAAAGACAAATTGACTTGGCTAGTCTCTACTATATAGAAAGCCATGCCTATTGGTGTCATCAGCTTCACCAAAATTTTAAAGTTCCCAAAAACCAATAATAACAAAAAAAATTCAAAGAATAAAAAAATATATACATTAATGTCTAGAGGGTTTAGTGGTAATTTAATAAATATTAAAAATAAAAATAGAAAGAAAAAATACCACTACCAGAAAAAAGTTTTTAGCCGACGAAATATCTAAAAACAGGCCGACGAAATTTTTTTTCGTCGGGTAAACTAATGTTTTCGTCGGCTATAGTTAAATTTTAGCCGACAAAAAAAAATTTATCAGCTAAAGTGATTGTTTCGTCGGCTATAGTATGTGAACTTTAGCCAATGACATGTGAAAAGTTTAGCCGACGAAATTAGGACATTTCGTCGGCTAAAGTAACTTTTAGTTACAAAATTGCACTACGGATATTTCGGTGTCCGATTGACTATTGTGATACCAATCTGGAAGCAGAACGGTCGTACGAGTAAAACTCATAGATAATATTATGATACATAGGCTTTTTTGGCCATCCGAGTTCGTTTAAGGCTTCAAAATGAAGTTTTTCTAAACGCTTAACATACGAAAATGTCCATATCTACACCTATATGAGGTATTTTAGACAAACCTTCAACACAACAAACACTCACCATAATGAGACGCAACTGTCCATCTAAAAATTTTGAGACATTTGCCCCTCGATGATAGGACTCCCCATATAGATAAATAATGGTAAATAGTACGCATGTTGTGATTCCAGTCATCAAAATTCACAAACAAAAATACGACCGTCAGATATCATCAATATGTTGAAATATATCTCTAATAAAAAATTCAACTTTATCCGATAAATTTAAAGACTTCATCTAGACGGTCAATCTCGTAAGTCAAACCCCTAAATTGTATTGACTGCAACTATCGGCACTGAGACTTTACCGGAATTAAGTGATTTTTCAACCGTAGACGTATTTCACCATTCCGGTCATATCTTATTTCATGACTTTTTTGCATTTGAAGTTTCTACGTAGAGTTTGTTTTAGAAACGAAACATTTACATAAAGCTTAGTAAACAAGTTATACAACAGTAGTACGCATGTTGTGATTCCGATGATCAAAGTTGAGAAACAAAATTCCAACCGTCTGATATGATCATTATGTTGAAATATGTATATAGGAAAAAATTCAACTTAATCTGACAACGTTAAGGGCTCCATCCTTACGGTCAATCACGTAAGTCAAACCCCTTAACGCACGGAAACAGTCATTTGACCGTCTAAATTACGTATTTTGCTCGGACATTCAACTGAAAATAGTTTCAAATCGATGAGACGCAACCAGTGGTATAAAAATGTTATGAAAAATAACTACCGGAGATAGGGCTACCTCTAGGGAGAAAGAATGGAAAAATTGAGTTAACCGCAATTATCGGTACCGAGACTTTACCGGAATTACGTAATTTTTCATTCATAGACGTATTTCACCATTCCGGTCATATCTTATTTCACGACTTTTTTTCGTTTGAAGCTTCTACGTATAGGGTTTAGGGTTTTAGCCGACGAAATTAGGGTAATTCGTCGGCTAAAGTTAAATAAATAAAATAAAATAAATAACTATAGCCGAAGAAATTAGGTTATTTCGTCGGCTTAGGTTAAATAAATAAATAACTATAGCCGACGAATTACCCTAATTTCGTAGGCTAAAGTTTATTAAAAATTCAAATTTTTTGGCGGAGATTTTTAAAATTTTGAAATTTTTCGACTAAAATTTTGAACCTTAGCCGACGAAATTTCGTCGGCTAAAGTTCAAAATTTTCTATATCTTTCATTTTTCTCCTCCTCCTTCTCTAAATTCTCCTCCTCCTCCTTCCTCCTCTTCTCCTCCTCCTCTTGTCCTTCTCTACCATCGGTGTAAAAACCAAAAAGAAGTAAAAAATTTTGATCAAAAATACAAGAAATTAAAAAAGAAAAAAATATGAAAAAATTAAAATAGCTATAGCCGACGAATTTTAATAAAATTGGTCGGCTAAAGTTTAAAAAAAAAAAGAAAAAAATAACTATAGCCGACGAATTACCCTAAAATTCGTCAGCTAAAGTTAAAAAAAATAATAATAACATAAAAAATAATAACTTTAGCGGACGAATTTTAAGGTAATTCGTCGGCTAAAGTTTAAAAAAGAAAAAAATTAAAAAAAAACTTTAGGCGACGAATTTTAGAGTAATTCGTCGGCTAAAGTTAAATAAATAAATAAAAATAATAGCTATAGACGACGAAATTTTATTAAATATCGTCGGCTAAGTTCTAAAAATTCGTCGGCTAAAGTCCAGAAATTAAGCGACGAAAAATTTCTTCGTCGGCTAAATAACTGACTTTAGCCGATGATGAACAGTAATTTCGTCGGCTAAAGTCCTGAAAGTAAGCGACGAAAAATTTCTTCGTCGGCTAAATAACTGACTTTAGCCGATGATGAACAGTAATTTCGTCGGCTAAAGTCTTAGCCGACGAAATTTAAGGTTTAGCCGACGAAAAAATTTCATCGGCTAAAGTGGTTGTTCTGGTAGTGTACACCAAAATACCAAAACGTGGTGTAGTTGGCTAACGTTGAGTAGGAGTCGTAGAATCTTGGATAGTGTATATGGAATAACTACTTTTATAACCGTAATGGTAAAAAATGTTTCAAACAAAATTAATTCAACCGGTTATTTTTTAATAAAAAAAGAAGGTAGAGAAAATTGGCATGCGCAGAGCGCATGGTAATAGGCTAGTATATTAGAAAGCGAGGCGCTCTCTAATTTTGGTACCAACAGTTTCACCAAATTTTTGAAGTTTCCAAAAAACCATAGTAACATTAAAAATAAAGAATAAAAAAATAGTTACTATGGACTTAACCGTAAAACACCACTTGATTTCAAAGAGAATAAAAGGACGTGGTAGTTCTTCCACTTTTGGTGGAGCAATGCGTTATCAAAAAACAAATAGGGATATATCATATTCATTCCAGTTTATGTGGAGCAGTTTAAGTAAAACTTCTTCTATTTTTCTGAACTCATGTGCAAAGGCACAAGTAGAAGGCTAATATTAAGAAATACGAGCTCCGACACATACACACCACATGATTGGATGTGGATTTTTGATTGTCGGATAAACAATTCAAATGCTTAACTAGTTCGCAATGTGTCAAACTCATTATTATGTCACTATAATAATTCATACTAAGCAATTCGACACGATACCTGAGGTTTTGATCAATTCAGACAGGAAGTGGCCCAAAACAGTTTCGAAATATTGAAATCTCGATTTGCACCTCCACGCTCCAAATTGATCTTCAAGGGTGGCATGGTTGTGCTCAGAAGGAGAAGACGAGCCTGTTAGGATCGGTGAATACCTTAGCGGAGAGGCAAAACTCCGGATATGCAATAGGTGTTTGCTATCCATACTAATAAATCGACTGATTTGTAGTAAAGTGGGATTTTCCCGGTTAGAATGATAATTAAAATATAAGAGCTACGTGTGACTTGATCTCTAAGGACAGGGTACGTAGGCAGCCTAACCGGGATTCGGGTGCAGTCACAAATAATATTAGAAACTTACATCCTCTAAAGTAATCGGTTTGAAATCCAAATGCGGAAATTGGGATAACCTCTGGCTGTGAGGTCTATTCCGGTATCGTTTGGATTGTTAAAATGGTTTGGGAAAAAGGGTTATCACTTCTCAAGGGCAATTTATAGTAAATCTCTCTTGAGATGGGTCCCGCACGTCCTATCCCGGGTTTAGGAAGGTAATTCTGGGCGGGGGCGTGACATAATATGTGCCTAATTGATTTATTGCTTACCTGATCATGTAATCGATTCTGAGGGTAGTCTAGGTACCAGGTGTTCCTAAGGGGGAGTTTAACATGCTGTGATGTTTTAAGGTTAAGGTCATACGATTGTAGGTCTTGATTGTTAGACACTGCCAAGGGTTGTTAGGGTAAGAAATTTACATGCTATTAGGATGAGTGACGCCATATCTAGGATCATGTCTCCAATGACTCTTGTTCCCTCAGTGTATTTTGTCTTAGTGTCATGCGATTGTAGGCACTGAGCAAGATGACGCATATATAGGCTTAAGATCATGTGATTGTAGGTCTTAAGTTCACATGAGAAGTCTAATAGTTGGAATTAATTAGAGTCTATGATAATATAAATATTGCATCTTAATCTTGCTTAGATTTTGCATGTTGTCTATTCGGTGCTTGTTATGATTATGTGTTTAATAACTGATTGACTAACCTTGTAAATATTAGACTTAGGACTCTAGGACATTTTAGAAATCACTAAAATTCCCCCATGATAACGTGTAAATATGTATATATTTTGTAAACAATTTTCTGTTTATTTGTATATTCATGTCGGAATGTCTATATGTTAACATCTATGTTTCAATGTCATTTGTATAGTATTGTCGATTGCATATTTGTATATTGCCGATTAGTATGCTTTTGGATTTGTTTATGTGTTTATACTTATATAGTTGTGACAGAATTGTGCTTGTATGTTTATTTTATATTTTTGAATATTGTTAACTTGTTTTAATTCGTCAATTAATCCTTCTATAGTGTCCTCGGTTAGAATGATCGCTACTTATAGTTACTACAATTATAGGGTTTTAAATTACAGGTTGTTTATCATTAACTCGATAATGACACTCGTCATTGGAGTTGCAGAGGCCAAGATTGGGCTATGAAGGGACAGCTTGTTCAAAATCAGGATTGGGCTCAATTTTCAAGGTGGGTTGTGGGGTACGAAGCCGGAAAGAGGGGTTGTTTAAGGGTTGACCAATGTAGATAACTTAGAGGGAGTCTCCCAAGATGCCAAAATTATTGTGAGCTACTTGGGGGGAAAAAGGAATTAGTGGTGGGATCTAGCATCCCGACAATTCTCATGGTATGTTCCAAAGAATCGTCATACACATTATGGTGTTGTAGAGTTGCACGCAACAAGAATTTTTCTTTTCCAAGTTCAGAGATCCGGGCATGATAGGCATTGACATCGTCATGCTCCTTAATGGCCTCGGCACACTATCGAAATTGGTGAAAATCCTTTTTTAGAATGTCCAATGTTGTCACATCATCCGTATGAGATATCAGTGTCGTAGCCGTCGTAACAAGATCACCAGAACTATCATCTTGATTAAAAAGGTTTTTTCAAAATAAGGTTCCGGATCATTAAGATTGTCAGTTATCTCAACCATGATGATTGCTTAGAATAAGACTTTCACAAATAGGGTGCCCCTTCTTTTAACGCCAACTGTTACTACATTCTTCCGAGAACAAGGCGCGATATAGTACATTGGTTCCTTTATCAGAGACCCTGCACAAGAAAAATAGACGTCAGGAGTCGGGACTGGGTGGGCTCAGTCTTCGACTATTCGATGACTAAGTTAGTGCAGCTGTGGGAACGTAACATGACAGAGTTACGGGTTAAAAAGACCTTACCTGCTCTTGAGTTTGTCGCCTTGTCTTATAGAGATACGTTGGGACTTGTGCCATTCCTTTTCTGATATGGGACCGAGCCTGCAGTCCTTCTCAGCATGCCTAATTGAGAGGCATGAGGTGAGCTCAGGGAATTTTGTGCTGCCCTGTTTGGTCCTGACTTCTACAGTTTAGGTGCATGGCTTGCACCGACTTCCTTGCACCGGAGGTGGCGCTTTCGGCAGGAGTGACCTCCAATGATCAGACAGAGATCTTGTTTCCCGAAACGAAAGGAGGTTTGCACCATGTTGGATTTAGGCATGAGGGTGAAGTCCAGGTGAATGCACAAGAAAAACCAACACAAAAAATACTAATCTAATATGCGAAGAAGAGTTACGGAAAGTCCCCTTTTGTCGATCATCCATTGCACATGACCTTTGAAGAATAATCATACTAGATATCAACCTCAAGGCTCAAGGCTCAAGGCTCAAGGCCTTTGCATCCTCAATGCATGCTCCATAATAGCTCTTCGTATAACACACCAAGGAGTAAGGACAAGGGTCATTCATTAAGCTTGTAGTCTCCAATAAGCCACACCTCAAATCCTAGTCTCCTCCATGCCAAATCATCTCCATATTATTAGAACTCCAACCACCGTCTATTCACCCAAAAACTAGAAACTCAAACAAACTAACGCAACTATCAACAAAAGAGGGAACATCACAAGTATGCTAGGGTTGCCTCCCTAGCAAAGCTTTGTTTAAGGACATCAGTGTTGGTCCATAGATCAAGTGGTCAAGGAACATCTGGAGGAAGATCACCTCCTATTGGGAGTCAAAGGTAGAGTCCATATATGGCTTCAATCGGTGCCCATTGACCTTGAAAGGCTCCCCACCACTTAGATTTTTGATTGAGATAACACCATGAGGAAAAACTTCAACCACTTCAAATGACCCGCTCCACCTTGACCTTTATTTTCCAGGATATATCTTGAGCTTAGACATGTATTGGAGAACCTTTTGCTCGAGAGTAAATTCATTCTTCACAAAGTATCTATCATGCATCACCTTGGTCTTCTCCTCAAACAACTTGGCACTCTCACATGTCTCTTCCCGAGTTTTCTCTAACTCACAAATATCTAGCTTCCGCTTCTCACCACTTTCTTCCAAGTCAAAATATAAAAATTTAATAGCCCAATCCTTCCTCGAAGTATTGATCATCTTTTCCAAAATCATCTCCCTATTTGATACCTTTACTTGACTGGAGGATTGAGGATGATAAAGTGTAGCAACTTTATGCTTGACCCCATATTTCTTCAATAAAGCTTCAAGAGTGCAGTTGATAAAATGTCTTCCCCCATCACTAATAAGAATCCGAGGAGTCCCAAACTGAGTAAATATGTGCTCTTTCATGAACTTTTTGACAGCTTCAGAATCATTTTTTCTAATGGTCTTAGCTTCAACTCATTTTGAGACATAGACAACCACCACCAAGATATATTCATTCTCATAAGATTTCAGAAATGACCCATAAAGTCAATACCTCAACAATCAAAAATCTCAATTGCCATAATGTTGGTGAGAGACATTTGAAAAACCATAATTAGAAAGATTGAAGATAGATTCAACATGGGCGTGAAAAAAATAAAATAACAATACATTGAAGGAGGAGAGTCGATTGACCCGAGGATGGAGTGGGAAAGAAAATTTTGAACGAGAGAAGAATTTAGACGTAAAAAGGAAAAAGGCTCGTGAGGAGGTGGGGTGATTGGGTGACATTAGGCTTTTGTTGTTCTTTAAATTGAGGACGGTTGTTTAAATGTGACGTTGAAAATTAAAAAACAAGTCTTAACACCTTGGTCCTTAATAGAACGAGTGAGCCGTGAGAAATGGAGAATTCCAGTATCGTTTGGTGAACCCAAACTCCACCCTTCGTTTCCCAACGAAACTGCGCCACATGATTACAGTGTAATCAAACGGCCGAACCAAAACCGCTCGCAGATCCGAATGGCGCCAAAACTTAACACAGTCCATAAATTCCTCGTGTCATTTGCCAGCCCGGGCCCACCACCATCGCTCTCTCCTCGTCCACAGCGATCAACTTCCTCGGCAATCTTCCCATTTAGGCGGGAAAATTTCAAACCCAACAATTCAATGACCCTCCCCCCAAACCCTAATTCCCCCCAAACCTAACCTTTCCCCCTTTATAAAAGCCTCCGTTACCTTCTCCTTCCTCACTTCTTTCTCTGCACACAACCTGTTCGACGAAATTCCCCAGAGAGAAATCGACATGTACGTGGTGAAGAGAGACGGGCGCCAGGAGGCGGTCCATTTCGACAAGATTACTGCGCGTTTGAAGAAGCTTAGCTATGGGCTTAGCTTCGAGCACTGCGACCCGGTCCTGGTGGCCCAGAAGGTCTGCGCCGGAGTCTACAAGGGGGTCACTACCAGCCAGCTTGATGAATTGGCTGCCGAGACTGCCGCCGCTATGACTGCTAACCACCCCGACTATGCCTGTGTAAGTTCGAGTGTTTCGGCTTCCATCAGATATTTTGTAGGTTGACTTCTATTTGTTTTGATTATTTCGCTGTGAAAAGTCTTTATGAATGGCTAATTATGTTTGAACTTACGAATAAATTTGTGTATGTTTTGGATTTGTGTTGATTGGTGAATTGTTAGGAGATTTTTGATTTGTTCGTAGTGGCATCATGAATTGTGAGCTGGGATTGATGTGAATTTTGGTGCAGTTGGCTGCGAGGATTGTTGTTTCCAACCTACACAAGAACACTAAGAAGTCCTTTTCTGAGACGTGAGTTTGACCTAGACTGTTTAGAAGTTTTGACGATTTCTTGTTGATGGATCTTTATGTTGATGAGAATGTGTGTCTGATGCAGGGTGAAACTT
Organism: Comarum palustre; assembly: GCA_951800085.1. NCBI lineage: Eukaryota > Viridiplantae > Streptophyta > Magnoliopsida > Rosales > Rosaceae > Comarum > Comarum palustre. Next base: position 11,495,537 of record OX637575.1, on the reverse strand, counting down.
ATGTACAACCATGTCAATGATAGATCTGGGCTGGAATCTCCGTTGATAGCTGATGATGTTTATGAAATCATCATGAAGGTAATACTTCTCAGCAAGTTTAAGATTTGGTGATGTGATTATGTTCTTGTAAATGTAAAATGATAACACTGAAACTGAAACAAAGTGTTGAAATCTGAAATAGCTTATGTGAACGTCTTTGTTCTTGTTCAGAATGCAGCTTGTTTGGACAGTGAGATCATTTATGATCGGGACTTTGACTACGACTACTTTGGTTTCAAGACTCTTGAGAGGTCATACCTCTTAAAGGTTCAAGGGAAGGTTGTAGAGAGGCCTCAGCATATGCTAATGAGGGTTGCTGTTGGAATACACAAGGATGATATTGAATCTGTTATCAAAACATACCATCTCATGTCTCAGCGGTGGTTCACCCATGCCTCTCCTACCCTTTTCAATTCTGGAACACCAAGACCACAGGTATGTAATATGTTCATGCCACTGTATTGTTATAATGCTCCTGGAGAATGATATAAAGATGCTATATTGCTGTTGAACTTGTGTGCTCCACTGAACATTTTGCAGTTGAGTAGTTGCTTCCTTGTATGCATGAAAGATGATAGCATTGAAGGAATATATGATACCTTGAAGGAATGTGCTGTCATCAGCAAATCAGCTGGGGGAATTGGTGTCTCTGTTCACAACATTCGTGCCACTGGAAGTTATATTCGTGGAACAAATGGGACATCCAATGGTATCATTCCTATGCTGCGAGTTTTTAATGATACAGCCCGTTATGTTGATCAGGGGGGAGGCAAAAGGAAAGGTACATTCAATTCACTGACACAACTGTTTGTACTATTTGTATAATTGTGGGAGTGTGGATAGTTTATTGTACCCAAAGTATGACTTGCTGTGATGCGTGTAGGTGCTTTTGCTGTGTACTTGGAGCCCTGGCATGCTGATATATTTGACTTTCTGGATTTAAGGAAAAATCATGGAAAGGTATGTATCTCCTATATCTCATATATGATTTACTTGTTATGTGGAAAGTATACCAATTGTTTTTCTCTGGATCAATCCCTAATGCATTCTAAGTCTTTGGGTGAATTTCAATATTGATTATGTGTAATTATTACATTGCAGGAAGAGAACAGAGCTCGTGATCTTTTTTATGCTCTTTGGGTGCCTGATCTGTTCATGAAAAGAGTTGAAAGCAATGGAGATTGGTCATTATTTTGTCCTAATGAGTCTCCAGGTTTGGCAGACTGCTGGGGTGAAAAATTCGAAGAACTATACACTCGTTATGAAAGAGAGGTATACCTGGGCCAGAATTAAAGCTACCAACATACTCAAGGCACAAATAGGCATTTGATATGCCTAATTTGTTATTAGCAATTGATGTCTTAAGTGGTCAGCCTAAATGGCCTATGCCTAGTGCTGGTCATTAGCAATTTTGAGGACATAGGCCAAAGTAGATGTGCTATCTGCTGGCCTTTAGCAGTTAAGGCCAAAGCCTAAGTGGCCTTTAGCAATTGGGGCCAAAGATTAAGTGGCCCTTAGAAATCGGGGCCAAAGCTTAAGTGGCCCTTAGTAAATGAGGCCAAGGCTTAAGTGGCCCTTAGCAATCAGGGCCAAAGCTTAAGTGGCCTTCTGCAATTGGGGCCAAGGCTTAAGTGGCCTATGTTTATTGCTGGTTCTGGCTGCAATTGGGAGCAATGCCCAGAAATTGCTAATTTCGGTAGTACTGTGATCATTGGCCTTAATTATTATTCATGAAACATTTGCACAGGGGAAGGCTAAAAAGGTTGTCTCGGCACAGCAACTGTGGTTTGAAGTATTGAAATCCCAAATAGAAACAGGAACTCCGTACATGCTTTTTAAGGTAATTTCAGATTAAAGATATGACTGCTTTGCTGTTTACCCATATTCTTTGATTATTACAATAGTCTGATCTTTGGTTTGTTTTTCAGGATACATGCAATATGAAAAGCAATCAACAAAACCTGGGCACCATAAAATGCTCAAACCTGTGTACAGAGATAATTGAATATACTAGTCCAACAGAAACTGCTGTATGCAATCTGGCATCTATTGCTCTACCACGATTTGTCAGGGAGAAGGTCAGGCACTTCTGCTGTGTTCAAACTTGTTTATTTGTTGGTTCATGATTGATTTTAATATATACCTTTTGACTTATTGCAGGGTGTTCCTTTTGAGTCACATCCATCTAAGCTTGCTGGAAGCAAAGGTTCTAAAAATCGATACTTTGACTTTGACAAATTAGGAGAGGTTTGATCTATTTTCAAATCTCCAGTTAAATTGTTTGGAATTTTTATTTTTATTTTTATTTCTAACAATCATGAAACCTGGATAATTGTTCTCTGCAAGAGTTTAATGTCTCATGTGCTATCAATCAGGTTACTGCAATTGTCACTGTAAACCTCAACAAGATAATTGATGTTAATTACTATCCTGTTGAGAGTGCTAGGACATCTAATTTACGACACAGGCCAATTGGGATTGGGATTCAGGGTCTTGCTGATACCTTCATCTTGCTTGGGATGTCCTTTGATTCACCTGAGGTAATTTCCATTTTCAGTTTTGCTTCTTTATTTTCCCCTATCATTTGTATGTCTAAATTGTTTTCCTTAATGTTCTATTCTTCTGCTCTGAATTTTAGGCTCAACAACTAAACAAGGACATTTTTGAAACCATTTACTACCATGCCCTGAAAGCTTCTTCTGAGTTGGCCTCAAAGGAAGGCACATATGAAACATACCCTGGTTGTCCAGTTAGCAAGGTACCAGTCAAGCTTTTAATAATTGCAGTTCTTAGTTCTTACTCTTCTGCACTCTGTTGAACTTGCTTTATCATCTGCCTTAATGGGTTAGTTCTTTTTACTTTCAACTATTTCTATGTTCAACATCAACCAATAATAGTGCAAGTGATTTTGTTGTTCAGGGAATTCTTCAGCCAGACATGTGGGGTGCAAAACCTTCAGATCGATGCGATTGGGGTGCTCTTCGGGAAATGATATCACAGAATGGAATCAGAAATTCACTGCTTGTTGCCCCGATGCCTACGGCTTCAACTAGCCAAATCCTTGGAAACAATGAGTGCTTTGAGCCATATACTTCCAATATCTACAGTCGCAGGGTTCTGAGGTGTGGTTCCTAGCCATTTTCTTTGTCTCTTATTTTGATCATCTATGGTTTCCTTTTTAACCCTGTCCTCTCCCTTTTTCCTTCAGTGGTGAATTTGTTGTGGTGAACAAACATCTTCTCCATGACTTGGTTGAGATGGGTCTTTGGTCTCCTGCTATTAAGAATAAGATAATCTATGAGGATGGCTCTGTTCAGAAAATCCCACAAATCCCTGATGATCTGAAAGCCATTTACAGGTATGGAATTTACCTTCCCTACATTTGTTTGCTCCTTGTTTTAGTTCATTATTATGAAATATGCTAAGACAAGTTGCTTGAATCAGAACTGTGTGGGAGATCAAGCAAAAAACATTGGTTGACATGGCTGTTCATAGGGGATGCTACATTGATCAGAGTCAAAGTCTTAACATACATATGGACCAACCCAATTTCGGGAAGCTTACTTCATTGCACTTCTATGCTTGGAGACAGGTATGCACCTAAGTTTGCATGCACTAGTACATGGTTTTTTTTGGGATTTAGGTGGACATGTTCGTTAGCTTTGTGAATTTCTATTGCTGAAAGTGTTGCTTAGTCTGTTAACAGATATGAACTCCTAAAATTTTGTTCATCGAATGTTTTAGGGTCTTAAAACTGGAATGTACTATCTACGATCACGTGCAGCAGCTGATGCCATCAAGTTTACTGTTGATACTGAGAGTCTTAAAGTAATGATCGGTATCCTACAGTTGAATTTTATCCTACAGTTGAATTTGGGGTTTTCACTGATAAAACTTTCCTGGTAAATACAGGAAAAGCCAAAGGCGGTGGTCGAAAGTGATGACAATACCCAAATGGCACAGATGGTATGCTCTCTTACAAACCGTGAAGAATGCCTGTCTTGTGGAAGCTAAAGATCTTATGCTGAATGGAGCTTCATCTGAAAATGCACTAATTTAGTACAATGTATTATATTTATCCAAGTCAATGAACTGCTAGGGTTTTGTAAAGGTTAAATCATTCGGTGGTTAAATCTAAAGGTCTGTATTTATAGTTTGTGAAACTGGAACTGGGATCTATTCGGGTAATATATATAAAAATTAGCCTATACTATGGTTTAATGTATGCAAGTATGTCAAGTCTTGGTAGAAGAAAAGTAGTTAATACCAACTATTTAAACAACCACATTTGGTTTGGTTGGGATGGTAAGAATTTTTAGGTGTGAAATTCACATCTTGATTGGAACTTTAGGCATTTGAAACTTTGAATCCTGTCGACCTTAGGCATTTGCAATTGTGAATTTTGCCGACTTTGATTGGAGATAAATCTCAAAATTTTCTTGGTGACCAACGGGAAACATTTAGTTCCAACAAGATCTGACATGTATTAGTCTCTCCGCTTATGTGATCAACAATACTAAGAAATGTTTGGTACGGGGATTTAGAAATCTTTTACCTCCAAGACAGCTCAGTCAATAAATACATGTCTTAAGAGGTTTGAATTTTTATTATTTAAATAATTTAAAATCATGAGATTGAATAAAGATTGAGATCATATTGTATTTAATTCAAACAAAGAAGCTAATTTTAAGAGAGAGACGAGATATGTGGGTCGTCCGTGATCGATTTTTATCCCTCACATTTCCTCTCTCCCTTCTTACCATTTCCAAATAAAATTCTCACAAAGATTTCAACAAACAATAATATTGAGAGCTCATTCTTTCTCATAGGGTTAGGGTTTCATTACCTGTCTCAATTCATCACTTGCCTTAATTTTCAGGTTAATAACTGAAAATTTGTATTACAATGTGATTCTTTGATTCTTGGTTGTTTCACTTGTTTGTTCTTTACGTTCCAGTGTTTGATTGGTTATTATCTGTAGCTAAATTTAGAGTTTTTGATTGGTTTTCTTGATTTTTGTAATGTTTTCTATTGTTCATTCATATATGTTGATTTCTTTTCTTAATTTCTCGTTTCAAAATCTATGTAACAATGTAGTAGTTTTGTTGAATACAACCTTTGTAGAGCTAATGTTAGGATGAGGGTTTGAATTTTAGTCTCATGTTGAAAATGGGATGTTTGAGATGTTGTGAGTTTTGTTTTTGTATTTCAAGAGTATTGTGCTGAAAGCAGGGGTGAAGTTCTAATTTGAGGCTTTGTTTCTTGGTTAGTGTTTTGGAATTTGAAATGTTTGAATACTTGTTCAGGTGTTAGTACTAGACAAGTACAAGTACCATAGCTCTTAAAATAATGAAATCTGTTGGTAAGGAAGATTAATGCGGGGGAAAATCGGAGGATGATAACTAAAATCGGAGGATGAATTTTTTTTCTATAGACATATTTCGGCATAATGGTTATTTCAGATGGTTGGATTTTCGTTTCTCAAGTTTGATCATTAGAATCACAACATGCCTACTAATGTTGTATAACTTGTTTACTAAGTTTTAAGTAAACGTTTCGTTTGAAAAACAAACTCTATGTAGAAACTTCAAACACAAAAAAATCATGAAATAAGATATGACCGGAATGGTGAAATACGTCTACGGTTTAAAAATCATGTAATTCCGGTAAAGTCTCGGTGCAAATAGTTGCATTCAATACAATTTAGGGGTTTGGCTTACAAGATTGATTGTCCTGATGAAGCCCTTAAATTTATCTGATCAAGTTGAATTTTTTATCATAGACATATTTCAACATATTGATGATATCTGATGGTCGTATTTTTGTTTGTGAATTTTGATGACTGGAATCACAACATGCCTACTATTTACCATTATTTATCCCTATACAGAGCTCTATCATCGAGGGGTAAAGTCTCAAAATTTTTAGATGGGCAGTTACGTCTCATGATGGTGAGAGTTTTTTGTGTTGAATGTTCAACCAAAATACCTTATATAGATACGTATATAGACATTTTCGTGTGTTAAGTGGTTATAAAAACTGCATTTTGAAGCCTTAAACGAACTCGGATGGCCAAAAAAGCCCATATGTCATAGCATTAACAATGAGTTTGACTCGTACGCTCGTTCCGCTGCCAGATTGGTATCACAATAGTCAATCGGATACCGAAATATCCGTAATGTAATTTTGTAAGTAAAATGTACTTTAACCGACGAAATACTCTAATTTCGTTAGCTAAACTTTTCAAATATCGTCGGCTAAAGTTCATAGACTATAGCCGACGAAAAAATTAGTTTAGGCGACGAATTTTTTTTCAAAAAATTCGTCGGTCTGTTTTTTTTATTTCATCGGTTAATTTTTTTTTCTGGTAGTGACACTAATACATGTTAAATGTGTATGAAAGTTGGAATTGCAGCTTAGTTTTGCATATTTTCTTGTTCCTAGCCCATCCGGGTTCGACTCCTGACCTATGAGGATTTATATGAATCATATCTCTTTTATTGTTTCACTTATTTCAATTTTCTTTTATAGTTTTACCTATTATTTTCTTATTTCTTTATTTTTTTTCTAATTCTCTTCCAATGCATGCTGTGCTCATAGTGGGCGATTGGTCTTCCTTGTGTGTGATTTTGAATACTTCCTTTCACTCGAATAATATATCTAATCTCTTTATATTTTCTTTATTTTTTTTTCTAATTCTCTTCCAATGCATGCTGGGCTCATAATGGGTCTTCCTTGTGTGTGATTTTGAATACTTCATTTCACTGTAATAATATATCTAATCTCTTTATATTTTGGTATGTACAAATCTATTTTGTATTTGTGATTTTAATTGAAATCTTTTATCAAACTCTTTTATAATAAATGGTTCAAAGAATTTTTTTTCTCTTTCTGGTGGTAGTTTTAGATATACCTAATGTATTTTAGTTAAATATTTGCTTCAGTTCATTAGAAAACAATATTTTCAACCCCATCCACGTTCCAAATCCTGCCGTCACTGTATGGTAAAGAGCAGTCTTTGGACAGAAAAAAATAGAGTACTCTGCAGTCTGCACCATATGACATGGCCGAAAACGGGTGTTGGACTCTCGCAGCCAAACCTCAATATGCCTGAATCTTCTCCATTGCTATATGCACCCAATGATGTTAGCCAGCTTCAAGTTGCTGATAGTGAAGATGATGAAGATGGGGTGAAGCTGCTGCATCTGCGCGTGATGTGAGCTGCTCAAGCTCATATCGAAGAATTTCCTCGTTTACTGAGTACCAGTTTCTTGATGAGTTTTGCACTGCCATTGATATGGCAAAGAATCTGCTGTTCCCCTAAGCAAAAATGGTTTCTCCCAACAAGGTGCAGAGATGTTGTATTCGTCATGGTCAAGATCAAGATGTGGAACCCTGCTGCATGAAGATCTAATATGTTATATATATCACGTTAAAACTGGCATAATATACAGGCACATCACTGTTAAGTAGGGATTCATTTCACTAAAAGTAGAATATGGATTGCCAAACATTCAACCCCAGGAAAGAAGAAATCAAGAAATTTGATTCCATCAACCAAATGAGAAAAATGCCTGCATTTAATCCATTTATTTTCTTCGGCAGTTCAGGAACTGTTTACATCTGTCCAATATGAAATGTGACACACCAATCGCTGGATTAAACAGAACCCTACACATTCATGATTTTATTGGACTTTGCTTGAAAGTGTACTAGTACGTTGAAAGAAAAGTAATGAGATAAAACAAGATGAAGAAGCCTATTAACTGTAAGAGTGACATGTAATATGAAAAACCTAAAAGAAACTTGCTTATTGTTTCACGTATTCTCAAAAAGCTCTGTATAGACACGGCTGGAGGACGAGAGTCTGTGCGTCCGACACAGCCGGACACGGCGACCGGACCGACATGGTGGAACCGAGTGTCCAACACGCCACACGGTGTGTCCGCGGTTTTGACTTTTCTGGACACGTTGACAACACTGCAGAAGCGTTTATGACACGGCTTCGACGAGGCTGTGACACGCCATGTCACCACTTTCGTAAAAAAAACTGATAACCTCAGAACGACAGAACCTAATCGAACCAAACTAAAGAGAAACAAAAAACAGAGAGACGAGAGAAGCGAGAGAGGTGACGAAGTGGAGCGATGAAGTGAAGTGAGAGGAGCTTTGACCGAAGTGAAGTGAGAGGAGATCCGATTACGGCTGGGTATTGCCGCTCCTCTGTGCTCTGATTTATCGATTTGCGCCCAAGACCTCCGCTTCTCGTAAGTTTTTCAATTTTATTCTCTGATTCTCTGTGCCCTCGATCCTCTACCTATTCTCTGATGTTTCGATTTGCGGAAGGACAGAGTTCGGTTTTGGATTGATTTGAGGAAATTTTAAGAAAATTTTTATAGATTTTAGATTCAATTTAGTGTATTTTAATTGTGTAATTAGATTGCTGGCTGGGATATGTGTATCCGAGCAATCAGAGTTGAAATTTTCCAACTCTTTCTCGAATCGGTACCATTGATGATGTTAATCAATTATTGACAATCAGATTCAATTTGCATAGAACAATTGGAAGACAACAGCTGTTCCACAATTCCTAACAGATGAAGGCTTTTCAGGGCCTGCAAGCTTTAACATTCTTTCAATCCATCTGTCAATAGAAGTGATTTCTTGAATATTAATCTTATAATTCAGAGAACAGAAAAACCATGTGCATATAGCAGTAAGGCATAGCAGTAGGATATGTTCAACTGTTTTAGGGGCTAGCCCACACTTTTGACAAAGAGGTGAAGTAATGATTTTCTTTTGGTAGAGATTATGATAGAAAGAGATGACATTGTTTACAACTTGCCACAAAAAAGATTTATTTTGGCGAGAGTTTGAATAGACCAAATGGCTGACCAGACACTTGGGTGTACTCTATGAGAAAAGTGGCTCAACTGTCTTGTTGGTTTCAGATTTAGGGAATGAAATAGATTATACCCAGATTTGACGGTGTACGAACCGTTTTTCGTGAGGGGCCAGATTAATTTATCTTCAATTTCTATCTATTTATCTAGATTAATCTATCTATCTTGTTTTCAAAAAAAAAATACACAATCAAAATACTGATGCTTGTTGATGTTGATGGATCTCCTTCATGAGTTTCTCCTTTGACATGTGGTCTCATATTCCATTGCCTTGTGTAGCAGCGTTGCTGCATTTACCATTTGGGACTGATATATGTGTATTTGTTTTAAAGGTTTGCTAAGGTGCGGGAAGAGTTGCAGACTGAGGGGGATAAATTATCTAAGGACTAACTTGAGGAAAGGGAACATCACTCAAGAGGAGGAAGACATCATTGTTAAGTTGCACACTACTTTGGGTATAGGTATGTGATAATGCATGTTCTTCATCTTCTTCATATTTCTTCATTTCTTTCATATCTCTCATTACTTTGTTGGTCTGAAATTCTACAATCGATTCTCAGTGAAATTTGTGTGGATACTTTGATTATGACAACTCTACGTCTACATTTTTTTGTGATTTTGTGAAATTTGTTTGTTTTACATAGATGTCGAGTTCTTTGTCCTGAGTATATGACGTTCTGAACCTATAATGTTTAATAAATAGGATGAGTTCAGAACATAGTGTTGAGTCGAATGTGGATGATGACAACATATATGCACCTCTTTGGACGTATGTCATTAAAGGGGTAGTTGCTGATGACGATGGTGGAAGGAAGACAGGGGAGAAAATATTCCTTTCACGTGTAACATCTGCAATGTGGGGTATACTGGGTCACATTCGAGAGTCAAAGCACATTTGCTTAAAATCCCAAGAAAAGGGATCAAGATTTGCAGCAAAATCATACAAGCACAAATTCTAGAAGTAAAAGAACTTCAAGAATCTTGTGAGTACCAGTTGCGAGAAAAGGCTCCTAAAAAGGTTGCTTTACCTCCCTCTTCAAGTATGTCTGGAAGTGGTTCAAGTTATTTTCCATTGATGAAGAGGGATAGTGAAGTAAAAAAGAGAAGGAGAGTGAGTCCACAGCTATGCAAAGCTTTCAAGTTTGAAGAAAAACAACAATGTGATGCTGAGATTGCAAGATTGTTTTACACTAGTGAATTATCGTTCAATGTTGCAAGGAATCCACTCTACCGAAGCTCTTATTCTCGTGCTTCAACAATTCCAGGTTATGTTCCTCCAGGGTACAATGCATTGAGGACCACACTTCTTGATAATGAGAAGTGTCATGTTGACCGGACACTAGAATCCTTCAAGAAGACATGGAAAGAGACCGGTGTTAGTTTGTGTTCTGATGGGTGGACTGATGAGCAAAGAAGACCATTAATCAATATGATGGCTGCTGCAAAAAGGGGAGCTATAATGTTGAAAGCAATCAATTGTGAAGGCCAATATAAGGATAAAAATGAAGTTGGAAGGTTGCTTTTGGAATCGATCAATGAGATTGGTCCTGAGAATGTTGTTCAAGTGGTGACAGATAATGCACCTGTGTGTGCTGCTGCTGGTTCAATTGTTGAAAATACACATCCTCATATATTCTGGACACCATGTGTGATTCATACTTTGAATCTTGTTTTGAAGGATATATTGAAAGAAAAATCCTATCTACCTGGTGAGAATGTGTATCCAGAGTTGGGGTGGCTTATGGATGTTGTTAATGATGTTTGGTTCATAAAGAATTTCATCTCGAATCATAACATGTGTTTGTCTATGTATAATAATAATTGTGCCTTGAAGTTGCTCCGAGTTGCCTAGACTAGATTTGCTTCTCATTATGTGAGTCTTAAAAGGTTTAGAGAGGTGAATAGTGGCATGCAACAAATGGTGGTTAGTGCAAGATGAGATATGTATAAAGAAGATGATGCTCCAAAAGCAAAAAGGGTGAAGGAAATGTTATTGAATGACAACTTATGTGACCAAATTGATTTCATTATTGCATTCATGAGTCCTATATATGAGATGATAAGGATGACTAATTTGGATAAACCTTGTCTTCACTTAGTTTATGAGTGGTGGGATGTGATGCTTGAGAAAGTGAAGAAGACAATTTTTATGTCCGAATTTAAACAAGTCATAACAATGCATTATGGGGTTTTAAGGTTTTATGATGTTGTTCACTCCATCTTAATTGCTCGGTGGACTAAAAGTTACACCTCACTTCATTGCATGCCACACTCTTTGAATCCTAAGTACTATAGCTCTAAATGGCTTGAAGAGGACTCTAATCGGCTTGCTCCACATAGGGATACTGAGCTCACCATTGAAAGAAGGAATTGTCTTCAAAAGCTCTTTCCGGATGCTCAAGAACGCAACAAAGTGATTCAAGAATTTGCCTATTTTTCATTAAATGAGGGTGAATATGTAAGAGCAGATGCTTTGGAGAACAAGTTTTATTTTGAGCCTATAATATGGTTGGCTGCCTATGGAGCTTCTACACCAACACTCCAAACTTTGGCTTTAAAGTTGCTAAATCAGCCTTGTTCATCTTCTTGTTGCGAAAGAAATTGGAGTACATATAGCTTTATAAATGGTTTGAAGAGGAACAAGTTAGAACCAAAAAGAGCTCAAGATTTAGTCTATGTTCATACAAACCTTAGACTTTTGGCTAGGGCTGATCCTAACTATCATAAAAACAAGGATACAATGTCAGATCTTGCGGGAGATGAGCATGACTATATGGAACCAGGGGGTGATGATGTGCTTGAGCTTGCAAATTTGTCCCTTGATGAACCCGAATTGAAGATGATGATTATTAATGATGAGATGATGTCTTGAAGCTTATAGGTAAATTCTAAAGTCATTGCATTTATCTCAATTACTTATGTTCATGGTTGATGATTGTTGATAGATGGATTATAGAATAATTAAAATCTTATTGTCTATTACTCTATTATTAGGTGTTGCTGTTTTGGAGGTCTGCTTGTGCTAAGTTGATGCCCAAAGTTCCTGCCCAATTTTTTTTGTTTATGCTGCCTAGTTTTTATTTTTAAAGAACTATTGCTATGTGTTGTGTCATTATGATTATTTCTGGATTCTGAACTTATTATGAACTTATTGGTTATGGTATGAACTTATTCATGTAGAACATCATGTTGGGATATGTTATGAACTTATTGGTTATGTTATGAACTTATTTCATATTTTAATATATATTTTTTATGTTAAATATATTATTTTATTTACCGTGTCCAAGCCGTGTCGGGAATTATGTTTTTGACATTTGCCGTGTCGGCGTGTCGCGGCGTGTCATGTCCCTGTACCCGTGTCTGTGTCCGTGCAACATAGTCAAAAAGTATTCAGAATCCGAATCCATATCCGGCCCAAATTAACACACCACGGTTACCACTGCTAAGACCGCCAACATTGCAATGGAAGGCTCGAGATTAGATCTTGGGTTGAACCGGTTACGCCTCAATCAATCCGTCCTTCACCATCAATGTTCTCGATGGTTAAATTAGAGACAATATCAGTACAATATTTACAATACAGCATGGTCACTGGTCAATTTTCATGGCGGTTTTTTGTGTAATGGAAATATTTATTCAACTTTGTTTCCTAAAAATAGATAATGTTTGCACCTTGTGTGGCTTGACTGCTATGGGTAGGTGACGAGTTCATTGTTTCGTCAAATAATAGCAACCTTCTAGTAGAAAAATGAAATTAAGACCACGGAATTGGTCATTCGGTGGATGCATATTAGAAGACCTTAAAACATAGCAATTTATGGCTCCGCGTTAGCATTACTTTTCCGGTATATAGCTAAATCTGTAAGCAAATGGAGTAACCAATGATGCATTCTTTACTAAATGACGTTTGTTAGAATACATATATTTAGTTGAAAGCCCTATGATTATCTAATGATGTTTTCGTTATGCTTATTATTGCAAGGCGTTTAAGTATAATATTTCTCCATGTATTCTGTAGTTTTAATAATGTTAATGCGAGAGGGGTATCTGGTTTAGACCCATTTCAAAAAAAAAGATAATGTTTGCTCTGAAATCTCCACATCAAGGCTAAAAGCCATAATGTTCTTTGAATTTCAAATATCATATTCGCACCACTGGAAAAGAAAGGAAAAGAATCCATAATATACCCGCTGTTCTAGCCAATTAGTTGAGGGGCGCCTTCACTTACTTTTTTATTTTTTGGTTGAACTAGCACTTATTAACAGCTCCATTGTCACAATGAAAATAACACTCATCGACCTTGATTGTGGTCAGATGACGAGCTCCCTTGATTTGTGCTCTTGCATCATCTCTCGTAAGTTGTTAAAAATAGATGAAGCCAATCTTGAACTTTATGTAGCAATCATATAGTTCAATATTTACTTTCTTTCTTAATTAATTAATTAATTTAGTCGACAAAAAGTGGTAAAAGCAATGCGTCTTAGGTTTTGGAGCTCATCATTATAAGAGATTAGTAAGATTTCTATGCATAATTTCATGGATTACTCTAACCTTAAGTTTATCAAATATTTGACTTGTATTAGAGTTTTTGTCACATTCCGATCCTAGAATTATTTTACGGTTGGGTACTTTGATCTTTTACTGTTTAAAGTAACCGTTTAACCGTATAATGATCGAAAAGTTGACTTTTCGTTAAGTCAAGAATTTGGGAAAACTTCCTTCTTCAAAGTTATAGAGGGCGTCGTTACGAGTTCGTGGACACGTAGCACGCTCAAATCGGAGTTCTTATGAGAAAGTTATAAACAAAAATGTAAAGTTACTGTGAGGTAAAATGGCTATATATAGGAGTTACCGGGGTGAAAAATCAGATTTTTCACCCGGCCCTTTCTCTCTCCCCCGACGGAAACGTTGCCGGAACTTTCAGCCACCACAGCGCCGCCGTCCGGCCTCCAATCGCCGCCGCACCGGTCCCAAAAGCTCGGCCTCCGAGTCTACTTCATTCCTAGGTAAGTTTTCCGACCTAACTCGCCGTAAATCGGGAGAAATTCCGATTTGTTCATCATGTGTATAGCGTTTTGTTCTTGATCGAATTTCTCCCTCCCTAGATCACCATTTGTTGAGTTCTTTATATGATTAGGATAGGTTTTAGGAGTACTATAATCCCCTAGAATTTGATAGCTGGACTCGAAGTGTGTAGAGCGAATTGAGGATTTGAAGTTTTGAAGTGTAAATTTTTGGGTTACTGTTCATCACATATTTGACCTAGTTAGAGGCCGAATTGGCTTTCGAGTTGAACTAGAAAGTTGTTCCAAATGACGAGACGAAGCTACTGGTAAAATTTGGTGGCGATCGGAGGTCGCCGGAATTTTGGCCGGAATTTCTGCCGGCTGCTGCCGTCGGCGGCGGATCTGCCACTTTTTAGGCAGTTTTTCATACCCATTAAATAGTATATATTGTGAGGAGTCTATGGTTTAAATTTGGTAATTTTTGGAGGAGTTTTGGTTAGGTTTTGGAATTTTCTAGTTTAGTATTATTGGCGGATAATTAAATATTATTCCGACCATCGATTATTGTCTGATAAGGTTTAAGAATTATTTTAAGGACTCCTAAGTTATTGGTGAATGTCGGGGATTTTTAGTTGACAATTTGAGAAATGTGGAGCCGATGAGCGAGCTGTACGCTTATGCTATTTAATTATTATTCTTGCGTCCAGAAAATTAATATTAATTATGGAACAGGACGCGAAGAGGCTCGTGTTGTGGAGACTTGGCTTGAGCGGAATTCGGGTTTTCTTCAGGCTAAGGCCTCAGTCTGTGAGTGGACCTTTATTTTTAAATTTAATGCATGCAATATATTTTATTTAGTTTTTCCTTTATTTATGAATTTTCTCCATTTTAAGTTTTATGATGATTTTGGGAAAATGAGAATTTATTACTTTTCAAAAATAAGTGAGTCGGGGAAGAAGTTCTTACATTTCCCGTGATTTTAAAGGATTTTCCCAGAATATGGTTTTTATTTGTTATCACCATTTTGGGTTATGGAGGGGGATTATTTTTAAAAGGGGAAACTTGGCTCTTGGATTTAACGATTTTAAAGTAAAGTCAGAGAACCGGTTTCGGGTTCTTGGAAATATTTTAAATCCAATATATTTGGGGTAAAGTCATGGGAGTTTTGACTTGGTTTTCAATTTATTTTATCATGAGGTTTTTAAAGGATTTTCAAGGATATGGTTATATGTATTGCATGCTAGCATGGACCCTCTCCAGATGGAGATGATACCCTCTCTGGATAGTAGCTGGTCTGACCATCTTCGGTGGTAGCTGGTTAGTATGACCCTCCCGTATAGAGCAGGTCAGGACCCTCTTCAGTGGTAGCTGGTCGGTTGGACTCTCCCGAATAGAGCGGGTCATGGGACCCTCTCCGATTGAGCTGGTCAATAGACCCTCTCGTGGTAGAGCGGGTCGGTTGTTTTCTCGTGGTTGTGGTTAATACTCCACATCTTTAATTATGGATTTGAGCCAGAAGATTTATTTTATGATATATTTATTCATTTTCTATTTGTTGCATGCATGTGAAGTTTGGAAAATCAAAGGGAAAACATGAAAAGATTTTTACCTTTTCATATTTGACTTTCGTCCACTCACACTAATATTGTTTTTAAATGTTTTTCCCTGGGCCATTCGTTTTCAAATGCCTAGTGTTGCAGGGTTCCTGAGAGAAGGTCACGCGTACCGAAGTCGAGGCATAGCTAATTAATCCGCTGTTGCTCACTTAGTGTTTTAGGTATAACTTCCATGTATACTGCTCTGATTACCCCAACCATGTTAGTGGAATAAGATAGTAAATCGTAGTTGTGACTTGTGGAGCAGGATGGCTCCAGGAGTTGGGGGTGATTTAAATTATTCATGGAAGTGCTGAGTTGGTTTGTAGGAAGGGTTGTCCATTTCAAGGGGGTTTCGGTAAGAAGTTCCCTTGAGGTGGTCCCCGCAGGATTTACTTCGGGTTAAAGGAGTTTTAACCCGGAGTGGGTCCTGACAGTTTTACTTCCGTTTGTCCCATTGTATTTAGATTGGTTTGACGTTTGATGAAATATATCTAATCTTTAAAAAAACAAAAAAAATTTGACAAACATTTTGGCCTCTCTAGCAAAACTTTTTCTCAATGTTTTTTATTTACCATTCCCTTCGTAGTAGAGCTCCTATAAAAAAGAACTGCTCGCCATAGTCAGGTTTTGAAGATATTCGGTGTGAAAATGAATTTTCTTGAACAACCAAACTTGTGGCATGTCAGTATCTATAGGTTAGGTACAACCTTGATCTTCGACGCTTGTTTGCCTTCTGACTTCTCTTCAAACGACTATCGTACATGCGTTGGTCAGGCCTGTACTTAGGTTCTTCTTAGACCTAGCTGAAGAGCAACTAAGATTTTTCTCCTCCTCTCGCGAAGCAGACGTTTCTTACTCAGACCGGAGTGGTTGAGCAGAGTTATTATCAAGAATTATGGGCCGTTCGCCAAAGAATCCTATGAAAAACTGAGGATATTTGCTAATGTTATTCACCTTAACAATAGTTTTGTGGATTTTCACCAATGGGTTGGTCTTTATGAAGTGATGGTGGACTGTTCGGTCACAGATAAGGCTTGGTGAGTAGAAGCGAGTAATGCTCACGGATGAGGCTTTGGTGAGTAGCAGCGGGGAATGCCTACGAATAGGGCTTTGGTGAGACAAAAAGACTCAAGGAATCTTTCTGGTAGAGGTGCTCCGAGGAGGTTTGTTTTGCAGTGTCTTCGAGATGTCCCTTCTTCTTGTACATTGACTTCTTTAAATAGTGAATACTAGGGTTTGTTCTTCCTTGCGGACCAAGGTGTATCAAATCTTATTCAGATCATTGAGAGATTCCTTAAGAAACCACAAATTCTTTCCAAACATGACCTTAAATAGGAAAGAAAAAACATTAATAATAATGTAGACCGCAAGAACATGTCCAATAGGCTCTCATGCAAAGCATTCGCCGGAAGATATAATTTTGGCCCAAACATTACCCCTAGGCATTGAGATTGAACCCAAACTCATTTCTAAAATCGATAAGGGCTAGAAACCCGACCCAGTTTCTTTAAAATAATAGAAACGCTGCATCGTTTCCCCCTTTGCCGTCTTCCACCTTCAGCAAACAACGATTCGATTCACAAGTACATGTTCGACTCCTTTAAATACCCTGAAGCCGAATCTCATTCCCATCCTTTCTCTACACCATGACTGACATTCCAACCCAAGAGATAGCCATTGATGGCAAGAAAATCTCTGAAAACCTTAGAGCCATCGCTTACCCAACTCACTCCCATCTGGAATTGTCCACCAGAGCCACCGCTGGACTTGGTTCAATCATGAAAAAGTTTCGAGAAGTCCAACACTACTATCATGAATCCAGGATACCAATCTTCCTCTTTCAGAATGATTCTGCAGATGTTACTTCCTGGCAGAAGTAGAGCGACTGTCCAGCCTGAATAGGAGCCTGGCCATTTCCAAGTTATCAAATGATGCAGCGGTACCAGAATCGCAGAGCTCTCGATCTAGATCGATGGAGACTGGCAGGAATCACGGATGCCATCAATCTAAGCTTTAATCTGAACAGTTATGGCATGAATCGACCCCTAATGATGGCTGCTGTCTGCTTCTGCAATTCCTACAGAAATACATTTGATTTTAGGTTTGGTCAAATGGGCATCACCCTACTGGATATTTATGCAATTGTTGGTTTCCCAGTTACTGAAGAACCATATCAAGAACACCACTTTGAAGATGCAGATATTTTTTAGACTACTAACCCAGCAGATTACCCAACACACCTGTCCTACAAAGGATGAGTTGAACATTTCTATGCTCGCGCAGATGAGCAGAGTGGAATTGCATTCCTCGACTTCTGGCTTCACAAGTTTGTGGCTTGCACAACAACTCAATAATTAACCAAGACCTGGGCACGCACTGCAACTATTCTCTTCAATGGGCACCGTCTTGGCCTGGCTCAACTGGTATTGAGATTTCTTTATCGAGCACTGCACAAGCTGTCCCTCCATCAACTGAATTATAGTGATGTATCTGGTCCCCTTTGGATTTTAGACCTCTGATTGCAGATTTACTTTGTCCAGTTTAGAGATGAGCATGTTTCTAACTTCCCAGCGAATCAAGTGTTAGGGAGGGCGTTCGCCAATACTTCTTCACCTCTATCCATTAGATATGCCCGATCTCTAGAGTACTTGTTCAACTTGGATGCCACAACGCTAGACTCTGGTCTCCTTGTTCTCAATCACAAATACCCTGAAGCTCTTGCCAATGGGTTTATGTGGTTCATAACACAAACTCCTGAAGGGTGAAAACTATTCAACCAGTCTATTTCTCTTATGGATATTCCTCTACCCAAGCTGGCTGGCTTCGAGCTCTATGCATCCAACCATTTCTGTCGTCAGCTCGGCCTACATCAGTGTGTGTCTTTCCCTTTTACTTACAGTATCAACTGTTACAGCTTTTGGCGAATAGAGAAAGAACCAAGGCAAAAGGTTGGGGAGCCTTGCTTTCAATCAAGACTAACTCCTACCAAGGCCAGGGTACACGGTTTTGAAATGTTGTTTCCCAAGAATATACACAGTGGTGGAGCTCCCTTCATGATCACCATTGACCTGCAGATATCAATACTTTCTTCAGACTGACCTTTAGACATGTCAGGTCTTTCTTCTCCGCTAAAGACAAATCAATTCTTGAAGGAGCTACTATCGCAAGGAAATTCGCACAAGTTGAAAGTTCAACGGCGAATCAACATGTAATTCTACTTTTAATTGATTCTTACTCTTTCCAGTTAACAAACCACTAACTGATCGTTTAACTATGCAGAGTAACCTCTCGAGTACTCTCTCAGCCCAAGCATCATCTTCACAACCCAAAAGAAATAGGAAAGCAATTATAAAAGATTCTGACGAAGATATCGAACCTCATCCGATAAGTTCCTCTAAAAGACCTTTAGTACCTCTACTGATGTTTATCTTATTGAGAACTATCCACTGATATTTAAACCTGCTGTAGCTAACTCGTAGGCGGAGAACCATTATAGCGGACACTTCCTCATCACAACAAGCTTTAATCCCAAAATCTTCACCTCGAGATTGGGAAGCAGAAAGGCAAATAGCAGTAGACCCTGTGCTATGTAGTCTATTGCCTCCATCTAATGCTGTCCATCTCTAAATCCTGCGTCCTTCAGAGGTTGAAACTTCCTCAAATCCTAACTTCACTGCTGAAACAGAAGCTGAAAGCCTCATGCCAGAAAATTCCAGTGAGTCCAATGAGAACAACAAAATGATAATCCTGGCAGGAGTTGTTCATGATGTAGCGAACAATCCAATCCATCCTGCTTCAGAATTTCAAGAGACAATCCCTGATGTGAGACCACTAGATACTTGTACTCCACAAGTAAGATAGTTATCCTGTGGCTTAATTTAATTATTAGTTTTTTTTCCTTAGAAAAAACTCATTATCATGTTTCTTTGACATCTTCCAACAGGAATCAGTTCCGGAAGAGATTGCGAATGCGTCCTTAACAACTCAAACCTCACCAGGTCAAACACAAATCTCTTCTGGGACAACTGTTAGTAATGCACAGGAAGATGCAGAACCTTCCAAGACACGAACTATCTAGGTATAATAGTTCAACCCCTCGCGAAATATTTATTTCTTTTACAAAAAACTCATACTTAGTTTTATTTCTAGGAATCAACTCCTTTACCGGTCCCGAATGAGCCTCAAGTTGATGTTCTTGAACCTTCAAATACATACTGTGACTTCCGAGAAGCCTGAGGATATTCCCCCTTCAACCTCAGTTACTCCACAAGGATTCTCTCCTACTATTGAGGTCTGGATACTTCTCATATCTTGTTATACCAAGAATTGTAGCCATTCCTGAAATCTAACTGCTCAAGTCTTCAAATTTCAGATATTAATGGCTGGACAAGGGTATACTCCCAAGACTGGTGGATCAACAAGTACAGCTGCCACAATTATGCCTACTGCTGACAAGTCCTTAGAAGAAAGTCTACAAGCTATTTTCGAGATCTCCACCATTAATCCTGGAGTAGCTGCAACTAAGGAATTCCTAACGAATCTCGATGATGTTGAAATCACCTTGGAGGAGAATGAAAATAAAATCCTTGAAGCCATCTCATCCCTCAGACGTCATATAAATGAAGATAAACTGGAGCTCCTTGAAAGCTGTATGCAACATCTGCCCTCACAAATTGACAACTGAGAGTCTGAAGAAAATGATGCCAAAGTCATTGGCGAACAAAGGAATCAGCTTCTGAAATTTTTTTCTGAAGTATCCAACCAGCTCCAAGCTGAATATCAAGAAGCTACTATGATCGCGGACAAACGCATAGCAGAACTTGAAGCTCTACTGAAACAAGCACGTGAGGAGAAACAAGCCAAACTCTCTGCCATTCAAGCGCAAATCCCAGAAGTGAAGAAGCTAAAAGACCAGCTTACACAAGCAGATGGCTCTGAGAAGAAGGCCAAGAAAAAAGCTCCAATATGATTTTCTTTCTGTTTTGACTTGACTACCACGACATCGATGTAAATTTCTATCTTGGTGCTGAGGATGTCATGGAAAATAAGGTTCATGGCTCGCTGGTAAGTGACCCCTGCATTCTTAAGACCAAAAGACATACATATATATTCAAAAGCCCCTGTAAAACCTGGACACCGAAAAACTGTCTTATACTTGTTTTCTTCATGTATAGGTATCTGATGGTAGCCAGTTATTCCATCTATAAAAGATAGAATTTCATGTCCTGCTACAGCATCTACCAACATATTCGCCATGGGCATAGGATACACATCCTTAGGTGTTGCTGTATTTAAGTTCTGGTAGTCGACACAAACGCGTATCTTCCCATTCTTCTTCCAGACCGGAACAATGTTGGATAACCACTGTGTATACTTTGCTGGCTTGATTATCCCTGCCTTGCTGGCTTAATTGTTTTGAAAGCCTCCGCCGTTTCCGCATTCATTCGTCGTTGTTCCTGCTGAACTGGCTTAGAACCAACCATTATAAGTTACTTATGACAAACCAGCTCATGTTCTAGACCGGGCATGTATTTATATTTCTAGGCAAAATAATCTTTAAATGCCTGCAACAACTCGATCAGATGTTGTCGCTGTTGTGGTTCTAAGTACTGACTAATGCCAACCTCCATTGGTTCCTCAGAGGAACCCAGGTTAACTTTCTCAACTGGATCTTTTACTTTAGGTGGACTATCATCCAAGGCTGTAGGAGCTGGTTGGATAATCTTCTCATCCTCACATTCGCCATTGATAAACTAGTCTTCAATACTCTCCACCAAGGCTATACCATTCTAGACTTTTTGTTTCTGCTTAAAGACAGACAACCTCTGACGTAGGAACGCATAAGCCTCTATTTCGTCTTTGCTCAAGCTTGTTATTATTTATGATTGTTAGAATGTGGTACGATGAAGCTAGGCCTGCTGGTATCAGCACGAGTATAGACTAGACCCCATCACGAAAGTTCTGAAGAGGTGACCCCGTATGGATTACCTTTGCCTTCTACCCCAACAACCCCAAGAGGGCGCATGTCTCTATAGTAATACTTATAATTTAGCATACATGCAGCTACTAAATATGGTCGCTCATCAGTCTTGACTAGTTCTGGTTGATCTGTCACTAGATTCCACATGAGTAGCTCTTGGTGCATAGAGGATGGAATACAATATGTCTGATGAATCCAATCTCTGCCAAGTATAATACTATAGGGAGTAGTGCAATCTATCAGAAAAATGGTTGGAAGAAGTCAGATGGTCCTAACTTTATCTTGAGCAACAAAACCCTAGAGGTTTTGGTCACATTGTCTGCAAAGCTTTTGACTTTCAAGTTGATATTGAGGATCTTCTCTTTGAGAATCTTCGGTGGTTCCATTGTTCATACTGTAATGAAATCAATTAAGATCTTGTTTACCTTCATACCTTCCATCTCAGCCGTCATGTATAAGGGTTTAAGAAGTTGGGTCATGGTTATGGTTGGCTTAGTAAACGTCATAAACAACTTCTTGCACTCAGATTCCTCATTTGCGACCACATGCTTCCGAACCTGGACTTTCTGCAGATCTGAAGATAACTGCTCTATCTCTTCTGTGATGGGAAACTCTTTTTCTTCAACGTTATCTGTATTCAAGAAGACATAGGATGATATGGATCTTGAGAAAGCATACTTCTTGGAGAGGGTATATGCCATGTTACACTCCAGCTCTGTGGACACTGGTGATTTAAGGTCTGCCCCCATGTCAGATGTAGCGTGTCACACTCCAAGTTTTCTCCAGACTCCTGTGCTTCTAGCCATTCCATGTTGTCATCCTCACCGAGGTCCAAGACTGCTTCGTCTTCTACCTGCTGCTCAAGGCTAGACGTTGCCACCACAACCTGTGCAATTCTTTCATCGATGATAGGGACCTCAAGAACAAATTCCCTTTTTAAAATAGCCTCAGGTGTAGGTTTATGAGCAATCTGCAAACAAGTTACTTCTTTATTTTCTTGAGAAACCACTTTTGGTTTCCATTCGCACCTCTGGCGGTGCTCCACTCTATTCAGAGATGTATCCACCCTGGCTTTCTTACTTGTAGCCTCCTCAGATGTAGTTTCTTTGGCGAACGACAACCTATCAAGGAGTAAAACCTTTTGTTCGTGCTTGTCATCGATTGTCATTGTGACAACCTATTGAAGACACTCTTTCTCTGCTGAAAACCAACATTCGCCAGCTCGCTTTGTCTAGTTCCATGGCGAACATGCACATAAGGCCTAGCCTTCAAGTTCGCAACCACCCTTCGCAGTCGCTCCAGCGTTCGCCGTATCTGGTCGGGCTGAATTTCACCTTTCTCCGAGGCCTCTAGCGTTCGCTTTGCCTGACCATATTTCTTCTGAGCATTCATTGCCTGAGTTGGTGTCGCCTCTACCACTCTCCCCCTTTCTCGTACGTACCACTTATTCTCTTTGATGACTGCTTTTGAAACAAGTGGTATGTACAGCTTTGTTAGACAATCTGGTAGAGCCTTTTCCTGAGTCCCAACTCTGCGACTGGTACTGGTAAAAACTTGGAACTGCTGAACTGCCTTAGACCCCCCCTGAAGGATCTGGTTCACCTTTCCTGATGTCTTCATGCTCCGTGGGCTAGAAGGTGCATAATGATTTGGTGGCGAATGCAAGGTAACAGCCTCTGATGACTTAACAGTCTTTGGAACTCCTCGTAACTTATCTTCAGCACACATTCCACCTTGCACCTAGAGCACAACACTACTGTCGAACCCCCCATTGCTGGTTCGACTTTTTTGATTATCACCGGTTGCTTTGATCGCTTTTCTTCATGCAGATCCAATGTCAACTTCCGTGCTCCTTTTTGGTTGAATGCAACATCCACCATGGACACCTCTGCTTCTGGCTTGTTTCCAAACCTCAGGTGTCATTCATTTAACCATTGCTGGATCTGGTCCTTAAGCTATGTACAAGTTACAGTATGATGAGTCCAAACATTATGGAATTTACAGTATGTTTTACCTGCAGTGACCTCTTCAGCTGGAACTGACCCCCAATGAATCTTCATTATTCCATCTGCAATTAATGTATCCAGAATGACATGGGCCAGATTAACATCGTATGTGTAATCTGAGAATTGAGGCTTGATATTCTTTCGTGAAGGAGCTACCACAGGTTTGATGTCAACCATGTCGACTATAGGGAATGGATCAACATCAACCCAAGCTGCTGTCTTTTCACCGTCAACATCCAATTTGCCAGTGTTGATCCATGTTTGGAGCTGATCTTTCAACATGATACATTCAGAGGTATTATGATTCCACAAATTGTGGTATTTGCAATACTTCTTTCCCCTGATTTGTTCTGGCTTTGGACATACTCCGAAATCATGCCGCATCTTTCCTTAAGCGAACAGTTCATCAAGGATCTATGGAGCCTTGTGGGCATTATAGGTGTAGGACTCATATTTTCGCTTGGCGAACGCTGCAGTTGTTACATTGACTGGGTTCTTCTCCATTCGCAGAGCCCTAGACTTAACTACTTGTATCCCCGCCAACTCCACTGCTGTCACGTCCTCTTCATCATCTTGTTCAACATATCTCTGTTGCTCTACAAAATGATGTTGTGGACTATAAAAAGGATCCAAGTGCGAGTACACCGTTGACACCATTCTGCCCCTATTGGGACCATATCTAGGTTTCAAGGTTCCTGGAATGTAAGATGCCAGTGAGCTTTGTGATGCCCCAGGACTTCCATCCAGCTCATCTAAGAAGTTCTGATAGTTGGCTACCTTGCGCATCAGATCTGTCATGCTTGCAAAGTGAACGTCATGATATTTAGCCCTCTAACGACGTTCCAAGCCTTTTATAGCTACGCGAAGGGCATTCTGCTCTGAAATTGGAGTCTTGCACTTGGTCTGCTGAATTTTAAACCTCTTTAAATACTTCACAGGAGACTCCATTGGTTGTTGATACATGAAAGTCAACGAAGATAGGTCAACCTCGGGCTCCACCGTGCCAAAAGTTGTTCTGAACATCGCTTCCATGGTTGGCCAATTAGGAACTGATCTAGGAGCCAACCTAGTATACCAAGTTAATGCGGACCCTACAAGAGAAGACCCAAAAACTCTTAGTTTAAAAATATCATTGGTCCTATAAGGACCACATTCGCTCTGGAAGCGAGAAATATGGGTGGCGGCATCTTCTAATCCTTCTCCAGAAAAAGTGGTAAATCGAAGCTGCCTATAATGCTTAGGCCATGGCATGTATGTCACTTCGTCTGGGTATGAATTAGAATAATTCAAATTAACAGGTGGTTGTCCCTGCATTGTCCTCACGGCTTCTTGAATCACCTGATCTGGTGTGCATACTTGACCATTCGCCACCCCATTAGGGATTTCCATCCTTGGTTTAAGACCTCTGGGTAGATCCTGATTCCTGACGCCTCATAGTTAACTCCTATCTGGCAGACGTCCCAGCTATTGTCTCTCTTGCGTCTGTTCGAACCAATGTGAATGGTCCAGTAGTCTTAATGGTTATAGTTTTAGCAAATGACGATGAGTTTATAATCTCTTCAAAACTATGCGGCTCCAGCTCTTCTTCAAGCTTTCTTTTTTCCCTAGCAGTTCACTGAGCCTCTCAGCTTCTTTCTATTCCCAAGACCTTCTCTACCTCTCGAAGGCATTCGAATTGTCTGTCGATCTTGTCATCAGTCTCAACACTGTCCTGGGTCGTAGAATTCTGCAGCCTCTCAACACTTTGGCTTGTTGCCTTGATTTCCTGGTCATGTTGCGTCTGAGTCCGCTCAAACTGCTGTATGGTTGTTTCAACTCGCTCCATCTTCTCGAAAATCATTGTTATCTTGGCAGCAAGATCTGCTTGTAGGCGCTTTGATTCGTCGTTCATGATAACTTTCTCACAGGTGATAGGCTCTGTTGGTTTTCCTGATAATAATCTGAAACGCAAGATCGTTTCTTCAACTGATAAACCTCTACAGTTCGCTGAGTTATGCAGGTTAATCCACGAATGTTGTGGTTTATTACAAGATGGGTACAACTTCGAGTACTCGTTGACACCCGTAATTCTTAGCATGTAAGTCTCACTGGACGTGCCAAATGTTCGGTGTGAAAATGAATTTTCTCGAACAACCAAGCTTGAGACGTGCTAGTACCTATAGGTTAGGTACAACATTAATCTTTGACGCTTGTTCGCCTTCTGACTTCTCTTCAAACGACTGTCGTACAGGCGTTGGTCAGACCTGCACTTAGGTTCTTCTTAGACCTAGCTGAAGAGTAACTAAGATTTTTCTCCTCCTCTCGCGAAGCGGACGTTTCTTACTCAGACCGAAGTGGTTGAGCAGAGCTATAATCAAGAATTATGGGGCGTTCGCCAAAAGATCCTCTGACAAACTGAGGATATTTGCTAAGGTTATTCACCTTAACAATGGTTTTATGGATATTCGCCAACGGATTGGTCTTTACGAAGTGGTAGTGGACTGTTCGCTCATGGATGAGGCTTGGTGAGTAGAAACGGGTAATGCTCACGGATGAGGCTTTGGTGAGTAGTAGCGAGGAATGCCTACGGATAGGGTTTTAGTGAGACAAAAAGACTTGAGAAATCTTTCTGGTAGAGGTGCTCCGGGAAGTCTTGTTTTGCAGTGTGCAAAAGTTGTGTTGATTGAAGATTCGAGATGTCCCTTCTTCTTGTACCTTGACTCCTTTAAATAGTGAATACTAGGGTTTGTTCTTCCTTGCGGACCAAGGTGTATAAAATCTTATTCAAATCATTGAGAGATTCCTTAAGCAACCACAAATCCTTGCCAAACATTATCTTAAACAGGAAAGAAAAAACATTAATAATAACGTAGACCGTAAGAATCGGTCTAACGAGCTTTTATGTAAAGTATTCGTTGGAAGATATAATTTTGACCTAAACAGAAGAGATTATGAGAGATAAATGAATTCAACAAATAGAAAAAATTCGAGTTAGAAAAACGAAACAAGTGTTGATTAATGCTATGGCCATTGTACAAAATTACAAATGATTGCGTCCACCAAAGAGGCTGTACAAAAACACTTGAGATTTGAGATAAGTAATAATACATGAATAGGAATATCTTTGAGGAAGTAGCGACATCATGAATGAATATATACAAACGTCAGTCTTAAAAATACATGTCAAATAATAGCTTCGATTAAATCCTCAATGGAATCCAATGGAGTCTCAAATTATAACAGAGAACAGCTTTTATATCCATCAAGCACCATGACAGGTGCAGCAGGGTGATAATATCGGTAAACTTTTTTTGAGTATTTCTTTTTGCACTTTGTTATAATTTAGAATCCATTACCAAATTCTTCATCTTATCGTTTAAAATGATCGCATGCACACCATAGTAGTGCTCATTGAGTCACAATTCAATCGGTTATTATTCGGTATTATTGTTTGTCCTTATATTACAAAGTATACGAACGTCTATGGTGAATTTGTTACAATACATTATTGCACAATTAATATGTCAGTACATTATTGCACAATTATAATTAATTATACATACAGTTATATATCATTTAATTGTGATAATTTTACAAGTCTATCTCCATACTAAAACCAGAATCGAACTGCATAATAAAGTGAGAAATTTCTTGATAAAAAAAGTTAAATTAGAAAAATGAACTAAACTATAGAATTTTCGCTATTCGATTTACACAGAAAAATGATCGAACATAATTTCCTATAATTTACTTGATCGAACATAATTTCCTGAATTAATTACAAAACACCACCCAAAATATCCTCATATTTTTATTTTCATATCTAACTATCAAAAACATACATTTTTATACTCTAAGTTTTATTCTCTGTTAGCATTTTGATACCTTAACCACTAACACAGTTAAAATTTAAGGGCAGTTTTGTCATTTCATCAAATGTATATTTTTTTACATTTACTTTAACAAAATAATTTATTTTTGAGGTTATCAAATATAAATAGAACAATTTACTAGCAAAAATATTCAAAAAAATCAATACATAAAAAATCCAAAATTAAATATTTATTTTGTAAAAATAGTAATAAAAGTTAGTAAAACTCATGTATGTATATATATTTTTAGAGTTACATATTAAGAAAATAAATAAATATTACTATTGCATTCATTAATTATAATTAGATAAATTACAAGCCAATAAGAATAACCAATCACAATCAAAGACTAAAATATCAACAATCATAGAAATATAGGTGGTTCAAAAAAAAATCTCGATGGATATATCAAGAAAAAATCGAATATCCATGAAAATTTTATCAAATTTTATATAAAAATAGTATATTTGATCAAAAATAGATTAAATATTAAAAACAGATAGATATGAAAATTATACGTTAAGATTATTATTAAAATTAAATATTTTTCATTGTTATTGTTCAAACGTACTCAAGAACACCATTTATTCGAATAAATCATGGATTATTATGATTATGGACTAAAAACCCTTGATATTTTCTTGAAGTTTTTGGTTTATTAAAAACATCTACATATACCTTTTATCATTGTTGTAAAAAAATATTTGATTTTTGATTTGTTTATTTTTTAATATTTTTGTTAAAATAAATTGTTCTGTTTGTATTTGATAACCTGAAAAAATAAATTATTTTGTTAAAGTAAATGTAAAAAATGATATATTTGATGAAATAACGAAAATTTCCTTAAATTTTAACAATATTAATGGTTAAGATATCAAAATGCTAACGGAATGAAATTTAAGATATGAAAATATAAGTTTTTAATTGTTAGGTATGAAAATAAAAGTAGAATAATAGTTCAGGTCTTTTATAATTAATTTTAATTTCTTTGATCTTACTGATGATCATGTGAAAATTACACTATTATGTTGGTTTTGTTGTATAGACCCCAACTCATAACTACCATCTTGACTCTTGTCAAACGGAAAGATATCTATAATTTTTCCAAAAACAAAACCGAATTAGATATATACGTTTTCAAAAAAGAGAAAAACAAAGATATAATTAGCAAAATTAAGCTGAAAAAACCTAGCTGCTGCCGAGCCATGAGATGATGTCGTGCAGTTGGTCATTTGGTTTTCATTTGTCATCGTGCGGACTGTGGATGTGGAGTGTGAGAGCAGTAAAAAGTAAACTTGATTAGAACGTACCATACTTTCATTATAGTTTCTTCTTTAATCATCATATATACACACTTTAATTATGGTAAAAATCTCATAATTACGTGAAGATAATAGTAAATAATGTCAACTCCAGTGCAGTACTCCACTACATAGAAATCAACCCTTCGTAATTACCGGTTAAGTACTTTGATTACAAGGCCAAGGGGGTTTCTAAATAATTAACCAGTGAACATTAGATTGTGAAAAATGATTGGTATCTACATTACATACATGATGTACATTAACGTATCAATACATTAATATTATGTATGAGACTATGACCGTTAAAGTAAATTTAATAAAAACGTAACTAATTACTACAAAGAAAGTAAATAACCTAATAACCCGACTAAACCAATATGGAAATAAATATTAGTTACACCACAAGTGAGCTGCTGTGCATGAAGCCTAGAAATTGATTGTCAATAGGATGCACTGACCAAAAGAAACACACTACAAATAGACTAGGGTAAAACCAATTAACTAAGAACCAGTCCTTGTCCTAGCTAGGCGAAAACATACGTAGCCATTACATCTAAACCAAAGAGGAAGAAAAAAACATCAAGTAATTACCATCAAGTGATCAAACAGCCAAAAAAGAATCGCCCTTGACAATTCCATGTACATTGTCCCCCAAATCTTCATTGTTCTTTGTGAAGAAATATAAAGATAAAGCGAAAAAAGAAACTAAAACCCAGATCATAACCTTAGTTCTGATGACCAAAAACTTCATCAATCTCTATGTATATGATTGATGGTGAGAACTGAGGAGTGAGGGCGGTAGATAATTAAGCTAGGGTGATCTCCAAGCTTTTAAGCCAATATCATTGTGCTTCCTTGAGGGGCCAGAAGCTGGTATTGGCAATCTTCTCGGCAAGAACCCTAGAAAGTGGCCTGTATACTGGTGATTATTCTGCTTCATCTTGAACACATCCAGCTCCTGCTGCTCTTGGTTATGCTGATGGGTAGTGCTTAAACTAGAGCCACGGCTGAAGTTCACAAGGATGAACATGAATGTCAAGAACAGCCACACAGCAAGTATAAACTTCGTTACAGGTATTCTTCTTCTACATGAGGCCATGTTTTCAAACTACAATTAATATGAGAAAGATCGATGGAGCTGGGAGGGAGGGTGTTGTGATCGAGTTGGGTTTTTGAGGTTGCTGATGATGAGCAAAAGTTTATGTAGGTGGTGATATCAGCAGGAAGAAAAATGCACAAAACGATTTTGTGTGATCTCTGAGAGCTTTTGCTGGAAACATGTGATAGAGATAGAGAGAGAAGAGAGAAAAAGAGAAAGAGAGAGGGAAAAGAGGACCAGAGTAAGATCAGATGCTTCTACTAATAGTAGAAGTAATGTTTAGAAGCAGAAAGCTGGAAAGCTTTAGTTGAGAAAAGCAAGCAAATGAGACTTGTGGTGGGTTGGAGGTGATTATTCAAACGCGTAAAAGAAAAAAGGAGGAGATAGAGAAGGAGGCAAAGCTCTCCAATCCCTCTTTAGCTTCTTGAATGAGAAAAAGAAAGTAAAATGGAAGGGACGGACGGACGGATGGACCATAGAGTTGGCAGAACAGAAAGCCAAAAGAGGGCAATAGTATGTGACATGTCGAAGCTAATATATGTGATGTGATCGATGCATATCATATGCTTGTTTAGATTTTTGATCTCTGATAAGGGTTTGGTGAGTGAGTTGGTCCCAGTTTTGATGAAATGGTTTAATGGGAAACACCAGTACGTCTTTGTTTTAGGGTTTCAGGCCCCCATAACAGGAAAACTTGTCGTCCCTTTGCCCACTCCACCTTTCCTGGCTTTCTTTCTTTTCTTTTCTTTCATTTTATGCTATCTGTCTCTCATTCTCTATCTTACTCACTTTGCTGTAGATAGATATATATAATCTGTGTGAGAGTGACGATGACTTAGACATTTAGATTATCGATCGTGAAATACACAGGTAGTGGCAAAGCTAGTACAGGTAGTCTTCCATGCTCCCATCCCCCCTAATTTAGGGGATTGACTGAAATTTCTGTGTCAATCATGATGAATGTGCTGCAATAGTGTGAGTGAATAAATCTGTGTACGGACTACTGATCGACCACCACCATAGTCGATCTAGCTCCATCCTTTTTACTGTTTGCAAAATTTTACTACCAGTAGTACTATGTACAGTAGAGTAGAGCTATATGCACTGTTGCTTCACTTTTTTCTCTTTGCTTCTCTGAGTACGTAAGCTAGCTGAAGGCCTAGAGGGATCATGGCTAGACTGGTTTCTGGCAATGGTAGTCTCATAGGACGACAGAGAGGCATGGGATATGGGACATGGGACTAGTCGAGATCGACTAGCTTAGCTAAAGACCCAATAGGGAAAACCAAGAGCTCCATTAACGGCTGGTCTTCGTCATATATGTCTGTCGCGCTCACACATTTATGAATTTGTATATGCAACGATCTACAGCATGCCGATTATGTATACAGTTCAGATCGATCTTAGAATTATGAAGCAACAAGCAAGTAATTTCTTTCACGAACAAAAAAACGAGTAATTTGTAATCACCACCGGTAGGTACGTGGGAAATCTTTGTATTCAACAGTTTATATAATTCAGTGCGTAAGGCGTAGAAGATTATAGATGCTACTCATGCTAGCTAGCTAGAAGATTAAAGATCGAGATTACGAAGAAGATGACGTTCATAGAATCATTAGATTGTACAATTGATTGCACTAGAAAAAATCCAATAGCTAGCTAAGTAGATAGGGAAAATGAGAGATCATAGAGAATTTCAATTACATAAAATAACACTGCTAATTAGTACAACAATAGACGTGGTTTACATAGTGAGTAATATTTGTCGTGTGAACAAAATGACACCACAAGGAGGTCGACGATGAGAGAGGAACCAAAATCAGCCAATATAGGGTCAGGTTGTCGGTGCCGGTCGATGGGTCCGGTAACGATTCATGGATTAAAAATAATATTAGACTCTACAACAAGTAGACACTATGCGTCTAAGTAACACCATATATATGGATCCACAAGCTATAACAATAGTCGATTATGACGTAATTCACGAAGCCTATCATACAAACTACAATGACACCAGGAAGTCGTCAATCTGACATCGAGAAGTCACATTGCCAGCCTCATCAACATGCTCTCACGAAACATATTTGGACCTCCTGTCTCACATCAGAAATATAGAAAATGATGGAGTCTCCTCTTCCTATAAATAGGAGACTCTCTCCTCCTTATTAGTTCTTCTTGATGCTAGATAACTACTTGTAATTCGTCATTGAGGTACCTAAGACTAATATATGTTAAATGGACATAGCCTTGTCCGCAGAAGGTAAGCTAAACTACTATAGATCTCGTGTCATCCATAATTCGCCATCACATATCGCCATAACACACACATTGCATACACGTATCATCAAGTGGTACAAAATCTGTTCCAACATTGACGCTGTCTGTGAGAATTCGCTACAAAAAGCTTCATGAATCACCAAAGAGCTAGAACAAGAGAAACACAAGGGAGATATCACCATCCAAA
This sequence comes from Comarum palustre, assembly GCA_951800085.1. Lineage (NCBI taxonomy): Eukaryota > Viridiplantae > Streptophyta > Magnoliopsida > Rosales > Rosaceae > Comarum > Comarum palustre. Next base: position 11,463,284 of record OX637575.1, on the reverse strand, counting down.
AAATGAAAGCAATATTTCAAAAAAAAAACAAAAACAAAAAAGAGCGGGAATAGAAAAATACAAAAAAAAATTCCAACAGAGCGAAAAGGCGGGAAATGAAGAACCAGCACAACATTCGGGGTCTTCAGACAACATGCGGAACCTGCCCCACAATTGTGCTCCTGCTTCCCCAACAAAACGCTCTCCCACCCCATGATGCCAGTGGATCATCTTGCCCATCTTCATGACAAACAGCGGCAAGCGCGCTGTTTCGGTCATTCCACTATTCCAAACAGTGGCCTTCTCCATCTCAGTGGCCTTTATCGCCCTTGACCTGCTGCAGCTTCTTCGGCACCACTCCTTTTCCATCATCGCTGTTCAAACAGCCCGACATCGCCCTCCAAGCCCCCCTGTGTAAGAGAGCAGAGCAAACAACAGCGGAGTCTGACAACGATATTGAGCATCATCATTCATGGCAGCGACATCTAGTAGAGAGGCATATGAGAAGAAGAGTGAATTGGTGGCTTCGCTGAGCTCTCTTCAAAAAGTAACTCCGCCATCCTCTCCTCTCCCACTGGACAACGATACGCCATCCTCAAGCAACGCCTCTGCAAATGGTGACATCACACAAATGGTCTGCTCTCGGCAGCCGAGACGACAAGGCCGAAAAAGCAAAATGAGCGGCGAAGCCGAGACGATGAGATGCACGGCTCCAAGAAAGACATCGCTATACACATCGTTGTTTAATAGCAGAGTAGTTTCAACTTCAACAGGGAGCATTCCGCTTTCAAGGAGCACTCTGCCCTTCAAGAACTACCACTCCATAACTGCCAGAGTTTGCCTTTGGCAGCGCTCCATCATGCACCAAGTGTGCACTTCGTCTTTGACAGCGCTCTAGCGTGCACTTTGCCTTTGATAGTGCCCAGCGTGCACTTTGCCTTTGGCGGCCCCAACGTGCACAGCGCCCTTTGGTATCACGCCACTTCTTGGCATAAGATGAGTAAAATCCAATCTTTATATTTGCTCTTGGAAAGAGCTCATACATGCCTAGCTATTTCCCATGCTTTACTTAAACAACATGCTACACTTGATATTATGCTTAGGGATGTTGAGATATTAAGATTTTTAACAAAACTATGAAGGGAGTTACAAAGTGTAAGCGGATGCGAGCAAATCTCTGAAAATATCACCAAAAGAAAGCAACAACCTTCTGATATAAGATCTCCATATCACTATATATATTATGGGATTAAGGGACATGCACTCATATCACCCATCTTACAACTCCATTTTTAGTTAAAGCATCGATCATTACCTCAATATATCATTAGAACACGATATATGTTAAAACACACATATCCGAGCACTCCCTCATTCTTATAGCGGAATTCGGGGACTTGTATACATTTGCATGTTTAAATGAAACATGATTATCCTAACTATTATTGTAACACCCCGTACCAAAAAGTCACTTTTTTATAGGGGTTCGTGAGTTACCGAAAGCTTTTAACTATGACCGGTAATTTATTAAGTTATTGCTCGAGTTATTTTTGAGTTTTTCTAAACTCTTTGAATTCCTCATTAAATAACTCGATGTTGTATTACGTGTCGACACGAGTCTCTCAGTATTTTCAGAATATTTTTCGGAGTTTCCGTCTATTTTCTGTGAATTTTTGAAGTTTTCAGTAAATTTTAATTATTATTTTGGTAACTCTTAATTACCATTTCAAAAATTAAGTTTCACCTTTTTAATCTAGACGGTTGGATTGATTAGAGGTTCAGTCACAACCGTTGATTCGAGTATTAAAGGAAAGAGGTGGTCAGTGTCACTAAAAGGGATAAAACCCGAGTCACCCTTGTACCCTAAAACTCTCCCGAACCCTCTCTCTCGTCACCCTCGCCGCTACCTTTCTCCAGCACGGTGAAACCACCCTCTACCACCTCTCACCACCAAACCACTCCCAAAATACTCCTATCTTCAATCTTTATCAAACCCAGTCCACAAACCCAATGCTTACCCTTCGACGAAGGAGATTGAAGGAGGAGGACGATACTGCCTCAGAGAATTCTAGCAGGTCTCACTGGTGAGTCGACCTGCAAAGGTCTTCTGGTGAGTCTCTCAAACTCCGACGAGCCTAGAAAGGTTAGATTGGAGCTAGACGTATTGTGGGGAGTGTGTGGTGGCAGCTGCAAGTGATCTGCAAAGAGTGTTGTAGGCTGGAGTCTCGGCCAAGGCTAGGCATGGTGCCTCTGTGTTTCTGTTGGGTGGAGGCTTAAAGAAAAATATGCCATGGTTTATAAATTTAATGGTTTTAAAATGTTCCTAGAATGAATGATTTTTTTGGGTTTCTGTGCATTTTGATTTCTTTAGTTTTGCGAGCACCCCAGTAGAGGGTTTTATTCGTTTATTTTCCATTTGATTTATGGATTTCAGCTCGCTTGATTTCACTTAGATTTTGAATAGTGTTTGACGGGAGAGTCCTGTCGTACAGATGGAAATCAGACCTGATGTTTTACTGGGATTTGATTGTTTGGCGTATTGCCGGGATTTAAATTATTTTTGGCAATTGCCTGGATTTTAAATAGGCTTCAAGTCTGGATTTTAAATAGGCTTCGGGCCTAGATTTATGAAAATATCAGGAATTTGTTTTAAATTTCACCATAAAGGGTTGTTGGATTATTATAGCTAGCCAGCGGCACTCCTCGTTCGGCTGAGTGGAAGCGCGGGATATGGGTGTTCTTACATGAGTGGGTGGTATTAGGGATTTGCGTTCTCACTAGACAGTAGATGAGACGCCAGAGCTCTTAGCTCCGACCCTAGCGTTCTCATTGTCATGAAGGGTCTTCAGATGAAGTGTTTGTTATTAGCTAGCAAGCAACGCTCCTTGTTCGGCGGAGTGAAAGTGTGTCACTCATTGCGCTCCTCTTCCATTGGGAGAGATGGTAGTGTTAGCGCGGGATTGCATCCTCACTGAGAGGTACGCTAGAGCTCTTAGCTCTGACCCTGTTATGTGTGATCGATCGTTTGCGAAATGTTTTTCTGGATTTGCTTATATACGGCTGTAGGCCATGATTTGTTTTATACGGTTGCAGGCCACAAGTTGATTTATATTTGGCTATATGCCACGATTTGTTTTATTTTGGCTGCATGCCGGGATTGGATTTATGTTTGGCCGTGGGCCGGAAAATTATTTGTTTTTTTTGCGTAAGGCCTAGATTGTTTTCAGAAACTGAAATTTGAAATTTATGATTTTGAACCATTATTAATGGCATTGATTTTTGGTCCACTCACTCTAAAGCTTTCCGCGTCTGAAAAGTTCTAGTCCTAGCCTGGAAGCCTGACATGTCCACGTTAGTTATATGATTTAGGAGTGAGGTACTCCAGGTTTCTATGGGTATAGTTGGAACCGGTTCGGATTGCTCGTGATCATTAGCATGAGTGGTAGTTGAATTTTGGTAAAAGATTCGAGTTTTCTCTTCGAGGGAAACTCACTCATGAGGTATGAAAGATATCGAGCTGATTGGTGTAATATTGAAATTGATTATAGAAGCACCACGAGATGCATGTAGGATTTTGGGCCGAAATTTTGTCCTTGAGGTAGGACTTGAGCACACATAAGTTAGTATGCGAGCTTGTTAGCTCTTATTGTTGTGTAAGGATGAGGAAATTCACTGTGATTGAGTATGTGAAGATGACATCCATGTTGGCGCGAAGTCACATAGCGGATTCATCAGCTCGAGTGAGCAGCTTCGAGGTCGCATTGGGGTATGCGCTTTCGTTCGAGCCCCGTGATCGATAGTTAAGATACGAGGAACGAGAAATTGATAATTTTTGTGAGAATGACGCAGGAGATAATACGTTCATCGTCTCAAGGCCTAGTGTAGAAAGTGCACGATTTGATTGTCTCGAAAGGTGCGAGAGACGTGTGAGTTTTCCCCTATGGTTGCGGACTGTAGCAGTTCCATCATTACATGAGAAAGACATTGGTGTTAAGTGTCAAGTGTGACAGTTGTAAAAGTGGAGCATATGTATTGACTACGAGTTAGTCTACGTTTATGTCTCAGAAAGCTACCAGCTTGTCTTCATGGCCATTTCAGGAATTAACTTGAGAGGAGCTAAGAGGTAAACCTTATGGAGTCGAGTTACGACGAAAGAGATGAAACGAGGGTATCGTGCTCGACAAAGTATTTCAAAGCAGGCGTAGTTGGGTATCTCGTATTGCAACTACGTCGAGACCCTAGTATCTAAAGGAAATAGGTACTTAGATCTTGTGACTCTGGTTTGCTTGAAGTTTCGTCCAGTGGAAACTTGATGACAATCCTTAACAGCCGGACAAGTAAAGTCTTGGAGGACGTTCTCACTAGACATGTGGATCATCTTTAACCAAATGGTGTCATTGGGAATGTCGGTTAGTTTTATGTTCCGCTGTGGAAATTTCGAAGACGAAATTTTTGTAAGGGGGGTAGATTATAATACTCTGTCCTGAAATCTACCTTATTACCGGTATTAGGCGCATTACAGAGGGTTGTAACCGCGCTGTTAAATTTTCCCCGAACTAATATTCGAGTTTAACATCGAGATATTCTCGGTTCTGGGGAAAATAGAATTAATGTCCCGAGGGGTAGATTATGTTAATACGAGTCCTCCGGTATGTTCAAAATATTTTCTGGAGCTACGAGCTGTTTATTATTGATAAGTGCGTTTTACGCCATGTTTTTAATGTGTTTTTACTCTCATTTATACTTGGTTTATTCCTTAGTAATGTCGTTTTTACTTATTTTGAGTCAAAAGGGTTTTTCTGTAGAGCAATGGCTAAAACGTGCATTTATACAGAAAATTGTGCTTAAGTGTTGAAAATTCGATTTGGAACAAAGACTTGGTTATTTTCTTATGGTTCGTTATATTGTTACATTGTCATTTTTGATGAATTTGGTTTAATGTGTAGATGACATGTATATAGACATATTATATCAAGAATCATGAAGATTGGACTCATAGAGGACAACAAAAGAAGCCACGGAAAAGATGAAACTCCGAAACATTGCATTTTGATCCGAGCAGAAAGTTCCAGAAACCCTACATCAACTTTGGAAGCTTATATCTGGAGATCCAGGAGGAATCTGAGGACGAGCCATATACCGTTGGAAAGCTGTGCGTGTCTAGTTTTCAGAGCAGCTGGAATCTCATCAATTGGAGTTTATATAAGGGAGTCATGATCAAAACAATAGACAGAGGTCAAGCTGCAAAACTGGACAGTTTCTGCCTAAGTTGTCACATGAGTTTGGGAGCTGCCTAGAAGCCCAAGACTTGTGTAATGAGGCCTGCATTGATCCCATCAACATGTAGGGGAGTCGAAGTCTTATTCAGAAATTAAAGAAAGAGACCAAATCCAACGAGAAAAAAACCTACTCGGTTTGGGATACAATGGGCTGTCGAATCCCTAGGGTTTCTTTAGGAGTTTTCCTCTATAAATACACATGTAATACAACTGAAAAGGGGGTCTCTCAATTGCTCTAAGTCTTAGAATAGCTAGATCTACTAAAAAACCCTCCTTACACAGAAATTGCATAACCTTGCCGCCACCGTTTCCATCGCCGCCGACTGCATTGTTGCCACCGATTCCATCTTCATTCCTTGCTGACTTCTAGGGTAGGTTTAGGTATGAAAACATTCAAGGTTTATGTATTTATCTACTGTATGGATGATGGTTATAATTATATATGTTTGTTTTGGTTTTCAGTTTTACGTTATAAACATGTTTACATGTTCTTCTTTGTGATTCTCATGTGATTGTGTTTATAATTGTAACGTGTAGAACTGCATGTTAGGATGACGACTTAGATTAAGTTGTTTGTGTTCACGTAATTAATAACTTGAATTGATTAATCCTCACCTGAGCACGTAATCGAACTCTAGGTTAGCTTGAATCTAGACAAGTTAGCTGTTAGGGGGGAGTTTCATATGCTGTAGTGTTCTAAGGGTTAAGATCAGGCAATTGTAGGTCTTGATTCTTAGTCACTACCAAGGGTGGTAGGGTGAGAGATTTGCATGATGAATAGGATGAGTGACGCCATACCTAGGACCATGTTTCCAATGACTCTCGTTCGATCAGTGTATTTTGTCTTAATGTCAAGCTATTGTAGGCATTAAACATGATGACACATATACAAACTTAGTGTCACGAGATTGTAGGCACTAAGTTTACATGAGAAGTCTAAATAGTTGGAATTAATTACAAGTTGTGAAAACGCAAATATGACCTCTTAAACTTGCGAAATCTGTGACATGTATTTCTTCACGGTGCTATGTTGTTTTATGCTTGAGTATTGATTGACCAATGTATGTAAATATTTTGCTTCTTTTCTTTATATGTTTCGAACCACCATATAAATCCCCCATAATATTTTGTATATATGTTTATACTTGTATTCTCTTGAAACTACTAATGATTTGTTTTGCAGAATATAAATCCTTCCCTAGTGTCCCCGGTTAGAACGATCCCTACTTACTAAAGCTACAATGATAGGGTTTTTAATTGCACAGGTCAACTTTTAGCAAGTCAATTATGAATTTATCTAATTTACGGAAGTAATAAATGTTAATTACTTTACCGTAAAAGTTGACTTTGAGATAAGTCGAGAATTTGGGGAAGTTCTTTCGAGAAAGTTGTAGAGGACGTTAATACGAAACAGTGGGTATGTCCTACGCTTTAATCAGAGTTCGTATGCGAAAGTTATACGGGATAAAGTGTTGTTACCGTGCGGTAAAAGTAAATAGCAAAATATATATTTACTGTTTATGGTAACTTTTCACCATTTAATCTGAGCCGTTGATTATTGGTATTTAAAATGTGGGGGAGGTTGACCGGATCACCTCTCTCTCTCCTCCCTCGAACTCACTCTCTCTCCTCCCTCGAGCGACTGGGAGCTCCGCTCCTCGAGTCTATCGGCGTGCATGCAGCCTCACCGTCGCCACCATCACAGTCACCAAGCTCCGGCGGTCACTACCTGACCACCGGTGGAACCAGCGCCGCCGTGGTTGCAGTCTAGTAGAAGAGAGAGGAAGGTGGGCGACTGCCCTCTCTGCCTCGAGGCGAAACAGGACGAGAGGAAGAGCTTGGGGACGTCTAAGAAGCTTCCTAGAGCTGCCAGAAGAAGGGAGGAGGAAGGAGGACGCCAGAGGAGCTCCGCTGGGGGAGAACCACCGCCACTGTCGTTGGAGCTCGACTGGGTAATCCCTCAACCCATTTTTCTCTTCTGTTTTGGCAGTTCTAGGGTGTTGGAAGTGTGTAGGAGCTAGGCCTGCAGGTGGAGGAGTGAAATCCGGCCGAGAAAGCTTGATTTTCGGCCGGAACAGTCGATCGGAGAAGAAAGGGTGAAAACACTATTTTTTATCGTCTTCGATTTACTCTTTTACTGTGTTACCATGGGTGTAAAATATCAGAACTGCCCCTGGTAGTTTAGGGTAATTACAGGGGTGTCATCAAGATTAAAATCCCAGAAATATCCCTGGTAGTTTTGTATATTTACAAGACTGCCACTGAGTGGAAAATTCCATAAATACCCCTGACAGATTTGTATATTTACGGGACTACCATTTAAGTTAAAATGACCATACTACCCCTGGCTGTTTTGTATAATTAGAGGAGCTGCCACTATGGCTGAAATTCCTAAAATGCACCTAGTAGTTCAGATTAATTACAAACTGTCATTAAGGCTAAAATGACCATGCTATCCCTGACAGTTTTGGGCTAATTATAAGAGTGTCATTTAGGATTTATTATTTACGTGGTTACCACTATATTATATATTTATGTGATTGTCGTTAAATCTTGTTATATATATGTATGATGGAATGTTAGGGATAGTCCCGACAGATAGATGGTCAGTGGATGCCTCATCGGAAAGGTTAAACTCCGGATACGCATTAGATGTTTGGTATCCATACTAATAGATCGACCGATAAATAGAAATGCGGGATTTGCCCGGTTAGGACGTTAGTAAATGCAAGAGCTACGTGTGGCTTGATCCCTGAGGACAGGGTACGTAGGCAGCCTGACCGGGATTTGGGTGCAGTCACAAATATTATTAGAACCCTAGATCCTCTAAATGTTTGGTTTGAGATCCAAATGCGGAAATCAGGATGATCTCCGGCTGTGAGGTCTATTCCGGTATCGTTTAGACTATTTGAATTTGGTTTGGGAAGAGGGTTATCCTTTCTCAAGGGGGATTTCGAGTAAATCTCTTTTGAGATGGGTCCCGCACGTCCTAACCCAGGTTTAGGAAGGTAAACTTGGGTCGGGGCGTGACAGTTAATGAGAGCTTATACAAAAGTTTAGTGGGAAGTTTGCTATACTTGACAACAACAAGGCCTGATATAATGCATGTTGCAAGTCTGATGTCCAGATTTATGCACAATCCTATCAAGATTTACTACGGAGCTGCATGGAGAATCCTGAGATACATATAAGGTACAATGAATTTTAAAATTATGTATGAGAGGAATGTGAAACCAAAACTCTTTGGTTTCTGTGATAATGATTGGGGATAAAGTGTTGATAATCTAAAAAGCACATATGAATATACTTTCACACTTGAAACTTGTGTATTCTCTTGGGCTTCAAATAAGTAAAAATCAGTAACATTGTCTACAACTGAAGTAGAATATGTATATGCATCCATAACCACTTCACAAGCAATTTGGCTTAAAAGAGTCATTGAAGATTTTGATGAGAAGAAAGGATCTGCAACAATCATTTTCAATGATAACATGTTTGTAATTGTCATAAGCAAGAATCATGTGTATTAGAATAGGGCAAAGCATATTGCTTTGATATACCATTACATCATGGATTCAGTTGCAGAAAATGAGAAATATCTGGTATACCTCAATATAGATGACCAAGTTACAGATATCTTCACCAAAGCTCTGCTAAGAGAGAGGTTTAAATACCTCAGATGCCTACTTGGAGTGGATAAGCAAAACATTAAGAGTGATTGTTGAAGTTAATGATTTATTGAGAACACTAGGAAACTGCAAAAGAAGCAATGACTCACTGCAGCAAGATATTTTATTCAACATGTTCATCCTACGAAAACCTTGAATTAGATCTTTGTATTTAATGTACAATATTAGATCTATTGTAGATCTATTAGTTAGATCTTTTCTAGGTTATGTTGATCTCTATAAATCCAAAAGTAAGAAATAGAGAGGCTGCAAAATGTTTGCTTCAAATATTTAACTGTGTTTTCTGTTGTGTCATTCGTCATAACGGATTGATCAGCGAATCATACTCTTGATCAAAATACAGATTAGAAGCCCCCAAATTCTAACACAATACTGATGGAAATAGATAGAAGCACTGTCAATATATAGATAAACTTATTAGTCTATTAGATACTAATCACCAGTTAAGCTAGCAAGCATTCTGCAGCTTGTGCTAATAGTACCTCTACAAAAGAAAGAAATAAATAATGAAGCTCTTTGCACAATTAAGAGACTTAATCACTGAGATAATCAAGCCTGTGTTCTAAGGCCTAGCTAGCTAATCTAAGATACCCATCACTAGGGTTTCTAATTGAGTAGTCCTCACCTAGCTCCTTCAATTCCTACACGACGATATATGATGGTGATGCTGCATTCATCCTCTGATCGGTTTGGTCGTCAAATAGATATCAGCTAGAAACCTGTACCTTGTCTTCTTCGTAATTGGGCGGAAATCTTGTTCATCTTCCTTGCCAAAAATCTCTTCAATCTTTGCGCAAGTAATCACACTCAGCGGGCTCTGATATTCGACGACCCCTTCTTCATCTGTCTCGTAACTTGTTCTCTTGCTGCCGCCGCAACTGCTGCTGTTGTCGCTGAGTTGCATAAGCTGCTGCGCGGCTTTCAACTCCGTCTCTGTCAAGGCCTTGTCGTCGGAGCCCTGATGATGATAAACGTTGCTACGTGAAGAAGAAGAATTAGATGCCGCCATTGAAATGATGTTCAGATCACTCTGATCAATATGATTATTTATCCTCGATCCCTCGTTGCTTCCTCGATCAATCTTCTTCGATCTTCTTCCAAGTGGGTAGGCCTTTTATGTATGAAAGGTGTCTTTCATCGGCTTTGGCTTTGGGGATTTGGGGTTTGGCGTAGAGCGTGTTTTTCGGGTACGTGTTGTATGAGTTCTAAGAGAGGAAGAAACTGCAGGGTTGGTGTTATGAAGAAGCGTGGAAGATGATCGAATTGCAAATTATTTATGTTTTATTTTTGGATTAATTCTAAGTTTACAATTAATCTCTCAATCACATTTCCACTGCTAATTTAACGCGTTCTTGGATGACGTAGCTTGGAGGATCAAAACTTGTTTGGGTTCATTTTCTGAAACACATTGACGTTGCCTGAGTTGATCATGACCAAGGGCACTTTTTTTTGAGAAACAAACATGGATTGATCAAAATAGAAAGATACATCGACAGTGACAGTTGATTATGACCAACGGCTCTTTTTTAGAAATAAGCATGGATTGATCGAAATCAGAAAGATACATCGACGTTGACTAAGTTGATCATGACCAACGGCTCTTTTTTGAGAAAGAAACATGGGATAATCAAAATCTGAAAGATACATCATACTTGAGAGTTTGGAAGAGCCATTGTGACCCTTTTTTTATCTAAACTTGAAATTTAGAAAATAAAAACGCGTATCTAGCAAGTTAATGCGCTGCTCGAAATGCAAGAAACAACTCTCATTTGAAGCAATATTTCCTCACTATAGATTTACTGTTTGCTTAAGAAAATGGTTCATGACTCGTTATTCATTCGTGGGCATATATAGGTGCTTTGGTGGTGGTGAAGAAGGAGGGTATGTCAGCACCAAATTAAACCGATTGTGAACTTTGCTTATGCATTAAGATTGGTTGAAATTTCCTTTACCCAAAATCGTGGATAGTGTAATGCATGCATGGTTAGTTAGTTTCATCAAACTCATCAAGAGAGTGGCATGTTTGTTATTGAAGATGATTTTCACTTGGCTAATTTGACCAATATGAAGTTGTTTTGAGGAGATTTTCCATTGATGATTAGCAATTTGCAAGTCTTGCAATTTGACAATTTCATTTTTTAACGTCTGTTTCATATTGTAATATGAAAGTTCTTATTTCAATATTTCATTGTCAAAGTATGATAAAGTAACATGCAAAGATTAAGAAAAATGAGAGTTTAGATATAGGTATATATTCCTTACGAAGCATAATTCTTTGGCACCTTTCAAAAAATTAGGTTAAAAAGGAAAGACATAAAATCATTTTTTAGAACAATTGATAAGTTTAAGACTAGAGACAACTCTTGACAAGTAAAGGGGGAGGGGGATACAAGCATATCAAGAATCGGCCAAATATGCGACTGGAAATAGAACATAGGGCATGTTTATTAACCTAGAATAAAATTGAGAGCGGTGGAATTGATTCTAGAATTGGTGAATTCCGACGTTTACCAACATGTCAAAATTTTAAAATAGATGTGGGTTCCACTTGCTCATCAAGAATCGATTTCTTATGAACTCCCTGATATGATACCCAAAAGGGAAAGGTGTGTATGAGAATAAAGTTTATGAAATCAACTTTTTCTCCTCAAATTATCCTCACATGATTAATATATTTCTAAAGAGTCTTTCAGCCAAAAAAAAATCTAGACAAAGCAAAGCCGCCTCCTCTACCTAGGGTTAAGGTTTTTGGTTTTTCTGCCCTTCTCAACGTCAAATCAGAATCAAACCAATTTTAATTTTGATTTCATATGATATGTAAACAACGTCAATTGTAATTAGTTTCATTCTATATTTGATTCTTTATGGTAACTAAACTGTAAAATGAATATTTCAGCCAAAAAACATCTAGACAACGCAGAGCCGCCTCCTCTACCTAGGGTTAGGGTTTTCAGTTTTGCTGAGCTTCTCAACTATGTCATTTGTTGATGTGATGGCCGCTCGTCTTGCTTCCTCTCTTGCTTTGGCTGAAGGGAAACAAAATGTGGATTTGCGTCTGGCCCTAGGCTACGACAAGCTAGTGTGATCATGGTGGGAAAACTTCTCACTGCAAGAGATTACAAGATGAGGCCTTTCTTAGGCATGTTTTGAACCACATGGAAGATGGACTGCCAAATGTAGATCGAGGAAGCAGAAGGCAAGAGGATCCTATTCTCCTTCTTGGATCTGAAAGACAGAGATATGGTTTGGAAAGGTGGTCTGTGGGGCTACAACCGGGCGCCGGTAGCCTTAGCCTACTATGAAGGCGTGGGTGTTATAGACAAGGTGTCTCTGGTGAAATCCTCATACTGGATTACTCTCCAGAACATCCCTCATGTGTTTCGAACGGAGAGAGGGATAATGATGATAGAGTTTACCTTAGGGGACCACAAGGATTGTGATAGGGAGGTGAAGAAGACCGAAAAGCTTTGTATCCGGGTGGAGATCCCCTTGAACTAGCCCCCGCCTTTCCAGCGTTGGTTCACGGTCCAGGATGGCATGGAATTTTACTGCAATATCCGATACGATCGGATCTTCGGTTGATGTGGTACATGTGGCCTGGTCACTCATGTTGAGAGTGTGGGTGAAGCCCTTAGTCTTCCATTTGTTCTCAACTTTGGACCTATATGGAAGTAGAATCCCTAGTGTAGCTAGGAAAGACTCATTTCAAACCCTAATTGATTCTACTCTACTTTTACGATGAAAAATACATCGCTGGATCTTAGACCTGATTCGTGAGGAATTGTATGGTTGGTTAAGGGTGAGAAGGTTCATTTGCTTTCTAGTTTGTAATGTCTATCTTTTTAGACCGTAGTTTTGAGATTAGTTTTTTAAATTCTTAGATGCAGGTCGGATATAATACTCGTTGGATGGTTTTCACATCATCTATACATGACCTTTGTGGTGTATGATCTTCTCCTTTTACCTCAAAAAATGGGAAAGCTGCGTCACTTCTCAAATTGGAGTGGATTTTTATTCTAAAAGAGACTTCGTTTAGTTGGTCACGGGTGGCTACCCCTTCTTTTCTTCGTGAAATGTTTGCTACATAAACTAATCTGATCTGTAGACATCGTCTTTAAATTAACGTAGAAGAAATTTGTGTCTCAAAAGAAAAGTCGTAGCTTCACTACTGCTGATGGAAGCAATATATAGAACTGATTTTCCGAATAAATTCATGCGTTAGACTGAGAATAAGAAATCTCCATCTTGATTCAATCAATTTCTATATTTTGGAGGGCCAGCTTCAGAAAAAGCACAACACATACTTCCATAGGTTTTGTCTTTGTTGTAATGATTGTTTGTTCTGCATGGACGTATAGACTGTTTCTGGTCCAAACTTGACGTATACAGATTGTGCTGAGTCTATGTAAAATGGGAAGAGCTAAGGTTACACCGAAATCCAGCACAACTCTCCCCCCGGTGGTAAAAGAGAAAGAACATAGTCGCAGACCTCCAAGACATTTTCTTGCTCTAACCATCAGTCTTGAGTTCAACAGAACATCGATTTCCTGTGGATTACAGAAATAAAATTGCAGGTTTAGATTGTGGAGAGAATTCCGGTTACGAAGAAATTAACCAGCCAAATTTAAACAGAATCTTGCAGTAAAGAGTAAACAACTTGCACCAGAAAGAAGCATATGTACAGAACTGTAGATATATTGACATGAAGCAGATAAATAACAAGCCATTCCATTCTTGTGCCTCTGTTACACCAAGCCAAAATAACTCCTCAAAAACTCTGGAAAATAGTAGATAGCTTGTCCTTATTTTGGCTCAGTTTGTCATGAAATTAAGGGATTCAAGTATACTAGATCACAAACATAATGGAATAAGCATCATGTTTCCGTGCCATTTTATGATGCAGTATTAATCTGTAGTCAAGAAAGTAATAATCAAGGTGACGTATATGACCAAGTCTGTAGCTCCAAAATCAGCAAACTGAATAAGATACGAGTGGAAAGTTGAAGCTAGTTCTACTCTTTAATTGACTTGATGGATGTGAAAAATCACCAGTATCAGCACTATACCTCAGTAATGTACATGGATTTGGAGAAAGAATAATAAAGATTGATTATGTATAAGAAACAGGATATGTTATGACGTTACTGAGAAAAGTAAACAAGTCTACCTCAAATGCAGCTCCCAACATGAATGTAATGTAATAAAAGAATTGATGGAACAAAAACAACAATGTATCAAACCCCCAGTCCACTTTATCTACACCCCTAGTCTAGGGATTCCACTACACAAAAAATTCATCTTGCTAATGTGGAAAGCTGTATGAAGTGTTCGAATTCACATGAACAAATACTTCTGAAACTTCACGATCATCATAAGCTGGAAGCCTGGAACTGGAAACAACCTAAACCTTTATTCTTGTATCTAATCACAGTTTAACCCACAAACCTCCAAAACAGGGCCATCCCTTGAGACAAATGGATTTATCCGAACCCACATAAGAGTTAATATGGATGATAGCAGAATGGACCAAACCAAAATAATGGTGGGCATCCGATCTTGTTTACCCAGTAATCCCTTGAGGAAGGGGTAGAGGTGCATGATGACCCAGAAGGCGAAAAACAGTCTGCCAAACAATGGACCCCATGAATCATACCCGTTATTGATGGCATCTGAAATACCAACAACAACCCCCACTAAGTTTATTATCAATAAAGTCGTGGGAGGGATCAACAATGATGTCCACTTGAAGATGTAAAGTTCGGAAAATGCTCCATCATCTGCTGCCTTAGATGTAACTGTGAAGTTTGTGTTAACACCAGCCAAAACCTTCAGTAGACCCTGGAAGAGAGCAAATAGATGCGATGAAGCACCTCCAATTACCCAGAACTGCTCATTCCTCCACCAGTCATCTATCCCAACACCACCCCATTGCATCTCAAGGATGCCTGTGGCAGCTATGGATAAGAAGAGAGCCATGAAAACAAGACTGGCATAGTTGCTTATCTGTAAATTCCAGTTATAAAGCCAAGAGATAGACAAAAACATCAATATAAGATATAAGTTGTGTCGTGGAAGTTTTCAAATAAAATTTAGACTAAAGGGGAACAGCAATGTTACAGAGGTGGTATTTGCAGATTTGCCCCAAGAATAACAACTTTGGATCTCATTTACAGGTTGAATTTTTGAAGTGTAAAGAACAATTATAAGACCCCAAACTCATATCTTTTAACGTGCAATGTGATCCATCGTACTAATTATAAATCATTCAGCAAGTTCCCAATGAAATTCTAAATGTGATGCAATAAATGAAACAGAATATTTAGATTTGAATTTACCTCGGGGACAATGAATTTCCCGGTCAGAAGACAGATGGCAGGCAGACTACAGTAAATGATCAAAGGAATGGAGGTCCAAGGATATACGACTGAGTTGATATACGAAAACCGCTCCAATGATTTCAACCCACTCCCATATCCATACCAGATCGGACAATGTCTGCTCAAGAAAATTTCAACAGATCCAAGTGCCCACCGCAGAACTTGGTGGAGACGATCTGACAGATTGATAGGAGCCGACCCTTTGAAAGCAGCTCTTTTGGGTATGCAGTAAACAGATCTCCAGCCATGACAATGCATCTTAAATCCTGTCAGAATATCCTCAGTAACACTACCATATATCCAGCCAACCTGTTAGAGATTCAAATTACCGCAAGTTAGTGATAACAATATATTTAGGAGATTATATAACTTTCCAAAAACCAAAAACCTTAAATAACTTACCTCCTTTCCCCATTCTGTTTTATCTTCATAACCACAGCTGATGACTTGGATGGCTTCTCTCAGGAGAGATGCAGCGCTAACATCCTGAGGAATTCCACCATTCTCCAGTACTGCAGAGGCTACAAAGACAGGAGATTGCCCAAATTTCTTCTCCAATTTCAGTTGGGACATATGGGATGATCTATCAGATATTAGTTCTGCAACACGAACACAACTTGGTCTCATTGGAATGGTATATTTCATTTTGTTCCATTTAGGTGAAAAAAAATAAAGGAATGATATATAGAAACAATTAAGTAATGACTCGTTTCCATTATCACCTTCAACTCCCTCTTCAATATTTTCAACAGCATGTATCTGCTTTGATGCTTCTCTCTGTTTTGATTTCTTCTTTTTCTCTTTGTTTGACTTTGCATTCTTGTTCTTTCTTGACCCACAACAGAAGCAGCACCATTTTGGCCAGCAATTGCAGGTTCTGCTAGGGGCCTTCTTTGAAGAAGGTGCATCAAACCCATAAAGAGCTTGCCTTCTGAAAACACACCCAGTTCCAACATATATTGGCCCTTGTATACCATCTAATCCTTTCATGTTGATATCAAAGAATACAACATTCCGATTTGAGTATCTATCGTGACGGTCAATCCCATCAAATCTTTGGGGAAACTGCACATAGCAAAATTTCTTCCCTGATGTAGGGTCCATCATGAAGCACATGGCTTCTCTGAGGGCCTTGCTGTTGTTGATGTAGTGATCACAGTCAACATTCAGAAGATAAGGAGCATTAGATATGATCGCAGAGACCCGCATCTAAAAATACACAATAAAGAAACACGAGTTATCAACTGAGCAAAAATAACAACACAAGGAGATTTTATTTTTTTTTATTTTTTTAAAATAACAATGTGTACGAGCAACAAAAATATAAAACAACGAAAATTAAGGCTTACCAGAGCATTCATGGCACCAGCCTTTTTATGGTGATCAAATCCTGGTCTCTTTTCACGAGAAACATAAACCAGACGAGGTAACTCATTTCCTTCATCATCTCGAAAACCGTTGTTACCAAGAAAGACCTGTATATTGAAGTATCATCATTTGGTTCATATTACACACTCAGCATCATAATATGATGCATGCCTAATCCCACCTAATACACATGCCTTCTTGCTGCACTTTCAGTGTCAGATCTTATTCTCTCCCAGACAACAGTTACCAAAACAAAAGACAAGAAAATAAGAAAAAATGTTGCAAGAAGCCCAAATACTCTTCTTCAGAGATGTGTTGTACATATATCGACCCCAGTAACATGCATAACATACATAACTGTATGAGCCATACAATTTATACAAACATAACCTATTGGGCTGCAGTTGTACACAATGTATAATGGAAATGATAACAGCATGAGAGAAGAAAAATGCCTCATCTGGGTAACTTTAATTTGTAGTTTTGTTATGCAAAGATAGCACAGAATAACTAAATGGAAAACATAATCGCACCTGAATCATGCCAGGATGGTCTCGTACATTGTTCCCAGGCCAGGGAGTACCATCCTGCATTGTCCAGCCATCCTCCGGAACCTTTTGTGCCATAGCAACCAAACTATTAATCCTAACTTTAAATTCTTCATAGTCTCTCTGCACATTAAAAATTAGATGCATATCATTAATTTAAACTCTGCATAACTTCATAAAATGAACATTACATGCAAAACCAGAACCTAAATTAATTTAGAAGCTGCATTCTGTAAAGGAATGCTATGGAATAAAGTCACAATACCTTCATTGCACGCCTTTCCCTAACAAATTCAGGTTGAACTTTATTTTTTAAATAGTCAATCTTCTGAGAGAAGTACCATTCTGGAGCTCGAGGCTCAATGCTATATTTCTTACAAAAAGGGACCCATCTCCTGGAAAACTCAGCTGTCTCAGAAAGGGCTTCAAAAGTAAGCATGGCAGCACCATCATCCGAGACATAACATGCAACTTTATCGACTGGATAATCGACAGCTAGGATGGAAAGGACCGTGTTTGCAGTGATTAGAGGAGGTTCTTTCAGTGGGTCGACTGTGCTAACAAAGATGTCAATATTGGCTAGTTCAGATGGTTTCCCTTCCTTTTCATACCTGGAACAAACAGAGAAAATGATGAAGCACTGTAGTTGAGGAAAATCCCCAAAGCTTCTGAAAAATGAGTTTCCTTTTGCGAGGAAGCAAAAGAAAAATGAGGACATGAATACAAAGAACAGTGTAAGTAATTGCTTCTACCTTAGTGATAGTCGATCTAGGTATGTTTCTCGCTCTATTGGATACCATTTGGGGAACTGATCCAGGATCCATGAAACAGCAAACCATATCTCGCATATGACTGATGTCAACCACAAGCCATATGCATCTTTCACTGGATTGCGAATTCTATAATGGAAAAATAAGCCAAGGATTACAAGTCGGAGTAATATCATCATTCTGTATGGGTTTATCTTGCTTGAAGGAATGGGTATCTTCCTTGAAAGTGGCTGTCTGCCTTCATCCATCCTGATAATGTGTACAAATAAAGCTTGTAAATATACCAAATAGTGAACGAATGGAGAAACCACTTAATTCTCACATCAAATGTGCAGTGAGTTTTGAAGTCACTTACATGGGCAGATCAGAGTCATCTTCCTTCCCACCAGAGTTTCCACCACCATTATCTCCTTCATGCTTTACCACCTGAAGTTTTTCATTTTGCTTTTTCTTCCACTCTTCCATTCGATCTTTCCAAGCCACACTCCCATACCCATATACTGAAATGTCTTTCTTAGGCACCATTGGTCTAGGTTGTACTGATACATTCAAAATACAATGATTAGTAGTTGCAAAGAATGATTGGGACTGGCTGTATTGTTTTGTTGGCAAAAGCGGTGCAGGATAACAAAATCTACAAGCATGCATAAGACATATAATGTAACCTGACCCATGACAACACAAATAGATAAATAAATAACTTACAAGAAGATGGATCAGGAAAAGGCACAGGATGGACTCTGTTCCCATGACCCATGTATGGAGGTACAATAAGCGCATGTTGATCAAATGATATCTCAGGATCCTAAAACCAAGGGCACAATATAAACATCAGTAGAAACCATATGAATGTCTGGAAATTAACGCATATAAACATAAAGTAATAGGTTCACATGCATGCACTTGTAAGTTATAGCAGAATATCACTACAATTTCCAAGTGAATTACCTCCTCGCCATACGTCAAGAGTGGGACTTCAGAATCCAGAGGTGAGGAATCATGTTCTCTGTGTGTGGGAATGCTGGCATTATAGTGGGTACCACGACCAACATTAAGGTGTGAGGACAGCACAACCTCAGCAACTCGATGTGATCCCAAAGCATCAAGATTCCCATAAGAGAACTCATTGTCCAAATCATCAATATCATCTTCCTCTTCATCACCTTCAACCCTGGGAGTACCTGCAAGTTGTACACTAGTAACAGTGTTTCGACTTTAAGTGGGAAATCTTAGTGAATTCATCTGATATAATGTACAAGTACCTTTGATGCGCTTGTATCTGGTTTTGCACTGGGGACAAGCCTGATTTCCCTCTTTTCTTTCATATTGATAACAACCTCTACAAACGGGGAAGGCACATTCATTGCAGGCTACAAAAATCTCTCCATCATCTGTAATCTCAATCCCATCACCACAAATCTGGCATATTTGTCCACTCAATTCTTCCACAGACTTTATCTGTAAAACCCCAAATATATTAATAACGGTGGCAACTTACTATGCTATGTATAACTCCATGACTTTACATCTTCTCAAGAAATTTCATAGAAAAAGTCAAAATAATATAAAAATGACAAATACAAAAATGCAGCCCAATATCTTACGTTTAATATACATTTACTGAGAGTGTCCTGGCCTTCCCAACCCCATTACAGCATAATTCAGCAGAAATAATACTATAGTGATGAACCTTCAAGTGGCTACTCACCCAAACAAGTAAACTGAAATGTTTCTAGTATTGAACAATATCCTATTACAAATGATCAACTTATTTATATTTCTATACAAATTTTCAACAGTGTATCCAGTGGAGAAACCTATTGTTATACTACCACGTCTGGCAAATTTCTCCAAATAAAGAAATCATTTCATCTGTCTATCTCACCTTTTCACTCTTAATACATTACTAGACTACTACCTACTTTCTCCATCTCTTCATTGTGGGTTAGTAAGAAAAAAGAGCTAACTGAAATTACAACTTTATGCAAAACTTATCGGTAAAGAATGTGAATCTTTTTTTTCTTCATTTTTTTAGTAGAATGGAGCCTGCATATCTCTAAACAAAAGTTTATTGGAAAGTTCATGAAAGTTACAAATAGATGCTCAAGTCCAATAATTTCTCAGTAATTTCAAAACACAAGAAATAAAAATAAAAAGAGATTCATTCCCAAAATATATAAATTTCACTCTGGAGAGACGATACTTTCAAAGTAGTGAGTTAAGACCACCCCTCAAAATCCAACTCCTCTAATCAGTTTTGTACAAACACAGACAACACAGAAAAGCTAGAACTATTCAAGTATAAAAATCATGGAGGAAACTAAAACAGATATGTACATAAAACAGGCATAGTAAAAGTAAAATCATCCTGACTCAAAAACAAAAGCAACAAAAATAAATCCCCAAACAAATAGCATCACTTCCAAACCGCAAAAAAAGCTCAAAAATTTCATCAAACAACCCCGAAATCTATGACATTTCATTAGACCCAGATTGTAAAACACACAATCAGAAAATGGGCACACCACAAATCCCAATAAAAAAGACAAGGAAACAATAAGAAACTGGGTCTGGGAAGACTCTACCCTTGAAGCTTCATCTGCATTGATGAGAATAAACTCATTCCTGTTGTGAGAACCAGCCACAAGCCTCCCTCTTGTGTCCATCACAATCAGACACAATCCAAAACCCAAAGACAAAACTCAAAAACAAATCTTTCACCGAGTCAGGTGGCCCCCCTCCCCTACTCCTCCAAAAGATCCACACTTCCTCTCTTCACACCCCAAAACCCACATATAAGAGAGAAACACTCTCCCCCGAGGGCGTTATGGTAATTTCCCCTTCTATGATGCTAAGCTGTGGATGATCGAGAGAGTGGGCCCAGATGGTGGTGGTGGCGCTGGGCTGTGCCCCCACCGGAGTTGGTAACAAATTCAATTACCAGAGATTTACCCAGAGAGAAATAAAAGAAAAAAAATATCGAAACTTTTTGTTGGGTTTTTTTCGTGGTGTTTCTGTGTGAGACTGTACGAGCTCCTCAGTTTCCTTCTTTTAACGCTTCTTCGGGTGTATTTAGTGAAAAGGAATAAATGGAGGACAGGTCAGAGAGAGAGAGAGTGACAGTGGAGAAGGGAAGATGATGGAGACGTAAACAGAGAGTTACAGAGAGAGAGACAGGAATAGTAGGATCGGCTCACGCGGCTGAGATCATGTCTTTACTGTTTGGTGTTGGCGTCTAGTGTAAGAATAATATGGTGTAAAATTACAAAGGGAGAAGAAGCCCAGTTTGGTACTTTCCAAACTCGCGCAGGGACAATGGGGCATTCTGTACTTGGGATTTTTTTGAAATTTCCATGTACGGACCACCGTATTAACTGAAGGTGAAGTAAATACGGTAAGCCGGGGGTTGCTCTGCCACAAATTTCTTTTCTGACATTTGAGTTTTTCGTTGGACCAAAATAAACGGGGGTAATATCTTTTCTGTTTTTTTTTTAAGAAAATACTTGTGACATCTTATATTTTATCTTTAAAATCAGTTACGTCCTTCAGTTTTTAATTTAAACTGGCATATCCATATACTTTTAAATTCTTAACTGGATTGCCCTTACCGTCAGTTGACCATCAAAAAAGACCGTTAAGTTACTTAAAATGACTAAAATGCCTCTATTAACAATTATTTTTATTTTTTTCTATCTTTCCTAATTTTTTTTCCAATTTCTCAAAAAATATATTAGAAAATAAAAAAATAAAAGTAGAAAGGAAAGAATAAAATTTATTTTTAATAGGAAAAATAAAAATGATTTTCAATAGAAGAACTAAAATTGATTTTAATAGAAAACAGAAAAATTGTATTTCAATAGAAAAAAAAATTATTTTAATAGTAGAAGAAAATTGATTTAAGAGGAAACAATTAAATTGATTTTAATAGATAAATAAAAAAAAAATTTAACAGAAAAAAATAATAATAAATGATTTTTAATAGAAAAAATAAAAATTGATTTTTAATAGTAGAAGAAAATTTGATATTACAAATTGATTTTTAATATTAGGAAAGAGAAATAGGAAAAATAGGAAAAAAAAAATAAAAGATAACTGTTTATAGGGGCATTTTAGTCTTTTTAAGTAATTTAACAGTCTTTTTTAACGATAATGGCAATCTAATCGAGAATTTAAAAGTATAAAGGTATACCAGTTTACATTGAAAACTGAAAGACGTAACTGATTTTAGAGATAAAGTACATGGTGTCACAAGTATTTTCTCCTTTTCGTTTTGTTAGACGACTAATAATCGACATTAAATTATAATGAGGTTAAAAGAGAGAGACAACAAAGGTAAGAGGACGATATTGTAAATGGATTATGTTGTTTGGAACGTTATTGACAATGTAACGTAAAAGAACTCTTGTTAAAATCATACATAATACGCATTAGCTTGAATGATACATCTACCTTCATTTCATTGTTCTATGTAAGTTTTAAAAGTAGATAGTGTTTTATTTCACTACGGAGTTTTGTTATTTTCGTACTGCCCTCTTAAACAATAGAGTGAGCTACCTTTTGATATGATGAGTATTGCGATGTTATTCACTTAATACTTTTATTTTTAATAATATACTTTGTCGAAATCTTACAAATAAATTATGCAGAGAGCATTTGCTGATTTTGGTCTAGTGGTATAAATTTTCTGTTTTTAAATGAGAGACCGTGAATTACCACATTAATTGTAATCATATGAAATGGGATACAAAAAGATTTTTATTAACATTTCCTATCTTATATTTAGTTGGTAAAGATAGAAAATTTGAGGATTAATTTCAGTTTACCCACCTAAGATTTGAGGCTAACATCATTTCACCTTTCGTATTCTTAATTTTGAAAATTTACCCCTAATGTTTTCAATTTTCAATAATCATGCTTAACTGCTAAAATTCTGATCAATTTAAACTTTAAATACTAATATGTAGTATTAAGAAAAATGTTCTAAAAGACAATTTTTGTTGTTAGATGATTATATTTGTCTTTAAAATGAATTATAAAGTTATAATTAACGTCAAAATTACATAAAATTTCAGCAATTGAGCACGATTGATGAAAATTAGAAACTTTAATGGGTAAACTTTTAAAATTTAGAGTACAGGGTGAAATGATGTTAGCTTCAAACCTCAAATGGATAAACTGCAATTAATCCAAATTTTGAATATATACCTTTTACTTTCCAATTTGTACAAACGTGTAATTCATATACTTTGAACTCAAGCTATGCACCTAGACATTGCTTGCATACATGAGACTTTTGTAAGATTTTAATGTCTAACACTGTTTGGTTGGAATTTTCATTGTATGCTCTCCTCATCACATGGCCTTGTTGGCCTATATAAGAAAGAGTAAGAAAAGCCTAACTGCAGCATTCAGAAAAATTTGCTAATTGCTTGATAAAGAAAAAAACTTGTTACGTATGTTACATCCACTATAATTTCATCACATTATTAGTTATCACAAGTCGTTACACATATTAATTGTACTCTAGAATGTTGTGCATCAAAACCATCATTGTCAAGAGAAATTTTTGATTTCTTCTACTCATGTTTTATTTGACCATCAAAGAGCAAGTGATCGATCAACTATTAAAGGTTAACAACATCTTGGGAAAAAAAATATTATCAACAAATTTACTTATTGGCTGGTTTGTGACTAGCTCGCTGTATTCATTGGTTCATTTAAATTCAAGTGATCTTAAATTCAAGTACAGTACTCGGTTAACTAAGAATTACTCAAGAGGCAAGTACAGTATCTGTGGTAAAATATCATTAGGGTTTGGACTCATGGTTTAAGTAATTGAGATGACGTAATGATGATACATTTACTTGGAATGAAAAACAATCATGAATTTGAGACCAAGTACGTGGAATGGAAGAAGAAATGAATTGGTATCATTCTAGATCGATGATTAATTTCTAAACTCATCTTCCCCCTTTATAATCGATTTCTTGAGTATTCACATATCGATTCATGGTAAACAAATTTTGATTAATTCACGTGTTAGTAAATGCATGAATACTTTTACCCAGAATCATTCTTAAGTAATTATGTGTAATTTTTATCATGTAATCATCTCTGTATTTTCTATCGATTTAAAAAGAATTTTCTTATAAATAGTACATCAATTTTGTGTCATTGATAATTAAAGTTTCTTAACTTTCTAAAATAGCACATTAATACATGAAATAACGAACGCGACAACATTATCATACACGACGTTAAGTTTTCTGTAACGGTGCTAAATATATGAGGGTAAAATAGTATTTCGACATTGTAACTCTATTTTTATCCATATATTATTATTTTGTATTAAATTTTAAGATGACATTTAATTCTCTTACATGTTATTATGGAGGATTATTTTAGTTTTGGAATTATGACATAATCATATATGTATAAATAAAATACATGAATTGTTAAACGGGTCAAATTGTCTTTCAAAATATGATACTTACATACCACATAATAGAAAACTTAATGGTGTGTATAAATATGATGTAAGGTTTGTTAGTTCATGTACTAACATGTTATTTTTAAAAGTTAAGAAACTTTAATTATGCAAAATTTGTGTATTGTTTTTAAAATTTTCCCTTTACAATAAGATAATCGGGATCAGTATAATTGTTCAATATGTAAAGTTGTGCACCATTAATGTGTTTTGGGTATGAAATTTTATAACGATCGAGTATATGTACATAGTAAGATCACTCTTCTAACACTCACGATTGTGAATAAGACTGTCAATTCCGACACGATCAGACAACTCGACTTGAAACACGCATAAAATAAAACAAGTAGAACCCCACAATTAAAAATCGAGTTAGTGACGGGTTAACCCGTCATGACCCATTTAATAAATGGGTCAACCGCGGGTCAACCCGCCAACACGAAATGAAACCACATAAACGCTTATTAGATAGGTTTGGTTATATAATATATAACCCGCATACACGATCTATTTAGAAAGTAATATTACATCTGTATAAGTCATAAAAGTCAAGTATATCTTTTTCACTTTAGCCTAGGGTTACTGAAATACTATAAATTCTCTTGTTTCAATCTTGTATCAATATACAAACCTTAATGTGATAAGTCATTTTGTCGAACACGACATTACCTATTTATTAAATGGGCTGAAAATGGGTAACCTTTTAAGAAATATGTTGGGTTTGAGTTTAGATTTTTAACACGATTATTAAATGGAATGGAGAGCCCTATCGTCGGAAGATAAATGTCCTAAAATTTTTATATGGGTGGTTGCGTCTTATCTACGTGAGTGTTTTTTGTGTAGAAGGTTTGCCAAAAATACTTAATATAGAGGTAGATATGAGTGTTTCCGTGTGATAACTGATGATGGATCAGGGTTGACTGTTTCGATCGAGCCCTTAACTTTGTTGGACCAGTTTAATTTTTTACTACAGACATCTTTCAAAAAAATGATCATATCTGACGGTCGAATTTTAATTTTTGACTTTTAGTCATCGGAATCACAATATGCATACTAATGTTGTATAACTTGTTTACTAGGTTTTAAGCAAATACTCAATTTTATGAACCAACTCTACATAGAAGCAAAATTATCAAAAAACTCGTGAAAAATAAGATGTGTTTAGAATGGTGAAATACGACTATGGTTCAAAAATCATGTAATTCGGGTAACGTCTCGGTGCCAATAGTAGCGGTCAACCCTATTTACCGTTATATTTCCCTATGGGGAGCCCTATCGTCGGAAGGTAAATGTCCTAAAATTTTTATATAGGCGGTTGCGTCTCATCTACGTGAGTGTTTTCGTTTAGAAAGTTAAACAAAAATACGTAATATAGAGGTAGATATAAGTGTTTCCGTGTGATAACTAACGATAGATCAGGGTTGACCGTTTCGATAGAGCTCTTAACTTTGTCGAATCCAGTTGAATTTTTTACCACAAAAATCTTTCGTCATAATGTTCATATCCGACGGTCGAATTTTAAGTTTTGACTTTTAGTTATCAGAATCACAATATGCATACTAATGTTGTATAACTTGTTTATTAGGTTTTAAGGAAATGCACAACTTTATGAACCAACTTTACATAGAAGAACAATTATCAAAAACTCTTGAAATAAGATGTGTTCGGAATGGTGACATACGACTATGGTTCAAATATCACGTAATTTGGATAACGTCTGGGTGCCGATATTAGCGGTCAACCCTATTTACCGTTAATATTCACTATGAGAGCCCTATCGTCGAAAGGTAAATGTCCCAAAATTTTTATATGGGAGGTTGCATCTTATCTACTTGAGTGTTTTTTGTGTAGAAGGTTTGCCAAAAATACTTAATATAGAGGTAGATATGAGTGTTTCCGTGTGATAACTGATGATGGATCAGGGTTGACTGTGTCGATCGAGCCCTTAACTTTGTTGGACCCAGTTTAATTTTTTACCACAAACATCTTTCGTTATAGTGATCATATCTGACGGTCGAATTTTAGTTTTTGACTTTTAGTCATCAGAATCACAATATGCATACTAATGTTGTATATCTTGTTTATTAGGTTTTAAGCAAACGCACAACTTTATGAACTAACTCTACATAGAAGAAAAATTATCAAAAAAATCGTGAAATAATGTGTTCGAAATGGTGAAATACGAGTATAGTTCAAAAATCAAGTAATTTGGATAACGTCTAGGTGCCGATAGTAGCGGTCAACCCTATTTACAGTTATTATTCCCTATGGGGAGCCCTATCGTCGGAGAGTAAATGTCCCAAAAATTTTATATGGGCAGTTGCGTCTTATCTACTTGAGTGTTTTTTGTGTAGGATGTTGGCTAAAAATACTTAATATAGAGGTATATATGAGTGTTTCCATATGATAACTGACGATTGATCCGGGTTGACCGTTTCGATCGAGCCCTTAACTTTGTCGGATCTAATTGAATTTTTACCACAGACATCTTTCGTCATAATGATCATATCTGACTGTCAAATTTTATTCTTTTACTTTTAGTCATCGGAATCATAATATGCATACTAATGTTGTATAACTTGTTTATTAGGTTTTAAGCAAATACTCAACTTTATGAACCAACTCTACATAGAAGCAAAATTATCAAAAAAACTCGTGAAATAAGATGTGTTCAGAATGGTGAAATACGACTATGGTTCAAAAATCACGTAATTCGGGTAAGGTCTCAGTGTCGATAGTAGAGGTCAACCCTATTTACCGTTATATTTCCCTATGGGGAGCCCTATCGTCGGAAGGTAAATGTCCTAAAAATTTTATATGGGCGGTTGCGTCTCATCTACGTGAGTATTTTTCGTGTAGAAGGTTAAACAAAAATACGAAATATAAAGGTAGATATAAGTGTTTCCGTGTGATAACTAACGATAGATCAGGGTTGACCGTTTCGATAGAGCCCTTAACTTTGTCGGATCCAGGTGAATTTTTTACCACATAAATATTTTGTCATAATGTTCATATCTGAAGGTCGAATTTTAAGTTTTGACTTTTAGTCATCGGAATCACAATATGCATACTAATTTTGTATAACTTGTTTATTAGGTTTTAAGTAAGTGCACAACTTTATGAACCAACTTTACATAGAAGCAAAATTATCAAAAACTCTTGAAATAAGATGTGTTCAGAATGGTGAAATACGACTATGGTTCAAAAATCATGTAATTTGGATAACGTTTGGGTGCCGATAGTAGCGGTCAACCCTATTTACAGTTATTATTCCCTATGGGGAGCCCTATTGTCGGAAGATAAATGTCCTAAAATTTTTATATGGGCGTTTGTGTCTTATCTACGTGAGTGTGTTTTATGTAGAAGGTTTGCCAAAAATACGTAATATAGAGGTAGATATGAGTGTTTCCGTGTGATAACTGAAGATGGATCATGGTTGACTGTTTCGATTAAGCCCTTAACTTTGTCTGATCTAGTTTAATTTTTTACCACAGACATCTTTCGTTATAGTGATCATATCTTATGGTCGAATTTTATTTTTTGACTTTTAGTCATTGGAATCACAATTTGCATACTAATATTGTATAACTTGTTTATTAGGTTTTAAGCAAATGTATAACTTTATGAACCAACTTTACATAGAAGCAAAATTATCAAAAAAATCATGAAAATAAGATGTGTTCAGAATAGTGAAATAAGACTATGGTTCAAAAATCACGTAATTTGGATAACGTCTAGGTGCCGATAGTAGCGGTCAACCCTATTTACCGTTATTATTTCCTATGGGGAGCCCTATCGTCGGTAGGTAAATGTCCCAAAATATTTATACTGCCGGTTGTGTCTCATCTACATGTGTATTTTTCATGTAGAAGGTTTGCCAAAAATACGTAATATAGAGGTACATATGACAATTTCCGTGTGATAACTAACGATAGATCAGGGTTGACCGTTTCGATCGATCCCTTAACTATGTGGGAACCAGTTGAATTTTTTTACCACAGAAATCTTTCTTCTTAATGATCTTATATGACGGTCAAATTTTAATTTTTGACTTTTAGTCATCAGAATCATAATATATATATATATATATATATTAATGTTGTATAACTTGTTTATTAGGTTTTAAGCAAATGCACAATTTTATGAACCAACTCTACATAGAAGCAAAATTATCAAAAAACTCGTGAAATAAGATGTGTTTGGAATGGTGAAATAAGACTATGGTTCAAAAATCAAGTAATTTGGGTAACGTCTGGGTGCCGATAGTAGCGGTCAACCCTATTTGCCGTTATTATTCTCTATAGAGAGCCCTATCGTCGGAAGGTAAATGTCCTAAAATGTTATATGGGACACAAACCATTTTCAACAGTCCAAACGATACCAGAATAGACTTCACAGCCGGAGGTTATCCCGATTTCCGCATTTGGATCTCAAACTAATTACTTTAGAGGACCTAATATTCTAATATTATTTGTGACTGCACCCGAATTCCGGTTAGGCTGGCTACGTACCCTGTATTCAGGGATTAAGCCACAAGTAGCTCTTATTTTAATTAACGCCCTAACCGGGCAAATCCCGCTTTTCTAAAAATTGGTCGATATATTAAAATTGATAGCAAACGCCTATTGCATATCCGGAGTTTAACCTCTCTGTTGAGGTATCCACCGACATATTAACTATCGGCATTATCCCGAACATTCCACCATTCATAACTATAACATCCATACACAACAAAACAGATAATAAAAGCAATCACATAATTATAAAAGTCCACCAAGGATATAATAATCAATTTATCCCAAATGACACTCTTGTAAATACCCAGGACTGCCAGGGGCAATAATGTCAATGCAGCCTCAATGACAGCTTGGTAAATAAGCTAAGCTGCCAGGGGTATTTGTAGAATTTAACCCACGAGGGCAGCCTTGTAATTATCTAACACTACTGAGGGCAACAACGTCTTTTTAACCTCAGTGACAGTCTTGTAAATATCCAAATCTGCCAAGGGAATTTCTGGGATTTTAGCCTCAATAGCATCATTGTAATTATATAAAACAGTCAGGGGTATTTATGAAATTTCCAACTTAGTGGCAACCTTGTAATTATACAAAAATATCATGGGTATTTATGGAATTTCAGCCCTAGTGTCATCCCTGTAATTTCCCCAAACTGCCAGGGACAGTTATGACCTTAATCAGGCTTTGGGCCGTGCTTAGGCCGGCCCACGTTTTAACGGGCTCGGGCCGGCCCATTTACTCAAATATAAGGCCCAGCCTGGCCCACGGCCTAAGCCCATAACATATTGGGCCGTGCTCGGGCCGGACCCATTAACGTACCCATTTGTAGTTAACAATAGAAATTAGTCTAAAATTGATATCATACTATACCAAAACAAAAATAAATGAAAACTAACTCACATTTTCTATCGATCATTTGTTTTTTTGTCAACAAACTAAAGAAATATATGATATATGAATAATATGATCATTATTTATACTTGATAATATTTTAGCAAAACTTTTTATGGGTCTAAGAGAATCAAAATGAATAATTATTAGTATTTATAAGTTATTGTTCATACTTAAAACAAATTTTATATTATGTATAAATATATAATCTTCATATTATAAAGAAAAAATATATATTTTAAAGCGGGCCGGGCCGTGGGCCTTAACTTATCGAGCTCGGACCAGGCCCGTGGACTCATTTTTCTAGACCCGGCCCATTAAGATAACGTGTTCGGGCCATGTTAGGCCACTTTTAAACGTGCCGTGCCGTGCTTTAGGGCTCGTTTGCCACCTTTACTCCAAAACATGGAAATTCTAACAAAAATTTCGGAGAAATATCGATAGCAGTAAAAATTGAGGTAAATGACGGAAATCTGAAGAAAACAAGAAATTTTAAATGTAACTTTGAGAAATGTTTGTTTTATATATTGTATACTATATTTGTAAATAAAATCTTGAATAAACATTAATCTATAAAGAGCTCTATTAATTTAAGGTGAAAAAATAAGTGTTGAACCATTGATAATTCTTAAAAGATAACTTAAAACATATATATTTTTTATAGCTAGAAACCCAAAGAAAGGTTTGGTCATCACATTTATATACATATGATACATTTCACATGAAATTACATAAGTAATCTAGAACCATGCAGAAGTGTAGGTAAAAAGTAGGAAAAATAGTTGTAAATTAGTTGTATATTAGACATTTATCTAAGTTTCTACTTTTTCGATTCATATAGTCGTAAATTTTGGTTTTGTTTGAATTTGGAGACAACGACAAGATTGTGCAGCTTTCCAGATCGACTTAGGGCCAAGTTGGCCACGTGCGTGCGACCCGTGAATAAGTGTCACTCTTTCTGAAAAATTCTAGATCTTTTTGGCGAGAATTTGAAGATTTCCATGAATATCGTGATATATCTATAATTTCAGAGGAGAAAGCTTAGTATGTGAAAGATATTTCATCTAGTGAAAAAAACAAAATTTTTGACGAAATATCACCGAAAAAGTCGATTTTTCAGTCCTTGATTTGTTTTGAGGTTTGCTTTGATCGTTAGTAAGTTAGTTTTTTTGGTGATGTTAGTAAGTTAGTTAGTCTTTTATTTTTGCAATTCACTAGAGTAAAACTAAAAAAAATACAAAATATATCATACTACAGTAAAAATATTTTAAACATCGATACTACAAAATATATCATACTACAGTAAAAATATTTTAAACATCGATACCAGTTCTTTAAAAATTGCATCCATTGGTAAAATATTTACAATTATGGTCTAATGATATATCTTTCTCTTTAATAATTAAAAGATTATGAGTTCGATTCATCCATTAATAAAATTAACTCGAAAAAATGTGTCAAACAGTATCACTTAGAGCCGAGATGTCTTTAATCTTTGTTAAATTCAAAATTTGAGATATGACTTGGCAGAGGATCTTTTTTGACACATTTCCCCTCGAACAGAGAGGTCAAATTTAAACATTCTTTACTATTGTTCATAATATAATTAATATTTCGTATATAACTACAGATTCACAAAGCCTCCCTCTCTTCTTATTTATCAAATAGAACACGACTGTGATCTCACCACCATAGTCTGATCGAGGCCGCTGCACTACCACCACCAAGCCAATCACCACAAACCCAACAACATCACCCAATTTTCACTTCTCCTCGGCCACACTACAAACAGTCAGATTCCAGCAACACCAGCCTAAGGATTTGATCCTTGGCTCTTCCTCTTCCTTCAGATCTTTACAAGCTATTTTTCCCCAAATCTAACCACAACTCATCTCTTACCTATGCTTCAATTAGCCAAAGCTAATTAATCTGCCCAAGATCAAACCCGAGATGCCAGAAATTTGTTAATAGAGGCCCGATTTCAAGAATTGATCCAAGCAGCCCAAATTTATCCAAATAAAAAAATTCTCCTCCGACCCGTCGACCATCATCTTGCTGTTCTTTTAAATTAAACTGATCAGGAAATCTACCATGAATGGTTACAATTGGGATGAAGGATTATGGTCTGGGCGGTAAAAAGAAAATAGAAGAGAATGAAGTGAAGAACAGAAGGATTTGCAATTGCTCTGTGAGGAGAAAGAATTTGCAGCGAGAGGAGGGAGAAGTGAAGAAGCGATAAAAAAAATTAAAAGCGAAAATTCTGGGTGCATCAGTCTATGCATCATAGCTATTTTTTTATTTTTATTTTTATTTGATTTGATTTGTTATTCTTATTTTTTGTTATTTTTCAAAACTTGTAACTTTGTTAAAGGAATGGTGGATGACCTGATACATATGCACCGGGTGCACCTAAGATACTCCTAATAAAAAGATCGTTTGAGTTCGGAGTGTCAAATTTGACAAGAAGGAGACTGTTAATTCCACGTGTGTTTAGCTGTATATGACATAGAGAAGCTGTCATTTTATAGCCTTTGGGCTTAGTTGGCAAAAAAGATATGCTCTGTGATGATGCAGTGAACCAACTAGAAATTTTTTAGTGCTATGAGACAATCATGTGACATTGTTTAGTGTAGATTTTTGACATGAAAAATTATTTTAACTATTTTGTCAAAGACCATTTTAGATTTTTTTTGTTGTTTTAAAAACTTTAAACCCTAAGTCATAAACCTTATACCCAATACTCTATCACTCTACCCTAAATTCTATACTCTAAACTCTGAAATTTTAAACTCTAATCGAACTCACTAATTACTCATAAAAAATATTAATTTTATATTTTAATTATAAAAATTTCTATATCTAATTTTGAGTGAAATTTGGTACTACTAAACAATACCATATATACCGTATAATTCTTCCGTAACATCTAAAAATTTCTCGTGAGCCAACAGTATTGTTAATTCGGATTTCGGAAGAGGCTCGTCAGATAGGAACACGCCACGTGAACCATGCGTAGCGTGGGCTCCGGACGAACAGTTCTACGTGCGTTGCGGGTCCCACTTACAAGAATAATTTGTGTTTGTAAGCTAGCTGGAGTTGGGTCGTATCCCGGATCTTGGTACTAAAGTAGGCAGGTAGGGTAGGGTAAAGGTGGCAGGACAAGATTGGATGTTTTTTGATTGAAAGTGAGTAAAAGTGAAGCAGGAGAACAAAATCTAGTGCAAGTGAGAGAAGAACGCGTGTGACAGGGAAAAATTGAATGGGGTGCGGACAACCTAGCGCCAGTTAATACAAGCACGGGCTGTCCACGTCTCCTGCTCTTTGGCCTTGTAGTGAGGGACAACTGTACATGTTCATATATCCTTTTTTGGTTACGTTAAAATGATAGACTGGGTGGGCTTCATTTTGGGTTGAAGTAGATCAAGGTTAACCACTTTTTTATCGAGTATTTTTTATTTAGTAGAAATCACGTTTTTATAAACAGATCTGTCTCACTTCAACCACCAGATCAAATCTCATGGATAAGTTCATATATCCTTTGTTTATATGGATTCTTTTTTCATGATTATACAAACAAATGAAACGATTAACTTCAGTACTTACTCCTTACCGTTTGAGGACGCGTTTTCTCTCCCTTTTCTCTTTTTTTGAAAAACCCAAATTTCAGCCTCTCGATTCTCCTCCCCCTCCGCCAAATCTGGTCTTTCTCGATCTCCAGCGTGAGTGTGGGGGAGGACCTTGTCCCCTACCCTCGGTAGTAGTCTCCTGTCTCGGTGGTGGCAACCCTCCTAGTAGTTTTTCTGTTTTTTCCCTTATGTTCTGCTCCCAACAAAGACCCCAATATCTCTGCGCTCCAGATCTCATCCTATCATCACTCCCATCCTTCTCTACCTCCCTCACTAATATTCAATCCTCCTGATATTTCCTCCATTTCTCAAGCTTCCCCTTGTTTCCCTTAAGTTATCTCATCTCTACCCACTTGAAGGTTTCATCCTTGCCCAGCTCAGGTGTTAAGCAATTTTTCGCTAGGATCTTCGGGGATTGTCTTCGTTTGCGTCGCCGGCTATACCTCCCTCCCCTTCTTTTTTGCTTTTCATTTGGTTACCTTGTTCTCAGGCAGATCTTTGCAGGAGAGGTTCCTAGCTGTGGTAGATGAACCTTTTAATGGTTTCAGAGGTGGGTTCTTGGGGATCCCTCGTGTCGGCGGTTGAGATCTGGTTTGCTTGTTTCTCTAGATGGTGGCAAAGTTGATGGCTTCTGCTTGTAGTGGTTTGGCTAATACCGGCGATGAAATTATAGCTGTAGTCTTCATTCTAGTTCTAGGGTTTGCAATCTGGTCTGACTTTGAGTTTGTTAGTTGTGGGATCTGTTTATGTAATTTTTTTTAATTGTGTCACTTTTAGCCCACGTATGGCTATGTAATTATTTTTTTCTTAATTGTAGAATTTACTTTTACCACACAAAAAAATAAAACAATTGAATATTAGAATGAGTCTATCGTGAGTCGAACTCTCGACCTCCTACTTATAAAAGGAAGATTAATGCTACTAGACTAAATGATACTGGACACGTGAATTTTTCTTTTGAGTGAATGTGGATTTAGACTTTTAATAATAGAATTGGAGGTAGGCAAGAAAAAATATTATTATTATTATTTAACTACTAAAAATTTACCAAAATGGAAAATACTTCAATCGCTCAAATTGGATTTAAGCTTAATAGCATAAAGAGGAGAATGACCACAAAATTAGGCTTAAAATCTTAACGTAGCTGACCTATACGGACAATGACATGTTAGTTTCATGACGAACGAAAATGAGATTTGATCAAATTGAGTAGGCACTAGTGGTAGACTTTAGATGTCAATGAACTTTATATTTTGGGATTAGTTATTTGAGTCTCCTTTAACTTTTTAATATTATTCTAGAATATTTTATCATGTGTCTAGACCTTATGCAACTAGGATAATGAATCCATACTTCGTATAAAGATATGTTTACTTGTTACTAAAGGATATGTCCTATGTAATCCTATATAAATAGAGGCTCCTATCTATAAATAAAGTAAATCTCTTTCACGATTCTCTTTGCTATCTATTCGCATTACTTTCATACTCAACTACATTATCAACAACTCTTGAGTTGATAGCCACTATCACCAAACCCTAAAACACAAAAAAATCCTTCAAGCCCCCCTCAGCTCCACCATGGATTCATCAACCTCGGCTCCTCTACCCTCCGCCGCACCGTTGTCGTTTCTCGGCCGCTTGTATGCCGTTGCCGGCTCGTTTATCCTCTCAACTGATTATGAGAACAATCTGAGGCCCATTTTCTTAAGATTTGTCCAAGAAAATATTGAGGTACGTTCAAAAAGCTTAAAACTTTTTCCAATTCAAATACCTCGGGGGAGATAAAGTGGTTTCTCCCCTTCCATCTACTCTACTTCTTGGAATTTTGATTTGCAGGTTTTTTGAAATCCCGAAACAAGTATTCTCAGGGTCGCCCCTTTTTAGGCTTGTCTCAAAATAAGGTTTTTGAGAAGCTCGAATTCTTAAAATCCTTAAGACCATTCAGACAAACTATTTAGCATTGTACCTTTTTCAAGGTCTCGAAACTCGCTAACATCTTGGTTTTCATCTCTTACAGATGGATTATGCATGGGTAGAATTCGACGTTCTTGATGTTGATGGCATAGAGTACCCAAGGTGGATCTCAGATGTTGAACAGACTTTTATTGACCGAGATCTCCTAGAGACGATCCACCTTGATCCCAATACAACACCATCATGAAAAAAGATACAGTCCCAGACCTTAATGTTTCTACATCGGCATTTGTGCTCTACTTTACGTTGCCAATATATGAAAAAATACAATCCTCTTGAATTATGGTTAGCTGGCTGAGCGCTTCGACAATGTACATGATACTCTCCTGCCGGTTTTATTGACCAAGTGGGATGAAATACGCTTACTGGATTGTAAGACTGTCGAGGAATTCAATAGTTATATGCTGCACCTCCAAGGCCAATTAAGTTTTTGCGACGTTGGTAAGTTTGAAGATGACATGATCACGAAGACACTCATGATGTTTCCTACCAACTCTAAAGTATTGATGAACCAATACCGCTATGAATATCAAAATATGAGACTCACTACATTCAGTAGTTTGATGTCATAACTAATGACCAAAGAAAAGAGT
Source organism: Comarum palustre (assembly GCA_951800085.1). Lineage (NCBI taxonomy): Eukaryota > Viridiplantae > Streptophyta > Magnoliopsida > Rosales > Rosaceae > Comarum > Comarum palustre. Next base: position 11,427,184 of record OX637575.1, on the reverse strand, counting down.
AATTTGGTCTTTGATAGAAACAATGTTTGCCCCCAAAATGCACCAGAATAAATGGTCGTGGTGGAAAAGCTCCTAAAAGAAGAGAACGCAAGCATTGTGATCCATATGTGTGTGAGAACCCTGCTCAACGCGCCAATAGTCAGAGTATTCGGTGGAGGCAACCAAAACCTCTCTAATGTCTGGCGACGAGATGGTGGCGTCGTCGGCCTTATTGGCGATGCACCTAAGCCTAAGAGTTTCGCCAACAAGCCAACCCGTGCTCCATCAGGTTGTAACCTGTTAACACAAGGTGAATACCCTCTTCTTGTGCCGGAAAAGTGAACCATTGCCCGGTCTCCGAATGTTGTAGCGTCCCACACGTCGCCTTCCACGATGACTTAAGTGCACGAACTGCTAGAATCAGAACCGAACACGCCAGTCAAATCCTCCATGGATCACTTTCCAGCACCTTAAATAGAGGTATTCGGAAGGATCCCTCCGCCAGACCCACATCGAGGAGGGAAGACACAGTTCCCAATGCACCTCTATATAGCCAACAAAAGGCTCTGGAACAGGTAAGGTTCATCTAGCCCAAACTCTGTCAAGTCACTTACTCATAATGACACTAACTTAGGCATCGAATAGTCGAAGACTGGGCCCACCCCAGTTCTGACTCCTGATGATACTATTACTCGTGCAAGACATCGAATAGCAAGACCAGTGCTACTCTCTAGTCCCAAATTCTTAGAGCAGGAGTAACAGTTGGCGTTAGAAGGAAGGTTTCCTTTCTTTACGCCCTGCTAGCCTCATTCTAAGCTCTCGTCATGGTTGAGATACTAGACAACCCTAGGGATCCAGAACCCCATGTTGAGCAAGTTCTCTTTAACCAAGAAGATAACTATAATGAGTCAACAACAGCTGCAACCCCTACTCAAATAGATCCCGTTGCAGATATAGAGATCTTGAAGAAAGATTTCCATAAGTTCCCAGAGCAAGCTACCAACGAACGTGTCGAGGCCGTGGCTTATCCTGTCCGGATAGCGGAACTCAAGAAAGAATAGTTATTATTACGAGCTACTCTCGAACACAGAAATGCTTATAACGTTACTATGGAACATGCCACACGAGCTATCGAAACGCCCGACCTCGAGGTTAATTCTCTATTTCCTCACAGTGCTCATAGCCACTTTGCTCCTTTGGGAAACTCCCGTCATGTAGTCTATATTGGCCACCCATAACCAACCCTTCATTCTCACTAACCGCTCCACAACCACCTTGAAAATTGAGCCCAACCCTGACTCAGAGCATGTTAGTCCCTCTCAGCCAAATACTGGACCCATCACCTCCATTCCCTTGCCCTCTCCAAGCTCCTTCCTTGATGTGCAGACCCACTTTCTCCTTCAACTTAGCAATACTGTCAACCAACTGGTCTCCCGAGTTGATGATGTCGAGAGTCGCAATGCTCAGCGTCCCCTATCTCGGGATTCAGATATAAGCAGTCTCGATTCATGTTGTGAGTCCAACTCGAGAAGCAACCTCCCGAGTCCAAGCCGCTTAAGATGATAAAATATTGGGGTACCGCAAACCCGCATCTCCACCTTGAGACATTCCTCTCTCTCTCTCTCTATCTGTGCCTCCACCCAATATACAGATTCTGTAGTTTTTCATGCTTTTCAAGAAACATTGGCTGAGGAAGCTCTTAGCTAGTTCCTTAACCTTCCGACCAACTCTATCGACAGTTTTGAGCAGCTCTCGGAACGCTTTCTCAGTCACTTCATCATGCACGCTAGCATCTACCGTAGTGTCGACACCTTGTTTTAGATCAAACAACGAGAATGGGGCTAGCATCATTTTCCAAAAATAAAATGTGTATAGGTCAAATGAGTTCTGTTATGAGTTTTGTCCTCTTCGTTATTGGTCATAGGTGAAATGACTTTGTTTCAACCACATTGGAGGTCTTGTGTTGCTTTCCAAGTTTCCATAGGTTTTCCATTAGAAGCCAAGAACACTTGTGATGTTGTTGCCTCAACCCACTTTTTTTTGGTGTAGCAACACATCAATTTCGACGGGCAAAAACAAATAAGTGACATTGATAACCTATCTACGCATTTATTTGGTTGGGCCCTTAGTTGTAACTGGGTATTTTTCTTCTTGTGGTTGGTTAGGTATTTTGTACTTAATTTTATTTTGAACCAGAAAATGAGAGCACCCAGATATCCAGGATAGCTCGCTAGGAGAAGAGTCGCTGGTTTCTAAGGCCATTTCCTTTCCTGAACATACCCAACCTTCACTTCCATCGTAGATATAAGCTTTGAAATTTGAAACCAAATTTCGAACCTAGAATTGTCAGAGGGGATAGCAAATCCTGCTTTGCTTAAAATAGAGAAAAATGTAAAATTAAAAAAGAATAAAAATTAATTCTGACCTACCGGATTCGAACCAGTGACCTAAAGATGTCGGATGCCTAGTTAGTTAGTATGTGTATAATACAATATATCTTTTAAAAAATGCCCGTTTTTATATTTTTCTAAAGATACAGAAAAGTACTTATTTTTTTTGACACCGACGTATAATACGTATATATTTTGAAGAGAACATATAATACGCATATTATTCTCGTATGTGTATTTTATAATTTAAAAAAAAACTGAATTTTTATTTTTTTTGTTATTTAATTTTTTTGGAATACAATTTTTATTCATTCACACTATTCCATAAACATTTGTGTTTCCAAGGACTCTAGCTCTCCTATAGACTCAATTAGATAAGAATTATTTTTTTTTTAATTAATTAAGAGTTCAAATGTGTAAAAATCTCTCTAATATTGATATATTAAAAAAAATTGGTATAAAAATATACCCGAATTTTTACAGATTATTTTTTACATCTCATTTTAAACACATATGTATCATATTTTTAAATTTGCTGAATCCGTATTTTTTGGCTAAATTTTAAAAATATTTTCACTGATGAATTATTCATGTTCGTATTTTTCATGTTTCATTCCGGTACAATATTTAACTATGATTCGATGGCTATACCAAGTACAGTTCTCCGCTCTACCAACTCAGGTCGGTTATTGATAAGAGCCCTTCCCTTTATTTAACATTGTATTTGTTTTTATCAATAGTTTTCCTCAAACCCAATGCGAATCCACTTGAAGAAAATGATGATAAACCCACTCGAAGCTAATTCAAGTAAGTTGGAGTCCCTTGGAAGTCGACTTAATCAAGTGCGATGCAATTATAATCCACATCTTCTTGAGAGGAAATCATCTCAAGGATTTGGATGATGCAAAATATGTTAACGAAATTAGACATCTCAATTGAATCTATTGTAATCGGGAATCATGCACTTTTTTTTAGGGAAATGAGAGTTAAATCTCAGTGATCATTGATTATTACGACCGAAATGGTCAAACATGAGAGATCCAAAAGATCCTCAAGCTAACGAATCAAAGCTTACATCAAAAGTTCGAAATGGAAAAAACAACCATAAAACTACATCCAAAAAAGCGGATCTAAACGACTAAAGGAAAGCAAAAGAGCCTGCAAAAACACTAAAGCCAACTCTCAATCTCTGACTATAGGCCTAAATCCTAATGGTGTACCTTTCATCGAAAACGAGACATCAAGCTAGCTTTAGGGATTCAACAGGGGTCTTTCCTAGAGAAAGTAGGAAAACTACTCCTCCTAGGCCTTAATTTCGAGGCAAGGCTCACCAACGGCTTCCACCACCGATTCGGGTTCCATTGAGTCCGATGGCTCCCCCATCAGCATCAGCATCCTGTTCTTGCTTCCTCTTGGACGTCCCGGTCCTCTCTTCTTCCTTGAAGCTTTCTTAAGAGACTTGCCAGTTCTTCGGATCACCAACCTCCCTTCATTAGTCGACATGAATCCCATTTCTTTAGGAATCAACTGGGTTGGAGTTATACTCAGGGCATGCCGAACTTTTTTCCCATTAGAAGGTTCAACCTCTTCTCTCTCACTGCGGACGCCGACCACTTTTGCAGGGGAGGGGAAAGCAGTGACCTCCCTAATCTGAATCGTTTTCCTCTCCTTTGGAAAAAGAGTAACCAAAGTATGAGAAGCCAGTACCTGTAAGGTTTTTGTAATGTTGACTCTGAACACCATTGGAGGAGCCTGTGGAGCCGAGGGCATCTGATTTACAGCAGGATCTTCTATCTCTTCAATGGCAAGCCTCACTTCCATGGTTGATCATAGCACAGGTGCGACACCTCCCCACCAATCTCTCATATCGGAATTGTACCTAAATCACGTCCACAGGGGAGACCCGAAGACGGCGTTCCAACCTAACCGGTTGGTTCAAGAGTAGAGTGACACGCACACACGCAAGACCGTGTCAAAAGCCATGGTGGTCTACCTGCAAAATCTTTCCAATGGTCTCGGCAACAAGTCTAGCTGTGGCCGGAGTGAACAGAGTTGTTGGTAGGTTTTGTATCTCAACACAAATCCAAACAAAATCCAGAGGCACTTGCATGATATCAAAAAGTCATCGTAATCATTCAGAAGGATCATAGCTCGGAGGTACACCCAAGGGCCTCTCCGTTTCATCCTATTCCGATCTTTCTCAGTTGCAAAGGTAAAGTGGAACCGATCTCCTCTTGCTTAAATCTCCATAGGGGTGGAGAGTCTCCACATGGAACAAACAGCGCTCCTGAGTGCGTCAAAGACGATGACACGAGAGGAATTCAAACGTCCTATCAAGTAGAAACGTTGTGGAACAAAACCCTTGCTAGGGCATCAGAGGTCTCCCTAATCAACTGGCTCATCCAGATTCCTTAAGGAGAGCTTGGAGATCAAGCTTGCTGTGACAGTTGCAGCCGAAGCCACGATTGTCTTGGTGGCCGTAGGGGCGGTGACGGATCTGGATGCCATGGAAGCCGTCATGGAATATGGGGAAGTGCCGTACAACTGTTCCTTCAAAAACTGTAACCCTAGCCGCTAGGTAGAGAGAGAGAGGAGAGAAAACATACATGGTATTTTGTGTGTCTTAGATTTTATAAAATGGAATCATGCACTTATTTGACTGTTTGATGGTGTAATGGATTAACCGACCTATGTTTTGCGGGCGATAACTTATTATTTCACTATTCGCTCGAAATAGCTTATTTTCTTTTTTGACCAAAAAAAATCTTTACGTTGTACAACTCACTATTATTGAAGTTTTTTTGGCAACACACTATTATTGAAGTTTGGAGAATAGCTAATTTGCAGAATCACCTGGCCAGATTGGAGTATCGGTACAAGAATGATCCACATGCCACTTTTTTCCCTCGTGCTTTGACTTATTATCAAAGCGGGTCCCTCTCCAGTTGCTTTTCTTTGAGCCCAGTTGGGTTCTTTTAGAGGTCATGGCTCTAGTTTGGTTCTTTCGGAGTTGAAGTTGTTTCAAAATTTGGTTTGGAGTTCATTCTGAGCGGTTTCAGAGTTCTTTCGGAGTTCAGAGTTTAAAGCTCTTTCGATTAACCATGAGGTCTGGGTTCAGTTTCTTAATCAGCTTCATGTTCAGACCTAGAAGTTAGGTGGCACGTGAGAGGAAGTGTTGGAAAGAAGAGATCCCAAATCAGAAAAGTAACAAATAAAATATAACATATATGTGAGTGAATTATTCTTAATTGTACCAAGATCTTTTGTGGTTAAAACCCAACACCTTAAAGGTGGTTAAATTAAGACAATATCGGTATAAAGATGATCCACGAGCCACGTTTGTCGCTCACACTTACTAGATCAATGCTCCTTGAAGATTACATTAAATTCCTAAGAACTTGGCGAAAGAATTTGAAGTAATCACTTGGGAAAATTATAGAAACAGTACACCAACTTTGCTTTACTAATAATTAAGGTGTCTGAACCTTGTTAAATAACACATTAGTACACATGAACTAACAGACCTAATTTTTGTATATGTTATTATAACACCGTTAAAAGTTAGAGTTTTTTTTCTTAGATCTTTTTTTCCTTTCTTTTAAAGAGGATATTTTTTTATTCTAGGTGTCAAATCCACACATTTATTTTCTTTCTTTTAAAGAAATTTTTTTTTCTAATTAAGGTGTTAACCGATCAAATAGGTTAACCGATTTGACACCTAGAAGAAAAATTATTTTGGTACGTTACAATTTAACCTCCGTTTTGTGGATAGCTACTTGCAAGTATATGAGGGAGATATAATTATGGATAGTTGCTTGCTGGTAAGAGAGCAAGAGAGATTAATTGGAGAATTGGTAAGAGAGAGAGAGATCTCAAGTGCATCAACTATCTATTGACGAAGTTATGGGTTCGAGTCACCATGAGGGTATGAGCGAAATGATTTGATCATCTTTAAAAGAAAGAAAAAAAGATCTAAAAAAAAGATTTCTAAGGAAAAAAGAAACAGTAACTTTTAACGGTGTTATAACGGCATGTACGAAAATTAGACGTAACTTGTTAGTTCATATACTAACATGTTATTTAACAAAGTTCTGATACTTTAATTATTAACGGAGCAAAATTGATGTATTATTTGTGTAATTTTATCTAATCACTTTCAAGCACATCTACAAAAGACAAATTTTGCAGCTGATGCATGTGGAGTCCTTAGACACAGATTTGTTGGAGAATAGAATTGGACTCATTCTCACCCAAGATGACAGGAGCTGTGTTATTTGACAGTCTAGGAACATTCTGCTCACTTGTATATAAGTCTCGCACACTGACATTCCAAAGACAGGCGCGCGAGATTTTGATTCTCAATTCACTAAAAGAAAGAGAGGCATAATGCTAGAAATAATAATAGGTGGAAAAATATTATCTGCCGAGATTTTCCATACCAACCCAGAGGTGGCATGGTGAGTTGTTGAAAGTTTTGAGGGAGTGGTAGAAGGCTACGTGTCGACAATGGAAGTAGGTTCCAACTTTGGAGATGGGAGGTAGGTGGTGAACGGGTCCATTGGTAATATAAGGGAACTAACTGTTGTTGTTTTTAATGAAGTTTTTTTTTTGATTGAGAATTTTTCATGAAGTTTAACAAAAAGAAAAGGTTGGAAAAATTAAATCGAGAGAATGAAGGGAACTAACTGTTGTTGTTTTTAATGAAGTTTAACAAAAAGAAAAGGTTGGAAAAATTAAATCGAGAGAATGAGGATTGTGTATATATAATTTCTGATTTTCCGTAAAGGGGAAGAAATACAAAGAACGATAATTGATCATATAACATTAATTATAGAAATTGATTACTCATTACAATAAAAATAGATTTAGCATGTCTATTTCAATTAATTTTATTGAGATTACATTTTTATCTCTAACCTATTATATATGCTATTCTCTCTTCTCAACCCTCTCTCTCTTCCTGATCTCCAGCACCGCATCGTCGCCGCAAGCCATGCGGTGCAGCTCCGTTCCTCAAGCAGCTTAAAGTCGCCGCTCAGTCTAGCACCGTTGTCTATCGTGACGGTTCATCTGAGCCTTGAGGATAAGATCTGATTTGCAAGCATTCTGATTTCGATCTCCAAGCCGAGTTAAGTTGATCTTTCTCCGATGTCGTCTGCAAGATCCAGATCCAGAGCCATTCTCAACCGTCCCTCCTCCCATAGCCAGCGCCGACTAGCCACATCGACCGAGATCGACAATCTTCGCCTCTGCCTTTGGATTCTGACGTCGCCGCTCAAGTTTGTTCATCTGCTCGAGTTTACTACCCTACTACCCCAGTAAAAGTTTACTAAGGGTAGTAAACTTTATTTTTTTGTATCTAAGTTTATTTTTCACTATCTTTAATGTATATAATGGTCATTAGAGATACTGTTTTGCAAGTTTACTACATCTGATAAAGTTACTACCTCTGGTAAAAGTTTATTAGGAGTAGTAAACTTATGATTTACTACAAATGTCTCGAGTTTGTTCATCTGCTCGAGTTTACTACCCTAGTAAGAGTTTACGGAGAGAAGTAAACTTTATTAATCTCATCTAAGTTGATTTTCACTGTTTTAATGTGTCTAATGGGCTTTGAAGATACTGTTTTGTAAGTTTACTTCATCTGGTAAAGTTTACTACCTATGATAAAAGTTTATTAGGGGTAGTAAACATATGATTTACTACCAATACTTCGAGTTTGTTCATCTGCTCGAGTTTATTACCCCAGTAAAAGTTTACTAAGGGTAGTAAACTTTATTAATCGCATCTAAGTTGATTATTCTCTTATGAACTTCTCTCTCTCTAACTGTCACTCACAGATCCTTCACCTCCACCATCTCTGACGACCTCATCCTCTCCTCCACCTAATCTCAGCCTTGTCTTCTCCGGTCGCTGTAACACTATGAGTCAGAAGAGCAGCGTCAAATTCAGATCTGGTCACGTCGTCGACATGTCGGTGCTATGAAACATCTATACTAGGGTTAGTAGACTTGGATTTGATGAAATACTGGGGTTAATAGACTTAGTTTTGGAGTATACTGGGGCTAGTGAACTTGGTTTTGATGTATACAGGAGGTTAGTAGACTTGATTTTAGAGTATATTGCGGTTAGTAGATTTGATTTTGTAGTATACTAGGGTTATTAGACTTAGGTTTGGAGTATACTGTGGTTAGTAGACTTGGATTTGATGTAGATGTAGCCCCAATATACTGTGTAAAAGTTTATTGTCCCTACTAGAAAAAAATCCGGTGAAATTCCGGCTATCAGTAATTTTCCAGCGTCTGGTGACCGGAGACCAGAGTCCGGCGACTAGAGAGGCTCCGGTAAAATATTCTTTTTTTTTCTCCAAGTATGTATAAGGAATAAGGGTAAAATTGTCTCAAAAATATTATTTTATTTTGGGTATTAATAAGTACACCTTATATTGGAAGCGTTTGACTTTTCAATTCTTTGGTTTGAGGTCTGACTTTTATTTTTTTGTACAAATGGTTATTCTCCCTACAAAGAATTTAGCACATTTGTATACCTGATTAAATTAATGAATACCTAAAGTTAAACCGTAAGTAATTTTATTTTTTTGGTTAATAACGCCTTCAGAATATTAATAAAGTCAGAAGAGATTTGAGAAACAGTGAGAATGGTTAAATTTTTAAAATTCTTATTATGCCCTTAATTTATTATTTAAGAAAGTATGGATAAAATAGACAATTCATGTTCTTGGAAATGAAATTCTCTTTCTAATAGAATATAAAAAAGTAGAGATGAAATATGAATAAGTAAATTCACAAAAACATAAAAACAAGTTAACACGCACATAGTGTAGGTCAAAATACTAGTGTAAGTCTTGAAGCTAGTAACATCTTTTTTGATGGAAAGTTTTTTATTCACTTTAAATATGTAGTTTTTAAAGTGAATAAAAAACGTTCCATACAAATTGGAATAAAAAGAAAAAATGGGTATTGGCTATTTTATACAAATTAGAATAAAAAGTGACAACTCCAACTAAAATAGTTTTTCATTGCCAATTTAAGCTGTTAGTACCGAAATTACATATATGCCCATCCACCCATTAACTTCTCCTCTCCTCTAAAAAAATCAGATCTATTTCACCCTAAAAAATCAGATATGTTATCTCTCTTCGCCTCCAATTCTAGCTCTGGTCTCTGACTCCAAGCACCACATCTTTGTTCTTCGCCTCTGCATCTAATTCTGGTCTCCGCCTCTGAGCACAACAATTATTGCCTCTCACCGGAGTTCTTCCACAACAGTGTTAAGAACAAAGAAAACTCCAACTTCAGCCTTTGCCTCCAAGAACCACACCTCTGGTCTTCGCCTCCACATCCAACTCCGATCTTCGCCTCAACATCAACTCCGATCATCGCCTTCGCCTCCTAACATGACACCTACAACCTCTCGCACCTCGCTAGAGTTATTCACCAGCTACATTAAGAAAAAGAGATGGAAGATGAGGATGAAGAAGAATACAAGGTCAGTACAAATTGTTAGTGTTTTCTCCACAAACTCCCACTGAATTCTATCTTTATGTCTCTTTCTTTCTCTCTCAGTGGAAGTTTATTAAGGGGTAGTAAAGTTGACTGTGACTATAGGAATGCGGTTTAGGGGTTCGGTGAGATTTTATTACGGGGTAGTAAAGTTGGCTGTGCGATAGGAATACTGTTTAGGTGTTCAGTAAGAGTTTATTAAGGGGTAGTAAAGTTGGATGTGCAATACAAATGCAGTTTAGCGATTTAGTGAGAGTTTATTAGGAGGTAATAAAGTTGTCTATGCAATATGAATACGGTTTAGGGGTTTAATGAAAGTTTTTTTAGGGGGTAGTAAAGTTGGATGTGCAATACGAATGCAGTTTATAAGGGGTTCAATGAGAGTTTATTAAGGGGTATTAAAGTGGGCTATCCAATAGGAATACATTTTAGGGGTTTAGGGAAATCTTTTAAGGGGTAGTAAAGTTGGATGTCTAATACGAATGCAGTTTAGGGGTTCAATGAATGTTTATTATGTGGTAGTAAAGTTGGCTGTGCAATAAGACTGTGGTTTAGAGGTTCCGTGAGAGTTTTTTAGGGGGTAGTAAAGTTGGTTGTGACAATATGAATGTGGTTTAGGGGCCCAGTAAGAGTTTATTAGGGGGTAATAAACTTGATTCTATATTCTGACAAGATTCCGGAGGCCGATGACCATGTCTCATCTTTCTTCAATTTTTTTCTCTAAGTATGTTTTAATGGGTGAGGGTAGAATGAGTATTAAAATATTATAGGTCGTTTAGAGTTTTTATGAGTTTTGTTGGAATAAATATAAATTAAAAAAAAGTTAAAATTGGCAATACTTTGAAAATTTGGTAATAAATAGATATTTTCTTAAAATATAAAAATAAAAGGCTAGTTGAAGCCTTAAAATATACAAATAAAAGGCTAGTTCAAATTAGAAACGATAACCTTGGGCCATCGAGAAATGAGCGAAGCACATACGTAACGCCGACCTCAGAGACTGACCTTCCACCACCCCATATAATACCTAATTCTAAACCAACTCCAACCCCTCAAGCTAATCAACAATGGCGCCAATGGACACGTTCTACATCTCCCACGGATCCCCAACCCTAAGCATCGACGAGACCATCCCCGCCGGCCAGTTCCTCCGCTCCTGGAAGCAGAACGGTTTCCCCGAGAAACCCACCTCCATCCTCGTCATCTCCGGCCACTGGGACACCTCCGTTCCCACCGTCAACTCTGTCTCCGGCACTCTCTCCACCATCTACGACTTCTACGGCTTCCCCAAATCCATGTACAAGCTCAAATACCCAGCCCCCGGCTCCCCCGCCCTCGCTTCCCGCGTCAAAGAACTCCTCACCGCCGCCGGCCAACCCCGCGTCGACGTCGACCCCACGCGCGGCCTCGACCACGGCGCCTGGGTCCCATTAATGTTCATGTACCCCGAGGCCGACATCCCGGTCTGCCAGCTGTCGGTGCAGACCGGGCGCGACGGGAAGTACCACTTCGAGATTGGGAAGGCCCTGGCGCCGCTGAGGGAGGAGGGGGTGCTGATCATGGGATCCGGCAGCGCGACGCATAACCTGAGGGAGCTGAGGAACGCGGACGGGGCGGTGGCGCCGTGGGCGTTGGAGTTTGATACTTGGCTCAAGGAGGCCTTGACGGAAGGGAAATATGAAGATGTGATCTGTTGGGAGGAGAAGGCTCCCCATGCCAAAAGGGCGCAGCCTTGGCCGGATCATTTCTACCCGCTGCATGTGGCCATTGGGGCGGCTGGGGTGCATTCCAAGGCCAAGGTCATCCATGAGAGCTGGCAGCTTGGTACTCTTTCTTATGCTTCGTACCAGTTTAGTACCAACTGATCTGTAACACGAGGCATTTGTTGGGCAATCATGATACCTTAAGCGCAGTATCAAACATACTTCTCTTTAGGAAATTAGGAAATACGATAATGTGTTACTTTCGCAGTGCATATTCTTCAAACATTTCATTTACTTCTTTGATTTTTTGCAATCCATGTACCATTTCATTTTAGAGCAGCATTTTCAAACTTTGAAAATTCAAAAATCTTAATCTTTGGTTTTATAGCCAAGGATCTTCTTTCAGCTCCATTCTTCTTGTACTCTCAGCTGTGTACTTGAGAGTAAGAGGACAACTTTTGTTTCGCTTCATTTCTACTACTACCATCAACTTCTAGAAACTCACTCTCTTAAAGCTTTTCTAAGCGTCATCACCAAAATGCAAGTGATACTTATGCTCAACAAGTTGACCAAAATTTAAAAAATTTGAGTCAAAATTTAGCAACAGCATTACATCTCTGATGAACATTCACCCATTTTGGTTTCAACATCAATGCTTCTGTTGCCTTTTGTATCCACTAGGCTTCTATTCGCCTACTTCACTTTTTTATGTTGTTGTAGTCAATATCATATAGAATATCAGCATTCACCGTCATATTATTGTTGCAAACTCTATTAACAAGACATACATTTGCATTCGTCACAGTGTCTGCTCCATTCGCAGCTGAGGATGTCTCATTCACGAATGTGTAAATCTCATTTGCGGTAGCATAAGTGACACAAAACATATTAGTTTCTTGTTGTCCTTCACTATAGCTAGCTGATTGTTCAGGTAGTCACAATCCTTCTTGACATGGACAAACTTGTTGCAAATTGAACACTGGTTTTCCTTTAAACCAACATTCACTTATGTGAATCTTATCACATATTGAACACTTTGAATATGTTGAACTGATGTTGTCTCCCTCATTTTTCTTCTTCTTCTTCTTCTTCTTCTTCTTCCTGATTGATCTGATCTACCCTCCCACTTCTTTTCTTTACCTTTCCAATTCTTTTTCTGTTTGGAATTTGAACTTGATGGTTCACTATTTCTAGTGTTTAGGCTTAGTGTTTGAAAAGTTTTTTTTTTCTATCGGTTCATCATCATTACTCATCAACCTCTAATTGAAAGTCTTAAATGACCCTATCAAATCTTGCACACCAAGAGTGTCTATATCCCTAGTCTCTTCTATAATACTAGCTATAACATCGTACTTTCTAGTTAAGCTCATAAGGAACTTTTGTACCACTCTTTTTTCAGATATGGCTTCAGCATAGGTTTTCATCTGGTTGATTAAATCAGTCAATCTAGTGCAACAATCACTTAGCAACTCAGTTTCAATCATCCTAGTGTATTCAAAATCTCTGCTCAAGAATTGAACTTTCACGGCTCTGACCTTATCTAAGCCTTTGAACTCCAACTTCAGAATAACCCAAGCACCTTTGGATGTTCTCTCGTTCGAAATCCTTAGAAACAACTCCTCTGCTATTGATGTCTGCAAAATATCAAGAGCATTCACATCTTTCTTAATATTTGCCCTCAGCTCAGTTCGCTGAGTGTTTGACATCCCTTCAGCTGATGGAACTGCATAGCCTTCGTCACATAGCTCAATAGATATCAAGATATGAATATGGTCTTCATCTTAATAACCCACAAATCAAAGTTCTCTCCTGTGAAGATAGAAACTCTAATCTCTGAACCATTTTCTTGTGTCGCCATTGTAGTAGCAGAAAATTAAAGAAAATGTGTTTGTTTTTTTGTTTTGATCTAACAGATGGTACACCTCAATTGATATTGATCAACAGAGCTCTGCTACCATGTTAGAATTTGGTTGTCTCTACTGTATGTTGAACAAAGTATGATAATGATTAATTCACTTTGGCGAATGAGGCAGAAGAAAACCCAGTTAAATATTTGAATTAAATCGTTGCAGCCTTTATATTTCTTACTTATGGTAATCTTGATAGATTACACATCATTTTTTCCCTTATATAAGGATCAATATAACCTAGAAAAGATCTAACTAAAAATCAACAAAAGATCTAATTCATGGTTTGAGTGGGATGAACATTCAAACAAGCGGAAGAAAATATTTTGTTGTAGTGAGTCATTACATCTTCTACAATTTCCTAGTTTCTCCAGAAAAGCATTAACTACAACATGTACCAGAACGAGACTTGGAGATATCCTCAAGGATTGTTGTAGAGGTGAAATGAGCAGCACGCCATTTCTGCTGCAACACAAATTCCTTTATTAAGATAGAGGCTCAAAGAGAAGTGTAACACCCCGTACCTAAAAGTTATCTTTTTACAGGAGTTCATGAGTTACCGAGAGCTTTTAACTGTGACCGGTAATTTATTAAGTTATTGCTCGAGTTTATTTTTGAGTTTTTCTAAACTCTTTAAATTCCTCATTTAATGACTCAATGTTGTAGTACGTGTCGACACGAGTCTCCCGGTATGTTCGGAATATTTTTCAGAGCTACCGTCTATTTTCTGTAAATTTCTGAAGTTTATGGTAATTTTCAATTACAATTATGATAAATGGTTTTTACTATTTAACCAATTACTTTTTATCATTTTTAAATTTGGATCGTTGGATCAAGACACATTTAATCTGGGCCGTTCCTTTCCCTTTAAATAAAGGTGAGAGATTTGACCTCGGTCAAACTCTCTCCCCTGACTTCTTCCTCCTCCGTCGCCCTCTCTCGCCTACACTTGCAGTGCATGGCAGCGCTCCGCCATCCAGCCACCACTTGCCACCATTCTCTTCCTTTTCTTCCCCCTACTCAGCCCAGTCGCTGTAACCCACTAGGAGTTTGAGACGAGGGAGATCGAGCTCCACTAGCACGACGGTCAACGACGAAATTTAGGCGTTCGAGGAGGCGATTCGATGAACTAAGGTCAGATTCTTACTCCTCTCCTTCTTCTCTTCCTTCTTATGCCCTAGTTTGAATGGATTAGGCCATAATTAAAAATTTCTCATTTCTATTTTGCTGGGTTTCTCGGCTCTTCCTCCGACAGCTACGTTTTGCGGCTTTGGCAAGCTTAGAAAGGTCTGGTTAGAGTCCAGACACGCCTTAAGGATGAAGTGGAGGTCATTCAGGTTGAGTGGTTGAGCAGAGGAGCTGCCGAGCTCGATCTAGGGCAACACAGGGTGTTTGGGGGTCTTGCAGGTCGAGGAAGAGAGTAGTAGAGCTCTTGGACTTACGATTTGATTGAACTTAAGAGAGGGAAGGTGGAGGTTCTGCTTATCGAGTTGTAGCTAGGAGGGACGGCTGGGCTCAATCTTGGGGCAGATCGAAAGTGAGAATGGTTTAGAGTTTCTGTGTTGTTGATATTGAACATGCGTTTGAATCGATTATGGTGTTTTGGTGCATGTTGTTGATAACTTGAAAAAATGGAGCTACGACGAAGCCATGGCCGTTTTCTGGCAAGACTGCCAGAATACGGCAGAATATTCTAGCAACTTTCCTGAATCCGGCGAAGCAACAGTTTTTCCGACCGTGAGCTGAAGAGATAAAATTCGATTTCCCTGATAACCTTACATTAGTAAAGTTTCCTTTAAATCATAATCGGGCTAATTTCAGAAAACTTTCCATAAATAATAAGTTTCCATTTTCAGAAACTTTCCCTTTTAGGAAAGTTTTTGGAAAGTTGACATGTTAAAAGAAGTCAATCGGATCTTAAAATGAGAATCTGGTCAACTCATGAATCTTGATCAAAAATCGAGTTGATCATTGTAGATAATTTGGATAATTTCTTAATCAATATATCGACTCATGGTTAAAGATTTGGTCTTGATAGATTACAAAAAAATCCTCCCCCTTAGACACCAACTCATAGCGCTATAGTCCAAGAAATTAAGGGTCATGTCAAAATTCTTCCATGTCTAGGAATTCCCCTAGCTGATTCATTCAAAATTGTTAAAACTGATGTCTCTGACATTGGCTATGGAGGCATTCTTAAGCAACAAATTTCTCCCAGCCATTCAGAACAAATTGTTCGATTCCATTCTGGAACATAGTCACAATCACAACGCAATTATAGTACTATTAAAAAAGAAAATTTATCTCTTGTTTTATGTATAAGTAAATTTCAAGATGATTTATTAAATCAAAAATTTCTAGTTCGTGTTGATTGCAAAAGTGTTAAACATGTTTTAGTAAAAGATGTTCAAAGCATGGCTAGTAAACAAATTTTTGCTCGTTGGCAAGCTATTTTAACTATCTTTGATTTTGAAATTGCATTTATTAAAGGCAGTGACAATCATATACCAAATTTTCTAACCCGTGAATTTCTCCAGGGTTCCTACCACATTCCCCAACATGCACAGAACGACAAAGCAACATCAAAGCTCACCTGAGCCAAAAATTAGTCTCCAACCAGTCAAATCGGAGTCACCTGATTCTTCTAGTTTAATCTCATATCCAAGTAATTCTGCAATCCCAGTCAATTTCAGGCATTTACCCAACTATGTTGGTACCACCATTAGCCCAATTAAACCCAATTACCAGTCAGTCTTAGTTAATCCACATGATCATTTCAAAGTCAATACCCCCAATTCTTCCAGGCCTAATTTTCGTAAATCGTCACCTTATGCTCTACGCACTAGTCAAGACATGTTTTGTGTTGAGTCACACATGAGTCATTTGAAGAATCCAATCTCCATAGTGAAATATTACTGCCTACTAGGCTACTTCTTTGTTCCTAATCACCCCAGTCATTCCCTCAAATTTTTCAGAGATATTCTCTTTGCAACATGATCATTCACAATCAAAGGGATTTTTGATCCTAAAGATTCATCTACGTTACTTTACCATTCATTGCACATAGTAAAAATTATTCATTTATCTGATTGGAAAGATCCCCATACACTTTCCATAAAGAATGCGAGTTAACTTTTAATTATTATGATTATGAAGATGTATGGTTCAAAATTTTCAAGCATCAAAATGAAGATTTCAGTCACTCTTGGTTCCTTAATTTTGACCTCAAATTCAATGGAAAGTTCCCAATGTGGTTTGAAAATTGGTGGAGCACCTTTGGGTGCCCAATCAGCATTCTTCCAGAAGCTCTTCAAGATTTAGTCACCGTTTTTTTCACAACTCGAGATTTCTCAGACTATGAGAAACGCTTTCCAGTCACTCTACATTCCATTGCCAAATACAAAGTCCCTTGGATTTTCAAATGACATTTTGAATTGCAGGGCTACATAGTCAGCCGGAAGTATCTAGTCAAGTGGTGGGACAAATTCAGGTCTGATCGCATCATTGACGCCTTTAATTCTGAATTTCCGGTCCAAGCCGCATCAACATCAGTCATTCCTCCAGTTACTTCAATTCTGCATACAACTTTACTCCGACAACACAGATTTCTCCTCCCCAGGCATCAAAATCAAGAGGGAAAGCAGTTGTAGAATCATCTAAGTCAAGGCCCAAGTCACCATCGAAGACCAAGTTAAAGCCCAAGTCATCATCGTCAAAGTCCAAACCATTAACATCAGCAGAAATTAGATAATTAACAAATCAGTTATTGGTCCAAGCAGTTGACCTCTCAGATGAAAGAGGTTAATCTTAAGAAGCAGATTCTGAAGACTCTTACAAATGGATGTAGGTTTATTTAAGGGTATTTAGGACCTTTTGTATCTCAATATAATTATTTTTAAACTCTTAAAAAATATGATCAAACATGGTGAAAAAAAATGTTATTTGTTGTCTTTGGGAATCTGGAATATACCATCACTTGTCCAATTGCCCACGAATTCAACGCATGTCGGGCTGTGAAATACAGAAGAACGAATCCGAGAAATCCCAGGTTACCCATTTAACGTGGTAATCTCATCCTCTTCTGTCTTGTCTCCCTTCTTCACTCTCGGCTTTTGTCATATCTGTAAAATCCAACCAAACTCCATCTGGGTTTCGTTTAAGGTCGAGTCTTTGAGCATTCTGTGATATATTTGTTTGTCCACGGCGGCGCCGCCATGGATTACGACGACTTGAGAACGATTGTACAGAGCTCAGGTGTGGACGTGTTTTCGTTCATCGACATGGCGATCGCTGTGGCTGCGGTTGATGAGGGCGGCGAGCTGAGGCGGAGGAGAGATGGTATCGTGGAGAGGCTATACGCCGCCACGTGTGCTCCGCCGCTGCAGCGCTGCCAGAAATGCGACGGAGGAGACTGGATGATGAATGGGAACCCAGCTCGGTGGAAAGGAGTCTCGCCGGCGACTCCGCAGTCGGTGGATAACAGAGAGGAGGAGGATCCCTGCGCTGGTTTGTTTGATGATGAACCGCCGAGGAAGATTCTTGATATCAAGAAACAGCTTGAGGATCCTGATCAGGTTTGTTCATATTTTCTTTTATGGTTTTTGTTTTTGGTTCTGTTATCGTTTGTGTATTGATGTTTGTTTCATTTATTTCAGTCTGAGGATTCACTGGTTGAATTGCTTCAAAGCTTAGTTGACATGGATATATCATTCCAAGACCTCAAGGTAATAATTAGGGGCTTGCTTTGATGAAGCATGGACGATTGTTTCGAATAAGTTTCTTTCATTTTGATTGTTTTGGGGGTGTTTAGGATACTGATATTGGGAGGCATGTGAGTCAATTGCGCAAGCAACAGCAGAGCGAGGCGGTTCGGAGATTGGCAAAGCTGCTTGTCAGGTTGGGACTTCTTCCATTGCAGTTGACTGATGAAATCTCGAGTTCAAAGTCTTTATTTAACAATGTCTAATTAGTTTTTGTGGTTGTTTTTGCAGGAAATGGAAAGGTACTGTGGATGAATGGGTGAAATTACATGGAGAAGAGCCAACTAATTCTGTCATGGGTATAATCATAGTTCTTGGTCACGCATTTAATTTCTTGCAAAAAATAGGAAGTTGTTCAGAAATCACTATAAGAGTGAATGCTAACTAGGGTTGTTGGCAGTTGATGGAGACTCGCCACAGCTGAAAATTCACCAGAATGGTGATCACCAGGTTAAAGAAACTTTTTTTTTTCTGGCAATTTTGTAGAAAGTTCTGTCATTGATTCTTGCTTTCTAATATTCTGTTCTTTTTGTTTCTCAGGTGCCTGATTTTGGTTACTCCCCAAATCCTCATAGTGAGTGCAGAATCAGATTCCAAACTTCAACTTCACCTTTTCTGAAATATACTATTTTGACTGTTTGATTAGTGTGGGTCTTGCTGTTTTGTTTTAACATAATTTTATTGAAATTTTATAACAGATGGGAGTTCTAGTTCAGACAAGAACAATTCAGAACCAGAGCGCAAGCCGAAGATGATTCCTAAGAGAGAAGTTCCACCCAGACCAACCCAATCTGTGTCTGCTCCACCTGCTCAAAATGTATGGATACCAAATTAGAGTAGCTAACTCTATGTTTGGATGCTGAAAATTGGAGGAAGATAATCTAGATTTTGAAGCTTTTGTTTCCGAATTATATAAACTGAACTCAACTAAGTCGCATAGCTGAATTTATTGTTTAGCTGACTAGAAGAGTAAGTAATCTAAGGTCCTGTACAATGTGAAGTTCTAATCTGGAAATTGAAGTAAATGAATACCACTTTTTATTAACACTCGGTTCATTTTGTAGAGACAAAGAGAACAGAAGGAAAGAAATGTTGACGCTGATGATAAATTGGCTTCAGCACGAAAACGACTTCAAGCGAATTACAAAGAAGCTGAGAATGGTTTGCATTGTGTTCTCAAGTTCTGTTCATTGCTTAGTTTTTGTTAGACGTTATTCTAGTGACTGACTAACTTAGCAAGCACTTTTGGATTAGTTGGTGGAGATGGAAGCCATATGGGGGCCTGGGCAAGCTTTGTGGCCTTCTGGATTAGTTGGTGGAAGAGGTAGTGTGGTTTTTGTTGGACTTGCACTAGTGATCTAGTTATTTTACGTCGCTCTATTCTTTGGTGGAGCTTTGGAAGAATTAAAGTCAAAGGGAGCTCCTTTTTTTACCAGTTTAGAACTTAATAATCAAAGCTTGTTCATAAAGAAAAATGAATGTTCCATTATCAAAGCCACCCCCATAATATTGAAAATATTTTTTTGGCGAAAGTGTATTTACATCTTTTTTCTTGGGCAATACTTTCTTTCGCTGTTTGACTTTCCCTCATTCGGAAAGAAATAGCCTTTTATTCAGCAAATTGTTGCGTATCCAAAATGTTTAGTTCACCCCTGCCTTCATTTTTTAAACCCATAAACTATCAGTTTTGACCTCACAAGTTAGGGGGGAAAATTTTTTTTACCGTTAACAAAACTGAAGATGTTCAGAATACTGCAACAGAGAAACCTAGGAGGCCTTGAAGAAGAAATCTGAGATTTTCCTCCTTGTCCGGTGGCAAGCTCTTTCGTCATCTTTGGACGAGCCTGATCGTCTTCGTGTAGGATTGGGCAGGCGTCGGGTTCCTCAATCGATCCTTTTGAGTGGGGGACTGTGGCGTCGGTGTGTGAGGTGAGGAGTGAGAGAGACCACAGCGGTTGTAGAGCATCGCGGCGTTGCTTTTGGGGCTTGAAGGACGGCGGACCGGTGGTTACGCATACTCCGATCTGGGAGATCTCCAATTTGGCGAGGCGGTACTTTTGGATCCGAGCGGAGTCGATCTGCTCTGGCCTTGAGACGTTGTCGATCCAGATATGCCTCTCTGGTTTGGATTTGGCAAGGTTGTGGTGGTGTACTCCGGCACAAGATTGTTGACAAGGTTGGTTGGTTGGCGGCGGCGGTTTCTCCTCTCCTCTTGGATTGGGCTTGGATTCGGGCCTTGTTTATAGTCTCGAACCGAGTTAAGAAAACTAGCCCATTTAAGGCATATATGTTTTTATATTATTTTATCTCATTAGATTTAAGCATTTTACTATTTTTAATAAGATGCGGGCGTTGTCTCGGTTTGGGCACCTTGTGTGTCTTGGTTGCGTTAGGTAGGTTGTGAGTTCCTTGTTTTGTCAAATGATCGCAGCTTTCTAGTGGCAGGATGAAACATAACGTCGCCAGATATGATTATGTGCGACAACATGATAGGAAAGTTGCACTATTTGTTATGATGTTTTTCCTTAGTACAATAATTTTTTCGTTGTGTCATCGCTTTTTCAAAGCAAATAGAGTTCCATTGACACACTCTTTGCTAATTGGTGCATGCTAGAATACGTTACTTTTTGTAATTTAGGGTTTAGGTTTTATGTCCCCCTTGTATTCTATGCTTTCATTAATCAAGACTTAAGGGTAGTCGCACCGGCCCTTTCTTTAAAAATAAAAAAACAAAACTGAAGATAATTACATAATCTATATTAATAAAGCCAGAACAGATTTAGGAATTAGAGAGAATGATTAAATTTTTGAACTTTCAATTATGTCCTTGATTTTATAAAGTTCAAATCTAATAATTTAAGAAAGTATGGATAAAATAGACAGTTCATGTTCTTGGGAATGAGATTTTCTTTTCAATAGAAGAGAAAAAAGTGAAGATGGAATATGAATAAATTATTATTATTTTTTCTATTAAAACCTAAATAAATAAAACAAAAGATAAAAAGAAATTGAAAAAAAATCATCTGCACACCGCAGCGGGTCAGAGTGCTAGTTAGAAGAAAATGGAAGATATAAGAACATGATATTCTTGATCAAAGAAAAAAAATGACCAAAACCCTAAGCGCCAAGGCCTTCTGCATCGGCACCACATTACATGTCTTTGACGGCATCCAAATCTCATCATGTTTCATGGTAAGATCCTGGTGTGGAATTGTCGTGGCATAGTGAACAATGAAACACAAACAGCTTTACTAAATGTCATTCAGTCTCGTAAACCTTCTCTCATATTTCTCAAGGAAACCAACAAAAGACCATATTGTTGCGTTAACCAGTAGCATTCGCTCCACTAATCATATATGTTTCCATGTCAACAAGATTCTCAAGGTGTCACCCTCTTATGGAATGAAGAAACCCTAGTCGATCTAAGAACTGTCTGTGCGCATCACATCAATGTCGAACTCAGTTTTAAAGCTAGACTTCAAAAGTGGCATTTTACAGGGATCTATGGATCGGCAAGAAGAGAAGATAAGAGACGTTGAATTAGGGTTTTACAGGGATCTATGGATCGGCAAGAAGAGAAGATAAGAGACGTTGAATTAGGGTTGACCGCTCTAATCGAGCTTTGAACTTTACCGAATTGAATTGAATTTTATATCATACCCATATTTAACTATAATTAACACATCTGACGATCCAATTTTTATTTTGAGAATTTTAGCCATTGAAATCACATCGTGCCTACTAATATGGTAAAATTTGTTTAGTAGGTTATATGCAAGTGTACAACTCTATGAACCAACTATAGCGAGGATATAAAATTTTCAAAAATCTTGTGAAATAATTTGTGTTTGTTATAATGAAATATGAGTATGGTAGAAAAATCACTTTAAACCAACAATGTTTGGGTCCCGATCAAAGTGGTCAACCCTATTAACCATTTTTATTGTCTATGGGGAGTCCCGTCGTCGAGAGATAAATATCTCAGAATTTTATGTAGGAGGTTACGTTTCATCTGCGTGAGAGTTTGATGTGTTGAAGGTTAGACCAAACTACGTCATATAGATTTAGATATGAGTTTTTAGTGTGATAAGTGATGATGGATTAGGGTTGACTGTTTTGATCGAACCCTTAACATTGTCAGATCCAGTTAAATTTTGTACCATAGACATGTTTTGTCATAATTATCATATCAAATGGTCGAATTTTCGTTTGTGAATTTTATTAATTGGAATCACAATGCGCCTAATAATGTTGTATAGCTTGTTTAATATGTTGTAAATAAATGCACAACTTTGTAAACCAACTCTACATAGGAAGTGAAATTTTCAAAAATTTCTTGAAATAAGATGTGATCGAAATGGTGAAATACTACTATGGTTGAAAATTCACTTAATTCGGGTAACGTCTCAGTGCCGATAATAGTGGTCAACCATATTTACCATTATTATTTCCTATGGAGAGCTCTATCGTCGATAGGTAAATGTCCTAAATTTTGATATGGGCGGTTACGTCTCTTTTTTATGTGGAAGGTTCGACCAAACTACGTCATACAGAGATAGATATGAGTGTTTCCGTGTGATAAGTCATGATGAATTAAGGTTTATCATTTAGATCGAGCCCTTAACATTGTCGGATCCAGTTGAATTTCTTCCATAGACATGTTTCATCATAATGATTTTCATTTGTGAATGTTAGTCATTGGAATCACAATGTGCCTACTAATATAGTATCCCTTGTTTAGTAGGTTGTAAACGGATGTACAACTTTGTGAACCAACTCTACATAGGAAGAAAAATTTTCAAAAATCTTGTGAAATATAATGTGATTGAAATGGTGAAATACGACTATGGTTGAAAAATCATGTAATTCGTGTAGCGTCTCAGTATCGATAATAGCGGTTAACCATATTTACCATTATTATTACTTATGGGGAGCCCAATCGTTGAGAGGTAAATGTCCCAAAATATTTATATGGGTGGTTACATTTCATCTACGTTAGAGTTTTTGTGTGGAAGGTTTGACTAAACTACGTCATATAGAGGTAGATATGAGTGTTTCCTTGTGATACGTAACGATGAATTATAGTTGACCGTTTCGATCGAGCCCTTAACGTTGTCGGATTCAATTGAATTTTGTACCATAGACATGTTTGTCATAAAGATTATATCAGACAGTCGAATTTTTGTTTGTGAATTTTGTATAACTTGTTTAATAGGTTGTAAACAAATGTACAATTTTGTGAACCATAATCATTTTTCACTATTATGATCATGAGAAGAAAAATTATCAAAATTATATAAAAAAACTTAACCAGACTGAACCGTAGGTGTGGTTTGGTATTTGAAAATGTAGAAAAACGGATCGGAGTAGACCGAAGTATAACATATTGGTTTGGTTAACGGTTTAGGGTATAAACCAGACCAAAGTGGACCAGTGCCACCCCTAACTGTTGATTATGATCTGCTAGCTAATGGAGGATTAATTCATGACATCAGACAACTCCAACACAAACAGATGAATATCACACTCCAACACACACCAAGAACTTGTAAAAATATAGCTCATAGATTAGCAGCCAATGGCGGAGACACATAGAGACACAGTGGGTTCCGTGCCCCATTCTATCTTTTGTATTAATCTCTTAATAGACATGTGCCCCCTGATGTATAAGATATGAAATTTAGTGTAGTGGTATGTTGTTAAGTTTGCAACATATCAGGATCTTGTGTTCAAAACTCATCAACCCCTCATGTTTGTTTTTTTATCTCTTAATACTTATTTCTTTCTTCTTCTTCTTTTCTTTTTCTAATATTGATTTATTTTTCTTTTATTTTTGTTTGTTTTTGTTTTAGGGCCCTTTCTCTCATATTCTAATACCAATTTCTTTCCTTTTTTATTTCTTTGAATTAGGGCTGCAAGTCAGCTTGAGCCGCTTGTGTTCATTCATATTAGACTCGGTTTTTAGCTCGTTCGGCCCGTACTCGTACGATAAATGAGCCGAGCTTGAGCTCAATATTATGCCCGACAAGAGAACGAGCTGAGCTTGAACAATGAGGTATTCGACTCGTTTAGCTCATGAGTAGCTCGTCTTATAAATATATAAGCAAAATATAATTTATTTATAATTTTCTCTTTACTTTCATAATTAGAAGAGAATTTGAAATATTTAAGTATAACAAGTCACATATTAGTCATTTTGAAATTTTTACTTGATGGTCAGATATCAAATTTAGATTATTATTCAATATTTTACTTTTTAAAATTATTTTAAATTTGAAATTAAATGAGCTAAGTCGATCCAATGTAAGCATGTGCTTGTCTAATAGAATGAGCCGAGTCGAGCCTACCTCGAACTTAAAGAAAATTATTCCAGCCGAGTTGTGCTTGAATATGAAAAAAATATTCAAGCTTTAACCGACTCAAACTTGATAAAGTAAATGAGCCGAACATAAAGTATTCGGCTTGACTCGGTAAATTTTCACTCCTACTTTGAATGACATTTTTGAGTGTTGTATGTTTTTCTAATACAGTTTTTGTTTTCCCGCATGTATTGTGTATAAAATATGTTTCGAACATTAACACTGCTCTTGTTTTATTTTTGAATTGTTATAATTAATTAACATTTACCTAATACAAATTACAATACATGCCCATTTGATACTAATTTTTAGGCAGGATTGTCTATATCAATGAAAGACTTTTCTTAATGCCCATTTCATTTGATCTTATTAATTAAGATCAATGTTTTACACCTAATATAATGTAACTACCCTCTTTCCTCGACCATTCAACCACAACGATCTTTTTTAGCTGAAGATCGAACACTCTCATCTCTCTCATTTCAATCTTTTCTCTCCCATCTCTTAGATTGATTTGTATCTCTCATCTCTCTCTCTCTCTCACACACACACATATTCGCCTAGACCCTATTCCTTTCACCTCCGTCGGGTCGTACCGCGCCGCACCACTCCAGATCTCATCCACCTACGATGTCGTCGTATCCGTACGAGATCTCTTCGGCTTTGATGACGCGACATCATCACGTCTCTGATCTGGTTTCCTTTCCCTCTCAGGCTCGATCTAGTTCACCTCCACGGCTCACCATACCTTTGATCTAATTCAACGACTTCATCTGGCGAGATCAGAAACTCCAATTAAGTTGGTTGGCCAGAAAAGAAAAACAAATTTATAACAAGTGAGAGGAAAATAAAGCACAGATTAGAAGCCAATCTCACCGTCGCCTCATGTTACGTTGCTATCGATCTCAGACTAGATGGAGGAGTTTAGGAGGTCGTCAGTGTTGCCACGGTAGAGGAGATATTTGCTTTGACCAAGGCATTGAATTCTTTGTGTGCTCTACAGGAGGAGTAGATCAACGCTCTCTCTTGTCGACCGCCTTGGTTTTTCCAATTTCAAGTTGACCTTTTTGTATATTTATTTGATATGTGGTGGAATACTTTGTGTGCATTTATTGTACGAACCTTTTTGCTTGTCTATTACGGTTAGTAGACTTGGTTTTAGAGTATATTGGGGTTAATAGACTTGGTTTTGGAGTATACTGGGGTGGGTAGAGACTTGGTTTTAGAGTATATTGGGATCAGTAGATTTGGTTTTTGAAGTATACTGGGGTCAGTAGATTTGATTTTTAGAGTATACTGGAGTCAGTAGACTTGGTTTTTTAGTATACTGGGGTTAGTAGACTTGGTTTTGATGTATACTGGGGTTAGTAGACTTGATTTTGGAGTATACTGGGCTATCAGTAATTTTTCAGCATCTAGTGACAGAATCCGGTGACCAGCGACCGGCGAGCCGACAAAATATTCTCTCATATTTACTTTCTCCAAGTTTGTATAAGGAACAAAGGTAAAATTGCCTAAAAATATTATTTTATTATAAATTTAATAAAGATTTATATATTTGAGCATTAATAAGTACACCTTATATTAGAATAAATGTTTGATTTTTCAATTCATTGACTTTGAGATATGACATTTTTTGTGTAAATAATCATTTTTCTTTCAAATTAAAACATACTGGGAAAATTTTTCCCCACTCAAATTAAAACGCTTGCTCCACCACTGTTAGCAGCTATAACTTTTGAGGACAACCTCACATATAGCTGGCTCAACAACCCACCATCATAATCACCGATCTTCTACACATCGAATATGAGAGACTCAACTGAGTTCTCCCTTCTTTAATGAAATTTTTTCCTTTGCTCAAAAAACAAAGAAAAAAAATACGATATTCAATTACCAAGGCCTTCTATCTTGTTGTTAAATCATCCAATTGTTATTTTTTTTCTTTATAATTGCTTGTTCTCGTAAATTTTGTAATACAAGGGCAACAAGAGAATATTCATGAAAAATGTAAGATATAGGGTGTAAAACTGGAAATAACCTTTACCCTTGTTATATAGTCAACATCATGGTTTACTTCCTCATGCAAATCAGCATATGAAATTCGAGTGTAAGAAATCTCTGGATTAATGCCTTAAGAACATGGCCCAAAATTGTTATAGATCTCTCCTTAGTTTTGAACTTCTGCATTTAGTTGTTTTCTCTCATTAGTTTTGCATTTATTTGGTTTCTCTCATTAGTTTTGTAGTACTGACTCTATTATGTGGAACAGTAGATAATGCTTTGTCCTTGGTTAACTTTTAGTCGCATTTGTTATGTAAATTTTCCAGCGGCCTTTTGCTATATTCGCTAGTGCAGCTGTGTATGTATTTGTGTTCAGTGAAAGTCGCAATAGGGGAAAGGGTGTTTCTATTGCAACCTTATAAATTACTTTGTTTACCCCACATTTTCTTCACACTCCACTTATATATTATTTATTTTTAGTATATTTTGTTCATCTCTTTATGATATATAAAATATCATTTTCTTAATTATACTTATTTCTGTTCGGGTGAAAATGATTTTTCTCGAACAACCAGGTTTGAGGCGTGCCAGTACCTACGGGTCAGGTACAACCTTGATCTTGATGCTTGTTCGCCTTCTGACTTCTTCTCAAACAAATGTCGTACAGGCGCTGGTTAGGCCGACACTTAGGTTCTTCACAGACCTAGCTGAGAAGCAACTAGGATTTTCCTCCTCTTCTCACAAAGCGGACGTTTCTTACTCAGACCGGAGTGGTTGAGCAGAGCTGCAAATCAAGATTGCGGAGCGTTCGCCAAAGAGTTCCTTGACAAATCGGGAATATTTGCTAGAGTTCTCACTCCAACAATGGTTTTGCGGGTATTTGCCTACGGATATGGCTTTATGAAGAGGTGGTGGACTGTTCGCTCACGGATGAGGCTTGGTGAGGTAGAAGCGGGAACTGCCGACGGGTCGGGCTTTGGTAATTAGCAGGGGTGAATGCCTACGGATAAAGCTTTGGTGAACAAAAAGACCTAAGGAATCTTTTTGGTAGAGGTGCTCCGATGGAGGCTTGTTTTGAAGTGTGCAAAAGTTGTTTGTTGATTGACGTGATCCATTCTTTATTTGCCATGACCCCTTTATATAGTGAACACTAAGATTTATTCTTACTTGCAGATCAAGGCATATCAAATCTCTTGAAGATTAGATCCTTAAGCAACTGCAAATCTTCACCAAACATGACCTTTAAAGAAATAAAAATATGTACAGATATTTTGACCGCATGTATCGGTCCAAGTAAGTTGTCTAGGTGCAGATAGTCACCTCAAATCTGACTCTTTAACAGTTAGATATATACGAACATACGTTATCGACAACCAACCAAGGGAAGATATAATTACCGCTAAGAATATTTCTTCCATATCTTCAGACGTGAATCAGTTCATGCATACCATTGAAGAATGAATTCTTAGAACAATATAATTGCATCTTAAGATGCTTCTGGACGTGATCTGCTGCTCCATGCACTCATTCATCGATAAGGAATGTAATCCATATTTATCATCACGCACCAAAGGCCCAAGTTTTGTACGTCTAGGACTTCCTATAAATAAGGCATCAATCTTGGTGTCTTAATTATACCTTCAAAATTCAACCAGCATGGCACACGTCCATGTTGCCCTTCTCTTTATAGGATCTCCAATATCTACTCCATCTTGATAGTCAAGTAATCACCATTAATTACCAAAGTCACAATAATCGATAACACTACATATTTGCACCATGATGGCTTGACCTCCACGATAGGCTTAATATGGCTCCAATCATGGATACCTCCCGAGATACCCGATCATCACATCGACAGACCACTAAACTGGTTCAGAACACGGCCCGTCTGGGAAAGTGTATTTACAACCAAACATAGCCCCCAGGTCTTGAAGGAGAAACCATGTGTCTTGACTGGAAATACCTATAGTCTCCATGCATCGTTTACGTCGTAAAAAACTACTTGCCTTTGAAGATGATGAAACGCATTCTAACAAGAACATGCCTTAAGTCCACGCTGACCAACTAGACGCAGATAAGAAGCCCTTCATACTTAATTACATATGATAGCAAGACCACAAGCATTGGTCTTGATGATAATTGATAGCAGTGAACCAAGAAAACTTAGCCATAAGGTAGACATAATTGCACTCCATGAAACCAACTTTTGATGAATAAAGAGAACTCGAACCAATCACTTACTGATTGTTTAATAATTGGCGTTCTTCTTCAACAACACAGCCTCCAAGATGAACCTATTCCTTCAAAATACCTTCCAAGAAAACTAAGAAACCAGCCCTAAAATAAACTTCATCAAAAAAATGATGACATTTTGCTACTCAAGAGACCAACTTTAGGCACGTATATTATTCGGCGACGGTTCCTCATCAGCGCCAAAAGGTGAGAGTACACCATCAACGCCAAAAGGCGAGAGATCACCATCAGCGTCAAATGTGAGAGTTTGCCATATGTGCCAACAGGCGAGAGATATCTATCAGCACCAAAAGACGAGAGTACGCCATCAGCGCCAAAAGACGAGAGATCACCATCAGTGCCAAATGCGAGAGTTCCCATACGCGCCAACAGACGAGAGATCGTCATAAGAGCCAAAAGGCGAGAGATCGCCATCATCACCAAATGCGAGAGATAGCCATCAGCTCCAAGAAAAACGAGAGTTCACCATTAGTGCCAAAAGGCAAGAGTACGACATCAGCGCCAAAAGGCAAGAGTTCGACATCAGCGTCAAAAGGCAAGTCGACGCCAGATGCACCAAGACTTCATCACATACCAAAGACAATGACCCTTCTTGCTTGAGGAGCTTGGGGACTGGTAGGGTTTGGCGCAACATTGATATTACTTATGCTTGGTGACTTGGTTTTAACTCTCCAACCAAGAAGGCTCTCTTACTTGGAGACTTCGGGGACTTGTTGAAGTAGCCACTATGTGCCTCCATCGCCAAGCATAAGTAACACCATTCATGTAGGCCCACAAGCCATAAGAAGAATCGACTACTAAATATATCATGAATTCATTCGTACAAGCTATGCAACGACACTCGAAAGTCTCCGATCCGACATCAGAAAGTCTCATTGCCGGCCTCACCAATATGCCCTCACGAAACACGTCTTGGACATCCTGTCCACATCGGAATGTATAAAAGAGTGAAGTCTCCTTCTTCTATAAATAGGAGACTGTCTCCTTCTTATTAGACATTCGAGATTATGACTTGTAATATTTAGGGAAGGCAATTCGCCACCCAAACTCTAGTATATATTAAGTGGACGTAGCCTTGGCCACCTAAGGTAAAGTGAATCACTATAGATCCTGTGTTGTCCCTAATTCGCCGTTAAACATGTCACATATCGCCATTGCACACACATATCACCACGTGATACAGACCAGTTCCAACATAAAGAAGCAATGTACACTAATGGATGTAATGTCATTTGGTATATCTTTGATTAATTAAAAGGTAGATAAAACATAGAGTTTTGTAAATGAGACGTGTCAGTGTTGATTTTCTGTATTTAATTAGAAAATCAACATATATAATTTATTTTAAAAAGTTGAAAAAAGATCTATGACGTTTTTAAAATATCATAGAATTAATTACATCAATTTCAATGACGTTTTGGAAACGCCGTTAAATGTAATTTTATAGCGTTTTTTAAACGTTCTGAACTGTAATTCTATGACGTTTTTCAAAAGATGTAAATCTCTGGAGAAAAGGACGGCGCCGATTTTTACAGCGTCTCGGGACGGCGTTTAAAAACGTCATTAAAAACATTTAACGGCGTTTGCAAACACCATTGATGTGTATGTGTGTGTAGTAATTAACAACTCCACGTCTAGGTACTGGCCGGCATGTTTAAATGACATCTGAATCAGAGACAAAAACTGTTCATCTAAAGGCTTTAGGAAACAATCTATACTGTATATTCAATCTAAAACGTCCCATATGTCCACAAGCAGACATAGTGCAGCAGAGAAGTTAAGAAACTTAAGTGAAAAAAAGAGAAGATGAAAATAAGAGATACATCAAAGAAATTAAAGGAAACAGCAGAAACACAGTCCTGTAAAAAAAGATAGGGCAACCTTCCTTACAATAATGTAGCTAGTGAACAGAATTGAAGAAGCACAGCACTTCCATGAGAATGAATTAATCTTTTCCCTCTCATACTGCTTCCTTGGGTTTTTCTTCAGCTACACTTTCTTCCTTTGCTGCTTCGGTCTCTTTTTGTTCTTCGGATTTTTCTTCTGCAACTTTCTCTTCCGCAATTTCCTTGACTTCTTCCATGATCCTGTCAACTTCTTCGGTAATTTTTTCCACCGGAGTTTCTGTGGCTTCTGTCTCTGCTGGTGCAGCTTCAATTGCTACCTCAGTGGACTCAGGATCCGCAACAACAATTTCAGGGGTAATTTCCTCTAGAGGCTTTACAGTCTCTGGTACTTCTGTTGTCTTCTCTTTTTCTGTCAAGTCCTTCCCTTCTTCATTCTACCAATTAGTTTCATCAAGTAACAAAACGTTAAGAGAGTGAATGTCTAAATAGCAATGCAAATTTAGGTTTAGCGTATAGATTATTCGCACATGTTATAAGAAAAAGAAAAAAAATTATGGATCAATATAAATGCAGATGTATATACTTCAACCATCATCAGGTACTAACCAACTAAACATTTTCAAGCTAGATAGGGACCTCAATACCAAACCATTTGAATTGAATCAAGGGAAGAAAATGCTCCAACAACTAGTACAGATCGATAGTCATCTGCAGATTGAATGGTCTATATTCAGAACATATGATGGCCAAGCACGTTCAAAGTCCACAATGTACTAATCAATCATCATCTTTAGTCGTTTTCATTGTATGCTTTAACCTAGAAGGTTTTAGAAGTCATGAGCACTAAAATTTCATGCCTAGAAAATAGGCGTTGTATATCTAGCAGCTGGCACACTCCATCGATCATCAAGATCTCGACAACAAGGGTCGGATGCAAAGGGAATGCCTGTATAAGGAAACCATGCTGCTGACCACACTTGAATATGTTCATCCACTAAATAGCTGCAGTCTGCAGATCCATGTGTTTTCTAATTTCTTTACAGATATGGACAACGGAAATAAGATGTTTTTCTTTAAATCGAAAGAAACTTGATCATAAGTCGTAGGAAAGGTCTCGATTGAGGTTGATTTAAATACGTAAGTTAAGATGTTCGATAAATTGTTTCCAAAAAACTCAACGCAAACCATTTGATAGGAAAAAACATTTACCTTGCATACGAAAAAACATTTGATCAGTGAAAGAATCAAAGTGATGGTGGGCCTCAAAACTTTGTTTTGTCATAAGAGGAAGATCTCAAGGAATCCAAAGATACTGATTCTCGAGGACTTCACAAGTTTCGACAAAGCAATCGACCATTACGTGATTTACGTCTCATTCTTTATTTTAAACTAACAAGAAATTAGAATTTCAGATACATTGTTGCAGAGAGAAAGTTACATTTCAGTGTAAAAAATCTGAGAATCTGACGGAAAATTCCTAATACCGACGGGACATATGACAAGCATAAAGACATGGACGGCAGCTTAAATATACGTGGTTATGCAATTAAATATATCAAAAATTAATTTACGTTCATAGATATATATTTGATAAAAATAGGAAACGACTTGAACTCCACAATATAATAAGGGCGGGTTTTGTTTTGGTAAAGCAATATCAAATTTTGGTAAAATCCATCTTTTGAATAGCTTGCCCAAAATATAACTATGGTTACTAAATGAAGGGGATTAAAAATTTAAAATGATCGTTGATATAGAAAAAATCGGCTATTTGCAAGATTTACTTCAATGAAAGAATCTTTTTGTTTTCCTTTAACTGTGTATAAAGATCGTACAAAAAATTTCCATACAAAAACTCATATATAAAATTCACTCGTACAAAAATTTTCCATATAAAAACTCGTATAGGATATGTCACTTTTGCATCAAATAAATTAGATCATATGGAAAATTCACTCTTGCAAGAACATACTGCATGACCAGATCTCTGAAATCTGAATAATTCAGTAAAAATATATATAGTTTGAAAAGTACTAAATCAAGTTCAACTTTTCTGGAAAAAAAAAACAAGTTGAATTATTTTTCATCATTTTGACAAGAGACTGCGCTCTGTGCTTGATAATAATTAGTTTTCAAAAGATATAAAACACAGCACTCATCAACAAAAACAGTTATCATGAACAAGTTAAAGGCATAATAATTCATGTTTAATTAATTTATTAATGAAATTTTCACCTGGAACAAATTGCTGAGAGACTTGCGTTTATCTTCATCAACAACGATCTCCTCGACTGTAACATCACTACCTTCTATCTTCTTCTCCTTTTCATCATCACCTGCAGTCACTACTACCTCCTTCTCCTTCGACTCGACTACGACTCCTTCCTTGGCCGTCTCCGGAGCCGGCACTGGTGCCTCCACGCCGGCTACTTCCTTCTCCTTTGAAACCTTAGGCTTCGTTGCACATCCTCCCATATTTATCAAACAGTTAAACAAAAACCAATTCAGACTACTACAATTAGCTATCTAGCTAGGAAGAATGAGAAAAGAAACAAAATTAAGAAGTGGGGAGGGGAGAAAAACCAAGACTGGTTTATAAGGGAAAGCTTAGAGGCTGTGTGGTGGTTCCAACATTTGTGCCAAGGCAAATAAATAATTGTCTGTAATAGTCTAATATTATTGCAAATGTTGTAACAGACTACCTTATATTTATATGTATAGAAGGGGGCCAGTGCAGGCCTTGCAAAACCTGGAGAACCTACGTGATTGGAGGTTGAAGGGGCCTCAATTGGAAACAAGTTCTTTCTTTTTTTTCTTTTTCTTTTTTTTTCTGGTTTTTTTCTCTTCTTCTTTAAAATGAAATGATTTAGCTTTGAGCCAATTACATAGAAGTCTCATTTGAGAAATTTTATCCCATAGAGGTCTACCCAAACATTTTTGTTCATATACAGTATAACCTCGATAAATGAATGTTCGATAAATTAATAACCTCGCTTAAGTAATAATTTTTTCCTGTCCCGACTCGGGACCAGTTCATATTACTAAGTTTCTCGCTAAATATATAAGATAATAATTTTTTTGATTCCCTTTAGGTCCCAGCGAATATATAAAGTAATAATTAATTAATTAATTAATTAATTAAAAATACTATAAAATATAATAATAATAGATAAATGCATAAAAATAAGTGTAAATAATGTTCTTCATACAAAATAAGGAAACTTATAACAATCTTTACTTTCTCAATTTAGTTACTCCTAAAGTATCTATCTATGGTTCTTTGCCTTTTTCTTATATATATCTAAACCAAATTGAACCTCACTTTTAACTTTTTGTAAGGCATGCACTAGATTAGCTACGTCTTTCTCATTTTGTAGCAAGTAATTATTTAAAATTACCGTTGTCTGAAATGACTCTTTAGAAGAAACTTGTGGTAGTGCACAACTATCATCTGGATCATGTTCTTAATCAGTAGTCGGGTTCATGACTTAACTCGCCGTAAATCGGGAGAAATTCTGATTTGTTCTTCGAGTGTACAGTGGTTTGTTTCTTGATCGAATTTCTCCCTCCCTAGATCACCAATTGTTGAGTTCTTTATATGGATAGGATGGGTTTTAGGAGTACTATAATCCCCTAGAATTTGGTAGCTTGATTTGGAGTGTGGAGGGAGAATTGAAGGATTGAAGTGGAAATTTTCGGGTTTTTAGAACTTTTTGTCGATTGACCTAGTTAGAGGCCGAATTGGCATTCGAGTTGAACTAGAAAGTTGTTCGTAGTGAAGAGAGGAACAAACTGTGAAATTTTGGTGTCGATTGGTGGTGGCCGGAGTTTGGCCGGAATTCTCTGCCGGCAGCGGAGCTGGCGGCGGAACCATCACCTTTTAGGCAGTTTTTCTTGCCCATTAAATTGTAAAAATTAATAGAAGGCCATTGAAGGGCAGTTTCTAATTTTTTTGGAGATTTATTCGTTACGTTTAGTATTTTTGAAGATTTGGATTTATTAATTGGTTAATTAAATGACAACCGGTCATTTAGGAAGTACCGGCTAGGCGTGAGGGTGTAATTAAGGGCTTTTACGCTAACGGAGTATTTGAGGCCGACTCCCCACGTTTTTTCTAGAGATGGTTAAGGATGAACGTTACGGGTAGTTATTTAATGTTGTTGCTCTTACTTTAATTGTGGGATTGAGACCTTAATTATGTATTTTGAACAGGACATGGAAGAACTCGAGCTGAGCAGCTTTCAGGTAACCGGCAGACTAAGCGGCATCTTTGTGAGTAGACTTTTATTTTATATTTAATGCATGCAATAGATTTTATTTAGTTTCTCCTTTATTTATGAATTTCCTCCATTTAAAATTTTATGGTGATGTTGGGGAAAATTGGGAATTTATTATATTTTAAAGATAAGAGAGCCGGGAAAGAGGTTCATACATTTCCCGTGAGTTTTGAATGATTTTCCTGGAATTTGATTTTAAATCGGTTTCACCATTTTGGGTTATGGAGGGAGATTATTTTTAAAAGGGAAACTTGACTTTTGGATTTAATGATTTTTAAGTAAAGTCAGGGAACCGGTTTCGGATGCCTAGAAATGTTTTAAATCTAATGTATTTTGGGGGAAAATTCATGGGTGTTTTGACTTGGATTTCGATTTATTTACCACGAGGTTTTTAAGGATTTTCAAGGTTATGGTTATAAGTATTGCTAGCTAGCATGGACCCTCTCCAGATAGAGATGGTACCCTCTCTGGATTGTAGCTGATCAGACTCTCTTCGGTGGTAGCTGGTCGGAAAGTCCCTCCCGGATAGAGCCGGTCAGGACCCTCTTCGGTGGTAGCTGATCGGTTGGACCCTCCCGAATAGAGCAGGTCAAGGGACCCTCTCTGATTGAGCTGGTCAATAGACCCTCTTGTGGATAGAGCTAGTCGGTTGTTTTCTCGTGGTTATGGTGTTAGTACCCCACAGCTTTAATTAAGGATTTGAGCCAAGGAAGTTGTGTTATGTTTTATTTATTCGTTTTATAATCATCGCGTGCATAAGGTATTTCTTAGAAAGTTATAAGGGAGAGCATCAAAGAAAAATTAGTATTTACATATTTGATTTTTGTCCACTCACGCTAATATTTTTCAATGTTTCTCCCCTGAGCCCTTCGTTTTAATTGCCCAGATTGCAGTGCTCAATCCGACTAGTCTTCGTGGAGGCCAGACATAGTTACTGTCATTTTCCAAACGAACAGTAGGTTCCGGGTTAACCTACTTGTATTTTTTTCCCTGCTTCTACTTTTCATAGTCGCTCTGATACACATCGGGTTGTATTATATTTGTCAGTGAACTCCTAGGGATCTAGAACTCATTGTAGGTTTTAAATTTGGAATTTATGTAACGTTGTTGTGATAACATTTGTTATGAACTAATTAGATGTGTATCTTGTGGAGGGTGTTGGTTATGGGAGCAGGATAGCTCCAGGAGTTTTGGATGGTTGTTGTTTTATAAAAGTGCTATTTTGGGTTTATTATAGGTTAAG
This sequence comes from Comarum palustre, assembly GCA_951800085.1. NCBI lineage: Eukaryota > Viridiplantae > Streptophyta > Magnoliopsida > Rosales > Rosaceae > Comarum > Comarum palustre. The sequence goes on along the minus strand of OX637575.1, from coordinate 11,390,936 downwards.
GGTTGTCCACTTTTCTAGAAAGACTATGTCGAACCTTCTTTGGGAGGTGGTCCTTACAGGACTTACTTCGAGTTAAAGGGTTTAACTCGGGGTGGGTCTTGACAGTCACTGCAAGCTTTGCCGCCTCCTTGGCTCTTGCAAGTGATGATGTTATCGATATCTCTCACCTTGATCATCCAGATGAACCTCGTTCTGATTCGAGGCTCTACCTTCTGGCACGTACCACCAATTTAATATAGGTCAGTGCTGGCAATTGGCAAAGTCACTTCAAGTGAATCTGGATGCTGCGGCGCCTCTTTCGGGTTGAGTGTCATGATCGTGATTTATTCATAATCACCTTTGATATCCCGAAAGATCGGAGTAAAGTCTTTTGGGGAGGTCCTTGATATTATCGTAAGATGCCGATGACTCTGGAGGAATACGATGGTCTCAAACCTCCTGCGTCCATTCCGATGAACAAGCTCTACTTCTGGCTGGGTCTTCTGAACATACTCAAGGCCCTTTCAAAAGATCGATACATCCGGAATGTGTCGATTGTTGCAGGTACGTATATTTGCAAAGATGAACCACTCTTTGCGTCTACTGGTCAGATTAGAGTTAGGCCTTCTCATGCCCTAGATCGCTCATTTTATGAGAAAAAAACCCTAAAAATCATTGATGGGGTGATGGCAGAGATTGAATTTCAATTTCAGAATCTTATTGGTGTGTAAGCATTGTAATTTGATCCAGCATGAGAATGATTATTGTGTGAAGATAGGGGGAGCGAACCCTAGCCCTAACTTCTCAAAAGTGGTTGTGCCGAGGTCCTTTCCGGCAAGCATGATTGGTTTTTATGATGCAGGTTTCCAATTCAAGGGTACTGAGAATGCTTCTACCTATGGTGTAGTACGGGGACTCTTTGTTCCTCAACCATCCCTCCCCAAGTCGATCATCATTTTTCGAGAGACTACTCTTGAGGGTGGTGATTCTGAGGCTCTCCCCTTGGTCATCATTGATGAAGGAAAACGAGTTGAACAACATGTTGAAACTCTGAAGCGTGGAAGAACTTCATCCCCCAGTGCATCTCTGAAGAAACCCATGCTATTATTGGGAGTTGATGATGACCTTCCTCTATCCCTCCTTAAGAAACAAAAACTTTCATTCCTCGAATCACAGCAAGGGCTCTTGTTCTATTGGATGAAGGCAAGAGTTCTGATGGTGGCAATGGAACAAGAGCTAAAGCAAGAAAAAGAGAGCTAGGTCGACCATTTGGCTCGAATAATACTAAGACCCTGGAACGGGAGAAGGAGGAGAAATTAGCTGCAAGTGGGGTGACCATGCAAGCTGATATCATGCAGCCTAGCCCTAAACCGAAGGGCAAGGATGTTCTTTAATTATTTTCTATTTGGTTTTTGAACTGGCCCCTTAAGGCATCTATGGTTTTGCTTAATTTTGTTTTTTTTTCATTCTTCGCATTAGCCTATTTTTTCTATGTATTTGTAGGAATAGGCTTACAGAATAAGTGAGTGAGATGATTAAAAAGTAGTCTATCATATGTACTAGTGTGAGGTATGCCTCATAACTACTTGTCTATCTGTAGATGATAACGGTAGAGTATGTAATAGCTGTTTCTGACCTTTGTGTTTGTCCTTAATATATCAAGTCGTGATTCACTTCTTAAAAAATCATCACCCGAGCTTATCATAAGACGAACCCACATCGATTCCATAGATTGTGATATTCGAAACCACCATCCTTCACCTCAAACAGCTTCTGTCTCATCAGCTCGTGATGGATTGGGGTTCGTGCAGCTGACATCATCGGCCCCGACAGCTCCATCTCTGTCCTCAAATACAAAGAAATAGGTTAGTAAGTGACTACTCTCCTCCTCTCCACCGGCTGCGACCGCCTCAATGCCGCGACATACCATAATAAAGCTATCTTCAATTGTAGACATAAATTGTAGCAGTTTTCTCTATGGAATATTAGACAAATTGATCTTAAACGCTATCGAGTTTGATGGTGGTGTTTGCTAGTTTGGGTGTGGGATATTTGGGTTCGAATGGTGGTGTGCATGTGCGTTGCTGGGGTGAACAAACTACTAGTTTTAGTGGTCTTGCATTCCAGCAGGTAGCGGACGTGTTCTTATTGAGAAAGAAATAAGACTATGCAATCTGCATAAAAGACGGAAGAGCAAGGCTTCAAATCAGAAACAGGGTTTGATGAATTATAGAATAGGAAATAAGTAAAGGAACAATCAAGATTGAAATCAGACCTTATTGAAGGTGATTTGGTGAGGCTTGGGATCAGAGGCTATAAAGAATGACAAAAATAATTTATTATTGCCTTCAAAAACTAATTTTTATTTCTTTATTAATTATTATTATTATTATAAGAAAAGAATGTCAAAAATAAAAATTTAAAGGTGAATAGGTCATTTTAAAAATAAAAATGGCTACAGTCAGTGTTTTTCAACCGAGATAACGGTTCTATATATTAATTTTTGATCGCAACAAGAATGTGAAATACTTTTTTAAAATTTTTTTTATTATGAGATATTGAAATTTTGTTTATCTAAAAAGTCAAATACTATTTAGATTATTTTTTCTATAAAGTCCTTCCAATAATTGATTGGTTTACGCTTTACCTTTCAACTTGGGAAAGCAGAAACAGAAAATGAGTTTTCAATCAAAAAAAAGAAACAGAAAATGAGATACAGATGCAAAAAAAACTATGTAGGGTGGAATGCATCCAACTAATTAGTGTTGTTTTATATATTTTTTATAAACTTTGTTAAAGTAGCATTATTACGAGTGGGAAGTAGAAGTCACGTCTCTCATTATTCAGAAGTTTTAGAAGAATAACGAAATTGATCAAATCTAATAGAGAAAGCCAGAATCGGTGCAAACCTGTCTAGTATCAGGGCGGCCGAATGTGATTGAATATTTAAGTACGTGTTTGATGAAACCAGAGAATGAATGCAAGGGATCGGAGTGTGTGGTATCATTACATCGTGTTGGCCATGCATTATGAACCAACATTTCTGGATTCTTTATTAGCTTGTTCTCTGCAGACTTGCAGAGATAGTGCATGAATGAATGAAGCTTTCTAGAATCAGTAGATGGACGATTAATTTTGATAATCTTTCACACGTTAATTTGTTCATCCATGATACTTATTAACTTAAGCATCGTGGTCGATTTTTTCTCTTACTAATTTGACCCTTACTGGGGCAGTGTATATAGCCAACTCAAAAGGTTGAAGAATGACTCCTTTAGTTAGATACGACCATACTTTGTACTTTCTAGGTTTTCTAACTTTTTGGTTAGGTTAGCAAGTTGGTAACACACCTATCAAGTTAACCTGAGGTCTACCAGAGTATTCCAACAAAGCCGGAGGTCTACCAGAGTATTCCAACAAAGCCAGATTAATCTCCTGTCATATGCACACGGTGGGGGTTGGGACTCGAAATCTTAACATTAATATAAGAGATTCATACTAAACAACTGGACTAACATTATCATACGAGGTGGTTCTAGGTTTTCAGAATATAACTCGTACATATAATGGTTAGCAAGTTGGTAACTCACCCATCTAGCAGGGCATCCCAACAAAGTTTCATACTAATCAGCTCGACCAACTTTACTATATCAGATGGTTCTAGGTGTTCAGAATACTAACTAGTACATATAATTTTTTATTTTTAAATAGACTTGTACGATTACCCTTAAGCCTTGATCATTAATAAAATTAGAGTATACATTGAAGAACATGATACATGAACCTCAAATCACAATCAAGATATTAACGAGTCCTAATCCATCAACTTGTACAAACAGTTTACGTAGTAAAGCCCAAATATTTTCGGTTTAAGCCAAACTTAGCCCAAAACCGAGCCTGCCCTGAATATGTGAAAGCGTAAGCGTCGGAGCAGAGAGAGAGGAGATGAGAGAGCTTCGGCCACGCTGACCCTCTCCCTTCAAACCACAGAACCTATACGTGAACATAGCTTGATGTTCCTGTTCCAAACCATATAAAAGTATCAACTTTGAAACTTGGTGCTTCTTTGTTTCAGATTCCTCTTCACAAATGCAAGTAGCCAGATGGAGAAACTTTATGATACTCAAGAAATCATTGATTCCGTTGACATGTATGGAGACCCGTTTAGCTTTGTATCATTCCACTCCTGTTTCATGTGAGACGAGGAAAGACAAATGGAACTTTGTGAGTTACTTATATTTTCAGCTATCCAATGTGGGTATTTTCGTTCTTTGTTTTGATCCTCAGTTCAATACTCATTTCAGAGATGTGCGTATTTTCTGTAAATGTGTATTCTTTGTGTTTTTTGAGGCTTTAATGTTGTAAGAGACATTGGTTTGCAATTTTTAGTGTTGCAAAACAGAGGGAACTTGTATATCAGAAGTGATATTAGAATAGGAAAAGACTACATTTTCTTAGAACAATGGAATTTTTAGAGCACTGCTTTTCTTTCTTTTTCAATTCGTATATCTATCTTTGTTTTTCCATTCATTACTATTAGGACAAGTAGAATTCATATGAAAACAATTGATTTGGGCAGATATCCTTTGTGTAAAATTACTTTGTAGGCGTGTTCTTTGGCTGCTTTCATGCCTCTTTAGAATGAGGATGTCATAACTGTTTACAATTTATTATACGTTCTGGTTTTCTTGTCTTCTAGATTTAAGTTTGTTTAGAGAGAATAGTGGCATTTTGACACATAAATTCTGTATACTTTGAATTTTCATTTTTGTGTTTGAACTTTTTTATATTTTTTTTCCCAACATTTCCGTTGTTCCATCTCATTGCCTGCGGTTTTCATAGTTTTCCATACCGAAGCATCTCTAACACTTGGATTATGTAAATTTAGAATTTCATCAGATAAACAACTCGTCACAAGCGGTCTGATGCAAAGAAAGCCCTTAAAATCTCCTCTTCAACAGTGGATACTGCCCTAAAGAGTCATAACAGCACTTTCAGGTAGAATGATATATTACTTTTTGTTTATATTTTCTTTTAAGGTACTCCTATGCTACTGTATAACACAACTTCAACGTTATTTGTTTTTTTTTCTTTCACGTTATTGTTGCATTTGGATGTGCACATACCATGCTTTGATCGTTGGGATGGCTCTTTCTATTAAATGTTCTCTAGGGGTAATTGTGGGAGCCAATTTTGATTGAACGACTATGTTGTAGTGAACTTGATTTGGGATCTGAATATACCTTTATTTATATGGTGCCGTTGGAAAAGATATCTCAAACACAGTGATGAAAATTTATTTTATTTATCTCTTTTTTCATATATTTGATTCCAGAATCTGGAAATGTCCAATGTTGTCAATCATGATGATGGTTGCGATAGGGGCTTGTAGATGATATATAAAACACAAAGGATCCATGCAAAGTATATGAATTACACATGACACATGGACTCTTGGATTCACTCCTGTATATGATTTGTGTTTTAATTCCAATACCTCTACCCCATCATGTGTCAGAGGCAGAAACATTTACCTCTTAATTTTTGTGTTCTGGAGTCTGCATGATATCAGCTAATTGCTATTGACTAAACTGTTTTTTTCATGTACTAATATATGGTGTTTTCTACTGCTAAAAGGCTGAAGATGCTTCACGTAGCCCTCCTAAAAATCATAGATCAAACTCTTGTCAACATGCTCAGAAATCCCACCACTAGAAAATGAAGCGTAAGGTTTCTACTGTTCTCTTTGATTTTTGTTCCTTTTATCTTTCTGTTTCTGTCTTGTATCTCTAATACCATTTAGCATCAATTATTAATGTCTATTCATATCACAGTATTTTAGTATAATGTACGTAAGCTTTCTTTTGGGTGTGCACGCATGTAAATCAAACATCAATTATTTCTGAACTTTGAATGGATTAGATAGGTTTGTGATAGTGATATTGTTTTCAAGTGTTTTCGGAAGACCACTATGTTGTCACTTATGTTTAATAAATTTTGTGTATTAGAAGCAAAGACACTAGTATGGTCATTGCAAATATTCTCGGAGATGCATGCCTTTCAAGGTAGACCTTGTTAGAAATATCTTTACTGGATTTGGATTTGATTTGACAGAGCTGATTTTGCTTGCTTTGCTGGGAGATGTGTTGAACTTTTTAAAGCTCATACCATTTGTTCAATTGCAATCGGAAATCCCTTCCTAATTGTATCGGCTGCTTGCCTTTAATAAGAGACTGGAGTAGTTGTTTACTAATGAACAAAATCCAACACACCAATTAGATCTCCGCAATTGTTGTCAAACCTTCTCTACCACAAAACTACCCAAGACATGGTTAGCACTTATTATCACACTACTCGTATTATCTTTTCTACACAGGCTCAGCCACAGTGTGAATGCTATAGCTGCTATGAAACCAATGGTTTGCACTTCCGGCCTCTCCTTGACAAATGATGCCATGTTCAAAAGAAATATTAGAAACTTTAAAAGTGGGTCTTATTCTGCTGTATCAAATCAGAGGTACTAACCCTTACCATGAGCAACTGTATGAGTAAGAATTTTGTACCTTTGGAAGGTATAGCATCTATGAAGCTGCTATCATATCCATTCCATCTACCTTCCAAAGGTATAGCATCTATGATGGGCTTGGTGGTCTTTGATGTAAAGTTATATTACCTGAAAGTTTTGTCATACCAATCCACCTTTCAAGCTTGGGTATCCATTCTTTAGACTCAAGTACTCAGCTATAGTTCAGAAATTTTATGCATCTTCTAGTGGTCTTATTCTAAAAGGCAGTCGATTTTAGGAGAATGTAATTACCTCATGTTTTTCTCTGCTGGTTAGCTGATTTAGAAAAAACGATTTAAGAGCTGCATTCATTATTGGCATCCTAATTCCTAACTAACTGATTTGTTTTACATCTTCAGGCAAGCTCAAAAGAGAGTTTTCTCTGATGATGAAAACCATACCGAGACAATCTTTCAGGCGACATATGGCAAGAGATGGTACACTTGGGCTTTTAACGCACAGCGTAACTCTTTCCAAGATTCATCATATGGATTTGACTGGAGTGAGCCTTCAAGCTGGAAAGATACAAACAAAAGTTGGGAAAACAGTAATGACATAGAATCTGACGATGAAGAATGTACCATAGGATCAAGTTCTGATAGAAAAATTCAGAATGTCTACACTTCAGAGTGATAGATGACTGTTGAAACAAAAAAAAATGATGACGACTTGCACGTTTTTCTTTTCCTTTTAAACACCATATGTATACGTCATATTGAAATTGGACACTGAATGATGGTGTTGAGGGCTTGCAGGGCTGTCTCTTTGGGGATTGAGGAGTGGTGGTGGTGGGTTTCGTAGTCTGCCATTGGAGACGAGCTTAGAGAAGTGAAGCTTGAGTTGCAACGACTAGAAGTAAGCGGTGTGTTGTTGTGAGTGTGGGTTATTATAAGTGGAAGTGTGGAATTGTGGGAGTTTTGGCTCGGATCTCGAAAAGTGTTTTTGTCTTTTTTGAATATTTTTTGACCTGATGAACGATATTGTCAAAATAGGATTTATTTTGTGATTTTTCCCTTTTCATATTCTCCGATGATGTATAAAAGACTTTTTTTTTTATTGAAATGTATGTGGGACATTAATGATAAATAATCAATAGCTTTCTTCAAATGAAAAAATAAATTTGCTCATCCCTCTTCAAAAATAAAAGAATACAAATGTACCATCTAAGTAGTGACATTTTTATCAAGTGATCTAACTAACAGTAGGAAATGCATATATTCAAATCTCGTACGAAACAAATCATTCTTGATGCTACACATGTAATGATTTTCTTAGGTTCTCATCATAGTATGATTTGGAGAAGCTATTGCCAAACTATGTACTAATCTTATTAAACAATCACCAATGTCAACGCCTTCTCTGCCTCAAAGGCAGATCTAAAACTAGCCATCACAAAACTACGTCCCACTCTCAGGGTCGGCCCTGACAATTGAAAGGTCCTGTGTGAAAAAAATTGTTGGGTTCTTGTATTAAATTTGTTTTTTAAAACCTCAAAAAAAATATTATTTTAATGGTTGAGTAATGAAAAACAATAAATATATTGTGAGATATTTAAGCAAGTCTATAAAATATAATAAATAAACCATGAGATTGATTATATATAAAAATCTGAAGATAGAAAGCAAATCTTTGTGTAGTATTTCTAGCAAAACAACCAAGCTTGATGGACACTGCTTTCACTGATTTTTCTAGCAAACCCTAATTGTATAGCAAAAAAATAAGTACCAAACCATCAATATTCACTTATTTTTTTACCATCAATAAGTACCAAACCATCAATATTCACTTCAGACCAAAAAAACCATCAATATTCACGTAAATTTTTAAATAAAACTAAAGCTGTCTTCTCATCAAATAAAAAAACCGTCTTGATCCTGAAAAAAAATCCCCGCATGAAACATCGAAACTCAAATATCGTACCCAATGCATCAGTAAAGAGTAAAGAGAAGCAGCACCAAATAAAGATATTACCAAGAAGTTGGTACCCTAAGTCTTCCAGGTTTAACCTCGAATTTGCCGTTGAGGCCACTCTGTTCTGTCGCCCAACCCATTCAGGGTAATCAGCAGTTAACTTCATAAACAGACTGACCTCTGGATAATACCACCACATAAATCGAGTTCAGAAACAAAATCCAACCTAAAGCCAAATAATTCATGAACTCTTTTCATTTTTGTATTTCAAGATGTCAATGAATTCTATGAAATATGACGATGATTACAGTGAAAGGTTATAAAAACGATACTACACTGCGACTAGCACGAACATTACAAAAACGATAAATTTTTCATGTATGAGATTCATACTTTTACAAACAAGGAATAAACCATCCAAAAGCCACTTAACAGCCAAACTATAATATCCCTCCTTTTATTCTCTCCCTACTACTATCTTCTATTCAACAAAGGCCCTTCAACAAACGATGGAAGCATTTGTTTCTAGGATCCCATTTTACACTGCACTAAAACAAAACAGACTGCTCAACAGTTCTCAAAACTACAATTTGAACAACAACCATGTGGTGACCAGAAATTGGAAACCAACTCACTTCAAACACAAGGAACATTAAATAAAGCTTTTGTAACACACTTAACCTCAGCTCATAATTGCCATTGAAGGATTATCTTGTTCCATTGGAGAAGGATTACCAGCTACAATTCGATAACCATCTCCAGCAACATCTCCCACTCCATCTATGATTCCAATCTCTCCTTGAATCTTCTCAACCTTCTGACAATCACCATTCTGAGTCACTGATTCTGTCTGCTGCTGCTGCTCTTCTTGCCCACGTATCATATGCATCAGTAGCTCCTCAGGCCTCAAATCATAATTCTTACTAGCCTTCTTGCTGTACAAAGCATCAAGCATCTCAACATAAGCACATGTCTTTGAATCCTCGGGCCTTTTCTTGTTGCTATCTTTCAATCTTCTATAGTACTTGTTTATGTTCTCCCACTTCTCCTTGCACCTCTTGGCATTCCGGTCATAACCAAGCTTTTTCATGGATGCTGCAATCTCCTCCCACAAATGGCCTTTAGTTCCATTTTCATGATATTGCAAATCATAATTAGATCTCAGCCTAATCAAATCTGAAACTTCTTCTCTTGGCCACCTTGTAGAACTACTAGGTGTGCAACTTCTACCATTATTCTTGTCCGGCGTTTCCAAACTCCTACGGACAACCTCCCAATCTTCATCTTTTTTCTGCTTGTCAGAAACTGTATTCACCACAGGTGAGTGAGCAGGCATTTGAACTCGGACTGCAGATGCTTGCACTGGCAGTTGCGTTGAGGATACTTGATTTGGTAATTGAACTGAGCACACTTGCAATGGCAATTGCACAGATGACGGTTGATCTGGAATTTGAACTGAGCATCCTTGGCCTGGCAAGTTCACTGAGGCAGCTTGTTCTGAAAACTTTTGCAAAAATGCAAGAACAGCGGCATCTTTTGCAGCTGCAACAGACCTCTCTTGAGCTAGGAGCTCTCTTTCTCTCTCAATTTTAGCCAATTCTTGTATCTTCCACGCCTGATCTCTCGCTATCCGTTCTTGTTCATAGTTGTCCAACACCTCCACAAACTTCATCTGCAAATTCTCTTGTTTGTCAATCACTTGCTTCATCAACTTCTCAAAGAACTCTGTCACCCTCCTCTTTTTCTTGTATGTGCCTTCAGACTCTTTGCTTGAACACGACGTGGTGGGGGTAGAGTTGTCAACAAAACTTGAAAGCTGGTTTTGCAGTGAAGAGCATGGGATTGCATTTGAAATGCCATCCGTTAGGCTTGCTGCTGCTATTTCAACTGTAGAATCTTGAACTGTTTCAGTAGCAGGAGGATGATCAAAATGGTGTTGCTCTATAGCCTCCAATTGCTCAAAGTACTTATACGTCTTGCCAGCTGAGCGACCACCCCGCATTTCTCTAGTCCTTTTGTGGTACTTGTATATGTTCTCAAATTTCTCCTTGCATTTCTTGGCGTCCCTGCTATATCCAGCCTCTCCCAGTTTCCTATTCACAATCCCAAAAAAAATTTCTTACTTAAATTACACAGAATTATAATTTAATTCCAACACACTAATTAGTAACTGATCGAACATTTTATCGGTGACCTACTATACACAACTGTAAAGTCGAAATCTTTAAACAAAATGCAAACTTAACCCAAAAATGTCGAATTTATGTTGTATAAAGACAACATACGACTTGCAACAAAGAAACAACCATGACTCCATTTCCGACAATTCAAAGCCCAAGTCAATAAACAGAGAAAAAAAAACTCACCTGGAAACCTCTTCCCAGAGAGGCAATTTAGGGCCGGCTGCCTTGAACTCCGCGTCCATATCTGACCTTATCTTCAGCAGAGCCAGCGTCTCCAGGCGAGGCCACCGGTTACCGACCCAGTTCCGGTAACCCTGCTCCAGCCCGGTTCTCTCTTCCTCCTCGAGCCCAACTGACACCGACCCACCATCGCCGGCGACCTCCTCGGCACTCCGGTCGGTTGAGGGTGAGCTTGGTTTGGCCAGGAAAGTTGAATTTTCCAGCATCTCGGAAGATTTTACAGTCGTAACAGCTGAGAGATTTGCCCGACGAAAAAAGGTGAATTTGTGGAGTGATTGGGGTAAGTAGGTAAAATTTTGCAGAGGGTACTTTAAGAAGGATCTGAGCTCGGGGGTCTCGCAGTCGGTAATTGCTATGGTCAATTAGGTTTCTTCTTCTCCTTTATTCTCTCCTCTTGGTAAATAAAATCTTTTTTTTACTTTTATATTGGCGGCAGTAAAAACTAGGGTTTATGACGGTGAAAAGGAAATAAGGTGAGGTTGTCGAGGTGGTGGGTTCTGATTGGCGGGTGGTGGATTAATAATTGATTTTTAGGTTTGACATTGGAATTTTGAGACGTTATCATGTTTGACTTTTTGTCAACATTAGTTGGCTGGGGATAAGTGAAGGGGATGATTTTGGCGGCGAGGGTAAAAGTGGAAATAACAAAAATGGAGGAGGTGGGAGCAAACTGGGGACAACTAAGTTGGTCGGTTTTCTTGTGTTGGCGATAAATTAGGCTGAAAAGCCGAAGGACAGGTAAGGCCTTTTTGGTCTTTTGAGATGTGCTAGGTTTTGATTCTTTGGCTTTCATACGGCTACTTTTGATTGTTTGTTGTAAGGTTAGATTCAATTTTCTTGTGATGGTTTTTATTGGTTTACTGGTTTGTACATCTCTATGTTAAGGGTTTACATTCTGTCTAATTCATTGATTTTTTATGATTACTGTTTGAAAATGGGAACGGCTGAGTTTGTTTGTTCAAACTTCGAAGAAACCGATCCATTTGATTGTTTGGATGTAAAATTTTAAATTGTGTTAAATAATTGAGTCATGTGTAAATAGTTGTGAAGGTCCTTTTTGACTTAAACATGACTAGACCGAAATCATTCCAATAATTTGATTAAAATGATAATTTTTTATGTGATTCAAAATAAAAGAGATTTGACAGCATGAAGCATGATGTGAGAGCTAGAAACATACTGTGGTGAATGAAAATTAAGCTGCGGGGAATCTGGTTTCTAAAAAAGAATAGGTTTCTTATGATAGAGATTGGAATGAGTACAAAAGATTATTGCTTGAAGGCATGAAAGCATGTGATTAGGGGGTTTTCTGGTAAAGGAAATCCGGAAAAATAAAGATTGAAGGGATACTTATTGGGTAAGAAAGATTATTACTTGAACGCATGAAAGCATGTGTGTTAGGGGTGTTCGGGTCTGTTTGCTTGATCAGATAAGGACATGAGTGCTTGAGGGCTAGTTTTGAAAATCAAGAACAAGAATTTGAATGAGGAATAGGGATTATTGCTTGGAGGTATGAAAACATGAGTGTTTGCGAGGTTTTTCTGAGTTGTTGGATCGATGGTGCCTGGTGATGCCCCCTGCTCAAGTGCCTAGCCTTGCCTTTTTGTAGACTCAATTGAAAGATATTGGGGTGATTCAAAGCCTTTAATTATCTGGATATTCATGTGTTATGGGGAAGAAGAGATATGAGGTAGAGATTGGGAAGTGTGAGCTCGTGGATTGAGGAAGAATGATAATGCTTTTTACCGGGTATTCATGTGTTGCGGGAAAGAAGAGGTATGATGTAGAGATTGAGAAGTGTGAGCTTGTGGATTGAGAAAGAAGGAAGATGCTTTTTACTGGGTATTCATGTACTGCGGGGAAGAAGAGGTATTTGGATGCTCAGCTGATGTGTGGGAGAAGAAATCGAGACACAACTTGGGAAAAGATATATACATTGTTGTCTTGAGTTTGGTTTGGGCCTTAGGTAAAAGAGACAGAAAATGTAGCCCAATTCTCATATTTACCACTTCATCTTTGATTTAAGTCGTTTGGCTTGGATTTCGGGTCCAAGACTGAAATCATTAACGACGTTAAATCAACAAATGAGTATTATGTGTTTTCATAACCATCCACACCATACTCACATCTATAAGCCCCAAAAATGCGTGGATGTGGCTTGGGTCCACATCAATGGGTATGTATGTTTGGCAAGTTAAAATAAAATATGAATATAAGATTCTATAAATCTATAGAATCATGCGTGAATTACGTGTTTTGTCATAATGACATATTAATGGGTCACTTGATTTTTTAGGTATCAACAATAGTATATTAGAGTTGAATTCATTCTCATCGTAACAAAAGTTCAAAACTTGGAAGATGGTCAACAACTAAATCACGACGTTGCGATCAATTTTTTTCAATCAAAACCTGACTTGACCTCAACATATTCGGTAGTTGTCACACCTCGGTCTCGGACATCTCCAGGTTTTAAGCACCAGATGTCGATTCTGAGGTGCGAACGACTGTTACAAAGCTCGTTAGTATACAAAAAACAATATCTTTAAGGATCTTCTTTCTAAGCTCGTCATCTATCCTTTTCTTAGATCAATACAACCTAAGTACTTCTCTGCAATAGATATTAGAGATGAGTGGGTGAAAAAAACCATGCGCTCAGTGAGTAGACCAATTTAATATGTCTGCAAAGATATGTTATTTTACCCATACTATAAAATATGTATATTGTATACACTACCAGGACAACTGCTTTTGCAGATTAAATTTTTTCGTCGACCTGTTAAAAAATTTCATCGGCTAAGAAGTCATCGAGAAAAGGTCGTCGGCTAAGGTCTTAGCTGACGAAATAACTGTACATCGTCGTCTAAAGCCATAATTTTAGCCAATGAAGAAACTTTTCGTCGCCAAAAGTCTGGACTTTATGCGACAAATTTTTGGACTTTAGACAACAAAATTTCGTCGGCAGAAACGTCACTTATTGGTCAAAATGATTGACCGAGTAAACTTTAGCCGACAAATTTTAATAAATTTTGTCTGCTATATTTATTTATTTTGTGTTTTTTATTTATTAACTTTAACCGAAGAAATTTAATAAATTCTGACAGCTATAGTTATTTATTTTATGTATTTTATTTTAGCCAACGAATTTTAATAAATTTCGTCAGCTATAGTTATTTATTTTATTTATTTATTTAACTTTAGCAGATGATAATTTTGTCGGCTATAAATTTTTTATTTTATTTTTTTATTTCTTGTATTTTTGATTATTTTTTTCTTCTTGTATTTCTTGGAGGTGGAGAAGGAGAAGGAGAGGAGAAGGAGATGAGAGAAGGATAAGGAGTTGCTGCCGGAGGAGGAGGAGGAGGAGGAGAAGAAAGATGAAAGATGAAAAAAATTTAAAAATTTTGGCAGGATTTGAAACTTTATCTGATGAAATACAAAATGTTGTCCGGTAAAGTTCAAAATTAGTTGGGGGATTGTGAAAATTTTGAGGGTACTTTAGCCGATAAAATGAGGATATTTCATCGGCTTAAGTTCAAAATTTTAGTCGGAGATTTTGAAAATTTGAGGGTACTTTAGCCGACGAAATACCCTAATTTCATCGGCTAAAGTACATTTTACTTATAAAATTGTACTATAGATATTTCGGTGTCCGATTGACTATTGTGATACCAATCTGAAAGCGAAATGGCCCTACGAGTCAAACTCATCACTTTGCTGTGATCTATGAAACTTTTTGGTCATCCGAGTCCGTTTACGGCTTCAAAATACAGTTTTTCAAACCACTTAACACACAGAAACACCCATATATGTATCTATATGAGGTATTTTGGTCGAACCTTTAACACAACAAACTCTCAGCATAATGAGACGCAACTGCTCATCTAAAAATTTTATGACATTTACCCCTCGATGATAGGGCTCCCCAAATGGATAAATAATGGTAAATAAGGTTGACCGCTAGTAAATAATGTGTACCTCTATTGACCGCTGGTAATAGAGGTACGCATGGCAAATTGGGAGCTGCAACTATAACCCCTCTTTACGTTTCTTTGCAACCTACATAGGAAAAAAGACATGATATCTAAAGAAAATATTATCTAACCTTAATATACACTGAAATACCCAAAACTACACAAAAGAGAAGCCCAATATCCAATTTGAGTCATGAAAGGAAAAAACAACGAAGCACACTCTCTAATTTGAGCCTAGTCTGCTAGGGACTGAAGCACATTTCAAACTCGGGTGGGCTTAATACTAATGAAAACGCATAACCACGGTTGCAACAACACAAGATACTCTAATTCTTACACGCTACTAATTTTATTATGAAATTCTCGGTTAGGCTTGAACCCAACCTTGTATGTAGATCCGCGCCTGATCCTTGCCTTCCAGTGATGGAGATGAATGCTTAGTTGGGGTTGGGAACTTACGGCGAGGCCGAGAAGGAGTTCATGGTCATGGTGGCCACATCAGTGCCAACACGACAATTAGGGCTTCCCACATGGTACGTTCTTGGGGAGAGTTGCAGCGAGGGATCGAATGTGAGGGCTATGGTAGTGTCAGAGCTTCTATCTGATGACAAAGCGGTGACTCTTTTCTCCAGTGAACTTCTATCTAAAGCCGAGAAGGAGCTCAAGGACAAGGGCTTCTTTTGAGATTTCGATTATGGCTTTGGGAACTCGAAGACTTACTTGGAGCTCGTTGGAGTTTGGTAGATTACTATTTTGGGATATTCAGTTTCTGAAACGAGTTACGGAGGTCGATATAGATTTGTAGTAGTTGGTGTTCTCTGTTTTTAAATTGTAAAATCAGTGAATTTGGTTTGTTGTGGTGGTGACATCATGTGGGGGAGTACCTTTTCTCCCTGAGATAACAAGAGGAACGAGGTTTGTTTAGAAAAAATAATTCAAACAGTGTTCGATCTTTTAGAGAAGCAAAGCTTTAGTGTCTCACGTTTTAAAAACTTCAAAACGGTATCCCACGTTCTTACCCCGACTGAAGAAAGGTATCTAGAACCGTTAGTTCCGTTAAAAAAACTAACAGAAGACATTTTTGACAAAGAAAGACTGATTTACCCTTTGTTTTTGAGAAAATGATCCAAATAGTGTCTGACCTTTTAGAGAAGTAAAACTTTGGTGTCTCACGTTTCAAAAAATTCAAAAAGAATATCAAGTTCTTACCCTGACTGAAGCAACGTATCTGAACCAGAGAGAGAGAGGTCGTCGTGACAGAGTTAAGAAATCATGATTCATGGGTTTTTGGATGAGGGTCAGAACAAGCTTGATTATATTTTGGCTTTGATTGTGAATAACTTTCTTGAGCGCCGATTACAAACAGTTGTGTTTAAGAAGGGTAAACCGGTTTGGTAAAGTCTATTCGACAATGACAATGACTACCGTGACAAAATTATTTATCAACGACGACGCTGCTCTTTTCTCCCTTCTCCTCTAGCAACGCATCTCTCTTATCTCTTTCTCCGACGACGACGCTTCTCCCTTATCTTTTTCTCCGATGGAGACGAAGATGACAATCTTTTTTCTTTTCTTTTTAAGCTACTAAGTTATATTAACTCTTACATAAAATTTCAATTAATTATTGTTCTTTATTTTCTAGACATATAATTTTAGAGATGAAAAAGGAATAATTTTTTTAACGAAACAAACGGTTTCAGATATCTTTCTTCAGTCGGGGTAAGAATGTGGGATACCGTTTTTGAAGTTTTTGAAACGTGAGATACCAAAGCTTTATTTTCTTAAAAGGTCAGACTCTATTAACAAGAGGTAAATTAATCATTTCATGTCAAAAATGTATGTCGTTAGTTTTTTAAACGGAACTAATGGTTCCATATACATTTCTTCAGTCATGGTAAGAACGTGAGATACCGTTTTGAAGTTTTGAAAACGTGAGATATCAAAGATTTGTTTTTCTAAAAGGTCTGACACTGTTTGAATGTTTTTTCCTTTTGTTTATGTTGATTTCATCCTTGGATCCTCCACCGTACACCTAGCCAGCAGGACACGACCATCAACTGGCCATCCTCGATCACCCGTTCAACGACAACATCAATGGACGCATCAGCAAACTGGGAGGAATTTTTTTTCTTTCTGAAAGCTCTCCAGAATTGCGGATCAGAGAGAAAAAAATTATTTTTTCCTTTTAAGTGACCTGTACCTCACCCTATCCAAAAGAATTTAAAAAAAAAGAATGTAGGTGAAAAGTAGAGCTGAGGGTAAATGTAACTTGGGCACAACCACACAAAACGACCGATGTTCTCTTCTTTTCTTCCCTCTCTGTTCTTTCATCTCCCGATTTCCTTCTTCCCAAAGACAAACCCGAACAAAACAAGAATCAGCAACTCCTTGGTTTTGTTGAGATTAAGATGAGGCCTTTAGCAAGATTGATCGCACGAAGTCTTTCATCTCAAAAAAGATTCAAACTTTCTGGGCAATCCAACACCTTCCGGTACCTCTCTCGCCGGACCTATTTCCCCGCCACGACGTCATTTTCGGGTCTCCCTATTTCCCCCTCTTCGTCTCATTTCGCTTCTACCAAATGGGGCCTTCTCTCAGGTTTGTTTGTCAATCAAAAGCTTTGAAATTTAACATAAAGATCGTATTTTGATTCAGTTTACGGATGATTATTGGTAAAAGGAGACATGGGTTAATTTGAGTATAAGTAGTTTACTTAAGGTTTATGATTGGTGTTGAATTTGTGCAGGACAGAAGAGAAGCATGTTTATACAAACACAGTCGACACCCAATCCTGCATCGCTTATGTTTTACCCTGATAAGCCTGTTATGGAAGTTGGCAGTGCTGACTTTCCAAATCCTCGGTCGGCCATGAACTCCCCTCTGGCCAAAGCCCTCTATGGAATTGATGGTAAGATTGTTGTTCATTATTTGCTGATGTAGCCTTATATTGTATCTATTTTCATGATCAGTGCTCGAAGATTTTAGAGCATTATCTAGTTTTATACTGTCTCTGTTTATGTTTAATTTAATTGGACCCGGGGTTGAAAACTGACTTTATTAGGACATATGCTTGATGATTATGGCTCACAGCTTGTGCCTTTGTGTACCTATGTAACTGGCAATCCCGCACGTCTGCGCCTAGATGCTTTCCTCGGTCCTTAAAACTATATAGCTCATAACTGATTCTGGAGGGGACTTTTAATGGGATTAAAGGGTCTTAGAGTTAGGAGGGTATGTTTAATGTTTGACTGTTGAGGGATGATTCCCTCTGTATATACTGGTTTTGAGATGGAAAACACTTGTCTTTTGAGAAGGGAGGTTAAATTGAAGTTCTTGAGCATTATACCATCTTCACCCTGCCTATTTGGATACCAGTCAGATTTACTATTATTATTATATTTTTATTGTATAGGTCATGTGCTTCCCTTCTCAAAGTAAAAAGTAACATAAAGTAGGAAAGATTTAGATATAGTAGCTGGTTTTGGGACTGTAGGGTTCAGTTGGTGAAGGGGATGCTTCAGGATTTACGCTGGTGATGATTGTACTCTTTCTGAATACTGCATCTGAACTTAGATGCCTTAGATAAACAAAATAGATGCCTTAACAGAAACAACTTCAAGAAATGATTGATTACTCTCTTCCTTTTTCTTTTTAGGAAGAAAACTTTAAGAAAATTTGAAGTTTGTTTTCCGTTTATCGACTTCAACATTTCACTGGATTGTTGATCAATCTCTAGTCTCTAGTCTTCAGATGACATAAAAAAAGTCCATTAGCCTAACTTTCTAATAAATAAAAATGTCCAGCAATAACACACCTTTAAAGTTTCCTGAACTCGTTACTAGAATAAAGCACATATATAAAGCAAAATTGAATAAATTTGTTGCAGTACTTTTCTTTAGAGGAAACACACTGTTTTAATGATGTTGTACATGTAGCTTTAGGCTTCATTTTGCAAAAGATTGTTTTACTTTACACATCAAGAGATTGCATCACGTAATTACTTGGGCATAGTTACACATCCCCCCCCCAAACACAGAGAGACTAAAGTAGTGACTCACTAAGTTCTTCTAAATATCACGTCTTCTATCCCTTATAATATCACATGGCTCTCGTTAGTCAAAAAGTCATCACTCAGGTTCACTTTGCTCTGTATCCACTGTTGTCCCACTTTCCATTCTTAGCTAATTGCTGTACTTCTCTTTATTTTTGAAGTAAACACCGATCTGTGGAAAGACTTGAAACAAGACGAGACTATTATTTTTAAGTTAAAAGGAAGAAGTAAAAAACAAAGAAATCTCATATGAGATCTCCAAATGATGACTTGCGATCATTCTCAAATGCAACTTTTAACCCATGTATGAGATCTGAGTTGAAGGGGTGGTAAATGGGTTTATAATACGTGCATTTGGGTTGAAGATCAGTTTGTAAGAATAGAATAGTTTTCTTTGAAAGTTGGAAAAGCAGTTTCCCTGTATATGTAATATGTTCCTCCACATGGTTGAAATGATATAAATAAACGCACACAGCAACAATATGACCTACTTTAATGATATTTGGGTTACAAAAGAAAAGGTTTTTGCATCAAGTCTTTTGATTCCAAAAAGAACAGCTAGTGTTGTCCATACTTCGACAAATAGTTGAAAACTTGATCCCTAGTATTTTCCACTTATTGCAAATTTATATTGTTGTTGATGCAGTTTGTGCTTAAATGTTCTTTTTTCTTTTCTTTTTTTTTCTTTTTGGTCTTGAACTTTTATGTTGGCATTTAGTATGTTGAGGTAATAAACTTCACATGTTTTCCTTAATACAGGTGTCACTCGAGTGTTTTTTGGATCAGATTTTGTCACTGTAACTAAGTCAGAAGATACTTCATGGGATATTTTGAAGCCAGAAATCTTTGCAGCAATCATGGACTTTTATTCTTCTGGGGAGCCACTATTTCTCGACTCAAAAGCTGCGGCAGCAAAGGACACAGCTATTCATGAGGTATGTCTGCTTATTCTTGTCTGTGAAGGCATGTTGAGTTTTTTTTGCTAAATGATAGAGGCAGCATATCCGAGTTATATCTTTGCTCTGATATTTTTATCGATCTATCTCAAGCTTCATCAAATAGCATGTTTCTTTTTTACCTTCTTAACTTTTCAAAATGCTAGTCTCAGTACAACCTTATCATGCCCCATCATTGTGCCTATCTGGGAGTCTAAGCTGCAATAACTTATGAGAGTGTTCTGGAAAGGCAGCTAATTACTTTTTCATTGTTACTCTTTAGTCATTCAGATACCAATTTAGTTAGTCTTATAATCTTCTTGAAAAATGTACAAAAATAAAGTACCATTTGTCAATGCAAATGTAGCCCCCTGATCATTTCCTGAGTATATCTGAGCTATGATGCACGGACACGGATACGTGATACGGGTGCGGATACGATACGATACGGGATACGAGTTTTTTTTAAAAAGTAGGATACGGGTACGTTTTTATATATTAAAATAAAAAATTAATATATGAATAAATCTATTTAACTAAAAAATGTAACGAATCAGAAATTCAAACTTCAAAAACATTGTCTCAAGCAAATAAATAGCAAAGTTGTAGCAAAATAAACAACAAAGTTCAAGTAAAAGAAACAACAATAAGTCCAACTCAAGCATCATCAAAGATCACACCCTCAAAGTCTGGTTCATCAAGAGAGAGGCTGGCCACCTCAAGCATGCCACCATTAACCAAATCCATTGAATCAAAGTTATCTCCTCCGATATCCCACATGTCTCCACGCTTATATTCTGGAGTTTTTCTAGAAAGAAGACGAAGATTATTATGCACAAACACTAGATCTTCAGCTCTTTATGGAGTGATTCTGTTCCTTCTAAAAGAGTGTATAAAGTTGTAGGTGCTCCAATTTCTTTCACAACAAGAGGAAGAACAAGGTTGCCCTAGTAGCTTTAAAGCTAACCTCTGGAGATTTGGTGTGCTAGACCCATGGACAACCCACCATTTCACCGGTGCAATCTTACCTCTATCATTGATAGAATCAGGGTTTGAAAAATCATCCAAGCATGCCGAAAAAGAGGCAAACTCCTCATTCACACTTCGCCTTTGTTCTTCATTAGCATAGAACTTCTTGAGACATTCTTTTCGTTCTTTTGAAATCTCATCATCTTGATGTGGAGGGACACGATTAAGGGCTCCACTTAGATATTCCATGCTATAATATCTGCAAATTCAATATAACAAAAAATTATTGATTCATAGTTACATCTAAAGTAATAAAAGTGTAAAACTAAATCTCAAATAAGTATATCTAATTTACCTCGGGTTCAATGAATGTGCCATGCAATGAAGAGGTGATGAACTCTTTGTCCATCTTGATATTACAATGTTGTACACCACATCATAAAATTCTGAAGGCTCGTCAAGTTCTTTACCTTCTTCTTTATAGATAGCGACCTTTACTTTCTCAATCATATTGTCCCACCACTCATATACCTTGTGAAGACATGGCTCATCTGTGTCACTCCACCGAAGCATCTCATATATAGGCAATGTAAAGGCAAGTATGTAATCGATCTTCCTCCAAGTATCATCATTCAATATCATATCTTTCACAGCTCTTGCTTTACTCACATCATCATCTCTATAAACGTCCCACTGATCACTTATCACCATCCTTTCTAACCCTTGTTTTATCTTCCTAAATCTCTTAAGCATCACCACAACGGAAGCAAAACGAGTATCGGCAATAGACAACATCTTCAAGTTTGAATGCTCATTAAACATAGCTAACCTCATACCATGGCTCATAATAAAATTCTTTATAAACCACACATCATCCGCAACATTAGTAATCCAATTGCATGTATCATAAACATCCTTATTTCCAGGAGCTGAAGAAGGTGTGCATATGTTCTTCAAAGCAAGATTAAGTGTGTGCACAACACATGGAGTCCAAAAGATATGCGGAAATCTAGCATTAACTATGGCTCCGGCGGCTTTACAACTACTAGCATTATCAGTGATTACTTGGACAACATGTTGTGGACCAATATCCAAAATACTCTCAATGAGCAAGTCAGCAATGAAGTGTTTGTCTTTGGATTCACCCTCACAATTTACTGCCTTCAGAAACATAGCTCCGGATTCACAAGCTGCCATAATATTGATGAGTGGTCTTCTTTGAGAATCTGACCATCCATCACTACACACACTAACACCCTTTTGTTGTCATGAATGCTTAATCGGTTCCAACTGGCGATCAACATGAACTCTTTCTTTATGTAGAAGAGTGGTTCTCAAAGCATTATAACCAGGTGGACGGTAACCTGCAATAGGACGACCACATGCCATATTAAAAGCACGAATATAGTGTGGATTCTTGGCAAAGTTGAATGACAGTCCACCGGTAAAAAACATTCTTGCTATTTCACTATCCAATGCTTCTTTAGCATTATTATTAAATACTCTGTCAAGTGGTCCAGTCAATCCCTTTCTCTTCTTTGAAACTTCCACAACCTCTTCCATTAAATCTAGCCCATATGTACTTCCATTTGAAGTACCATCAACAACTGAAGAGGATGAAGGAAGAGGAACAAGTCTAGGCTGTGATTTTTTTTGACGGGTGTCGGCCTCTTCTATCAATCTTTGAACCTCTCTTTTCTTGTCATCTGGGATTGATTTACAAATCCGAATCCCCTTTCCTTTAATCTTAAGGAGATGCAACTTCACTCTATAATGTGATCCAGTAAACTCACCGTTACAAAAATGACACTTAAATGCACAATTACCTCCATCACCTTTCTTTGCTGGAGTAGTTATAGTGACAAACTTCCATAAAGGATACGCACTGACATCGTATCCTTCCCCACCATCACCTATGGTACCTGGATCAGTAGTTGCATTACTCATCCTCTCCGAGGTTCCAACACCTGTCAACAAAGTCAAGCAAACAATATTAAATTCAAAGTAATATTTAATTTCAAAGTAAGAATTGACCACAACCGGTCAACAATCTCTGACCACACATATCAGTATAGCTACTGTCCTCCACACATATCAGTATAGCTACTGTCCTCCACACATATCAGTATAGCTACTGTCCTCCACACATATCAGTATGTCATTCGTTATCAATATATCTTGACCACACATCACTGACATCAGTATATCACCAATTCACCATTCACCACAAACATATCTGATATTACTCATATCAGTATATCACCACAAACATATCTCATTCGTTTTAGTTTCGGACCACAAACATATCTCATTCGTTTTAGTTTCAAACATATCACCACAAGCAGAAATTCGAGAGATCCCAACCTGAATCTGTGATTGGCTGATGAGGGGAGATGAGAAGCCGATGTGGGTGTCTCTGGGAGAGATGAGAGCAGAATAGATCTGGGAAGCCGATCTGGGAATCTAAATCTAGATGGAAGAGTTGAATCCAGATCTGGGAAGGGGAGATGAGAAGCCGATGTGGGTGTCTCTGGGAGAGATGAGAGCAGAACAGATCTGAGAAGCCGATCTGGGAATCTGAATCCAGATCTGGGAATCCGATGTGGGTGTCTCTGGGAGAGATGAGAGCAGAACAGAAGCAATGAATCCAGATGGAAGCAATGAATCCAGATGGAAGAGATGAATCCAGATCCAGCGATGAATCCAGAGAAGAGAGAAGATGAATCCAGAGAGATGGTGGGCGCCGGAGCGAAGGGATCAATCCAGAGAAGAGAGAAGATGGTGGGCGCCGGAGCGAAGGGATGAATCGAGAGAAGAATACAGTGTTAGGTTAGTAAACCGTATATTTTGTTTAATTAGCCGTATCCAAACCGTATCCAAAAGGCAAACTATACTAAATAGTCTTCGATACGTATTTTTGTCTCCGGATACGTATCTGAACCGTATCCAGAGCGTATCCGTATCGGATACGGATACGATACAGAATTCAAAACTTTCAGCCGTATCCATGCATCACAGTATCTGAGTGGTCTGTGTTTTAATTGTCAATTATGCCATACTAGCTCTTGAAATAGTGGGTCCCTTTGTACGGCTGCGTATTTTGTTTTCTTGTTATAGAACACTAATTATTTTTGTTGTGGTGGAATAATATGCTATTGAATTATAATACAACAATACTAATAGGAACATGCAAGAAAGTCATCCCCTTTGCTAATTTTCTCTGTAAAAATATATTTCTTTGTTGAATTATAATACAAAATACTAATAGGAACATGCAAGAAAATCATCCACTTTGCTAATAATTTTTACTAATTTAGAGCATGAAGTTATGATTGCTTATTGGACCTTAAAAAACAAACTCTGTTTTGTGCAAAAATCTCATAAAATACCCTGTTTTCTTTTCCATCATAAATCGAATAGATATCAATATGTTGTGGTAGCTGTTGCAGGATGATTCAGAAGTCGTTGCCATGATCAAAGAATTATTGGAGACTCGTATTAGACCAGCAGTGCAAGATGATGGTGGAGACATTGAGTATAGGGGATTTGATCCGTAAGTTTTCCATCATTTGATATATTCCTTTTGTTTTGATTGTTGTTATTTTTATAAATGGGAGACTTCCTGAATCTTATAGCACTTGTATATTGTCTATAGAGAAACTGGAACAGTTAAACTGAGCATGCAAGGAGCATGTAGTGGTTGCCCAAGCTCATCAGTCACCCTGAAATCTGGCATTGAGAATATGCTCATGCATTATGTACCTGAGGTAATTTACATGCTTTGATTCACAATAATGTGTGTATATGCTTATTGTTTGAATTTAAAAGTTTGTCTGTAAACTAAATGTAGATGCACGCGCACACACACACACACCCGTAACCGTTTCTTCTATTGATTTAGATACAATAATTACTTTCAAAGAAATTTGTGTTCTAATACTTAGAGGGAACATTACAGTGAAGCATAATTCCCTTCCAATCATGACCGATCTTATTGACTGTAGAATGACTAATCAAAGAAGCCAATTGAGTTGTCAAAATGTGCCTCTCCTAAGGAAAATCCACATTTTCACTCCCATTCCTAGAATATTTTAGAATAGAGAAGTAAGAGATTACAACAGTATTATTATCGGATACCCAAATCTAAAGGAAGTAACAAAAGTGTGACAGATGAATGTCCTTGCTGAATATCTTCCCATATCTAATTCGGTTTGCGCAAAAAAAATGTAAGCTCCTAGAAGAATGAGAGTGAAAAGGAGGGTAAAACAAAATGTGCCTGTACTGGAATGGTGGAATTGTATAATAAAAAATAGAACTATGATCTGAAGTAGGAATCTCGAAATTACACCTAGAAAACAGTTTCACACTGCTACCAAATACTTGTCTGAATTTCTATTTTACCGTTTCGTCTACAAAGATCTAAGATTTTTAGATACTAATGTTTCCCATGCACATCAAATATATTCTCAAGATAACGTCTCTCATACCCTAGAGCTTTACTTCTTGCTTCCTACCTCTTCTGGATTATCACTTTCTTTGATTCTTTTCAAAATGATATTGTTGCCATTTTCCCTTATTAGCCCAAGAAGTTGGATACATGTCGGAACAAATTCTTTCACTCAAGATTGTCAGACCTGACATAGCTCTTTGCATTTACAGGTCAAAGGTGTGGAGCAAGAACATGATGAAGAAGATGCAGCAGTAACAGGGCATGTTGGGTAGAGATTTATAATTTTGTTCAAAGGAGGCATAACTTAAGATAGAATGATGAGTTTACGAGGGGATCGGGTAGCATTCCTGTACAGTAGCAAATAAAGTTGTATTTTATTTATTGGTTGGTCATGTGAAATATTGATTTCTAAATTGTATAACGGGAAAGACGACTGGTTTACTTGGTCAATCAAATTTTTCCTGTTCAAAAGACTACTGATGCAATTTTTCCTTTCCCCCAAGAACTCTGGGTTGAACCTGGTTCTATATTTGGCTTGGTGTAGACATGCATGTTTGTCTTGGTTTTGGAGTGAATGTCATCAGATGCTCGCATTTTGTAACCAATTTTTGTATGTGGTACTAGACTGCTAGTGATTCATTCTGTTGTGTAGCTACGTCTTCGCATTGCAGCATGATAAACGATCAACTCTTAACACTGTAAATAACACAGAAAAAAATTGGAGCAATAGTTGCTCACGGTCTGAGATTTGGAGAAAGCTGAATGAACTGCCTGGGGGACCAAAGGTGGCGGAGAATCTTGTCCCAACTGCTGCCTATGGTTCCGAGAAGTACAACCACTCTGAGCTGCGCCGTGGAGAAGGGGTACAAGGTGGCCTCCTATTTGCCTGACAGCGTTTGGGGAATCCTTATCACCTGACATTTGTGTATCATCCCCCTGAAGTCTGCAAATTTATAAGTCTACATATTTATGCGTCAATCAGTCTGTTGATCCAAGAAAATGGGAGCTCAAATTCAGATCGCTCTCCCTTCCAAAGCTAAAAACAAACTAATAGGCCCATCTGTCTCTACACTAAATATCATCACATGGTGTAGTTGTGCACAGATTTTGCGTATGGCTTCACTTGCGACCTACTCTAAGCAACAGCGAGTGGATATGAAATTTGTAAATGATTGGTTGATAGCTACACTTGCCTCATTGACAAACAAAAGTTCAATTTCAATACTGGGACTAGTATATAGTAGTGCCATTTTTGACTGGTATGGTCTCAGAAGCACAGTTATAATCAAGTCTAATATCGCACAACATAACAATGATGTCTATGCCAACTCCTATTGATTAGATTCAAGTCTGATATCAGAAGAGGGAACTCGATCTTGGCTTCGGTCCTCAACTTGTGAGAAAAGAAAACTCTAAACTCGCAGCAGGATTTAGATAAACCACCTCCCAGCACACATTTGGCATCAAGGGCAACAACAAACATATACAACAAGCATGCAAGCACAGGAGCAAAATTCCTCTCAAGCTTTCAAGCCAGTATTTAAATATAATTTTCATAGCAGTTTTTGACCACAAACTGACTACCATTCAGATACAATAAAACTAGTAATATTAATGTTCCCATGAAAATAGACCTTCAAATATAGAACAAAGAAGAAACAAAGGGCAGAAAAAACATCCCAATCACTCTCCACTACAAACCCCGTCCTTCACATGGACACGAAAATCCAACTAAATTGAAAAAATAACTCACCACCGAAACATTTGTAGAGCTTAGAAGCACTTCCTGTGGACAATGGATGGACCAGACTCGTCGTACTCTCCCTTGGAAATCCACATCTGAACACAAGAAAGCTTGTCAGTCTTAATAGCCAAAACCTATGAATAAAGACTTTAAACTGCAGGATATAATTTACACATTGCACTAAGTGAACTGATGCAAACCTGTTGGAAGGTACTGAGGGAAGCAAGAATGGACCCTCCGATCCAGACACTGTACTTCCTCTCTGGAGGAGCCACAACCTTAATCTTCATGCTGCTTGGAGCAAGAGCAGTGATTTCCTTGCTCATCCTGTCTGCAATACCAGGGAACATAGTTGAACCTCCACTGAGCACAATGTTGCCATACAAGTCCTTTCTGATATCAACATCACACTTCATGATGGAGTTGTAGGTAGTCTCGTGAATGCCAGCAGCTTCCATTCCAATGAGAGATGGTTGGAAGAGGACTTCTGGACACCTGAATCTCTCAGCTCCAATAGTGATGACTTGGCCGTCAGGAAGCTCATAGTTCTTCTCAACTGAGGAGCTGCTCTTGGAGGTCTCAAGTTCTTGTTCGTAGTCAAGGGCAACATATGCAAGCTTCTCCTTCATGTCACGGACAATTTCCCGTTCAGCAGTGGTGGTGAACATGTACCCTCTTTCAGTGAGAATCTTCATCAAAGAATCTGTGAGGTCACGTCCAGCAAGGTCCAGACGAAGGATGGCATGGGGGAGGGCATAACCTTCGTAGATAGGCACAGTGTGACTCACACCATCACCAGAATCGAGCACGATACCTGTAAAAAGAGCCCACTCAATGCCAGAACAATTTGATAAGGATATTAAGATTCAGATAAAGGAAACAGTCATTACTAACCAGTTGTACGACCACTAGCATACAGAGAGAGAACGGCCTGTATGGCAACATACATAGCAGGTACATTGAAGGTCTCAAACATGATCTGGGTCATCTTTTCTCTGTTGGCTTTGGGGTTAAGAGGAGCCTCAGTAAGAAGAACTGGGTGCTCTTCAGGAGCAACACGAAGCTCATTGTAGAAAGTGTGATGCCAGATCTTCTCCATGTCATCCCAGTTGCTTACTATACCATGCTCAATGGGATATTTCAAGGTAAGAATACCTCTTTTAGACTGTGCCTCATCACCCACATAGGCATCCTTCTGCCCCATACCAACCATGACACCAGTATGTCGTGGCCGACCAACAATACTAGGAAAAACAGCTCTGGGAGCATCATCACCAGCAAAACCAGCCTACAAAACCAATGTCAAATAAAGATGCTTACAAGCAGAATCAAGGACGACAAGGAAACAGAAAACAGGAATACGAAAGGACAATTACCTTCACCATTCCAGTTCCATTGTCGCACACGAGCGGCTGAATGTCCTCGGCGTCAGCCATATTTTATAAACCTGAAACAAGAACATGAAAAGATCAGTGCAACAGAAACAATTTCCTTTTTAAGCCATACATTTGCCAGAACTGGACACATTTTTCAGTAAACAAATTCAGTGTTCTACTTCATAGATTATAACAGTAAATCACAGTGATATATCACTGTCTTCACATAGCTTACATTTTAATTAAACTCGATACGAAAACACAGGCAATGAAGTTTTAAACTAGTGCGATGAACCATAGAAGCACTATATTTTTCAAACCATCCATCTCTTATCCTACTTTACTTTCGAAATTAATAGAGACCGCTTTGCATGAGGTCAAATCTACTCATAGCAGAGTTCGAAACATAATTTCAATGACTAAAAAACTCAACAGTTCTTCAAGAAAAACAAGCAGCAGATCTAAATCATTTACTGATAAACCAGACCAAACGCGTTAGATCCAGAGCAACTAGAACCAGATCAAACAATCTCAACACAACAAATAGTCCAAAACCTTATTCAAATGGACTGATCGGCCACCAGGTTCAAATCTAATTCCAGATCTAACTCCAAGCAACACACACATCAGAATCATCACAAATCTTCCAGATCAAACACACGTCTCATTTACAAAAACCGCTCTCAACAGAACAGATGCATAAATAGAAAAGAAGCTCACAGAACCGCTCCGATTACCTTGAAAAGAAGAAGACGATCTGAGACTTGGACGGCGATGAAGATGGACCCCACGACTACGATAAGCGGACTCGAAAATGAAGCAGAATTAGGAAGAGCTTGAAATAAGAGTGGCCTGTATATATATAGCCGGGGGTTCGAAATGCTCATGAAATTCGGACCAAATTACCAATTTCATTTATTTATTTTTGAATAATTATTTTCTTTTCTTTTCGTTTTTTTTTGAAAAAAGGAAAATAAAAAGGGATTAAAATTGGTGTGTGAGGAGGAATCATTTCGGCAACCGGAAAAGATGGAGTGACCTGGCTGACAGCCTTTTCCATGTTATGGATGTTTGTGCCGGAGTGGATCTCAGCCGTCTGATCTGTGGGCCAGGAAGATCAGTGCCGAGTCGGCTTGATCGGGTCCCACGGTTCACAATTGAGGAGAACCACGAACTGCAAAATTTTCATTCATACAAGAGGAGAGGAGAAGACAAAATTGATACATCATTCTAGTGTCTGCACGACAAAGCTTGTAAGGGTGGGATGGTCGCACATAGGCAGGCCGTCGGACTAGGTGGGTGCGGTACCAACTTAGGTGACCTTGCTGCGGTTCCAGGAAGAACTGGTTAGGATTCATGGATGAGGGTGGTGAGAGCCTCTCCCAGACTTAGGAGGGCTTCTTTGTTGGGTTTTTGTGAGTCCTATCAAGGCTTGATACCATAATTCCTAGGGAGGCGTTTGTTTTCCAGAGATAAAGGTTGGATTTCATTAATTATATCCTTTAAGGTTGGAAGATGTGTTTGGAGGTATGAATAACTAGAGGCGATTTGAAAAAGAAAAACAAAAACAGGCTATGACTTATGCAAACATAAAAAATAAGCATTTGTTCTGAAAAACTAAAAAACATTTTTTTTAAAAAAAAACTCTAGGGTTTGAGCCTAGGTCAAAGGCCTAGATCAAGCCCAGGTCCAGGCCCAATCCACCACCAATCCAAAACACTAGGGTAGGGTTTCTCACCCACACCCTGTCGTCGTCGCCGCCGCCAGAAGCTAGAGATGCCGACTGAAGCCTGACCTCTGCAACACACCCGAACAGAGGAACTCTAGCCATGGTCCACACCATACTGTCACGGTCGGAAAGATCAAGTGGAGATTGAACCCTCGCCGCAAAACCACGATCAACGCCGGAATACTCCTGCGTGGCCGCCAAAAGCCAGCACAGTCGATGCCTTCCTCGGAAAAGCATCGCTGCCTCCATGAAACCAGGTTCACTCCAGATTGCTCGGAGCCACCCCATCTCAGAAGAGAAAAGCCAGTCACAAGGTGGGAAGTCGTAGCCGTCGCTTAAGAGACTTCTCCGAGCAGCAGCCGCCGTCGCCCGCCACGCCATGGTTCAGTGTGCATGCGCCTGTGTACATCAGGTCCAACTTGCCCTGCAAATACAGACCTGCATCACCTTTGCCTCCATGAAAACCAGTCCACCATCGCCGCCCTTCTCATTCTCCCAGCATGTGCCACCCAACGCAAGTCCTGCCCGACCACACCAAGCAGGCATCGACGTGGCCGGAGGCCAGCAACCGCGCCGCGGTGTAGTCGGAGGGAGATAAAAGTTCTTCTGAAACCCCTAGAGGAGAGAAGCCGACCTAGCCTATCTATGATGTAGAACCAATAAAGTCTATGGTCGGCTCACTTTAATGTAAGCCTTTGCCTGAAAATAGGCATATGCCTACACACTCAATTGTGGCACATACATCACGTAATCTCTACATAAAAGACTAGGAAAAAAACACAGAGAAATCAAACTAATCCTTCCCTTTCGGTTGGAAAGGTACGACTACCCCTGTCTTCCTCAAAATCCACTGCCAGCGTTCTTCCTAGTTTTCTTCTTGTTACTACCTTCTTCCAGCTTTTTTTTTCTCACCATAAACAATTTATTCTTGATATCTTCAGACCTACTTCGTTTATTTTTACCACGAACATGATGAAATAGTATGAGGCTCACATTCAAATTCATTAGAGCGAATTTTCAAATTATACACGTGGACAACATTTAGGTGACGTAAAGTCTTTGTGGTCCTAAGACATTCACACGTGGACATGGATAACTCATTATGAGGTTCACATCTAAAATCAATTAACAATAGATGAAATGATTCTTATAAAAAATGTCTCATTTATATCACTTTTAAGCCAAGAGATGCCAGCTCCAATTGATCGAACAGTACGCTTGCCCACTGTTAAACTGAGACGCTCCTTCTTTGGAGAAAGCTTAGTCACAGAGTCATTCCTTCATCCTCCCTGCCTTTGCACTGCCCAAATAAGGGCATCACCAGGGTATCAGAGGCTGGCAGTTCATGAACAATCACCTGCCCGACAATGTCGTGACGTTGTTTCTTTCATCAATGAGCCTTGCAGCTCTCTTGGTACTGAAGAGTTGGATACCATCCCCGATCCAGCAACATAGGAACGTGTTATGAAGTTCTCATGCAATTGGACCCTTTAGCTTGAAGCATAGCCCGATCCCATGAATAACATTGGTGCCGGCACAGGAGCCGCCGCCATCAGGGTTCCCGGACTTCCCCCTGTAAACTTGAAGGAAAATATATATATTTCTCAATGTTGAATACTAGAATTGCACTGCACTTTAATTTGCAGTCTAGAATCTACACTATATGAGGTCACATTTGTTTGTGTGAATTATTTGCATATTCAGAGCAAAGTCTAGACCATCTCCAGCCTAGGTTGTTGGCTGAGTGCTGATTTAGATGCTTCAGAATAGATCAGTTCATGCCAAGTTAGTTTGATGAGCACGCACGATGTCATTCAATATACATGTAAACGGTTATAGTCCAACCATTCAGCAATCTCAGAAGTAGAAGCCACAGCTTTCCCAATCAAAGGACTAACTACTAGTGGTGGAAGTTCAGCCATAAACTGAAACACGGCTACAAAATGAATCACTGAATAACCCACACAAAACTGGACCTATCTGTAAATTAAAATACTGCTCCCACTTGTAAACATTACTCTTCAGCTACCCATTTCTGGACCACCAAAGTTGCTGACCCTAAACTCCCACTTCTCAAAGAGTGTCTTGAAGACTGTAACTTGGATGAAGTATTTTGGCCTCTGCTTCTGAATTACTAACAGCGAACCCATATAAAATTAATACTCTTCAGTTACCCAGTTCAAGCATTGATTTTAGGGTTGTAAGTAGGCTTGAGCCGCTCATGTTTGACTCGCGTTCGGCTCGATTTTTCGCTCGTGCCCGTAAGATAAATGAGCCGGGCTTGAGCTCAATATTGAGTCCGACAAAAAAACGAGTCAACCTTGAACAAGATTGTATTCGGCTCGTTTAACTCGTAAACAACTTGTTTTTAAAACTTAGTTTTTTCAAAAAAATTGTTATACATAAAATATACTGTTTAAAATCAAAATCGTCTATTCTTTTTATTACTTTTGTTTTAGAATCAAATTATTTAATTAAAATACATATATTAAAACAATCAATTTGTGAAACAATGAAATCAGACTACTTTATCATGATATCAGAGTGAATTACCTATGCCCACATGTGACCCAAAGACCACACAAACTCCACGTCAACCCCAATCTGTTGTCCACATGTCACGCTTGAAGATTTGCCACACGTGCGGGGGTGTGTTGATATAACTATCTCACATCAGGAATATGAGACATTGTCTGCGGACTTATAAGGGTTTGCGATACTCTCTTTATTGCCAATTAGTTTTGAAATTAAACCACAGACTACTTTATCAGATCTGATGTGAAGGATGTCAACTGTCAAGGTCTCAAGGACTCGAGGTTAATTTGTATACATAGTGGAATTTGTATACATAGTGGGATTTGCAACTTATTGCTTTTAGTAGAGGAAGATGTTGGAAATTAAGATGTGAAGATTAATTAGTTGCAGTTTTATTCTGCATCAAAATCATTGTAAAAGTGGCAGAAAGAAGAAGAGATATTGTAGCGTCCCGGGAGGAAAAACTACAGTGACCACGAATTTAAGCCAATAAGAAGTCAACACGTCCGAATGACGTGCCAACAACTTATTAACCTAAAGTCGTAGACTTTTTAGTAAGTAAAATAAAACTCAATTTTTAAACTTTGAGTGGCAACACATGAAATTCTTAAAACATTCATCAGAAGTTTTCCAATTTCACGGAAGGTGGACAAATTAAGGGTCAATTAAAAACTTTAGAGACAACAATAAAAATAAAAAACAGGGTCAATAAATCAGGAAAACAACTTTACTGTTTATGTTGAATACTCTAGTAAAGGACCCGAATGATAAAACAGGAAAAGTGAGTGCAACTCGGACCAAACATCGAGGAAAGAATGAGGCTCAACACACACAGCTCTCTATCTATCCCGTCACAATACACAGTACCTGCAAACAATCTGTTGTAGGGGTGAGCGTCGTCCTCGCGTGCTCACATATAGGCCCAACAATGATAGGTTTGAAAACCATAAAATCATATATAAATATACATATAGATTTGAGCTCTTAATAAAACCATTTAGAAAATTTGTGGCACACAAAAACATCATTTTGTATCTTTCGGGCAAAACATTGCAGTATGCTAAAACAGGAGCCAGAGCGCTCAATGAACAATACAGCCTACAGGGCTTCACGGATCTAGGCGGCTGAATTCCAGGTTTGTCTATACAGCAAACCGGCGCCAACTACCTATGCTTCTAAAGACGAATAGTAGCAAGAGTGTCCATTTATAGCTAATGCCCAACATATCACTGATAGTACACACCGCACTTACGACTCGCTTAAATCTGAACGAGACAAGCGTAAGCGAGAAAATAAAATAAACAGGGCATTGCCCTTCTGGAGGTTCACGGTCATCGACACCGTGGGAGTACTATATACTAGGTCTCGTCACTCTTAGGCCAAGCACCGGAAATCATGACAACAGTACTACTTTTCGATTCGACTCATCTCATAAAAATCATTTACGTCTAGCCTCGGTTTTTCTTGGCCCAATCATAAATCATTTATCACATAATATAAAGAAAACTTTCTCGAGGCATCAACCATAAGCATACAAAAATCATGCACTTTCACATATATACAAAATCACTACCAAAGGGGGTTTAGCTTCCCTACCTGGAATAGCCGTTCTTTACGTAAGCTCCAACCTTCTAAGAACCGCCTCGGACAAACCGAGGTCACTGTGTAAGCTACCTCGTCCAATGGATCACTGCAAAATTAAAGTAGTTTATCAACCAAGAAACAATAACAGTCAACAGACCTCAACATTCCTAGTTTGACCAGGAATGACCACATTGGCTAAGTTGACCAACCAATGCCTTTTTAATTTGCTTTTTCGGTTATCGACTCTTTGCTCATTTACCGGAAGTCCGACTTAACTTCCAAACTTTCCTTAATCATTTTAATTTGACGTTAGAGTGTCACATAGTAAATTATCGAATTACTATGGACACCCAACGTGTCACTTTAACCAATTTATTTTTTAAGAGTTGATACATCGATTTACGTGAATCACCCAATTTTCATAAAACGGTCAACTTGACATTTTCAGATTTTTAGTTATCATTTTTAGATAACAATTCAACACTTTACCAATTTAACCAAAATGTGTCAAACTTCAAATCTTTACTAAACCGTTTTTCCAAAAATGGAACTTTCCCAGAATGGAAAGTTTCTCAAATTAGTAGGTTTCCAAAAATTGAAAGTTTCCTAAAATGGAAAGTTTCCAATTATGGTTGGTTTCTGTTTTGGTACGTTTCCTTACGTAAATTTCCGATTACAACCTTTAGCCCGACTAAACGGAAACAATACATTTCTTAAGGGATTCGAAGACTACCTCTCAGCATTTCAGCCGGATTCATGGCATTACCGGAACCGTCATCATATTTTGACAACTTGCCGGAATTTTGCCAGAGTTTCCTTTTTTTCTTCGTCTCCAAGTTATCGACAACACAAATCAAACAACAAATTATCAACAACACATCAGCATTAACAATTCGAAAACACAGTTGTAGGGGACAAGAGTTTACCCTCTGCCTCTACTCCCCAAATCGATGTCAGTAGCTCCAAACCACCACTCACCTTCTACCTGCCACTGCCCCGAACCCATACCACTACCTCTGCCCCGAACCCATACCACTACCTCTGCTCCAGAACCTCACCAGCTGCCTCCAACAGCCCTGCCTCAGCCCCAGTCCTTTGCTTCCAGCTTCACCTGAGCTTGAGAAGCTCACCAGAACTCCAAGAACACGGTCGCCGGGGCAAGAACGAAAAACCCAGAAAAAAACACAGTAAAATAGGGATTTTAGATTTAGGGCTCGAATCGAACATCCAAGGGCAGGAAAAGGAAGAAGAAGAAGAATAGGGGAGAAGGAATATATCGTTCACGCGCCTTGGCGCCGCCTGGATCGCTGGAATCCGTCGTTGACTGTCGTGTCCCTTCTTAGCTGATCTCCCTCCACAGTGGTTGTCTCGGTGAGCTGAGGGTAGCCATGAGTAGAGGAGAGAAAGGGGAGTCGACGGTGGTGGTGCGCCGTCCTATGGCCGCCAGATGGTGGTGGTCGCCGGAGAGGGTGACCGGCTCGGGAGAAAGGAGGGAGAGAGAATTGACCCGAAGGTGGGATCTTTGACTTCGGTCAAAGGTCTCACCCCTTTTTAAAAGAAAATGAACGGCCAGAATTAAATCTAGAAAAGATCCAACAGTCCAGATTTAAAGAGGGTGAAAAGTAAAAGTTAGATGGTAAAAACTATTTACCAAAATAGTAATTAAAAGTTACCAGAAACTTCGAAAATTCGTAGAAAATTAACGGAAGCTCTGAAAAATATTCTGAAAATACCGAGAGACTCGTGTCGACACGTACTATGACACCAAGTCCTTAAATGAGGAATTTGAAGAGTTTTGAAAAAGTCTAAAATGAACGTGGTCGTTCACTCGCAAAGTTACTGAATGCGACTTAAACCTCAGTAAGTCGTCAATAACCACGATAAAATCGTGCAGGGTCACACAAATATATATTATGTTGGAGGCTCGGAGCAAGTATAACTAGCAAGCTAGGCTTGAATAGATATTTTGTCTTTCTTAAGTTTGGTATCAGCAGTATAATGCTTCGATCCTGGTTTTAGATGATTTTGGAGCCTGGTTTAGCTCTTTCCTAACCTGGTAACTTTTTGTATAGTAATTCTGTACGTAATGATAGCCATGGTAACTGAAGAAGAGATTGAGCTAGAAACTAAGGTTTTTTGCAGGTATGAAGAAATTGAGAGTTTCAGAGAGAAGAATAGAACCAATTCTATTATCAGAGATGAAAAATGATTCTAAGTTCCAAAGCAATATATACACAATGTGTGGCTCTAACAGCTTAACAGAAAATACAGCTGTGGATCACTTAAAGTCTAATACTTGTCACTCAGCTGTTAAATTTATTACAGCTTCCAACAGCTCTCTTTCACCCTCCCTCAAGCTCAGCTAGAGTCACTAGTCTGAGATTGGTACAATGAGTCCTGAAAATTGGAGAAGTAAGACCCTTAGTTAAGATATCTGCAGTTTGTTCTGTGTAGAAACATACTGCAACCTCAAGTCATTGAGCTGCACTCCTTCACGTACAAAGTGAAAGTCATGGTCTAAATGCTTTATTTTGGAATGAAACATTGGATTTGAAGCTAGAGCCAAGGTTGAAAGATTGTCACACTTCAAAAGAAGAGCACATGGAATTCTAATTTTCAAATCACACAACAAATGTCTGATCCAGCTTACTTCAGCAGCAGTATTAACAAGACTTTGGTACTTTGATTCTGTTGAGCTATGAGAAACTGTACCTTGTTTCTTAGACTGTCATGACATAAACCAATATAAAGAACAAAACATGCACTATAACATTTCTCAATGACTTCTCCAGCCCAATCTGCATCACAATAGCCTTTGACATGTACAACATTAGGAAGAGCACATCTGTGTAACTATAAAATATTCCTTTATCAATGGTGCTATGCAGATATCTTAAATTCCCTTAACTACGGTAAAATGCATATCTGTTGGACAAGTCATAAACTGACAAACAATATTGACTGAATATGCAATAATGTCAGGTCGAGTAAAAGTCAAATATTGTAATACTCCTACAATACTCTTTAGTCATCTGATAATGTAGAAGGCAAGGAGAACTGCAAGCATTTAAAGAATTCATACCAGTCTTGACAAGAAGATCTTTAACACATTGGTTTGACTAAAAAATATACCTTTTCTGACTTTCTTAACTTCCAAACCAAAAAAGTATGATAATGAGCCAAGATCTTTCATATCAAACACTTGACTTAACTGTGAAATCACATCATGTATGCCTACCGTGTCAGATCCAATGATGACAATATCATATACATATAACAGAAGAGCCACCATTCCACAAGAAGCATGTCTAATAAACAAGCTTGGATATGAGTGAGAGAAGCTAAACCCCAAACTTGGTAAAAAGGGGAAAACTTCTCATTCCAAACTTTTGGAGCTTTTTTCAAGCCATAAATAGATTTTCTAAGACAAACATAGTCTGGATGTTCTTGATCAATAAAACCTTGAGGTTGAGACATATATACCTCCTCCTTTAAATATCCATGTAAAAAGGCATTCTTAACATCCAGTTTCCTTAGTTCCCAATTATTCATTGCAGAAAGTGCCAAAATCACTCACAATACTATGTCTTACAACAGGACTGAATGTTTCATCATAATCTAAACCGTTAGTTTGACTAAAACCCTGTGCAACCAACCTAGCTTTGTATTTGGAAACCGTTCCATCTAGATTTTTCTTGACTTTAAAAATCCATTTACTGCCAACAATGTTTCTATTTGTAAGACAAGTAACAAGTGACCAAGTACCTTGTTTTGGAGAGCTTCTATTTCTTCAGCCATATCTTCATCCCATTCAGTTTTCCCTGTAACAACTTTGAAGGACTCTAGTTCAACATCACTAATATCATTTACTGCAGTAAATCCACTAAAATGGAAGTTCAGAATATATATTTTTGTTGAGCTATAGCAGAATAGCAGTAGAAAACTAGAAATCTTAAAATGTTTTTTCTGCTTGACTATACCATTCTTAGCTCTAGTCATCATGGAGGTCATCATGGAGTGATCATTATAATTCTAATTGACTATAAAACTAAACTCCTAAGGAATATCACTCACATAACCAACTGTACCATTCAAAACATTTACCTCATTTTCAGTCAAGGGACTGAAATTATTAATATCTATACCTGGAGCATTACTGTGCAAAACAACCTCCAAATTATCAACATCATGAGCTCTAGTATTACAATTTACAACAGTGTCACAACTATTGACCACATTACTAGAATCAATTCTAGAACTTGTAGAAATATTAGTATGAACAAATCCTTCTGTCAGATTATCAATATCCAAAACATCCGGCTCTAAAGCAATAATAGTAGCATTATTAGAAGTATCCCCACTTATTGAATCATTTCCATCCCTTACATTTTCTGAAGAATTTACACCATTCTCATTCTCCAAAGCAGTAGTTTCAGTAACTAAAGGAGTAACAGTATTATTACCCCCCCCGTGAACACAGTGGAAGGGACACTGAAAAACCAGATGTAGAGTGGACATGCATCCATGGACTGTGAGCCGAGATTAGGCTTAGAGAAAGGAAAAAAGGAAGGAGGATCAATAAGAGAAGATGGAGAAGGAGGAGACACAATATAAGAAAAAACAGTCTCATCATGAACCACATATCTGGAAAGCCAAAGTTTAATTTGAGAGATGCTGTAACAGTACACTCCTTTATAACCTACATAATACCCTAGAAAAATACACTGAGTAGTGCGAAGATCCAACTTATCATGACTATAACGTCTGAGATAGGGATAGCAGGAGGAACCAAAGATCCTCAACTGAGAAATATCAGGAGTATGAAACATAAGCTTATATAGAGAAAAAATTTCCAGAGTTTTGGTAGGCATACGATTAATGAGATAGGTGGAATGAGCTACACCGTGGAACCAAAATTGTTTAGGAATATTTGCAGTGAAAAGTAAAGAAATAGTAGTTTCCATAATGTGCCTATTTTCCCTCTCAACAACACCATTTTGTTAAGATGTATAGAGACAAGAAATCTGATGAATAATTCTTTTAGAAGAAAGGAAATTACGGAAAGCTTTGCTGTTGAATTCCCCACCCCATCAGTTTGAAAATTTTTAATGGAAGAACTAAACTGATTAGTAATGAAAGCACATAACTGAACAAAGGTGGCAAGAACATCAGATTTATTTATTAGTGGAAAAACCCACACAAATCTGGTACAATCATCAATGAAAATGACATAGTACCTATAGACTTCTATAGACAAAGAAGGGGATGGACCCGGCCCAGACATCCGAATGCACCTTAAGAAAGGGCTCTAAAGATTTACTCTCAGAATTAGGAAACGGAAGCCTATGCATCTTCTAAACAATAAGAACATACTGCATTGGGAATAGAACTAGCTAGTTTAATTTTGGAATTAGACAACATCTTAGACATTACGGGATGAGAAGGGTGACCTAAACGTTGATTCCAAGTCAGATACGAATAATAGGTGCTGAGAAGAGCACTATGCACTATGAAACTGCTAAAGGTTGGGAGAAATTGAAGGAGATTTGAACATGAACAAGCCATCATCACTACTCTTTCCTAGATATAGTACTGCTTTGGATGTCTTGTCCTACTACCTTCATCAAGCGTAATAAAACAATTATTATCCTTGCATAACTTTGTGAAATATAATAGATTCATGGCTAGAGATGGAACATGAAGAACTGAATTCAGTTTTAAAATATGATCTGCAGGTTTGATATAACTTGAACTAGTGTGAGCTATGTGAAAATCTATACCATTACCAATTGTGATCTTATTATCAGAAGAATATGGCTGCGCAATAGACAAGTTTCTTAGTTCAGAAGTCATGTGATGTGTTGCCCCAGAGCCACATATCCACACTTCAGTTGCAGGAGAGAAGGAAGAAGATGATGAGGAAGTTACATTGCTGGGATTAAATCCACCAGGAAAAGGTGAACCTGAAGTGCCATGAGAGATGACATAACCACCTTGAGACTGTGAAACAACATTTTTTGCAAGTCTAGCTGACTAAGTTACAACCAAAGTAGTAAGTGTGATGTTTGAGGTTAAGTGCCCTGGTAAGCAAAGTTTGTTATGTGAGAACAATTTAGTGCAACATGACCTTTTAATCCACAT
Organism: Comarum palustre; assembly: GCA_951800085.1. Classification (NCBI taxonomy): domain Eukaryota; kingdom Viridiplantae; phylum Streptophyta; class Magnoliopsida; order Rosales; family Rosaceae; genus Comarum; species Comarum palustre. The sequence goes on along the minus strand of OX637575.1, from coordinate 11,350,570 downwards.
ATTTGGCAAGTTAGAATGGACAAAGATGGATGTCCACTTGGCACATTAGCTCTGTAAAACAATTTGCAGTGGTGTGACCTTTCTTTGAACAAATTTGACATTTAGGAGGACCAGTAGAAGGTCTTTGTTGAGATGAAGCAGGTTGTGGAGGTTGTGGTCTATACTCAGGATTTTGATAACATGTACTGGTAAGATGACCATGTTTTCCAAAAATTTTATGAACACGAAAACAAGTGTCCACAGTGTGACCTTTTTACCACATACTTGACACACTAAAGAATCTACAGTATTTCCACCATATTTGGAATCCTTGCCTTTGTGATCAAATTTTGACCCCCATGCTCTATTATCCCAGCCTCTATTGTTCTTATCTCTGGAAAAAGTCCTTGAACCATGCCCCCTTGCAACCATTGCACTTATAGCATGATTAAGAGAAAAACTTCCTTCAATTCTTCTTTTAGCAGCCAGCAACTAAGACCTTATATCTCTTAGAGAAATAGGATTTTGTATTCCTTCTATAACTGTTCTCGCTAGCTGTTACATTTTCATCATGAAGACCATTCAAAATTATGATGATAATGTCTTCATTAGGAATTGGCACTCCAACAGAGATAAGTTGATCTCTAGCATTTTTAACTCTCTGGAGATATTTCTCAATACTTCCACCACCCTTGCGCATTGTCTGTAACTCAGTTTTGAGCTGCATAATATTCACCCTGGAAAAAGTTGAGAACCTCTCCTGAAGAGCCATCCATGCTTGTCTAGAAGTCTTACAACCAATTATAACATCAACCACATCTTCATCTAGAGTTATCATAAGCAGACTGAGTACAACCATGTCAGTTTGTTTCCAGGCCTTGTATGCAACAATTTCTTCATTTGTAACTTCACCTTCAAAAGAAAGAACATATGGGTGGAAAAATTTATGTACCATCATAGAAACCAAAGAGTCCATTTCCAGCTAAAGTTGATTGAAACTGAAAGCTCCACTTTATAAAGTTTCTTTCACCAAGTCGCATGGTAATAATACTCAAGAGTGAGCGAACATCTGAATGTGTAAGCTTTGGAACAATAGCAGTTGCACGAGCGGTAGTTTGTTGAGACGTCATTTCTCAGTGAAATATTTTAACCAAAAGAAGAATTTCACAAAACACTGACAAAACTAAATTTTGTTCACACCAATTCTGCTTAGCTCTTAGTAGATGAGATGCTTAGATAAAACTCAACTTCTTTTACTCATAAGACTTTGCTCTAACTCCTTTCACAAAAGAAAATTTACCTCCTTTTTTTATCATAAGGTGCTCATAATTTTTCTCAGCTACTCAAAATTTTGCTTAGTTTTTTCCCATAAACTCAGAACATTTACTTTTTAGCTCAAGCTATCATGCTCATAATTTTACTCATTTTTGCTCCATTTGCAGAAAATACTTCTATAAACTCATATCTTTAAATCAAAACGAACCACCTCAGAATCTTGCTCATCTTTCACAAATAATGCTCTATCAACAGAGATCTACTTCAATAGATTACTAATCAAAGCTTCAAATGCTCATCTCGAAGCAATCGAAATAGTAACTCATGACTACATCAACAGAGATCTTCAACACATACTTCATATCACAAAAAAATCTTATTCCTTTGAGCCAAACACTTAACTGAACTCTGGTCAACAAAGATTAGAGTAAGAATCACCTTAGCTTTGAAGCAGGAGTGAAGTAGCAGCTCAAATCTAGCTTTGATGATGATCAAGCTACAAGCCCTAGCTTCGATGAAGATCAAAGCTGCAGTCTTTAGTTCCAGAGGCACAGATTCTTCAAATCACTAGCATTCAACTCAAGATCTGAATCAAGAGAAGATAAGAGTGAGAATCAAGAAAACATAAGTGAAGAAGCATGAATCAGAGGACCGGAATCTGTAAGAGCCATGGTATCAGAAGAAGGAATTGAGCTATCATTTTGTACACGAAATTAACTTATACCCGTTATGTTGTATTTTGAGGGGAAAATTAGTTCGTTCTGACTTTCCACAGGTTGTAGGCTTGGAAACCCGGTCTCCCACTGACCATTATCACTTCCCTCCGTGAACACGAGTCCGGGAACTTGAAACTTGAAACTTCTTCTCATCTGGGTTTTTACTTTTTAGAAAAAGTTTGGATCTTTAAGCAGTTTTAATTATATGGATTTTGCAGTTGTTGGTTTCTGTTTGTTGGTATTGGAGTTGGAGGTGTGTGGTGTTTAGATCAAACATAGCGATGACTTGTAGGGATTAAATACAAGAAGAACCCATTTATGGACATTTGGGATCAGAAGATCTCGATGAAGGTAAAATAGATGGATGGAGAGGTCTGATAGCGATGAACCAGCCGCACAGGTAAGGGTAGTCAAAATACCATATTAACCTATTTTATTTGACACCGTTAGAGAGAAGTTAACATTGTGTACAAAAGTGATATCAGAATTATTAGTATATGTATTGATATGGTATTTTGTAAAGTTAAAAAATCTTAATTATTAGTGACTTAAAGTTGATGTACTTCTTAAAATTTTTTCTAACAGAAAATGTAATTGTGGATCACTTAAAGTCTAATACGTGTCACTCAGCTGTTAAAATTTGTTACAGCTTCTAACAGCTTTCTTTCACGAATTTGACTTTTTTGTTTGGATTTATTTAGATGGGTTAAAACCATTAGACTGAGTACAATGTTGTCCTGTGATATCATCCTCATGTCATTTTTATTCAATCTAATGGTTTTGAATCATCTAAGCAAATTCAAACAAGAAAAATTCAAGTAAAGAAGCTGGATCATTCTTTCAAGCCTTCATTGACAAAATACTGAAATTTCTTGGATAAGAGAAATCTAAATCACAGAACCACACATGCACAATAGTCTCTCTCATGCAGCCTCCACCGAGTTGATCAAAAAGGAAAGGTTGAAGAAGTAGATAAGGCAGAAGATTATATATGCGCGCCACACCGAAGTAGGAAGAGATTGTTGTTCTAGCTGCTTCCTCATCATTTGCTTCTGCATGCTACAAGAATCGCCATTAAAGAATCTATCAGTTCATGTAATTACATGAGCGTTTATATATAACTTATATGATATATATACTGGATCTATGGGTTGATGTTTGCAGTACATCAACAGAATAAATTGAGCAAGCAAATTCACCAAGCTAGAAATCGTTGTATTTCATATATATAACTGATCGAGGGTTTTGCTTCGCTACTGATGAGCTCATTCAGAGAGCGATCGAGTTATGGTTTTCAGGTTCCCTGTAAGTAATCAAATTTCGCGCGTGCAGGAACACAGAATAATTAGTTTTAGTTGCTCAAAATTTACATAACAGCTAGAACCACAAAACACATGCATGTTTTGATTCCATAAAAACTAATGATCGAGTACTATGTTGTGGGTCTAGCTAACCTGCATGTATAGCTTTCTCCAGCAATATTATAAAGTCATTGCTGATTTGCTGAATACATCTATATATATGCATAGAAGTGGACATGGCCTGGAAACTCTTGTAATTAACTAATATATGCATGATATATCAGTGCCTTGCATATATAGAACTTTGAATGCAACTTCAAAGACACTCGATCCATTCGGGTAAAGGACACCTTTCCCCCTTCCTAGTTTTATATTCAGAGCCAAGTGTTCAATTAAAACACGACGATAATATTAATCATCAACTACTCCTCTAACGCTGCACAAAGAACATATAGCCAACATATATAAAAGAAGCATCAGCATCATATATACTCGCAAGTAGAGTAAGTAAAGACCTCTTTTTTATTATTAAAAAGAGTTGAACTCCATTTATTAAGAGAAAAGAAAATCAAATACAGAAGCAACGGGGCTTCCATATTACTAGCTACTTTAAGTCCCAAATTAACTTCCATGCAACCTCATACGCATCTTGTAAAGACCATATTAATACCTGTTCAAAAAAAGACAATATTAATTACTAGTTTCACGATTTTACTACTTACTAGCTAGATATCAGTTCCGTGATTGCATGTGAAAAAGGAAAGGGCATTATTCGATTTTGGCGATTCTTGACGCGAAGGGACGATCGACGTGTTGAGTTTGGTTTAAAGCTGTTTTCGGCTGAATTCAAACAGTTTGAAAAGTAGCCGTTGGACAGTTAGGGTTAGCAGGAATAATTCCTGATTTGCAGGACTTTGATTTGCAGGTTTTTAGTTTTTTGATTTGTAACAAATTGACCTTGTCTTTAGGCAAGTGATAACGTTAGCTGAATTTGTGGTAGAGTTTGTTTCAATTGGCTGTATAAAGCCAAGACTAATTGATGAATAATGTACGGTGAAAGTTCAGTTCAATTTCTTCGTGTTCATCCTTCTGTAAAACAGAAGACAGTTTTAACAAGTGGTATCAGAGCCCCACTCAAAGGGGCCTGATTGTGTGTGAATTAGGAACTGCAGTATCCTAAAGTGAGGGAGTGATACAGTTGGAGTGAAACACAGTAAGGTATGGCAGAATCAAGCAATTTTGCGCAACCACAAATTCCAAAATTTGATGGTGACTATGAGCACTGGAGCATGCTCATGGAGAATTTGTTGAGATCGAAGGAGTACTGGAATCTTGTTGAGATAGGATATGAGGAGCCTGCTGTTGGAGAAACCTTATCTGCTGCACAAAGGAGAAGTCTAGATGAACTGAAGCTGAAGGATTTAAAGGTTAAAAATTACCTTTTCCAATCTATTGACAAGTGCATTCTGAAGACCATTACACAGAAGGAAACTTCCAAGCAATTATGGAACTCTATGAAGGTCAAGTATCAAGGGAATGCCAGAGTAAAGCGTGCTCAACTTCAAACTCTTCGCAGGGATTTCGAAGTGTTAAAGATGAAGACAGGTGAATCTGTTACTGACTATTTTGCTAGAGTTATGCTAGTTGCTAATGATATGAGGAATTTTGGTGAAGACATGCAAGATGTTAAAATTGTTGAAAAAATCCTGCGAACTCTCACTGAAAAATTCAATTATATAGTATGCTCAATTGAAGAATCTAAAGATATCGATAGTTTGACTGTGGATGAGTTACAAAGTTCCTTACTTGTTCATGAGCAAAAATTTCGGAAAAATAGTGGAGATGAACAGGTTCTGAAGATTACTCATGAAGAGAAAACTGGTAGCAGAGGAAGAGGTCGAGGATATTTTGGAGGCAGGGGTCGAGGTCGTGGAAGACAAGGTTACAATAAGGCAGTTATTGAGTGTTTTAAGTGTCATAAGTTAGGGCACTTTCAATTTGAGTGTCCTAGCTGGGAAAACAGGGCAAATTTCACAGAACTAGACAGGGAGGATGAAATGTTGTTGATGGCTCATTTTGAGCTTTCCAACTCAAGAAGAGAAGGAGTGTGGTTTCTGGACTCAGGAGCAAGCAATCACATGACTGGGGAGAAGAAATGGTTTGTACACTTGGATGAAAATTTTAGACATACAGTGAAGCTTGGAAATAATGCTAGAATGGTGGTAATGGGAAAAGGGAGCATCAGGATTCGAGTAAATGATACATTACAGGTAATAACTGAAGTGTATTACTTACCTGAACTTAAGAATAATCTTCTTAGCATTGGTCAGCTGCAAGAACGCAATCTGACAATACTGATACAGAAGGGGGAATGTAAAGTGTTTCATCCTGCTCGAGGACTCATCATGCATACTCATATGTCTTCAAATCGAATGTTTTTCATTCTTGCTGAAATGGAAACACAGTCACAAGTGCAAGCAACAAGAGATGTGTGTCTTAAAGCTACCTCAGAAGATCTAGTGGATTTATGGCATCGAAGGTATGGTCATCTACATTTCAAGGGTCTAAGGACTCTTATATACAAAAAGATGGTGAAGGGGCTGCCAACTCTTGTTCCCACATCAAAAGTGTGTACAGTATGCATGATAGGAAAGCAGCATCGCGAGAGCATTCCCAAGAAGAGTTTCTAGAGAGCAACAAGAAAATTGCAACTTGTGCATGCAGATATATGTGGTCCTATCACACCAGTCTCAAATAGTCATAAAAGGTACATAATCACATTCCTTGATGATTATAGCAGAAAACTTTGGATTTATTTCTTGAGTTTTAAGTCAGAAGCATTTGTGTTTTTCAAAAGATTCAAAACCTTAGTTGAGAAAGAATCTGGTAATGTCATATTGTGTCTGAGAACTGATCGAGGTGGTGAATTCACCTCAGAAGAGTTCAATGAGTTTTGTAGCATGCATGGTATTGCAAGACAACTTACTGCAAGTTATACCCCTCAGCAAAATGGGGCTGCTGAGCGTAGAAACAGGACCATTATGAATATGGTAAGGAGTATGTTGGCAGAAAAGTTTGTTCCTAAAGAATTTTGGCCAGAAGCTGTAAACTGGACTGCACACTTACTGAATCGATGTCCAACCTTAGCTGTGAAGAACAAGACACCTGAGGAAGCCTGGTGTGGAGTTGTACCTTCAGTTAGTCATTTTAAAGTGTTTGGCTGCATTGGTCATGTTCATGTGCCTGATAAGGGAAGACAAAAGCTTGATGATAAAAGTCACCAGTGTGTATTCTTAGGCATGAGTGAGGAGTCTAAGGCTTACAGGATGTATGATCCAGAGACAAAGAAGATAATTATAAGTAGAGATGTTGTGTTTGAAGAAGAAAAGAGTTGGGACTGGAGTAAGTCTGGTAAGAATGTTGATAACAGTGTGCTTGAATGGGGAGATGATGAAGAACAATCTGATAATGAAGAAAGCATCAATGGTGTTGAAAGTCAGCATGAAGGTGAGGCAAGTGGATCCATAAATGAAGCAGCTGAGCCTAGTGTTCCTAATCTGGTTCAAGGGAGGGAAAGAAGAGAGACTCAAGTACCATGCTGGACACATGACTATATTAGTGGTGAAGGGCTCTCAGATGAAGAAAACAGTGGCTTGATGATGTTTACCACTTCAGATGATCCATTGACGTTTGAAGAGGCAGTCAAATGTGAAAAATGGAGAAAAGCAATGGAACTTGAACTAAAAGCTATAGAGAAGAATGGAACATGGATACTAACTAGCTTACCAACTGGAGCAAAACAGATTGGTGTGAAGTGGATCTTCAAAACTAAGATGAATGAGAAGGGAGAAATTGAGAAACACAAAGCAAGACTTGTGGCTAAGGGGTATGCACAGCAGGCTGGGATTGACTATACTGAGGTATTTGCACCTGTTGCAAGGTGGGATACCATTCGGATGGTTTTAGCTCTTGCAGCCTGTAAGGGATGGAACATTTATCAGCTTGATGTCAAAAGTGCATTCCTTCATGGTGATCTGGATGAAGATGTTTTCATTGAGCAACCGCGAGGTTTTGAAGTTAAAGGTGAAGAAGACAAAGTTTATAAACTCAAAAAGGCCTTGTATGGTCTCAAACAAGCTCCACGAGCTTGGTATAGCAAACTTGAATCCTATTTCAAGAAGGAAGGTTTTGAAAGGTGTCCATATGAACATACCTTGTTCATCAAGTATATGTGGATGATCTCATATTCACAGGCAATGATGAAGATATGTTCAGGGGGTTTAAAGAGTCTATGAAACAAGAATTTGATATGACTGATTTAGGGAGAATGAAATTCTTTCTTGGTGTGGAAGTAGAACAATGCAGCAGAGGGATATTTATCAGCCAAAGAAGATACACAAATCAGATACTTGAAAGGTTTGGAATGGAGCATCATAACTCAGTAAAAAATCCAATTGTGCCAGGATTCAAGCTTCTGAAGGATGAAAATGGCAGTACATTTGATGCAACAACTTACAAGCAGATGATAGGGAGTCTCATGTATTTATCAGCTACAAGACCTGACTTAGCGTTTGTGCTAAGTCTAGTCAGTAGATTCATGGAGAGACCAACCGGTTTGCACTTTCAAGCAGTTAAAAGGGTGTTTCAATATCTGAGGGGAACCACTGAACTTGGAATTCTCTATAAAAGAGGAGGTGAGCAGAAATTGACAGCTTTTTCTGATAGTGACTATGCAGGAGATGCAGAGGACAGGAAAAGCACATCTGGATATGTTTTTCTGCTTGGCTCAGGTGTTGTTTCATGGTCCTCAAAGAAGCAACCAGTTGTTACTCTCTCTACTACTGAAGCTGAGTTTATAGCAGCTGCATATTGCGCATGTCAATGTATCTGGATGTGCAGAATTCTTGAAAAACTGGGACTGGTGCAGAATGAGTGTGTTGATATCTTCTGTGACAATAGTTCGGCCATTAAACTGTCAAAAAATCCAGTCATGCATGGTAGAAGCAAACACATCGATGTTAGATTTCATTTTCTTCGAGATTTAACCAGAGATGGAGTTGTGAAGTTGGAACATTGTGGTTCAAAGGATCAGTTAGCAGATCTCATGACCAAACCATCGAAACTTGATGACTTTATGAGAATGAGAGATCTGCTTGGCGTCTGCAAGCCGCCAGGAATAAACTAACTGCAGATTGCAAGTTAGTTTAAGGGAGGGTATGTTGAGTTTGGTTTAAAGCTGTTTTCGGCTGAATTCAAACAGTTTGAAAAGTAGCCGTTGGACAGTTAGGGTTAGCAGGAATAATTCCTGATTTGCAGGACTTTGATTTGCAGGTTTTTAGTTTTTTGATTTGTAACAAATTGACCTTGTCTTTAGGCAAGTGATAACGTTAGCTGAATTTGTGGTAGAGTTTGTTTCAATTGGCTGTATAAAGCCAAGACGAATTGATGAATAATGTACGGTGAAAGTTCAGTTCAATTTCTTCGTGTTCATCCTTCTGTAAAACAGAAGACAGTTTTAACACGACGACCGGACGGTACGACACTGGTGGCGAAGCAGCTTGTGCAGCAGCTGGTTGGGCTTGGGTCCAAGGTGTGGACCATTCTGGCCCTAAATCATGGGCTGTGTTAGGCCTGGTGGTTCATGGCCTTGGGGCTTTACTCAAGGTTTATTTGAGTTTCTTTTGTTTTAATGTATTTAATTACTGTATTGTTTTCGTGTTATAGTAGTTTTTAAATAAGTTTCTACCATTATTCAGTAGAACAAAGTGAAAGTGGTCGTGGTTTTTTCATCTTGAATTGTGTATCTTGTCTGTTTTAGGTAGGCGACGAGTTTCTTGCACAGGCAAATAGTCGCAACCTTCTAGTAACAATAATGTGTCTGTGATATAGGTAGGTGGCGAGCTCCTTGTTTGGTCAAATGGTTATTGCCGTCTAATGGTAGGGTGAAACTTAGTGTCATCAAATTTATCTTCCAGCGGCCATATAGTAGGAAAACAGTGTTATTGGTAATTATACTTCACAGTAGTTGAGTAATCTTTCCGCTATGTCACCTCTATATTAGAGCAAATAGAGTAGCTAACTATCGAAGCACTCTTTTCTAGTTGGTGTCAAGTTGATGAGTATATGTTTGTTGTAGAGATTTCTGATATTATTTCAGGTCTTTGTAATCAAGAGTATATACTTTATGTCCCTTCTTGTATTCACCAGTTTCATTAATTAATCAAAGCTTGAGGACAGCCGCACCACAATCCTTCACTAAAAAAACATTAACTCATGATCTTCATATATATGATTTGGATTTCTTCCTTCACATTCATAATTAGAAAGCCATATATAAATTAACCTACAAATTAATATATATATTGCTGGTCGTTAATCCCCGATCGTTCATAGCTAGCTAGTCGATCATAATTAATTTTCTTTAAACGACTGTTTTAATTTGTTTTTGTTAAGATAACCAAACAAACAGTGACATGTGCTAGTTCTAACAGTTACATGTTTATAAGTAGAGATTGGTTAGGCTTTTTAATAGACAATGGATGTGTGAGTTGGTGCTATAACACTAGGGCTGGCATGGTATGGTAATTTACCATGATTACCGCAAAACCAACCGAGCCAATAATGTTGGTAACCGACATAGTCGGTAACCGACTTCTACGGTACGGTTACCGTACCAACTTAATTCTAGCGGTACGGTATGGTAATAGATTTTAATTACCGTGGTAATTACCGTACCGACCGTAATTTATATATATAATTAAAATTATATTAAGTCCTTTAATCCTAGCCGTTGATTAAGGAACTTTTAATCCTAGCCGTTGATGAATTGAAGGGAAACTTATTTTCATTTACTAGTGCAGCGTTGATGAATTGATGAATATTGAACAATTTGAAGTTTTGAACTGTGTTTGTGACTTTGTGGTTGTATGATTCATTTGTATGAACCTTGTTAAGTTGGTTTATAACTCTTTGTTGATTATTTCATATTACATTTTGAAATTATGCACCAGTTCATAGTAGGAGAACTCCAAAAAATTTGGGCCAAGTCTTATTTTTCATGAAAAAAATTGGCCCAATTTAATGTTGGTACAAGGCCCAACCGTACCGTACCAACATGTACCGTACCGTACCAACATGTCGGTATACCGACTTTGGTGGTTGGTAATGGTAATAGGATTTTGTTTACCGATTATAGTTGGTTGGTAATTGGTAATGGTAAAAAAAAGTTGGTAACCGTACCATGCCAGCCCTATATAACACAATATGGAAAGGTAGAGGACCCTTTCTTGTTGACACTTTTTTTCCATTCAATTGAAATGATTGAAATAAAACTTCATGGATGAATCTCTCGATCAGCACTAGGCACATGCCACAACTTTGACTAAAGTGAAGAAGGAAGGAGGAGATAAATATACTTATCTCTTTCTGGGTGCCCCAGAGCAACAACAACCGTAGCTAGTGAAATCCAACCCACCAACATAAATATGGAAATGTTGGAAAATTCTAATATACATATATACATAATATATATCACGGTTTACCGAGTTGATATAGATATATGTATAGGAGACAATTAAACCCGAAAATTCATATGAAGAAAAAGATCAATCCGAGGAACTAGTGGTACTTGTAGTACAAACAAAACCCCAAAAGGCATCACACCCATTAAATTGCCAAAAAAATAAAGAAAAAAAGCGTACCCTTTAAGCTTAGCCTATCTTTGATCGCTTCCTACTCTAAAACGACAGAAGCATATATATACAGATCGAATTTAAAAGCACAGCACAAACAAGCATGGTCCTTTACTTCTTATTTTACCAAAACTATTTACTGTACGTTAGAGGAGACAGATAGATCTGTAAACTTTTCATTAGCGAAGTGAAATGATTTCAGCTTAAACTAACTGGTAAGCAGCTCAAAATTATGCAAGCTAGTCTCTACTGGACGAACAACGTCGTCGATCTTCTACGTTTTAATCACGCTTAATCCTTAATTACTCGTCAATCACGTAATTATGATACACTTACAGTAGACTTGATGGTGTAGAAAAATTTAATATCCGATATAATGGTCAGAAATCAGAATCACATAGAACATGGATTATAACATCGTTTATTTGAAGCGTAAATTTAGGTCTTTTGGTCACAAATAATGGTGAATGAGACATACATTTGCAAATGGTGATATTACTGTCACTACCACGTTTTCCTGACTAGCTAATTATTTAAAAAGAAAATTGTTGGCACATTTCTCGATCCCCAACTAATTAACAGACCCTAATTTAGAATCATCAACTTATATTAAACCCTACTATTATTAATTGATTAAGGTTCATTTCTCCACGAATCTTGTTGCCCCCTTCTTCCTTTTCTTGCCCTAACGTACGGTCCCAAATCTCATTTTCCAGATATGATTCAATATATCACCCAGAAAAGTTTTGCTACCTGTGATTCTCAACTGGCCCCAAGGTGGGCTTGATTAGAAACCATTAAAACACTCCAACAGGCTCCTCATCAGTGGAGTATCCTATAGGTTTTCAAAAATCTCTTATTATTATCTCCATCTCAAAATAAACCCCCTTTCCCCTCTATAATGCGGCCTCAAATTAACCTCCTCAGAATATTCCCAACTACTCTACTAGTCTACTACTATGTTACAGTAATCACTGTACACTTAGAAAATGGAAAAAGCAATTGAAAATTTGAACTTTTTCGTATATATAAACACCCCTTCCTCAGCTTCGGCAACCATTAATCCACTCTCCTCACACCAACTTCAACTTCTTCCCAAAACTGAACATGTCTGCTTTTGCTAATTCTCATGACCAACTTAACCATGTTGTTGGGGACTTCTACTCCAGAAGACTACTCCTCCACAACCAACTTTACCCTCCACCCATCTCTCCTTCTTCAACCTCACACGACACTTCTTCCTCTCCTCCCGATCAAAACCCTGGTGACAACAGATTTGATGCTAACGTGGTCATGGTGCTCTCATTCCTCCTCTGCGCTCTGATATGCTCTTTGGGGCTCAACTCCATCATTAAGTGGGCTCAGAGATGCTCGAGCTTCGTGGCCTCGGAGTCTTCTTCTTCCAGAGACGGCAACAACTCGGCGAGGCTGGCCAACACCGGAGTCAAGAAGAAAGCCCTCAATACTTTCCCGGCTGTCAACTACTCAGCTGAGCTTAAGCTTCCCGGGTTGGACAGTGAGTGCATGATTTGTTTGTCCGAGTTTACAACCGGCGAGCGCGTGAGACTACTTCCCAAGTGTAACCATGGATTCCATGTGAGGTGCATCGATAAGTGGCTGAGCTCTCACTCTTCGTGCCCTAAATGCCGGCAGTGCTTGATCGAGAGGTGTCAGAAGATCGTTGGCTTCAGCCAGGCGGCCGGTAGCTCGTCGGATACGACGACTCGTGCTCTTCCTCCTGTGCAAGAAACCACAGTAAGCATTGCAGCACTTCAACCTGAAGGGTTTATTCGTAATTATATGGAAATTATTAGCTAAGCAAAGAGCTAATTAGTTGAGGTTGAGCTATTTGCCTTTAGGGTTATAATGGATGAAGCACTAATTTCTGGTAAGAGGTCACTATATTAGCTAGCTACTGCCACCAGCCAAGGCATAGTGTCACTGTAATTATTGCTAATAGTTGTCGATCAATTTGAACATACTTTGGAATTGTGAATTATTGAAATTATTAATTTGCTCCTAAGAGGAATTTTGATCGATCACATTTTTTTATGTTTGAGCGCAACCTAAATGTAAATGCTCTACACTACTAAAGCTACGAATCCTCTCTACCCAAAAGTGATTAAAAAGCCAATAATTGTCCATTGTTCTATCTCTGGTTTTCCTCGATGGCCTATAGCATTATTAAGGCGGCACTTGCAAACACACCAAAATGGAGCACACTACTAGCCTTATTACTGTTAATTTCATAAATTCATATAGGATAAGAATCATCTCTTTGGCTGTTTTTTTATTCTTGTGCCTTGAATTTAAATCACGTTCGTCCATTCAATATCTAAAGGTCATCAACGTGACACCTTAGCAAGAATCACTAAAACTCATTAAATGAGCTACTTAATTACAAACACCGTTTAGTAAGAGGGAAGGAGACGTTAAGTCTCAGTTCTCAGCAAACCTTTTCCTCTCGCCAACAACCACGCAGCTGCACCGTAGTTCTAATTCTTGATCATCGTCTTCTTCAATTGATTTTCTGCTTTCATCTCATGTCCTTCTCCAGTCACGTAGCCAGAATTTAAATTCAAATGGAGCACTCATATACCATCCACACGTAGTCACACATACCAAAAAAACCAAAAAATTGATACCTTTAAACTTCACGTAAAACAATTAATGAAAAATAGAACAACATGAAAGAAAAAAGAACAAAAGGAAAAGCCCAAAAAAAGTAAGAAAAACAAAACTAAGGGAAAGACCACTTTAAATGAAAAGAAATTAGAAAAAAAAATTCTAGAAAGAGCTGAGCACTTGCTCGAACTCGGGACCTCATGAATACATATCTAGCATTCATCCACTACGCTAACTTGATTAATCAACGCGCCCACCTGTTTGTTTCTCTGATATGAATTTGTATAGATGTTATTTTGTAATGATGTTCAAATCTATGAATTTATATCATTAGCATGGGTCTGGGTCTTTTTTAGAAGCATATAAATTGCTCTTAGTTATCAAAATCGTAATCAAGCCCACCCAGGTATGTAATTAAACCTATATATTAGCAAATTCTCGTCAGCAGCAGTATATATCAATCTTCAGTTCAGATTGGGTGTTAGGGTTTGAACTCTAACTACTGGATTTGAGCAGAAATTGAAACGAAAACAGAAAATTAATTAAAGCAAGATTGTATTGATTGATGATAAACTCTCGATCACCACTGTTTGTCTCTCTCTCTCTCTATATATATACCAGAGACGTTGTCATGGCTGACACGCGACATAACAACACTGGCTATGACACCTCAAGCGTTAGTGAGATGGAAATACTTCAAACTACGCAAATATTTCAGCTCAAATTCAGAAGACAACTGATCTTGTAACTTCTGAATTTACTCACTGTCATCACCTATCACAACCATATCATCAACATAAATAATTAAAAATGTCACTTTACTAGAACGTTGCTTAATGAACAACGTGTGATCTGAGTTGCTCTGTCGATATCCAATCTTCTTCATAAACATGGAGAAACGCTCGAACCACGCTCTTGGTGATTGTTTTAGACCATAGAGAGACTTTTTCAACTTACACACCATCGGCTCCCCAGTTGAAGTACCATAACCAGGAGACAAATCCATACAGACTTCCTTATGCAAATCACCATGCAAGAAAGCATTCTTGATGTCAAATTATTGTAAAGGCCAATCAAGCTAGGTTAGCGGCTAACGAAAGAAGTACACGTATTGTATTAATTTTGGCCATTGGTGTAAATGTCTCGTCATAATCCACCCTGTACTTCTGAGTGTAGGCTTTAGCTACTAACCTTCACTACCAGAACAACCACTTTAGCCGACGAAATTTTTTCGTCGGCTAAGAAGTCGTCAGGCAAAATCCGTCGACCAACACTATAGCAGACGAAATTACTGTTCATCGTCGGCTAAAGTCATTTATTTAGCCGACGAATAAATTTTTCGTCGCTTAATTTCTGGACTTTAGCCGACGAAATTTATTAAATTTCGTCGGCTATAGCTATTATTTTTATTTATTTATTTAACTTTAGCCGACGAATTTTAGGGTATTTCGTCGGCTATAGTTTTTTTTTAATTTTTTCATATTTTTTTTCTTTTTTAATTTATTGTATTTTTGATTAAAATTTTTACTTCTTTTTCGTTTTTACACCGAAAAAGGAGTAAGGAGGAGGAGGAGGAGAAGGTTAGGAGAGGGAGAAGAGGAGGAGAAGAGGAGAGGAAGGAGGAGGAGAAGAATTTAGAGAAGTAGGAGGAGGAGGAATTTGAAGGAGGAGGAGGAGGAGGAGGAGAAGGTTAGGAGAGGGAGGACGAGGAAGGAAGATGAAGAGGAAGAGGAGGAGGAGGTTAAGAGAGGGAGGATGAAGAAGAGGAGGAGGAGGAGGGAAGATGAAGAGGAGGAGGAGGAGGGAAGATGAAGATGAAGAAGAGGAGGAGAAAAATGAAAGATATAGAAAATTTTGAACTTTAGCCGACGGAAGATGAAGAGGAGGAGGAGGAGGGAAGATGAAGATGAAGAGGAGGAGGAGAAAAATGAAAGATATAGAAAATTTTGAACTTTAGCCGACGAAATTTCGTCGGCTAAAGTTTAAAATTTTAGTCGAAAAATTTTAAAATTTTAAAAATCCCCGCTAAAAAATTTGAATTTTTAATTAACTTTAGCCGACGAAATACCCTAATTTCGTCGGCTATAGTTATTTATTTTATTTATTTATTAATTTAACCTTAGCCGACGAAATACCCTAATTTCGTCGGCTATAGTTATTTATTTTATTTATTAATTTAACCTTAGCCGACGAATTACCCTAATTTCGTCGGCTATAGTTATTTATTTTATTTATTTATTTAACTTTAGCCGACGAATTACGAATTACCCTAATTTCGTCGGCTAAAACCCTAAACCCTATACGTAGAAGCTTCAAACGAAAAAAAGTCGTAAAATAAGATATGACCGGAATGGTGAAATACGTCTATAGTTGAAAAATCACGTAATTCCAGTAAAGTCTCGGTACCGATAATTGCGGTTAACTCAATTTTCCATTCTTTCTCCCTAAAGGTAGCCCTATCTCAGGTAGTTATTTTTCATAAAATTTTTATACCACTGGTTGCGTCTCATCAATTTGAAACTATTTTCAGTTGAAGGTCAGGGCAAAATAAGTAATTTAGACGGTCAAATGACCGTTTCCGTGCATTAAGGCTAGGGGTTTGACTTACGTGATTGACCGTAAGGATCGAGCCCTTAACGTTGTCAGATTAAGTTAAATTTTTTCCTATATACATATTTCAACATAATGATCATATCTGACGGTCGGAATTTTGTTTCTCAACTTTGATTATCGGAATCACAACATGCGTACTAATGTTGTATAACTTGTTTACTAAGCTTTAAGTAAATGTTTCGTTTCTAAAACAAACTGTACGTAGAAACTTCAAACGCAAAAAGTCGTGAAATAAGATATGACCGGAATGGTGAAATACGCCTACGGTTGAAAAATCACGTAATTCCGGTAAAGTCTCGGTGCCGATAGTTGCAGTCAATACAATATAGAGGTTTGACTTACGAGATTGACTGTCTAGATGAAGTCCTTAAATTTATCAGATAAAGTTGAATTTTTTACCAGAGATATATTTCAACATATTGATGATATCTGACGGTCGTATTTTTGTTTGTGAATTTTGATGACCGGAATCACAACATGCCTACTATTTACCATTATTTATCTATATGGGGAGGCCTATCATGGAGGGGTAAATGTCTCAAAATTTTTCGACGGACAATTGCGTCTCATTATGGTGAGTGTTTGTTGTGTTGAAGGTTCGGCCAAAATACCTCATATAGGTGTAGATATGGACATTTTCGTGTGTTAAGCGTTTAGAAAAACTTCATTTTGAAGCCTTAAACGAACTCGGATGGCCAAAAAAGCCTATATGTCATGGCAAAGCCATGAGTTTTACTCCTACGGCCGTTCTGCTTCCAGATTGGTATCACAATAGTCAATCGGACACCGAAATATCCGTAGTACAATTTTATAACTAAAAGTTACTTTAGCCGACGAAATACCCTAATTTCGTCGGCTAAACTTTTCAAATTTCGTCGGCTAAAGTTCACATACTATAGCCGACGAAAAAA